>OX940865.1:22084749-22735215 GCA_954871525.1 Parietaria judaica | reverse complement strand
TGTTATCATGCTTCGAGATCTGAATTCTCTCAGAGAGCTGTATTTTTCTCTTTCCTTTCCTTTCCTTTGTTTTTATTTTTATTTTTTGTTTCTTCTGAATTAGAAGATTCTCTTTCATGCAATTTGAACTTGATTCTTCGTTTATGGTAGGTGGGCAACAACATCATGTGCTATGGACTCTCTGTACGATATAGATCGCATGTTTGACACAGTTCCGGTGATTTTAGACAATTCTAAAATATGGCATCAAGTTCTATTCACAAGTATGAAGTTGGGATCTCGAGGACTTGCTGAAGTGCACGATGTTAGTCGTGTAGAACTAAAGGAGGATAGCCGCTTCTCAAATCTTTTACTCATTAACAGAACAGCAAGCCCTCTTTCATGGTAATTTTTCGATGATGCTAAATACTTTTTGTTTAATTTTTTTCGGGAACTTAGTTTTTCATAATTTTTTTATGGTTTAGTGTGGCCTATAAGCTTAGGAATTATTCTTAACTTGGTTAGGGTAATTATGCTCATTACTCGCAATATATCACTATTTTTAATGCTCATATTGGTTCCAAAATTTACCAGTAGAGACCACTATTCTTTTAATTGTATTTTCCAGAACTTCAAACGAACTTGATGATGGTAGATATCCAGGTTTATGGAGTGCAAAGATCGAAACAATCGCAGCGCTGTAATGCTGCCATATTCATTTCTTCCGTCCATGGCAGCGCCAAAACTAAGAAATGCGGCTGAGAAGGTTTGTATCGTAACTGACCTTTCTTATCGAGATCACCCATTTTATTTATCATTGCATTGAATTACATGTTATAATTAAGACAATTATTTTCCGAGGCTACTGACTATTTTGCCCTATTTGCCCTTAACTTGTAACAATGACCATATTACACTGCCAACTTTTTATTCCGTTTATATGTTCCTATTTGGCCCGCAAAGATATACCAAACCAAAACGCAAAAGAAAAAACAAACAATATATTTTCATCTCTAATTTCCACCAAAATCATTCTAATAGATCAAAGCACTACTTGGAGATTATTACGCCATTCACGTCCGACGTGGCGACAAAATAAAAACGAGGAAAGACAGATTTGGGGTTGAACGGACACTTCATCCCCGTCTCGATAGGGACACGAGGCCGGAGTTCATCCTTCGCAGAATTGAAAAATGGGTGCCACGTGGACACACCCTATTCATCGCTTCAAACGAGAGAACTCCCGGATTCTTTTCGCCTCTTGGTGTGAGGTAATTACCGCTTCTCAGACTTGTATTTTGCATCAATGCCTCCCTTAAATTTATTTATAGTAAAAACATTTTAATGACGCTTTCGCATTAGCAATAGCGTAACTTGCAGCAATCGACCCTGAATTTTACTCATTGGTGCAGTTCTCCCCCCACACTCTTTTTTTTTTTTTTTTTCTTTCTTTCCTGTACTTTCAGTTTAAATCAAAATACCCCGTTATCGTTTTTGTCATCCATGAAGTCATAATCTTCACTAAAGTGAAAGTTCAAGGGACATAGTGCACTAAAATAAAGTGTTGGGGCAAACAACTCCAATGTGTAAATTTGAGGGGACATACGTGACATATAC
Organism: Parietaria judaica; assembly: GCA_954871525.1. NCBI lineage: Eukaryota > Viridiplantae > Streptophyta > Magnoliopsida > Rosales > Urticaceae > Parietaria > Parietaria judaica. Next base: position 22,733,619 of record OX940865.1, on the reverse strand, counting down.
TCTCTACAATATTACATTGATAAGGATAATATTAATTAAATTACAGAATGAGTATTTGTATAAAATGAAAGTCAAGGGGCAAAGTGCACCAAAATAATAATTGAGACGAAAAAATGCACCAAAACAAAGTTCAGAAGACAAATTGCACTAATGAATAAAATTTAACAGAATTCCGCTGTTACTCGAAAAGATTCCCGCTTATGTAAAATGAATTTTCTAAATGTCATTGAAAGTTGTCACTTGCTTAATAAGAAAGGGGTTGGTTTTTTATTACAGGTATAAATTGGCGTACTCATCAAATTTCAGCCAAATTTTGGACCCTTTGGTCGAGAACAACTACGAGTTATTCATGATCGAGCGGCTCATCTTGACGGGAGCCAAAACGTTTATCAGAACGTATAAGGAAGAAGTATCCGATCTCAGCCTCACCGATGATCCGAAGAAGAACACGAAATTGTGGCAAATACCCATCTACACCATGGATGGAGAGGAAAGTTGACTCCCCTGAAAGGGTAAAAAGGTCAAAGAAAAAAAAAGGGGTTGGACAAGAGTCACCACACTGATCCTCTGAAAGCTTTATAATAGCCAAATGGTTTCGGAGCATGAAGAGGATAAACCGTCTGAATTTGTAAATTAGGGTATAAATAATAATAGATATGTTCTTTGTTTTTTTTTTTTATCTCATTTTTTCACAGAATGGAAAATCTTAATTTGAGAAACGTCTAATTCTTGTCTTCTATATAAGCTCACGAGGTACAGGTAGTTGTTAGTTGTTACCAAGGTTTAAGAGCCACGAAATCGGTAATGGCCCGAGAACCTATTTAGTAATTACTATACCGGTATATCGATAACCGTCGATATATTAATGAGATTTTTGTACGATTTTAAAAACCAGTAAATGACTGCTGAGCAGATTTTAAGGTTATACCGACGGGTATATTGTAAAAGAATACTTAAAAATATTAATCATAAGCATTAATGATGATTGGTATATTTTAAAGCGGTCCATGTTACAGTGGGTCTCTTGTCCCTCCATTTATTTACGGACTAAAACACGCGACGTGTGGCTTTATGGACCCCCAAAATGTGTGTCTACGGGATTTTGTTTTTCACATTTTGGGTTCTTTTTTTTTTTTTTTTGTCAATTTTTGATAATAAGCGTTACATGTACTTTTGCCGTAATTTTAGTACTTATGCTGTAGTTAGTCCTAAAAATCTCTTTTCCCTATTACTTTGAATCAATTTGGATATTTATACTGCAATTAATCCGAATAATTTCCACTCGATGGATATTAGTACCACGCAATATTACATTTCTAAATTTCCCAGAATTCATTTCCATGAACCTTCAAAGTTTCTCAAGAAAAGAAAAATAGATATAAAAGAAAAAAGGGTTCAAAAGCAAAAGAACACAACTTAAAATCATTCACGAATAGTAGCTAGGAAGAATACTTTGTGAATTCTGGATCGCTCGTCAAAGCACTGAAAGTTCCGGTCAACAGGTTGACTTCAAAGTCAACACTTCCTTCTGCGGTGCCCGGCGATACGTTGATCATGCCGATGGGGGAGACCCCGAGGCCGCTCCGGTGCGCAAGCGGCCTTCCCCACCCGAAGTCGTTGCCGTACACGTTGAACCGCGGCGAGCCCCCCACAATCACCACATGGGGCAGCAGCTTGGCCGAGTCCGGCATCGAGCTCTTTGCGCACTCTTCGAAGAACTCCCTCGTCTCCATAACGGCGTATGCCGCGATCATCTTCTTGATCCGCCACGCCGCCCAGCCCGTCCCGCGCTCCAGGACCTCGCCCGCCATGCACTTCACTGACGCACACACGATCGCATTGCCCCCGTACGACTCCGGCAGCCGCGGCCGGAGCCGCGACCTCATGCCAATGGCCGTCGTGAAACACACCGGGTCGCTGGCGAGGAGACCCCGGCTGCGTGTCACGCACACCCAGAGAAGTGCCATGAGTGCTTGGAGCGACGAGACCTCGCCACCGTTTGGCTCTGCGGCGGTAGCATTGGCCTCCGCTTTCAGAGCCGCGATCTTGTCCTTCGAGAAGTGGAACACCCGGTGCTGCTGCTGCGCCGGTTTCACGGCTCTCGGTGGGGCATCGCAGCGGCGGAATGGAATGCGGAATGGGAACTCGAAGGCCTCGTCGAAGCGCTCCCGTCCGAAGACGATCTCCTCCCTCCGCGAGATCGCAACCGAATCTCCCCGAGCGAGCTCGGACCAGGTGTTGAAGAAATCCCAGAAAGTCGTGCCGTCCGCGGAAATGTGGTTCCGGCTCACCGCCACGAAAATGCCGTCGGCAAGCTCGGTGACCTGCACCGCAACCAACGGGAGGTCCGACCACGCAGCCTCGTGGCTCAAGACGCCACTCAACGGGAACAAGCCATCGAGGATCTCCGTCGGGACGATGGGGCCGTTGAGAATCTGTCCCACCGTGACCTCCAAGGCGTCGGCGTGGACGAACGTCGCACCGGCGCCGCTGCATTGGATGTGGAACGAAGTGGTCACCGGATCACCGCCGTGCTCAGTGGCGACGAGGCGGCCGGCGAAAGGATAAAAGCGGTCCAAAGCTAGGGAGAGAGAGGCTTTCAAGTGATCAACGGGGTTTTCATCGGGTTTTTGGAAAAGAAGCCCTCTGTGCGTGTAGTCAAACAAGAGACATTGAGTGTCGCTCGGAGTCAGCTCGATTCTCCGATTGAAATCACGGTGGCGATCGCTGCTCGCGGGTCGGACGGTGCTTGTCGACAACAAACGGGTCGACCATGTCATGATTATGCTTCCCAATTTTTCACCGAAACAGAGCACGAGAAAAATATATATACATATATATAGTATGGAAATTTACATTTTTATACCTTCAATTTTGAGTTTTAACAAAAATATACCCTCAAGTTTCAAAAACAACTAAAGTATACCCTCAAAATATATTTTAGTTTCTTTTATATAACGTCTACTAAAATCAATTTAAAATAAAAGTATAACCTCAAAAATAATGTAGTTGTTTGTGAGACATGCTTTGACCTTAACATGATCATTATCGTCTAAAATAGACTTGACATTTTTTATTATATTTTATGCTATTTTATTTATATGATTCCGAGACCAATGGTTTGCTTTGTGTTTCGTGAGTGTCAACCAAACTGAAATTCAAGATCACTTTGCGAAATAATGAGTTTTTTTTTTATATAAATGAACTTTTGCCGCTATAAATAGAATTTAATACATGAAATCATTTTTAGCTTAAACTTGAATCTATTTGCCGTTAATGTTTCTATTATATATATGGAAGTCAGATTGATTTATTTGTCTCAAGCATGGAATAAAATTTTGGGAATTTTGCATGGAATTCGTGCGAATTTTGTTTTTCAGAGAAGTGCGGTTCAAAAACCGTGCCCTTTCGCTGTCGTTTTAACATTCGTCGCAAAATTCGCAAGGGCGCGTGGGTGGAATTTCGTTTTTCGTTTTGTGAGTAAAAATCGCTAAAAATAGTTGGAATTTCGCTAAAAATCATATTGTGGATTTTGGTAAAAATACCAATTAAACTTTCGGCAAAAATAATCTGTGTGAGTCATCTCTCATCCAAAAAATCCTATGACGCAAAGGGCTTATGCCCTTGTCCGAAATATTTGGTATATAAACATCATCAAGCTCTTGTTATCTATCAATGTGAGACTTTTTGATATTCAACTAATAAAATATCACACATTCACACTTAACATACATACACTTCACCTAATAATTTAACTTAATATTATACACTTCAACTAATATTATACACTTAACATACATATTAACTTCACCTAACATACATATACAGTTAATATACATATTAATATAATATTATACACTTAATATACATATTAACTTCACCTAAACATACATGTACACTTAATATACATATTCATTTAATATTATAAACTTCAACTAATTTAAATTTATTAAAATACTTATACAATTAACATGCATATTTTTCACACAAAAAAAAACATGCATATTCTCTTAATATTACACACTTAACATACCTATTCACTTCACATAATAATTTGACTTAATATTATACACTTCAACTAATAAAATAACTTAATATTATACATTTCACCTACGTATTGAAGTTATAAATGTGTTTTGTTGTACATAATTATGTCTTGTATTTACTAAATATGTAGTTTTGAACCTATATAAATATCTAGCTTAAATACTCATATAATTTTTTTACAAAATATCCGTCGAAAACCACATCGGCATACGGTATGCCCATGAAAAAAGTGCGGTATACGGCTATACACGGCATACCCTTTTTTAACGATTTGCTCATCGGTATACCCATCGGCATGCGATATATCCGTAAAACAAAAAATGCAAAACGACATCGACAAGCAACATTTTAAACCTTGATCTCAAGATGGCACGATCTTCTATGTTTTATATTGCTGTCACGTTTACATATAATATAATGGGATAATAGCGGCATAAGTCCTCAACCTTTACTCAACTGGGGCGGCATAGCCCCAACCCCATTTAATAGCGGTATAAGTACCAAAAGATGATTTCCGTGTCCATATTTGACTAACGGAAGTAGTCAACGTTTGCGGGGTTAGCTTCTCATCAACATGGACGCCACGTAATCCGACATGTCACCATACACGTCATCCTCGCGTCATCAAATTTAATGCAATCGCCATTAATTTTGCATTAAATTTGATGACGCGAGGATGACATGTATGGTGACATGTCGGATTACGTGGCGTCCACGTTGACGAGAAGCTGACCACGCAAACGTTGACTACTTCCGTTAGTCAAATATGGACGGAAATCATCTTTTGGTACTTATACCGCTATTAAATGAGGTTGGGGCTATGCCGCCCCAGTTGAGTAAAGGTTGAGGACTTATGCCGCTATTATCCCTAATATAATCTTCATGTCTCATGTAATATTTCTTGTATTTTATATCAGCCCACGAGTCACGAGGTAAGTAGTTGTTACTTGTTACTTGCTACCAAGATTTAAGAGCTACAACCGGGATATTGATAATTGACTGATATATTAATGAGATTTTTGTAAGATTTTAAAACTAGTAACAAATTGATATGAGAGTAGATTTAAAGGTTATACCGACGGGTACTTTGTAAAAAAATAATTAAAAGTATTAATCACACAAGCATTAATTATGATTGGTATGTTTTTAAGCGGTCCATGTTTCACTGGGTCTCTCTCCTTCAGTTTATCCACGGATTACTTAACACACGTGACGTGTGGCTTAATGGACCCAAAAATGTATCCTAATGGAATTTTGTTGACATTTAGGGATTATTTCCGTTAAGAAATATGGTCCATTTAGATACCTAATAATACTGCACTTAGTCCTAAAGTTCTCTTTTTTATTTTTACCATAAATCTTTTTTTTTTAAAGCTCTCTTTCCCTATTATTTTTAATCAATTGGATACCTATACTGCAATTATTCCTAAAAAGTTGCACTCTATGGATATTCCAACGCAATATTACTTTTCTAAATTTCCCAGACTTCATCTCCATGAACTTTCAAAGTTTTTCAAGATAATCAAAGGCATTTGATACATATTAAAAGCTCCGAGAGAATTACATAAAAGAAAAAAGAGTTCAAAACCAAAAGAACACAAACTTATTGTAAAACTCAAAATCATGCATTACTACGGTACTGTAGCTACGAAGAAAACTTTGTAAATTCAGGATCGCGGCTCAAAGCACTGAGAGTTTCGGCCAACAGATTGACTTCCAAGTCAACACTTCCTTCTGCGGTCCCCGGCGATAAGTTAATCTTGCCGATGGGGGAGACCCCGAGGCCGCTCCGGTGCGCAAGAGGCCTTCCCCACCCAAAGTCGTTGCCGTACACGTTGAACCGCGGCGAGCCCCCGACAAGCACCACGTTGGGCGGCAGCTTGGCCGAGTCCGGCATCGAGCTCTTTGCGCACTCTTCGAAGAACTCCCTCGTCTCCATAACGGCGTATGCCGCGATCATCTTCTTGATCCGCCGCGCCGCCCAGCCCGTCCCGCGCTCCAGGACCTCGCCCGCCATGCACTTCACTGACGGAAACACGATCGCATTGCCCCCGTACGAATCCGGCAGCCGCGGCCGGAGCCGCGACCTCATGCCAATTGCCGTTGAGAAACATACCGGGTCACTGGCGAGGAGACCCCGGCTGCGTGTCACGCACACCCAGAGAAGTGCCATGAGTGCTTGGAGCGACGAGACCTCGCCACAGTTTGGCTCTGCGGAGGCAGCATTGACCTCCGCTTTCAGAGCCGCGATCTTGTCCTTCGAGAAGTGGAACATCCGATGCTGCTGCTGCGCCGGTTTCACGGCTCTCGGTGGGGCATCGCAGCGGCGGAGCGGAATGCGGGCTGGGAGCTCGAAGGCCCCGTCAAAGCGCTCCCGTCCGAAGACGATCTCCTCCCTCCGCGAGATCGCAACCGAATCTCCCCGAGCCAGCTCGGACCAGACGTTGAAGAAATCCCAGAAAGTTGTGCCGTCCGCAGAACTGTGGTTCCGGCTCACCGCCACAAAAACTCCGTCGGCGAGCTCGGTGACCTGAACCGCGATCAACGGGAGGCCCGACCACGCAGCCTCGTAGCTCAAGACGCCACTCAACGGGTACAAGCCATCGAGGATCTCCGTCGGGACGATGGGGCCGTCGAGAATCTGTCCCACAGTGACCTCCAAGGCTTCGGCGTGGACGAACGTCGCACCGGCGCCGCTGCATTTGATGTGGAACGAAGTGGTTATCGGATCGCCACCGTGCTCAGTGGCGACGAGGCGGCCCGCGAAAGGATAAAACCGGTCCAAAGCTAGGGAAAGAGAGGCTTTCAAGTGGTCGACAGCGACGGGGTTTTTATCGGGTTTTCGGAAAAGAAGCCCTCTGTGCATGTAATCAAACCAAAGACATTGAATGTCGCTCGGAGTCAGCTCGATTCTCCGATTGAAATCACGGTGGCGATCGCCGCTCGCGGGTCGGACGGTGCTTGTCGACAACAAACGGGTCGAGCAAGTCATGATTATGCTTCACAATTTTTCACGAAAACAGAGCACGATATATATATATATATATATATGAAAAATTACGGCAATAATATCGAACTTTTGGTCAACGTGTCTCCCGTGTACTCAACCTTTAAAATTGGCAGTCAATGTGCGTTGACCGTGACTTTGGCTTGAAAACATTAATTTTTCCGTTGACATCCGCCATGTGGCCTTTAACGGAAAATATACGCAATTTTTTTTAAATAAGTTTTAATTTTTTTAATTTACATATTGTGCTTTACTTGATTAGTGATAATTACTTGAATTCAAAATACATAGAATAACACAAAAATTAGTCAAAACATCAATTGATTTCTTAATGTGCTTGTATAAGCTACATTTATTAATAAAAATCTTATTATTATGAGAAATTTTAAACATAGCATTTCACAAAAGTCGATCGTGATATCAATTATCAATTTGTATATTAATTTGCTTGGAGAAGCTAATTTGCCGACTAAATCTAATTATGAATAGAATAATTACATTGTTAATTTAAGGTTTTAAGGTTGACAATTAAACTTTAAACAAAAACTTAATCATATTGTTTTTGTTACATTTGACTATCTAAATATATAACATACATGTCAATGAAATATTATGTAGTATGTTTATATACATATATATATGAAACTCTCAGCGCATATATTCTCAAGTTATGACCATTACTTATATTTTTATGTCTTTTTTTGGTCGGAACATACTTTGAAATTTTATTTTGTCATCGGAAATACTTTGAGAGGCGTTAATTAACCGAGTTAATGTCTTCACGTTGCTTCAAAGTCTAAGTATGAACTAAATTAAGATATTCACCATTACCGTTTCATTGGAAATTGACCGTTTTAGATCGAATTAATACAGTCAATTAATGTCTCCGTATTGAAGAAAAAATGGCTTAAGAATATATGCCGATAAAAAAATTTATCAATAAAAAATGAACTTTTGCCGCTATAAATAGAATTAAATACATTAAAGCTATTTTGGCTTTAATACTTCTTGATGAGTTGGTAGTCTCAATTCTCAAGATAGCACGATCTTCTATGTTTTATATTTTATTGCGGTTATCTTCTCTGTTTTATATTGCTGTCACGTTTACATACAGTATAATCTTCATGTCATATTTTCATGTGCCTGTGTATGTCCTCTTCTTAAATTGAATCTCAAACTTAAAATTTTAACAAAAATCAAACCAAATCAAATCGTAACAATTCAAATCAATTCATGTTAAATAAAAGCATCATTTCAAATGTTGTCTACATTTATTTGTTTTACGATTAAGAAATACGCAGATCGGGTGGTAGAATCAGGGTTCGCAAGTAGGGGAATTTAATTTATTTTTTAATATTAAATTTAAATTTAGTAATATTTATTTAGTCAAAATACAAAGTTAAATTTAAAATCAAAATGATTTTGATTTAAGTTATATTGGTGCATCTGGTTCAACTTAAGAATTTCAATCTTTGTTTTTAATTTTTTGTTTCTAAAACTAAATTGTTGTTTTAGTTTTAGTTTTTTTTTTCTTTTTTCTTTTTTGCCTTTTTATCCTAAATTTATCTATTTTACCAAAAGCTAAATCAACTTTAGTTATCAAGAACAATTGTTTTATAAGTAGTTTACCAAAAACCTATCATAAAAAAAAAAAACTATTTTTTTGTTTTGTTTTTAATAGTAAGTTCCTTCTTAGAACGTTTATACTGGAAATGAGAAAACATTATTAAGATCAATATGTTGCATGTGAATATTATTAAGTTTTTGTTTATCTTTATTTATTTTCATGATGAGGAGAACTCCTTAAAAATGACATTGTTGATTTTTACCTCGTATACTCTTTAAAAAAATAATGTTCAGTGGATTTTTACCTCGTCAGTCACAAAATGACACATGAAAATTCCGCTTTTAGATTTGGCTCAGGGAGAGAGGTACCAAAACGCAAAAGAAAAACCCAAACAATATATTTATTGAAAAAACAATGCCAACTTGACGAAAGCTACATTGAGACAAAAATGTGAAGTCGGGAATTACAAAATAAAGGGCTAGGGGTGATATACTTATTATCAAGGTTCGATTTTTCTATGATTATCTTCGATAATCTTCGATTATCCGTCTTGCCGGTAGTTATCGGCAAGACGGCCATATCAGTACTTTTCCATAATTTTTGCCGAAAATCGGCAAACATCTTGAAAAATAACAAAAATATGGTACTTTACAAAAAAAATTGTACTTTTAGATGATTTTATTCGAATATTTACATATGTGAGAGTGAGACTATATTTTATTTACTCATATTTGAGTATGAAATGATTTTATTTTTTGGCATTTTTAATGTTTTATAACCATTATAAACTTAGTAAATATATTCTTAAAAATATTTTAATGATTTTTCATCGATAATCCTCGATAAGTGTCGATAATCATCGAAAAGTATCGGTAATTGGTATGCTACAGTATTATTAGTTTTTCGTCGATAATCCGATAAGTTATCGATCAATCCGTCGATAATGGCAAGCGATTTATCGGCAAAAAATCGGTAAGTTGAAGCTTGCTTATTATAACGAGGGGTTAAAAAGGATTATTAAAGTGTTCTTATTAGGGTAATTAGTGGCATAAGTAGCTAATGTTTTTGAATTTCCTTAGGCATGATGCCAATGATCAAAAATGACGGCAAAAGTCCCCAATGTGCACTAATCACTCTAATCACAAAATTCCATCCAACTAATTGGATGATTGTTAGTCAAATGACGATGTGGCAGTGTTGACTGACACGCGGACATCTACGTGGCACGCCATGTCGTCTTTTTTATAATAAAAAAAATTGCCACGTCTTTTTTATTTTATTTTTAATTTTTTTACGGGGACTACTTATTTTCTCGCCCTCTCCCACGTTGCCACGTGTACACTCTCTCTATCTCTCTCTCTCTCTCTTTCCTAAGCTGTCCCACGTGTCATCCAAATAAGTAATCAAAATATTTTGTATTTGTATTTTGGAACCATGACCAAACCTAGATAAACAAAGCACTAAATTACTACATCAAAGGTATTTGTTGTCAAAATGTAATGGATATAACAATTTAAATAACAAACATATCCATTAATATGTGAGAAATCTTTTCGATTATTATCCGTCATTTTTCGGGTAGTGGTTGAAAATACTACTAAAGTTGTAAATAGTATCCTACTTATAAGTTTATTTTCGGTTAGTTTTTGAAAATACTACTAAAGTTGTAAATATTATCCTACTTATAAGTTTATTTTCGGGTAGTTGCTGAAAATACTACTAAAATTGTAAATATTATCATACTTAAGAGTCTTAAATACTTACATCTTATGATAATTTAATAAAGTAAAATAAATATGAAATACATTTATGTATTTATTAACAATATAACGACTAATTAAATAATGATGTGGAAACAAATTAATAATTAAAAATGACGTGGTATGCCACGTGGTTGTCCGCGTGGCGGTCAACACTGCCACATCATTAGTTGACTAACATCCATCCAATTAGTTGGATGAAATTTTGTAATTAGAGTGATTAGTGCACATTGGGGACTTTTGCCGTCGTTTTTAGACATTGGCATCATGCCTAAGGAAATTTGAAAACCTTAGCCACTTATGCCGCTAATTACCCTTCTTATTATAACGAGGGGTTAAAAAGGATTATTAAAGGCTTCACATTCCAACAGACAATATAAAAACGAGAAGAGACCGATATGGGGTTGAAAGGACACTACATCCCCGTCTCGATAAGGCCGGACACGAGTCGGAGTTCATTCCCCACAGAATTGAAAAGTCGGTGCCACGCGCACGCCTATTCATTGCTTCGAACGAGAGAACTCCTGGATTCTTTTCACCCCTTGTTTTGAGGTAATTATCGCTTCTCAAACATTTATTTTTAATTAATCCTCCCTTAAATTTATTTATAGTTCCCATTAACCATAGAGTAAGGCTGGGTATTTTCATTTTTTATTTTTAAAATTAAAACATATGTATCTTAATATTAAGATTTTATATTATTAAAAATTAAATTTGTTTGTTTTTTAAGATCTTAATTAATCCAGTTAAAAAATATATTTTTTACAATTTCTTATAATATTATTTAAAAACGTTTATTTATAGAATCAATAGATATAAGATATTAAGAAAACAATAAATTAATTAATTGATTATTTAAATCTATAATTTGATAAATCATAATAAAATTATGTTAAATAACAATCATAATACTTAATTAAAAGATATTAATATCAAGGCTAAACTGCGGCTTATGTACACAATGTTTGTTTTTCTGCAGATTATGTACTCAATGTTTATTTTCGACGGCTAATGTACCAAAATTTTATTTCGTGTTTTTCGTCACTTGACCGTCAGCGTGTGATATGTACACTTTTCGTATTTTTTGCATAACTTGCTCATTTTTTGTCCAAATTTCATGAATAAACTACCGTTGGAAATATAAGAGATAGATATACAAATTTTGTGTTTTAAGTTTTATAAAACAAGTTTTTTTTTTTAAATATTATTTTCAATTACAACGTAAAACTAGATTGAGTTGGTAGTCTCTTTGTTTCAAGATGGCACGAGTCACGACATCTATGTTGGTAGTCTTGGAGAGAGATTTCTGGAGAGACAAAGTGGTGAAGGAATCGTGTGTGGGAGGGTCGTAGCAATAGAGCATTGACCCGTACTTGGAAAATAGTTGGTCGAGGAGGGAAAGTTTGAGGTTTCGCTTGTTCAGTGGTGTTGAAGAAGATGGTTTGACCATCGTTGTGGAGATTATATTCACCATTATATTATAATGCCAAAGAAGAGAAAGGAACTCAACGAGAAGCTATAACGTATGGAATTGACAAATCAAAATTAATGAGCAGCTTCTTAATCAGAAAAGTAGTCAAATAAAAACTGAGCTTTAATGAAGAAGAAGAATGAGACCCTTCAGCTCCAAGGCTGGATAAGGAGGGCCAACTGGCGGAATTGATCTATAGAGTAGTGGGGTTAGAGCCTCTCAAATAATTTTTTTTTACTATCACTTTTAGTTTAAATTTTTTAAAATTATAAATTAACACCTTCAGAGTCTGAATCCTAGTTCGGCCTTCCGAGAAGGCTACAAATAGAGTGCTACAAAGTTGTAGAATATCGCATATCTGAAATCATATCTTTAATTACAAGCTTCCAATAATTTTTGGAGTTCATTGATCCATAGAGGCTGGAGAACCACGAAGAATCACATTTTCCTCCACATATTCAATTTTGATTGCCACGGGAGGCAATCAATTTGTGTTTATGTGAAATAAATCATAACATTTATCAGGTACACTGAAGAAAAAATGATATTTCGTGGTATTTTTACGGATACTAAAATATTCAGAGTACGCCGAATAAAATAATATAATTCGTGATACTTCTACATATTTTTCTTTCTACAATGAAAGATCTTGATAATATAGTATTTATTTGGAATAGAATGTTGAAAGCACTTCATGCACTTAGAGTGCAAATGATCATAACAAAATATTCAGTTTTGTTGATAAGGAAGAGATCCACATTATCAGATCGATGAATATTTTTTCGGATTATATTTATTTGAAATATAATATTGAAACGTAAATCAGAAATCTAGAGTGGGAATCACAAGTTATTGAATTTGTACGTATACTGAAACATATATAATAAAACTATGGAATATCTATAATTTTTGCTTGCTAGTTTTCCTCAAAATCGAAATCTCGCGAGTGAGCGTCGAGTTTGATGCCCGAGAGCCGGCATTCATGCACGAATCAACAGTGATTGGATGCCCAGAGTCTAGCATTCGTGCGCGAATCAATAGGCGAAGGAACGTTCTTTGATTGGATATTCGTGCGCCGAATCAACGATCGGGTTTGACTATCCCGGTAACTTTATTTATCAATTTCTATTTCCGCTGCTACATTAATAAACAATATACTAATACAGTAATACTCATTATTGATCACTAGTAATCCATACATAGAAGTTATATACTCTTTCTTTTTACACATTTTATCATCAGCAAAATAAAAAATACATACCGAGAACTCACCTCATTCATAAAACGTGGTATCTGTCTTGAAAGAATATAATCAATTTTTCAAATCATACTGAAAACTAATTTTATAATGAGAAACTTTAGTCGACCGGGCATAGTTTTAACTTATATAACTTAACTTCAATTTTTCAAAGTTAGTGACTTAAACACATTTTAAACACTTTTTAAGTTAAGATTCTCCCTTTACATAAATACTTTTAAACACTTTTTAAACACTTTTAAATACTTTTTAAACACTTTTAAACACTATAATAAACTATGCTCCAAAAACTGTTTATATTACATAAACACTTTTTGTCTTTACATAAACACTTTTGGGACATAATTTTGTAATTTAACAAACTCAGTACTTATTGAAGTTTCCCTATATATATATATATACTCATACATACATGATGTTGATTTTAGTGGATACTACATTGGTTGGATCGATGAAGAAAGCGTGAAGATCCTGGAACACTGCAAGAAGGCGATCACATTCACAACCACACGCCAAGAAAGGAAAAGTGGTTATAATCGATATGGTGACACACGAGGACGACAACAATGGCGATAATTGTGAAACTCAACTCTTGTTTGATATGCAACTCATGATTTTGGTTTTGGTCATCCGCGGCTTGGGACTCAAATCTATTATTCAGCTTAATCCTTAAGTTAAAACCATCAACATTGTTATTTCAACTCTTGTTGGGAGATTAATATTTCAATTCTGCTCTTCTTTACTTCAATCCATTAGCGGCCCAGTTGCTCGTGTTGGGCCGGGCTTTAACGTCGTCTTGTGGATCTGGGCAAAAGTTCCCCTAAGTCGGGCCCCTCGTCCTGAATTGTGGGCCCAGGCTCGTGTCCCCAGGCTATACCCTCAGCCGCGCAATAGACTGGGGGGATAGACTGGACACCGCGGAGGACTGGTCCTATCAGGCGGGCCAAGAACCGAGTAGGAATTTCGCCAGAGCTTCCGCTTTGGTCGGATTTTTCTCTTCCGGGACCTGACAAAATAACACCGCGGTCAGGGAGAAACGAGGGTTTTGCCCCCCGATTCACCTCCGACGCTCAACATTAGCGGGGTATTTGAGTGAATATCGGTTTTTGGAAGTCTGGAGAGAGTTTTGGGAGTGTTTTGGGCGTTTCCCAAGTGTTTGGTCGAGTGAAAATCCGTGTAGAAAGGGTGGGGATCGAACCCCTATTTATAGGAAAAAACCCGGAAAAAACCCGGATCTTGTTTTGAATTTATCTCCTCATCAGGGAGGCTCCCGGGGAAAAATTATATGTTTTTCTGACTCCCCGGGATGTGGCCGATCCATTTCCGCAAGAATCGCGGCGATCGGAGCTACGACGCGCCCTCACGCGCGGCCGGAAGGCGGCGGACTCGGCAAACTTCGGCTCCAAGTCTTGCTGACTCAGCAGCCACGTGTCGCGCTGTGGTTGGCTGAGACGTGGCTCTCGCGCCCAGTGGCGTGTTGACACGTGGCTGGGTCAGCTTTGACCTTCGTGGGCCCTGCTGAGGGGCGTTGGGGCCCACCCGGAGGGCCCGGAGGGCCCTCGGGGGCCTCGGGTGGTCCCCGAGGCCGATTTTCGCAAACTTTATGTCGTTTTTGGGTGTTTTGAGATTTTCGGGACCATCGGAAACCTTTATTTTTCGAAAACGGACCTCCAGCAAATATTTTAGGCGAAATCGATCATAATTAATAAAAGAAGAATTATCTTGAATAATTCTCGCTTTTGTTAATTAAACGAGAAATTAGTCGCGCAAAAATACCCGTAACACTTCCATTATCATATTTGATCTAGTGGAAGGTTAGAAAAATAGAAAAGGATCGTCGATTCGTGCTCGAATGCTGATGATTCTAAAACTCAAATTCCAAGTTTAGGAAATCAAATCGTCAAAAACAATTCAGCCAGAAACGCCACAATAAAACGATATAATTTCGTGCGAAATTTTCTTAAAAAAAGATGAGAAACAAGTGCAATGATAAATTATTTCACAAGATAAGCTCTGCTCTCGTATTTATCGTTAGAGGGTACGTTTGGCACAACTTATTTAACCATGTTTTTTCTTTTTTAGGATAAACAAAACTACTTTTTATGTGTTTGGCAAAATTATTTTTATAAAAAAACAGAAAAAACGATTTTTGATTTTTATACATGAGTATATATAGCTTTTGTTTTTTTTTTTTTTAAACAAAAATATATTTTTTAGTCTATTTTAGTCTTTTTACCTTAAATATATTTATTTTACCAAACGTTAAATCAATTTTTGTTACCAACAATTTTTTTTTTTTTTTTTTTTTATAAGTAACTTACCAAACACCTGTTATTTTTTTTCTTCCACAAAAACAGAAACTCAAAGCAATTTTTTTTAAAACAAAGTTATACAAAACAGTGCCCGAAATAGATAGAAATATAACCACTTTTGCAATAATATTACGCTCTTGATAATTAAAACGGAATTATAAAAAACCAGAATATAACAAAATATCAAATTTTGTTATATTAAAAACTGCTTAAATAAAATGTTTAGTAAATGACACAATGATATAATATTCACAAATATGACATATTCTTGTTTCCTTGTACTTGCACGGTTGCATCTAGCGAGAGTTTTGGCCTTTGGGATCATGTTCGTCAAGAGATCAACGGAAGACTCAGAGAATCCACAAAGCCGGATTACTCTTAGGTCTCGATGCAGGGTACCTATCGTAATAGCAATGGCAACGTGCACTACATATCTTCGTCGGTGCTTGGGGTAGAGCTGGAAGCACTGCGGGAATGAGCTATCTTTGCATCCACATGGGGCTATGTCCCGTGCGATCTGGAATCTGACTCTTCTTTGGCGATCACGTAGCTTCAGAAGAGAGAACAGGCGGCACACGAAGTGGGTTCCTTACTGAAAGACATTGCAGAGCTTGCGGTGCAGAGTTTGTCAACATTTAGCTTCGTTAAACGTGAAGGAAATTGTGGTGGTGCATGTTCTAGCGCAAAATACGCGAATTCGGCCCCTGCCCATTTTGAGTAGGAATAAAACCTACTGTTTTTTTAATAAATAATAATAATAATAAGTTAACACAAGACCTGTAGATTCTTAATTTAAGTATTTACAATTCAGACACCAAAATGGATAAATATGTAAAAAGCTCACTATCAAACATTTTGGGGTATTTTTAATCTATATGTTTTATTAGCTTAGTAAAAATATAAAACTAAAATAGTAAAGTTATGACCATAATATAATACATACATACACCAACTGACTCCAAGCGCCAAATAGTTTTTGAACCGTGCATGAAGTACGCCCGCACGTGCGTACCCACCCGTTTGGTAATACGTCATCCTCTCGCACGTGCGCGCCGCCTCTGCGAGTGTGTCCAACGCTAACTGGAATTGAATGAACCAAAGCTGATAAGCTTCCTATCAGCAAACGAAGATTCGAAGAAGATTCTTCACGTTCGAGCACTTCGATTAGTAAAGGTTTGATTTTTATTCCTCAGATTCATTGTGTTTGTGATTGAAATCCATGTTTCATTTCGCGAAAATCTATGAAAATCAGATGCGAATGGGTTTCTGAATTGACTCGGCTCTGTTTGGTTGGAGAGAAAATCGTTGATGGTTTTTCTCGGGAATCGAAATTGCTTATGTTTTGTAGGATTCTGGGTTCTGGGTAGTTCCTGTAATGAAATTTTGCATTTCCATTTGTTTATAAATCATCAACATTTACGCAATTTTTGATTTGGGGGTTTAGGGTTTTCCATTCCGGTCCGATGCCGCACCTGGTTCGGGAGAATCTGTTCATCGGCAACATAGGAGACGCTGCGGAGGTACTCCAGAACGGTAGAGATGGGATCACGCACATCGTCTCGATGCTTAGCTCGGCATCGATCTCGATCTTCTCGGAGTGGAAAACCGGCCTCGTTATCCCTTCGAAGGAGATTAAGAAGGTTTACGCTGGTGCCTCGGCTTCGGACGACGCTGGTGCCTCGGCTTCGGACGAGGACGGGGAGGACGACGACGACTTCATTGATCTGACGACTAGTGCATTGTCACATGGGAAGATTCTGTACTCGTTGGAGAACTCGGGCAAGGATTTGAAGTTGGTGAGAATGGCGGTGCCGATGAGAGACATGGAGAGCGAGAATCTTTTGGACCATTTGGAACCTTGCTTGAACTTCATTGACCGGAGTCGAAAGGAGGGTTCTGTTTTGGTTCACTGTTTTGCCGGCGTGTCAAGAAGGTATACTTTTTCTTTTGGTTTGTCGATATAATCTTTTATGTTAGTTTCAATTTGAGCAGTTTATTTATAGCTTTTTCCATTATTGTATATATTATTGCAGCGCTTCTATAGTTACGGCGTATCTGATGAGATCCGAACGTCTTTCACTCGAAGGTACGAAGAACATATTTTGTTTTTCTATGAGAATTGTGGGTGTAGCTGTTGGTATATGGCTCTAGCCTTTTATGTTTTATGGGAATTTTCAGTACTTTCAGACGGGGTACGAGTTTAGTTGATTTTGTTTCAGGGATTTAAATTACTTTTTGATATGACATAAAGAGTAATTACCATCTATCCCCATGAACTCGTTGCATGGTTTCAATTTGCCTTACGTTCTTATTTTTATTTTTTGCGCTTTGTTTACCCACTGAACTAGTCGCATTGTGATAATTCGCCTCTGAAATTGTAAACTGTAGCCCTTTTTAGTATTTCATTAAACATGTAATTGTTTCTGTCAAAAGATTAAACCGTACGACTTAAAAATGTAATTTTTTTTGTTTGCATGTGCAAGGCAGATCACTTGAAATTCAACGATAACGGTTTTAATGAAGAGGTGGTTAGCTACTACAGTTGACAAACTAAGGGTTGCAACTGATTCAAATAAAGTTCTAGGGTCAAATTAAGACAATGCGACAAGTTCATGTTAGGAATTACACATAAAATAACTATAGATCTATTTATTTTCTTTCTTTTCTCCCATTTTGCTTGTGCATTATTTCTGCAGAGGCACTAGAATCTCTGCGACAAAGCTGTGAATTTGTTTGCCCGAATGACGGTTTTCTTGATCAGGTGACGCAAGGTCATCCAGTAATGACCTTTTTTATGAAATAAAAATGAAATTTCGTCCAATGTTAACTACTTTTTAAAAGCGCATTACCCGTTTCCATAGACGATGGCATCTTTACTAAGTCGATCGTAATTGTTGTTGTCTTGTTTGGTTGCAGCTAAAATTGTTTGAGAAAATGGGCTTCAAGGTTGATCGAGCAAGCTCGATTTATAAGCGTTTTCGCCTTAAAGTATTGGGTAATATGATTCTTTCTCCCAATCGTGTCTCTCTTTTTTCTTTGTTGCATTATACTTTGCCTTAATTTATATGATTTTTTAAATTTAATTACTTGTTTGTATATAGAATTTTACTTTATTTAAAAAAATGTATGCTCACGAGTTCATATACATTAATTTATCGATATAAATTTAGATTTACGTTTTTTTTTTCTCTTTATAGGAGAGATGTATAATCACGGAGAAATTATAGACAGCTCTAATTTCGGAACCGATCCCGGATTGCCTATAGAAGATTCTTCCGAGCCAGAATCCCCTTCCGACAGAGAAAACACCAACAAAACGGCATATCGCTGCAAAAAATGCAGGAGAGTGGTTGCTTTGCAGGGAAATGTGGTGGATCATATTCCCGGCGAGGGTGAATCATCCTTCGAGTGGCATAAGCGTAACAGCGGAAACCCTTTCAATAAATCCGACTCTGAATGCTCTTCCATTTTTGTCGAGCCTCTACAGTGGATGACTGCAGGTAATTAATCATTCTAATTTATCATTTGACAAGTTTTTTGAGGTTAAATAAGGTGAAATGTACCTTCTTACGTTTCGTTCTCTTGATAATGAAGCAATTACATGCATTTATTACTTGCTTAAGCAACATGAAATTTTATCCAACTTTGAACACTATGGTGAGATACTATGTTAGGTTTTAATTTATTATTATCTAAATTATCATCCTTATTTATATTTTAGGTTATTAGGGGCGTTTTTGGTAGTTTATCGAGAAAATTCCGAAAATAACAACGTTACCACATCACTTTATGGTCTAACCTTTTTTCGTTATATTCGAATCTGGGTATGATGGGTATATTTTACACAGCTTGGGAATATAGATATATAGAAATTATGTGTTATAGTCATCGTAATCGTATACAAATTAGTTAAGAGTTTATTATTTTATCATTGTTTTATTGTATGATAGGGAATAATATTGTTAATTTATATTATTAAGAAAATTCAAAAAAGCATTATTTATCAACATAGTCAAAACATATTTGGGATATTAGCCAAAAACTGATATTTGAAAGCTATATAACAGTTGAAGAAGGCGCTTTGGAAGGGAAATTGTCGTGTGCGCACTGCGACGCTCGGTTGGGCTATTTCAATTGGTCGGGCATCCAATGCAGTTGCGCCAGCTGGATCACCCCGGCCTTTCAACTCCATAAAAGCCGGGTCGACATAAGTACCATCTAATGATTTGGAGGGGGATACCTGTCTATAACCATTTACTACGAAATTGCTGCTCGAATGTTTATAATAACTTGCACGCCAAGAAATGGACTCTTCCCATTTTCTGCGAAGAATTTGAGTGAAGGTGGGAGTCTCAATAAGCTCGGGCCGAGTCGGGATTTACGTATTTCTGAGCTTGATTAGTTTTTAACTTTAGATCCAATGGCTTGAGAGTTGAATATTTTGTCTGGCCTATAGAGTTTCAAATGCAAAACGATCTTATCATAAGCTTGGCTGAAACATGCATATATATATTTTTTTTAGAAAAAAACATATTTATAAGTATTAATGTTACATATCAATCATTTAAAAAGGAAATAAATTAAAGATCTACATTTTATTTTTTTGGGAAAAAAAGTGCAAACCACATTAGTTTTAGACGCAGAAGGTAGTCCTACATACAAAATAGGAATTGGAACCATACTCGAAACCGAGAAAGTAGCTTGACAGGAATAGCTAGACAGACTAAAAACCGCCAGAAACCGAGACCGAAACTAAATCCGGAGGTTGTTCAACAATCTTCTGCAACCAATAAATTAGGAACTGTACATCTGGTCCTCCAAATACCCAATATGGTATAAGAATTATACACGTACTTCAAATATTTTAGGGTTTTAAACAATCTCTAGATGTAACTTAGCTCAGCTACATATAAGAACCTAAACAGTAAGTTAAAAAGACAGCAAGCAAACGGATTGAATCCTAACATCTAGAAAAATAATCTGACCGATCCCCCGTTGCCGGTAAGTATGAACTTCGTTTCCGAAATTTGAAGTTGGGATCAGTGGGCTTGCGCTTCTAGAAGGATGTTAGTGGCCACATTGACGTCGTTTCTGGCTAGTGTTGTAAATATCGGTCAAACCCTAACCCGGACCTGATATTTTTTTCAAAAAAATTCGGACTCGGACTGACCCGGGTCTGGATATCTAAAAAAATAAATAGATACAAAGGCTCTTTCGTCTGGGTCGTTGGATCTCCCACGGCCCAGATTAAAGAGCCGTTGGGGCATAAAAAAATAACGCCATCCGGATGGCCTTACATTTTGAGGCTTACTGGTAGACCATAGCTCAAAAAACAAACAAATAAATGATTGACCCAAAAACGGGAAGCCTTTTGGAAATATGCGTCATTAGTAATAACCCACTTGCAAATTACTATGCAAACTGCCTAATTAGTTATTATTATATATAATCTATAATTCTTCCCTTTTTTACTTTTATAATACATAAAACTTATCGGTTCAAAAAGTCTTACTCCGTCATATGTTTTTATTTTAGTGGATCATTATGAACAAAGTAAGTTATATATCTTCTTCTTTGTTCTTGATACAAGTTATAAGTTAGATATATTATTATTGATAAAATAAAATAAATAGAAGTGATAAATAAAATAAGGGAGTACATATATTATATAGTTTTGCTCAAACTTTGAAAAAAATTTAATCAAACATATTTGGTATGAATTGCTAGAGGATTTTCTGCGGCTGCTATCTTAGCATCATTGATTGACTTTATATATGTGACTGACATATTTTAAAATGGAAACTATTAATCCTGATAATTTCTTTCTGCATGTCTATATAAATTTTTCAGATCACTATTAAAGACTATTGGAAAACTGCCAAATTAGTAATTAATAAAGTTGCAAAATTCCTTTAAACCATTGCCTTATTAGTAATTATCTAGTGTCTATATTCTATAATGCTTGCCTTCATTATTTATTTATTACACAGTATAACACTGGTTAGGATTATAGATAATTATAACACTTGCCTTCTTAGCCCTAAATCCTAATATGTAATTCGGGTTAGACCTAATTTATTAGCCCTAACAGTGGTTAGGATATTCGTTAATATGCCTAATTATCAAGAGTCTATATACTTTATGTAGAGTACAATGTTTGACCGGTTTAGATCTGTTTGGAGGAGTAAGGTTTCTCCTTTTTCACTTTGATACCTCTGAGCATAATTCAGTTTCTATTTAGTTTTGTAAGGGCAGACCTCTTCTTCTAAATAGAGGAAGATTCAATGTTTGTAACACATTCAAATTTTCAGTAAAACTTGTATCTCTCTGTTTATATATTCTATCTTTCTTGTAGCATCTCTGTTGTTTCCAATATGACTACAAAAGGGAAACGAAAAGATCGAGGTAAGTCCAAACAAGCCATTACTTCTTGGGCATATATGAATGAAGCGTCAACAGAAGAAGTTTCACTAGTTCAATCCCAAGATTTCTGTGATCCTACCATAATGAAGGATAAAAATGTTGAGCTTCTTCCAAAACTAAATTGTAAAAAGTTAAGTGACTTTAAATGGTATAAAGACACTTTCCTTACGAGAATAATGTTACGAGGTGATGCAAATGAGCCATTAAACTTACCCTTATTATTAATAATAAATAATAAATAATAAATAATATTAAAATTTGAGTTAATAAATTTATTTAAACTTATTTTAATAATTAATACGAACTTATTTTATTTAAAAAAAATTAATAAAATAATAAATTAGGAAACAAATATTTGAATTCCAAATTTAAAAATACATTTCAAATTTAAATTTAAAAAACATTTTTTTGTTTCACTTTTTGAAATAAAAATTTAAATTTCTTTAGAAACATTTATTCAAATTAACCATGTTAATAATTTAAAATAATTTTAAAAAATATTAACCAAATTAACAATTTGAATCAGCATACATTTACACAAATAAATACGAATAAACCAATAAACATACATTTACAAGTCGAATTAACATACATATACACGATTTAACATGCATATTAACACGAACAAATACAAAATTAACACAAATAAAAAAAATAAAAATAAAAAACTTCGTCCCTTGGAGTAGCCCAACCGTCCCCATCGTATACGATTTTCGTTAACACGCCACCATAGCCGGTGACATTCTTAATCATACTCCAAGAAATAAAATCGATATAGAAAACGAGCGCCAAGTTTGGCGGGACCAAAGGAGGAAATCCGAAAAAATTGAAGCTTATCGGAAATCGGATTGTGAAATTAATTAAGGGGTTTTAATCTCCTTGGCAAGGGCTTCAAAATCCTAAATCCAATTTCACGATCGGAGACAAACTCCGGCGACCTGTGGCCTTGGATGACGGAGCGATGGCGCGGAACACCTCCACCAAGCACTAGAAGACCTCCTGAACATGAATCCGGTGTTAATTTTTTTTTTCTTTCAAAATCGAACTCTTTTGGGATAAATCTTAAATCGTGCAACCGGAACTTACCTTGATAATTCTGATCACAACCTGCAACTTATGGTCACAATCTACCTATCAATAGCATCGTCTTGTCAAGACCTTTCCAACGGTACCAAATTTGTGTCAATCGGAGTTTCAGATAGGGAGTTATGAGTGTTTGAAGTTCTTGATGCGAAAGAAACAAGGAGAGAGAGAGTTGCGAAAATGGAGGAAAAAGAGCGATGATTTTGGGTATACCATTTTAAATTTGGTTCAAAATTATTCCTAAAATCATGCATAAGTAATAAAAAATAAAAATAAAAATTTAAAAATAAAAATAAAAATCAAATTTTAATAGGTTGAAGGGCAATTTTGGTACGGAGAAATTAGTTTCCAATGCCACATCATCCTGATTAACTATTTTAATAATTAAAACCACACGTTTGAAAAACATAAATTTAAACGTTAAAGGATGGTTATCTACTATAATTTCTCTTATTAAAACCGTAAATATTAGGCAAAAATATATTCATTAGGTGAATTGAACATGTTTTCTATATTGTTTTCTAGAATTTGAATTTAGAAAACATAACCAAACAGAGACTTGTAAAAATTTACCATTTTAATTTTTCAAACATATTTTGTGTGTTTGAAAAATTTGTAAGTAAATATGAGAGTAAAAATAAAAGATAAACAAATAGTACTTATTACATGTGAAATTTAATTATAATAATAATAATAATAATAAATAATGATAGTTTTATACATGTTACTAATATCAAGAACTGTAGTACTTATTATAATATAGGATAGTAAATGGGACCAGTCAATCTATATAAAGTAAGTAAAATAACGTTTAAGACACGACACGAACACGACACGAAACTCTAATGTTGAATTGAATGTTCTAAAGCATCGGGAGACGTAACCAACTCTTCATTACCAAATTTAAGCACGGTAAGTAGTCATACTATTCGTAAAGCTATATATATTGAACTATTGGTCAACCTTTGGAGAGATCTGTAGCGAAGTGGTACCGGCACCGTGTGGTTGTAAAACTATATATAGATGGCGAATAGAGCATTTTATGGGAAGAGAAATTGGTTGGTGTCTCTTATAAGTTATATTTTCTATTCCTTCATCATCAAAGGTTGGAGCTTGGCGTTACCATGGCTGGGTTGACCAATCTAATATCGACGACCACAGTCCGACCGGCGAGCGGCGACGGCCATCCTGATTTCAATAAGAGAATTGAGCTGACTTGCAGCGACGTTCAGTTTTTGTTGTTTCCGTACATTCGGAAAGGTCTTCTCTTTGGTAAACCCAATAAGAACCATGTCGAGCACTTGAAGGCAGCTCTCTCCCAGGCTTTGGACCGACTCTACCCGCTTGCAGGCCGCCTCGTCGCCACCGGAATCCCTTCCTTCAGTATCGCGTGCAGCGGCGCCGGTGCGACCTTTGTCCACGCCGAAGCCGTCAACACCGTTGCAGTGGCAGATGTCCTCAACCCGGACTTTTTAACGGAGGAACTCCTAACCGAGTTGTTTCCATTGCCCAACGTTGCGAACCACCAAGCTGCGAGCTCGGACCTACCGTTGCTTGCCGTGCAAGTTACCGACCTGGCCGATGGAGTGTTCGTGGCAGCCAGCCCTAACCATTGAGCCGGGGACGGGACGAGTTTCTGCGACTTCGTCAGCCTCTGGACCGAGCTCTCCCGTGGAGACGACGCCACCATTTCGCGGCGGAGTATCTTCCACTTCGATCGTCAGCCCCTCGACTCCCCTATTCGCGTCCCATTCTGTCCCAGCGAAGCCTCGGCGAAGCTCCTACAGAGCGCGCCGCTGCAACGAAGGATGCTCCATTTCTCGAAGCAGGAAATCTCAGAGCTGAAAGCAAAAGCCAATGCAGCCGAGCCGAAGAGCTGCGCTGCCGACCGCGAAATCTCGTCGCTGCAGGCGCTCATGGCGCATCTCTGGGTATGCATAACTCGCTCCCGGACTCTCCGCAACGCCGAGGAATGTGCCTATGTGATACCGGTCAGCCTGAGACCATGGCTGCACCTGCAGGGTGCGCTTCCACAAGCCTACATCGGCACCGCGGTCCGAACCATAATGATAACATCAACGGCAGGCGAGCTTCTCGAGCGTGGGATGGGTTGAGCAGCGTGGAAAATCAACAAGGAGATCGCTGCTCAAACCCCGGAGGAGGCCAGAAAATTCTTCTTTGTTAGCGCAGGGGAGTGTCCGCCGCCACTGGACTTGTCGAAAATACCACCCAACTTGCTGGTCACGGGTGGATCCCCGCACTTCGACGTGTACGGCTACGATTTTGGGTGGGGGAAGCCTCAGGCTGTGCGAACTGGACACGCCCTAGAGGGAGCGTTGTTTGTGTTTCAAGGGGGCGTCCAAGGGAGCGTAGACTTCGAAGCTACCCTCTCGCCGGAGACTTTTCGGGCTTTGGCAGACGATCCAGAATTCATTCACTAGTCTCCCTTTTGAAACTCTCTTTGCTCATCACTTCTATTCAACTTCACATGTTCGGTCTGCATTGTTATCTCTATCATAGGCGGAAGCACGTTGAGCATCACTACGAAATTGTTGCTCGAATGTCTATGATAACTTGTACGCCAAGAAATGGAATCTTCTCATTTTCTGTGAAGAATTTGCGTGAAGCTGGGCCGTGGGAGGCTCAATAAGCTCGGCCGGATTCGGGATTTAAGTATCTCTGAGCTTGGTTAGCTTTGACCCAATGGCTTGGGATTTGAATATATTGTATCTATGAATTTATATATATATATATATATATATATATATCTTTTTGTTTGATAAAACCGTGTTTATGAACAGAATAGTGCCTCCAGTTTTTCAAATGCAAAAACGACCTAATCATAACCCAGGCTGAAGCATGCATGTTTTGTACGAAAAAAAATTATATTTGTAAGTATAAATGTTTACATATCAATCATTTAAAAAAATAAATTTAAAAACTTCCTACATTTTGTTTGGAAAAAAGTGATGAAATTTTGGATTCATGATAAAAGTAGATTAGTTAAAAAAAAAAAGGTATTCCTACATACAAAATCGAAATCGGAACCATATTCGAAACCAAGAAAGTAGCCTGACAGGAATGGCTAGACAGACTAAAAACTACCAGAAACCGAAACCGAAACTGAATCCGGAGGTTGTTCAACAATCTTCTGCAACCAATCAATTAGGAACTGTACATCTGGTCCTCCAAATAGCCAACATGGTATAAAAATTATACACGTACTTCAAATATTTTAGGGTTTTAAACAATCTCTAGATGTAACTTAGTTGAGCTACAAATAAGAACCTAAACAGTAAGTTAAAAAGAAAGCAAGCATACGGATTGGATCCTCACATCGAGCAAAATTGTCTGACCGATCCGCCATTGCCAGTAAGTATGAACTTCGTTTCCCGAATTTGAAGTTGGGATCAGTGGGCTTGCGCTTCTAAAAGGATGTTAGTGGCCACATTGACGTCGTTTCTGGCCTGCACCAGTGCCTGTCTGGCGTTGCTCGGGTCAAATCCCATCGACACTAGAGTTGCGACTGAATCCTCGGAGGGCTCTGTTGCAGAGGGTGGAGGTGGAACATACTGTCTCTGAAAAAGGGAAATATGAAGAATCATTCAGTGAGTTACTAAACAAATCGATACCAGAAACAATTTCGGAAACATAAAAAAATTCAAATTAATCATTATTTAAGTACTATAAGCTATGTGATAGAAGTCGGAATAAATATCCAAGAGAGAAGAATTTTATATTGATAAACTAGCCCCGGTCTCTAATTAGAGAATTAGGCCCGAAAATCATCCCCGAGTCCTACTTCCATAGGAATATTCCACTAATCAAATATGACAGTGAAATCTAGATCAGGCTTCAATATCTAGGATTAGAAACCCTAATCCCATATTTATTTTAAAGTACCCGAAATTTTTATATTACACGGCAACTTGCTGCCATTTTTTATTTCTTCTAAAATATTTTCCCGCTACTCATAAATAGAAGAAATTCCCCTCTTGATACTTAAGTACTGGATCCGCCAAATTTCAAACACATGCAACGGACATGCTAATACATTTATGATTAATTTTCTCCAAAATTCTAGTATGCCAACTGAGCACGGCTTAAAATTAAGCCATGCTTATAGTTTCCTTAGAAAATACCTAGTCATAAAAATAAAAATAAAAAGAGGAAAAAAAGAAGAATCTTAAAAGTGTCATTTTTTGCCTATAGCTCAAAGAATGGTTCTACATTTGTTATCCAATTCTTTTTATTCAATCAAAATATTGGGAATCCGTCTCTTGAGTGAATTCTCGTTGGTTCGTGTTTATTTTATATCTCGATTCCTATCAGACTGTTACATATTTAAGCAATCCAGAAAGATACTTGCCTCCGCAGGGCGAGCGGCAAATGATGATGCACTACTCCTAGCTGGTGGTGCAGGTGGACTCAAGGATGGCCAAGAAAATCGCGAAAAGAAGGAATGAATAAACTCTGGAAACTGTTGAGAAAAACATGATCTTGTCAATCTCTACATCATAGGTCAAAGTGAGATATTTAGAATTCAAACTAATTAACTCAACGAATGTCGAGTTTGATAGATAATGGAAAAAATAAGGTCACAAAACTACTCTAAGCTAAGTTACTTTTACTCTAAAGGAGACGACAATTTCGATATTACCTATGGTCCGTCCCTTTGTTACATTCATAACATTAGTAATATTTAATCCCGTGTATTGTTATTTAACTACGTTTAAATTAATAAGTTTGTTACTCTTGTTATTTAATTCTGTTATTTTATTTTCTAAATTATGTTTTAGCATTTGGCACCAACCAATTAGGTTGTAAATCCTTGCTCTATTTAAGGGAGCTAAAGCTAATAATCATTCACAAGTTTAATATCTTTCAATAAGGCTTGGTGAAGATTTGGGGAAAAAATCCTGTTAGGAGAACAATTTTTAGGCCGTAGCATAATGATTTGGTCTATTTGATGGACCCAAAGTGAATGAGAATAAAGCAGCAAATAATTATTCCCGTAAATTAGTCTCTCAGATTAACGCAGTTTCTCTAGTTCTTTTATATATATAAAAAAAACATGACGCCTTAACACAAGCAGATGATAACGGATTCACTACCAAACGTGATTAACAATAATAAAAAAAATAACGCACAAACCTTGGCTTTTCGAATCCGCAAGAAATTCTGGCGGTATAGGATACCAGCTAGAATACCACAAACACCCGGTAACATTGATCTCTTCCAGGATGATAGGAGAAGCTACATGAGGTAGAGAGACGAAAATTAAACTCCGATAACGGTGGAAAACAAACAATTTCCAATAAAACAAAGAGTTATATATTTCATTATTGCAGTAACTCTACTTTGTCTTACCTGAAGACCAGCTAGGTATATGAATGTTTTATCAGAGAAGTGCATTCCATAGACATGAAAACGTGTAGAGATTGGAATGTCAAAGAAAAATGGCACAAACGATGAAAAAATAAGACCGTAAGGGCCAGATGTGACAAGGTTCGCTGCTGGGTCTGCAGAAAGAAAAGAAAAATGATGACAATTTATACATAAAAATTAAAAATCGTGTACAAGAAGACCACATACAAAAAGTATCAGATCAGAAGGTGCACAATTTTTTTTCTTTTTTCAATTTAGTGCACCTTAGATCCCATAGAGTGGAGAGGTAAGTAAGAAATGTAATTATGTCTGACGCGCAACAATACACATTCCATAAACAGTAACACTTACCTTTAAGGTATGCAAGCACGAGAACCTCGAAGAGCAACGAGACCAAAATAGAGAACATAACAAAGACCTGCATTATGTTAAACCTAGTAAATAAGGGACTGAAAAACAATGCCATATGTATTTATATATATATATATACCTAGTAGATAGAAGCTATTACGAAATGTGTAATACATAATAGCATGATTAAATTTAATTTAATATCAACTACATGTATAGAATAATCAAGAAAAGCAATAAATATTGAATAATGTAATCAACCATACTATTATTATTACACACCGAATACTTATTGGAACCAATCTGCCTCTCAAAGACCCTGAAATAATATAGGAGATACAGCCCAAACATCAATTCCGGCGTAGACGAAAAGGAAAAAACTGACATGATCAACTTCCAGATGCGAAATTTTCCAAATATATCCTGTCACGAACATGTAAAAGTACGAGGTAAGATGAAAACAATAATAAATCCTGCCTGATTTGAAACTAAACAGATAAATTAAGGTTCAAAGTTTCACGGTACTATAGCCTAAAGTCATAGATGTCCACTTTGGGTCATTACCGGGTAGCGATATATAATCCCTATACTATAAAATCGTATACAAATAACCATCACGAGCCCATACTTTTCTATTAATCAGTAAACTATCATTAGATATATATATATATCATCTCTAGTAGAAGAATGACGTTAGAGATGGATTGGCACGACCGTAAAAGAGTTTAATATTAGATAATACAAATGCTATACATCAAGAATTAACGATGCGTCATCAAGCAATTAAATCAACAGAAAAGAGGTATATTGTTACTAAGCCAACGCAAGGATCGAAATATATATTCGAGTTTAACTCTCACACGGAAAAGCATAGGTACATTGTTGAATGAGCTCTATCGGTACTAACACAAGAACGATTAAGAATTAAAAAAAAAAAAGCAGCTATTTGGGGTACAATCATAAAGCTATGAAACTGAAAAATCTCACTCGAGCAGACAAACACTTAATAATTACCGGGATTTGTCCCGACTTATAAACTCATTGAGAACTTCAAAGCAGTAAAGTAAATCCATTGTAGACAGAAAACCAAAGTCGATAATTTGCAATTCGGAAACAAACCCGCTCGGATTAGTCTCAGTTGGCACAAATCCCATTCTAATTGCATCTCAAGAATTCAAAACCCCATTCTTACATGAAACACAAAATCAGCCCTAAAGCCTAAACTACTCTGCTCAACCCAAAAAGAAGACTAAACTAGATTAAATTTCACAAAAGTACCAGATAAGATAGACCGAGCTTGGCGGAACGGCCTTGGATCCCGAAGAAGACGGTGAACAAAGCGCTGCACACGACGAAGATCCTCGTGACCGGAGCATTGTCTGCCACGAAAAGAGATCACACAAAAACTCGAATTCAAACAAAAAGGGATCATCACACAGAAGTGGTCTCGAGACGAAATGGATTGATGGAAACTCACTGAAACCAGAGGGTCCTCCGTTCATCTTCTCGGCGAAGGAAGACCAGAAATCTCTCGCTCTGTCTGTCTCTCGGGGATTCTCGGTGACTCGATTCTTTCTTCTTCGCCTTTTGATTTTGATTTTTTTATTTTTTATTTTTGTCTACTGTTATTATTCCCTGGAAAGTCAGGTAGAAAAAAAATATATAATTAATTAATTAA
This sequence comes from Parietaria judaica, assembly GCA_954871525.1. NCBI lineage: Eukaryota > Viridiplantae > Streptophyta > Magnoliopsida > Rosales > Urticaceae > Parietaria > Parietaria judaica. The sequence continues at coordinate 22,703,274 of OX940865.1, read as the reverse complement.
ACTTCGCAAAAAAAAAATGTAATTAGGCATGAGTTTACTTTTTTATTATTCCGAAATCGAAATTTGATTTTAGTTAGTAGTATTTAGTCGATTTTAGTCAATTTTATAGATAAGGATTTAAATTTTGAAATCAAAATTCAGAACAGCTGAAGACGTACTTTTTGTTGTTATCCAATTCGATATTTTTTTGTAAAATAAAAAATAAAGCGTATAGAAACTGAAGAGTAATCCCCTAAAAAATCAGAAGAAAAAAAACACATTTGCTTAATATATAAATATTTGATTTGTTTATATTCAATCACTCGATGACCCTCGTGCATGTATGTGCGCATGAATTAAGTGGCTTTTGCAAAAAAAATTAAAATTGTTCACAAAATTCATAACTTTTTTCTCCTGAGTATCTTTTCTACATTTTAGATTCGATAATGTATTTTTTAACATAAGACAATTTTCGGCATCCGTAGGCCAAACTACGATCCCGAAAGTCCCGCCACGCCAATCAATATTAAGTACTATTTTCTGCCCAAACTTCCGGCTTTCCGAGAGATGGAGATCGACGGGGCATTCTTCCCTTCCCTTTCGAACCATTCTCGAAGCATATGCGCTTCATGAAACTCCGGCTCAACATACAGCTGACTTGACGCAATCGTCCCCACTGATCTTCCATTGAACTCGTATATTCTGGCAGACTTTACAGCCAAAACCGGGGATAACCCGGAATCACACATGTTTTGCAGTCTTTGCCCTTCGGCGGTGCAGAAATTTCCCCAAAGAGTTAGCTCGACACTTCGGCCTGACGTGTCTTCTAATTGGAGTACCCTTTTGCGAGTCTCTAACCCGTTTTTTCTCGTTATAGAACCTGCAGGGCCAACTGACGAGACGACACCGATCAGATCCACAACGTAATTGTTCTCCATTTCCTCAATGTCCCTAATAAAACCGAAATGGAATTGCACAAGCGGGATCGAGTCGTCGTCCTCATAGCACAGTTGCACGACTGATGCGTTCTCGAGAAAAATCTCTTGATCATTACGGAGGTAGTTGAAGTTTTTCTTCGCGGGTTTTAAACTACCTCTGGAGATTATATAAACTTTACCAATTTCGATCTGATTATAGAACCGATCAGCCACGGCGTTAAAGCAAGTTGCACGAATTTCTCCACCCTCTGCGTCGAGAAGATCGAAAGAGAAAACCTTCCCGTCACCGTTTGGATTGTTGTAGTGCCTGAGCTCGCCTCTCGCCGTCACTCTAGCTTTAATTGTCCATCTGCCCTGGCGGGGATCGAGCGCGGTAATAGGTGTTATTCTTGCCGGAGCATCATTTTTGGCTATCGGTCCTTCGTTACTGTGCATCGGTTGTGTCTGTTGGTACGGAAGCTGAGGTGCACGATGGTAAACCTCTGGTCTAGGATTGAACAATCCCCGGTTCTGACCGTTATACGGCAGACTTACGGGCGTTGAGTTCCCGGTTCCTAAGTTCTGATTGGTGTATGATCCGGTTACCGTTGATGGGTTTCCACTTCCTATCTTCGGATGGTTGTATGACCTATCACCGGTCTCTGGCTCCGAAAACATTGAAGGCGCGTTCGTTGCTCCATGTCTTGCACTGTTCGGATATGTAAGACCTCCTGTACTACCCATCCCCGGGCGTTCAGCGGACAGTCCGGACGCGGGCTCATTGGCTGAAGGTTGTGCAATTGCAGATTTAGGAAGCAGCACAGGTTGGCCAATGATATCACATTCATCACGTACCATCTCCATGTTAATTATCAGAATGATCCTGCAGCAGAAAGTAACTTCAGCAAAAAAAAAAAAAAAATATACAATGTAAATTACTGTGTAACTTAAAAAATTTGGGAATAATTATGATAAAAGTACTCAAACTTTCTTTAAAATAGTGCAGTATATGGCTAAGCTTTCGGTTGCGCTGATTGAATACCCAGAAGCGTGAAAACTTCGATATCGATTGGCTTTTTCACATGCCTTCATTAACTGTGGGTTGTTTATACATGTATGCCTCAAAATGAAGTAATTAGCATGAGAAATCTAAAAAAGAGTGACGATTTGAGTTATATATGCAAAAAAACCTCAATATTAATAGAAATTAGAAACGCATATGGAATTTATCGAAAAATCAAACTTCACAACCTTGGGCTTAGTATAGATAATCATTAATCAGCGCATTAAAAGCTTTAGAATACACCAAGTTGCTTTGACTTTTTTGGATACTTTTGCCGCAATAACAGATATTGATTAATGACACCAGAAAACAAAAACATCAGATACTTCTACCACTATTAGCCTTAAAAATCTCATAACAGTCAAAGTAATCGAGCTCGTTAAACTGTCCAGTTCGAACACAAACTCGATCGATGAGAGATAGAGAGAGAGAGAGAACGTACAATCGCCCCTTGACGGGAGCGCAGACGATCTCGAGAAGACGAACGAGCGAGCCTCGCCGGAGTCTGCCACTGGCGACGAGGCAGCTGAGCTGCGAGGCCAGCATGCCATGCTGGAAGTTGACTCCATCAGAGATCCGAACTCTGTACCTTTCACTTTCAGCGCCATTGACGACCCTCAGGTCCGTCACCTGAACCACCGGATTCCAGCCGGCCTCCTTCAGCCCTTCCTGGCTGCACATCCTCGTGACCGATCCTCGCGTCAGCGTCTCCGCCGCCATTGCTGAGTCGGTGTTTGGCGATCGAGAAAATCTCAGAGAAGGAAATTCGAAACCCTAAGAGAGAGAGGATCGGAAATGGAGAGAAGAAGTGAAGAGAGTGATGCGAAGCGAAGCGAATTTGAGAGGGAAAACGAAACTGGGAAAGGTGTCTTTTATTTTTTTCCGAAAGTGCCCCTGGTTTCATGACGTGGTGTCTCTTCGCGCACCAGCTTCCATTCCGTACTACACACACAACTGTGCCGCACCGCACGTGTGTGCGGAATAAAATGGAACGGGCGGACCCGTTCCATCCTTTCGTTGGGCACGGCAGCACGTGCCTGCAGTCAGGGGCAGAGGTATTAAGACCCGAGCGGTTGCGGTCGCCCTCACTTGCTATAAATTTGTTATTCACTGAATAAATATAGGGCAGTCGTTAACTCTATTTTGGTAGTGAAAGTCCCTAATGTTACGATTTTGTCACGCCACGTCCCACATTCTGGGGCAATCCGTGCTCGAGTTGGACTTGGGCCCGAGCTGCCCGCTCGGTGATGCTTCTTGAGCGAGCAAAACTCATTTACTCAGACGACAATGAAAATGAAAAAAAAAAAGAAAAAAAAAAAAGGTGGGCGGACTTTTCCCAGCTCACTTGGGCACGGGCTGTGAGTGCAGGCCGTCCATACCATACGTGGGCGAACAAAACTCGCAGTGGGTGCGGGCGTGAGCACGTGCGTGGGCTGCCCAGACGACGTTTATAGGTGGTAAAAGCAACCCGCAAGAGCTCTAAGACTAAATAGTTAGACCAATATACTAACATTATCTAAAAGTGAAAAAATGAAGGAAAATTGACCCAAAGGCAGATAATACATAAGAAAAACTAGGCACTAAGATATAAATACTACTTTAATCGGGCAATTTTATATGACTATACAATAATATACATTAGAAATAGAAAGAAAAAAAAAAAGAGAGAGAGTTGAACATTTCATTCTCTTACAATTATCTTTTTTCTTTTCTTCTTTTCTCTTTTAGTAGATTATGCCGTTATTCCCCTAACTATATAAAACTCCTCATTTGCAGCTAAAATAGCAAAAAACTTGTTGAGGCTATTCCTGAGCTTGCGATGGCCAAAATCGCCGCCACCGGGAAATCTCGGCCTCGTCCGAAAGCTTTCGGATTCCACCGTAGAATCCGTCCACTTCGTTTCCTTCTTCGCAGTGGTCTTTCCGGTTCACCGTCGTTCTTCTCCATCTCGAGCCGGGAGTGTATTGGTTAAACTCCAACGCTACTGTATCTGTGATCAAGAACTCTTTGTGAGTCATTTGATACTACTAAGACTTTAATCATATATACTATGAATCAAACGCCAAACGAGGGTAAAGAAAATCAACACGGGAATTTTGCGTGAAAGCCTAATTTGGGGAAAAAATTGTGGTAGAGGGCGAGAGCGCGGAAAAGGTAAATTACAAAATAGCCCTGATCGGGAAGGTCCCCGTGAAATGAAAAGGCACGTTAAGTTTAACAGTTTATTATAATGGCGGGAAAACAAAGGTGTTTAACGGATTCTTTTGCTTATGGTTAGGAACATAACATTAAAGCTATTAAAGAATTGTCAAGTATAAAGAGAGAAACTGCGAAAAATTTAAACGGTTTAATTTACCGCTGAATTGGCAACGACAGTGTTTCTCATTCCCGTCACAGGTTTCCAAGTGAGCAACAAGGCCATACCACCAACCTGCATTGCGAATATTAAAACCAATGAGCTCGGAAAACAGAAGCTGGATCGCAATTCAGATAAAAAAAATTGCGGATTCAGCACAATATCCGTAAACCCTAAACACTCAACTCTACAGTGTAATTTTAAAGAATCAATAAGCTCGAATTCTATCTGCTTAAATGCGATTTGAGTCGGACATTTGGGGATTCAGAACATGAAACTTAAATCGCAAACCGTAAACCCTACATTGCAAAATTTGAAATCAATGAGCTCGGACTTGGACGGAATATGCTAAATCGCAATTGAAATCGGATTTCTGGGATTCCAAACACAAACCCTGAACTAAACTCTACATTTAAAAAAAATATAATCTAATGAGCTCAGATTCCGCCCAGATAAACGCGAATCAAATCGGAAATTTGGGGATTCAGAACACTAACCATAAATCGAAAACCCTAAATGCTACATTGCAAGTTCTAAAATCGCAATTAAACATTAACCTTGTTAAATTAGAATATTCTAGATTTATTTAGTATATTATAGATTAAAGTTTATCTAGAACAATCTAAGTTATATTTAATTAGAATCACCTAGAATAAGAATTATCTAGAAAGTATTTATTACTCTTAGAATAATGTAGAAGTAAAATAATCTAGAACTCTTGTACATGTATAAATAGCCTTTCAACCTCAATGAAATCAACAACATTTTCCTCTCCATTTTCTTTGTTAACATGGTATCAGAGCCACCCTCCGAAATTAGCCACTCCACTCCAAATTAGCCACCCTCCGAAATTAGTCATCCTACTCCAAATTATCCTACCTCCGAAATTAGCCATCCCATTTTTTTTGGGTTCGAAATTTGTCTCTTTCTACACCATAATCTTTTCATCATTCAATCTATTCGAAATCCCTTTTTTACCCATTTGTTTTAGCGTCATCCATACACCTTCACGCGCCACCCTCGACAACCGCTTTTCGATTCCATCACCGCCTACTACTTGATATACTTATATTGCTTACTTTTCTCCGAATCACCTTCGCCGCCTTCGTTATCTTGCTACCTACTTCTCTATTTGAAATGGCTGAACAAAAACCCGCCGGTGTTTCAGAGATGGTGCCCGTACTCTCGAAAATTACGGACCACAAGTTGAATGGTTCAAACTATCTCGATTGGAGCAAGACCATTCGTTTGTTTCTCCGAAGTATTGACAAAGACAACCATTTGACCGACATTGCTCCAAGTGACGAATCACGACAAGCATGGCTTCGCGAGGATGCTCGCCTTTTTCTACAAATCCGAAACTCCATTGATAGTGAGGTAATTGGTCTGGTCAATCATTGCGAGTACGTCAAGGAATTAATGGATTATTTGGATTTCCTTTACTCTGGAAAAGGAAATCTATCTCGCATGTTTGATGTGTGCAAAGCTTTCTATAAAGCTGAAAAGCAAGACCAATCACTCACCACTTATTTCATGGAGTTCAAGAAGACATATGAGGAACTCAACATGTTGCTGCCTTTTAGCCCCGATGTGAAGGTTCAGCAACAAGAACGGGAGCAAATGGCCATTATGAGCTTTCTTGCAGGACTCCCTTCGACCTTTGAAACCGCAAGGTCCCAGATTATCTCTGGCACCGATATTTCCTCTCTCCAAGAAGTATTCAGCCGTGTTCTTCGTACAGAGGGATCCCCATCTACTCATGACAGTGGAGCTTTGGTATCTCGAAACATGTATGACTCAAGCCGCTCTGCTAACTACAAACATGGACGTCCACGAACTCTTGACTCTCGCCCTAAAGAGTTTAGCACAATCACTTGTAACTACTGCAAGAAACCAGGTCATGCTAAGCACGAGTGCCGGAAGCTCATGTACAAGAATCAAAATAACCACTCGGCCCACGTTGCGTCCGCCTCTGATGACTTAATTCGTGTTCCTGCCGATGAGTATGCCAAATTTTCCGAGTACCAGGAATCACTAAAGAATTCAAAACCCTCTGTCACTGCCATTGCTGAATCAGGTAATTCGAATGCGTGTCTTCTTTCCTCATCCTCCAAATGGGTCATTGATTCTGGTGCCACAGATCATATGACAGGTAATTCCAAATTCTTTTCGACTCTTACACCTCATGCTTCCACATCCACGGTCACTTTAGCCGATGGATCTCCCTCTAATGTTAGTGGATCAGGCACTATCACACTCACTCCTTCTCTACCACTGTCTAATGTTTTGCATTTGCCCAACTTATCATTCAACCTTTTGTCTGTTAGCCAACTCACAAGAAAATTGAAATGCTCAATCTCATTTTTTCCCGACTCTTGTATTTTCCAGGATCTTGTGACGAAACGGATTATTGGTAAAGGACATGAATCTGGAGGTCTCTACATTCTTAACACATCTAAACCTATAGCGTGTTCCACCGTCACATCAGCTTTTGAAGAACATTGTCGGTTAGGTCATCCTTCTCTTCCTCTTCTCAAGCAACTTTGTCCGCAGTTTAGTTCAGTGTCCTCTTTAGATTGTGAGTCATGTCAGTTAGCTAAACATCATCGCCTTAGCTCTAGTCCTAGAGTCAATAAGTGTTCCAACGCTCCCTTTGAATTAGTTCATACAGATGTTTGGGGTCCTTGTCCTATTGTGTCAAAACAAGGATTCAGATACTTCGTAACTTTTGTGGATGATTTTACTCGTGTAACCTGGTTGTTTTTAATGAAAAGTCGTTCAGAGTTATTCTCATTGTTCTGTTCGTTTTGTGCGGAGGTCCGTACTCAATTTAACGTCTCAATTCACACGCTCCGTAGTGATAATGCCAAAGAATACACGTCAAGTCAATTTGATACTTACATGGCCCAAAATGGCATTCTCCACGAAACATCTTGCGTTGACACTCCGTCCCAAAATGGAGTTGCCGAACGTAAAAATCGACACCTTCTCGAAACTGCACGTGCCTTACTTTTTCAAACAGGTGTTCCAAAATGTTTTTGGGCCGACGCTGTCTCTACTGCCTGTTTCCTCATTAATCGAATGCCATCATCTGTTCTTCAAGGTGCAATTCCCTATAAGACATTGTTTCCCCATAAATCTCTATTCCCGGTTAGCCCCAAAATCTTTGGTAGTACATGTTTTGTTCGAGATGTTCGTCCCGGTCTCACAAAATTAGATCCAAAGTCTTTAAAATGTGTGTTTTTGGGGTACTCTCGCCTTCAAAAAGGGTATCGATGCTATTGTCCTAGTCTTCAAAAATACCTTGTATCCATTGATGTCACATTTCTGTAGCATAAACCGTACTTTACATCTGAGAGACCGACCTCACCAATACTTGACGACGATGACTTCTTAGTCTATTCAATCACTTCACCAGAAGCATCTGCGACTTTGAATCAACCTATTGCCCCCCCTTTAGCACCTAACCCCACCATGGACACCACCGAACCTGCTCCTAGTGTTGCACCACCTTCCATTCCTCGACCACCTATCGTCTACACTCGACGCGTCCGCCCAACACCACACACTCTCATCAATCCTCCAGAGACACGTCCTGCACCAGGTTCCTCGTCATCAGATCCATCTCTGACCGATGATCTTCCCATCGCATTACGTAAAGGTAAACGTCAGTGTACCTATCCTATTTCCTCGTCTATCTCATATAATCTCTTGTCATCTTCTTCACGTAATTTTGTTTCATCCCTTGACTCCATCACCATTCCTAAAACTGTTCGCGAAGCCTTAGATCATCCTGGTTGGCAGAAAGCAATGACAGAGGAAATGAATGCCTTAGATGATAATGGTACTTGGGAACTTGTTACTCTTCCTTCAGGAAAACGAGCAATTGGATGTAAATGGGTCTTCACGGTCAAGATGAATCCGGATGGAACACTTGCTCGATTGAAGGCTCGCTTAGTCGCCAAAGGTTTTGCCCAAACATATGGTGTTGACTATTCCGATACCTTCTCTCCAGTTGCCAAGTTGACGTCCGTTCGACTTTTCATCTCTTTAGCGGCAACTTATAATTGGCACCTACACCAACTCGACATTAAGAATGCATTTCTACATGGGGACTTACATGAAGAGGTATACATGGAGCAACCACCTGGTTTTGTTGCTCAGGGGGAGTACGGCAAAGTGTGTCGTCTTCGAAAAGCATTATATGGGCTAAAACAAAGTCCCCGTGCTTGGTTCGGAAGGTTCAGTCAGGCCCTTGAACAATTTGGACTGTTTAAAAGCAAATCTGACAACTCTGTGTTTTTCAGGAATACGAAAGACGGTATCATTCTCCTTGTCGTTTACGTTGATGACATCGTAATTACAGGAAATGATACTGTTGGTATTTCGTCTCTCAAAACCTTCCTCCACACTCAATTCCACACAAAAGACTTGGGGACATTAAAATACTTTCTGGGCATTGAAGTAATGAGAAGCAAAAAAGGGTATATACTTGTCTCAGAGGAAGTATGTACTTGATTTGCTTTCCGAGACAGGAAAACTAGGGGCCAAGCCGTGTAGTGCCCCAATGACTCCCAATATGCAGCTTACGAAAGAGGGGAAACCAATGGATGATCCTGAACGGTACAGAAGATTGGTCGGCAAATTGAACTACCTCACTGTAACACGCCCAGACATTGCATACTCCGTCAGCATAGTAAGCCAATTCTTGGCATCTCCGACAGATGAACATTGGGCAGCATTAGAGCAGATCTTGTGCTATTTGAAGGGAGCACCAGGGCGTGGAATCTTATACTCAAATCATGGTCATACTTCCATTGAATGTTTTACAGATGCAGATTGGGCAGGATCCAAGATTGACAGGAGATCAACCACTGGCTATTGCGTCTTCGTAGGAGGGAACTTGATCTCATGGAAAAGCAAGAAGCAACATGTTGTGTCAAGATCCAGTGCTGAGTCAGAGTACAGAGCAATGGCACAAGCAACATGCGAAATAATGTGGATACATCAACTACTGACAGAGATAGGTCTCAAAGTCTCTTTGCCGGCAAAGTTATGGTGCGACAACCAAGCGGCTATTCATATCGCATCTAATCCAGTATTTCATGAGAGGACAAAACACATTGAGATCGACTGTCACTTTGTTCGCGAGAAGATTCAACAAGGCTTGGTTTCCACATCATATGTGAAGACGGACAACCAAATAGGAGATATTTTCACAAAGGCTCTTAACGGGGTACGGGTCGAATATCTTTGTAACAAGCTGGGCATGATTAACATATATGCTCCAGCTTGAGGGGGAGTGTTAAATTAGAATATTCTAGATTTATTTAGTATATTATAGATTAAAGTTTATCTAGAACAATCTAAGTTATATTTAATTAGAATCACCTAGAATAAGAATTATCTAGAAAGTATTTATTACTCTTAGAATAATGTAGAAGTAGAATAATCTAGAACTCTTGTACATGTATAAATAGCCTTTCAACCTCAGTGAAATCAACAACATTTTCCTCTCCATTTTCTTTGTTAACAAACCTTAAACTACACATTGCTCGAATTTCATCTGCACAAAAACGCAATTCAAAATCGGTAATCCGGGGATTGCGAACACGAACCGTAAGGGAATTCCTTGTTCCTTCTCCACTGGATCTCGACATGATCGCGGGGTCTGAGCTCGTTCAAACAATCCGAGACATGAAGCTCGTAGGGAGGCGTTTGGAGAGGAGGTACTCTCAGCCTCTCCCACTCGATGTTCTCCTCTATGGTCCTCCTTCCATGGGGAGAGTACCTGCCCGCGAACACATTCAGCATCTTGGAATTCAGATCCAAACAAATCACGAACACAAGATCCATAGCGTGGGAATTCGATCTTCACGTACCTGGCTTCGAAGGTGTCAGAGCTCGAATCGTAGCAGAGATGAGCGTCATAGCATGAGAGCAGGAACCCCACATGACCATTCTGAATCCATAGCAGCACAAGAGAAGTACAGTGTTAAACGAGTTCTCTTCTCTTCTCTTCTCGTCCCGGTCCGAAAACCGGCCTTTCCGGAACAGGAAGGCCAGCCTTTCAAAACCGGTCGCGTGCAGTTTCTGGTCCGGTTATTTGATTGATATATTTAAAAAAAACTGCTTTGATCCCGGCCCGGTTTTATCCCGGTCCAGTGTTTTAATAATAAGAATTAGGTTTTTTCAAAACCGAGACTTGGTACGGGAGGCCAAGAAAAAAACAGAAGGACAGAAAAATGCCAAAAGTTCAGTACCTGATCCCAGTTTTTCTCCTGTGTTTCCAATGAACAAAGTAATCACCTCTTTGAACTCGGATTTTTTTAAAACCGTGACTGAGCCTGGTTTTGAGAGGCCCGAAAAAACCAAGACCGAGCTGAAAAAAGGCCTAAGAGATTATCTCTTTTAAACTCGGAATTTTTTTTCTTCTTCTAAATAGGACCGAGCCTGATTTTCGGAGGCCCGAAAAAACCAGGACCGAGCTGAAAAACGATCTTAACGTCAGTAACCGACCCCGGTTCCACTCCGGAATTTTCTATAAGCGAAGAAATTACCTCTCGGTTAAACACTTGAGCAGGGAACCAGAACTTGCCACTTTCCAGAGCCAGATACCACGCCATGATCGAATCCTTCGGCAAAGCCGTCCTCGCTTTTGCATTCTCCGCCATTGTCGGGCTCGCCATCCACGACAGAGGCTTCAAACCGAGAACAAACTCAAACAACCCGGTCTCCTTCCTGTCGTCCGCCGAGCGCTTCGCCCTCTGGTTCCTCGCAGCCGACTCGCACCGCCATTGCCAGAGCGCGCTCTCGCCCACCACCCTCCCCCACTTCCCCCGCAAATGCCCCGCCCATAGGTGATCGCTCACGCACCTCTCCCGCAACGAAACGCAGACCCCGGCCATGCTGCGCAGCCCGGCCGGGGAGAGCCGCTCGAGGACCAGTTCCAGCGCGAGGTCGGGCAAGTCCAGGAGAGAGATCCTCTCCTCATCTCTCTCTCCTCTGGTTGTGCAGAGCTTCATCTTCTTCAGCGAAACCAGGCTCGTCGTTGCGAGCGGCTTCTGGACGAACAGGGCGACGAGGAACCCCGAGAACTGGCCGCAGAACCACAAGGAGAGGAACTTGATGAGGCCTTGGCAGAGATGGAGCGCCCTGTGAGTGAAGGACTGGGAGAGGAGAACGAGAGGGACACAAGATATGAAGAAACAGAGCATTGGGTTCAATGGAAGTGCAAGCTTTGAGCTTGACATTGGTGAAGTTGAAGAAATGGATTATATCAGAAGAAAGGAGAGAGCTATAAGAACTAAGAAGATTTCCTTACATCACACGTATATATATATATATATGTATGTATAAATGGTTTAAGAAGTATGGAAGGTGGTTTATCAGAAGAGACATGGTATGAAAAGTGGACCCTTTTTGCAATTTTCACTATTTTGTCAAATAGCTATTATTATTAGAGAAATGATAGTAGATAATCATCTTTCAACGTTTAAATTTACATTTATCAAACGTATGGTTTTAATTTCAAATATAGCCAACAAGGATGATGTGGCATTTAAAACCAATTTCTTCGTACCGGAATTGCCCCTAAACCTATTAAAATTCATTTTTTATTTTTAAATTAATTAAAATTTTAATTTATTATTAACTATGCATAATTTTATGGTAAACTTGTACCTGATTTTAAAATTATATATCCAAAAAGTGGCAACTCAGATGGAAATCCATATTATCTCCCTCGTCCATACCACGATCTCCCCCTCCCTCTCTCATCTAAACATTTTCTTTCTCATCAAGAAACTTCAAAGCTCCATATCTCTCTCTCCGGAACTCCGATCGTCGAATGGTTGGTATCGCCGGAAAGCTCGTGACGAGACAAGAACGGTGATAGGTCTTTGTTATCATCAAGTTACAAGCATTGGTCGGCAAATCCGCCGGAAGCTTCAGTTGTGGCGGTTTAGATCTGCGGAGTTTGGGCAACCATTTGGAGAAATGAGCTTCGGATTCATACTCGGGAGGTTCGAGAGGTGGTGTTGGAAGTCTCCTTAGTCACCGGTGATCCATCTCCGACGCCGTCACCGGCGACCTCCGATTCCAAAATTTATTTGGGGTTTTTGAAGCCCTCGTCGAGGAGATCGAAAGCCCTCAACCAGATTCTTCATCCGACTTCCGTTAAGCCATTGATTTCGCCGATGTAGCTTTGAAATCCCCATGATTGAATTAGATAGTTTTTGTTTATTCGGGTTTATTCGAATGTAAATGCATGTTAATTTGAATTATAAATGTCTGTTATTGGTTTATCATGTAAATGTATGTTAGTTCGAGTTGTAAGTTTATGTTAATTCGAGTTATAAACGTATGTCGTATTTATTCGTGTGAATGTATGTTTATTCGAATTCTTAATTTAGTTAATGTTTTTTTAATTTTTTTATATTATTAATATGGTTAATTCGAATTAATTTGGTTAAGAAATTTGAATTTTTAGGGTTTAGAAATTGAAAACGTTTTCTATTTTTAAATTTGAAAATTACTTTTAAATTTTAAATTCAAATATTTGTTTCCTAATTTAATAATTTTTTAAAACTAAAAAATAAATTTGTATGAATTATTAATTATTAGAATAAATTTTAAATAAATTTATTAATTCGAAATTTTAATATTAATTATTAATAATAAGGGTAGATAAGTCATTTTATATCGGTTAATGTGGTTTATTGGCTATGTCACAAAATTAACCAAACAATGGCTATTTTACCAATTTTAAAACGTTGATATGGCTAGTTATCTTAAGCTCCCTTATTATTATTATTATTATTATTATTATTATTATTATTATTATTATTATTATTATTAGGGATAATAGCGGCGGAAGTACCTAATATTTTGATTTTTTTTGGTGACATAATTTTTTATTTTTTTTAACGACCAAAGTTCTCAATGTCAAGTATTAATGTAATTTTCACTATATATGGGAATTAAGAAGTACGCCATTTTTATGATACATCGATTGTAGCAGTGTAAAGAATTTTGGAGAGAAGCAAAATACATCATAATTTCGGTTCTGTTTCTTCAAATTATAATATGGAGTCCGGTATTTATACCACTAGTTACCAACATGAAAAACAAGGTGTGATCTTTTAATGGGAACTTAAAAATCACAAACTAATAAAATTATGAGAGAAAAGAAGAGTAAAGTGTGAGGATATCATATCGAGGGTGGTTTCTTTCTTGAGTTGTAAAAGATTGGAAAAGGTAGGAGAGTGAAAAGGAGGAATAGATTCTTAGAGAAGCAAAGTTTATGATTCTAAAAGACACCCACTTTTCAATTTGTGTAACTAAGGAAGAAAAGAATAGCACAAATTATTTGAAGAAAAAACATATAATATTTTTTAGAAAAATAAAGATCAACAAACCAGAAAGTGGGTCCTTCCCTATTGGTCCAAAAACTCACTTCTCATCTTCTTCTTTTTTCATTGGGTAAACTGCGGCTAATGTATTCAATGTTTGATCTTTTGCGAATTATGTACCCAATGTTTATTTTTGGTGGCTAATATACCCAATGTTTGATCTGTTAAATATTTTCGTGTTTTCCGTTAGTTGACCGTTAGAAAGTTATCCTCCTCTTCATGTACACTTTTCGTATTTTTTACATTACTCACTCATTTTTTGTCCAAATTTTAAGCCCGACCTATGGTTAGAAAGATAAGAGATAGATATACAGCTTTTATGTTTTAAGTTTTGTAAAATAAGTTCTATAAAAATACGAAATTTCAAATACAACGTAAAATTAGACGTTAGTTTAATACAAAATATTTGTTTCGAGCAAATTATAATATATTTAATGACTTTATATGGTGAAACGTAAAACTAAAAATTTGTAGATATATATTTTATCTTTGTAACGGGTATTTATTTATTAATTTTGGATAAAAATTGAGTGAGTTATGCCAAAAATATGAAATATGTGATGTGAAATAATCTTTCATATTTTTTGCATAACTTACTCATCTTTTGTCCAAAATTTATAAATAAATATCCGCTGGAAAGATAAAATATTTATCTACAAATTTTTGGTCTTACGTTTCATCATAAAAAGTCATTAAGTATAGTAAAACTTTCTCGAAACAAATATTTTGCATTGAACTTACGTTCAATTTTACGTTGTATTTGGAATTTCGTATTTTTACAAAACTTATTTTACAAAACTTAAAACATAAAAGTTTTAGATCTACCTCTTTTCTTTCCAATCATAGGTCATTCATAAAATTTGGACAAAAAATGAGTGAATTATGTCAAAAATACAAAAAGTCTGCATATAGAGGAGGATAACTCTCTAACGGTCAACTAATGGAAAATTCGAAAATGTCTAACAGATCAAACATTGAGTATATTAGCCACCAAAAATTAACATTGAGTACATAATTCGCAAAAAATCAAACATTGAGTACATTAGCCGCAATTTACCCTTTTTCATTTAAGAAAATAAGAGAAAGAGTGATAATTTTACACAAGCTTAATGGGGTTTTCAAATTAATATATAAATATGTATGTATGTATGTGGTGTTGAGAGAGGCATAATAAATAGCCGATCTGAAGTGTGGCCTAACTCTTACCAAACTCCAACGCTTCACAGGCTCAACCATAATGAGAAATTTGATAATTGGTAGACAAAACACAAAAATATGCCCCATCCAATTTAAAGACTTGGATGGTGATGGATTTCCAAGAGAATTCTACTTCATTTTGGTTATAATAATAATAATAATAATAATAATAATAATAATAGACTTATTCGCGGCAAGAATTATACTTAATTTTTTAAAAGCTTCAATGTTTAAGTTCTTTCGTAAATATTGTATTGTTTTTTGTCGCAATTTAGTACTAAATCAATGTATTGTTGTGTTACTTTTACCATTAAAAAAACGTTGGTATTAAATTGTTAAAAACGAACAATATTAATATTTCTACCGCAAATAAAATGTGATTTGTTTTGTCCCAATAGAAGACAGAGAAGAAAGAAAGGACAAGTTGTGTGCATTGAAAGCAGCAGTGATGTTTCCAAGGCCAATTCACGTTGTTTTCATCTTCTTCGTGTGATCACATATTTCATGGTCGCCAATTAGTAAAAATGTTTTATTCTTTTTCACTGTGTTACTTTGTAACTTGGTCCTTTAGTTTTTCTCGTTAGCCAGACTGACCCGGTTGATTATTATTAATTATATTTAATTTTAAAACATGTAACATCATAGGCCAAGTTTACATGTTAAGAAGCATCCATTTGCGTTTTATTGGGATTGAACAGGTAAGACCTTTTTGTGAGGCGTGTAGTAAAATTATCAGAACGCCAAAAATACTTGACTAACGGTTCTGTAGTTTCGTAGTGCGATATATTTATAGTAAATATATGTATATTGTATGGTTAATTGAAACTTAGCTATCTTCTTTACGTACTAGTTCTCTTGTTCTTCAATAATTTAGATTTTTTTTTCATAAAAAAAAACTTTATTCATTAAATCAAATTTATTTTCACATGAAATTTGCGGGTCGTTTTCTCTTACGTTCATTGTTGTTAGAGTATAATGTGATTATCTAAAGAATATTACGAAAGTGATATATTCAAATGGTAAAGTATTATATTTACGTCTTTTGAGTGGGACTTGTTTATTTATCATTAGAAGTTCACAATGAAAATGGCTAAACATTCTTTTGTTTTGTCAAGAAGTCGTGATATTTTTATAATATTTTAAGTTCACAAAGTTTCATAGCTCAAATATTTTCATGTCCATTATAAAATAGTCGAATTTTAGCTAATCAAATATATTAGCTATTAGCTTTTTTTATTTATTTAATAAGTGCCCTGTCTCAAAATTTGTAGTTTTAACCAATCTTGTAAAAAAGTTGTATATTATATAGAATACATCAAATATCACGTAAGATATATCATATATCCTTGCATGATATTTTTATTTTATTTTTGTTAAGACTTAAAAGAATAATATATGATCGAAAAAATCAAAGTATAGATTCATCCGCTTATTATATTGCAAATTGATCGATCAAACTTCGATACAAACCAAACGTTGTTATTCCTTCTTTTCTTATTTGTCTATATTTAATTTTGGTTTGATCTGAGAAACCAAACCTATACATATGGATTATGGAATATGCTTCCAAGTTCCAAGTATAATAGTATTATTTTTTTTGAAAGGGTTGCAATTGTATGACCTAAGGAAGGTCTTCATTGGTGATATCACTTCTATTTTTTTATTTTTTTTTATTTCTATAAGAGTGTGTATTAGGTGCAACCATTGATCAAATTTGGCAAAGGCACATTACCTTTTTAATATCATATAATAAAATTATCTTACTAATAAATGTCCCGAAAAATTAATTGGTTTTTTTAATTGATTATTGATAATGTCTTCACCCGTATACCCGATATGATATTGGCCACTTTCGGCTTAGTCCGCGCGAATTTTTGTTTTAAGTTTGCTATAAAAGGTGTTATGTCATTGAAGAAGAGATATGGTAGCAAATTGTGGAATGTGCTATTTTCATTAGGTCGAGCTAAAGTTTGTTAAGCTAAAATGACGCATATTTCTATCTTTTAATAAAATTTAGAGTAGTTTAATCTTATAGACAAAGATGTGTTCTTCGTGTAACAGATTTTAATTGAGGTAGAGATGAAATCGGATTTTAATTAAAATTTTGTAGTCTTTGAGTATTAATATCGTTAAAAATTGAATATACACCGGTACAGTTAAAAATTGTGAACTTATGCTACAAATACCCAACAATACATAATCGCCACAGTGATACAAATATAGTATGGTAAAATACAATATAATAATAATAATAATAATAATAATAATAATAATAACGTTCTTTGAATGTTATTAATGCACCGTCATGGAAGGAATGCAACCTAACTCTTTGGAGGTGGTATTTTATATTCTTTTTCATAATTAGTTATTTATGTGACAGCAACATTTTCAGGTAACCATTGTCATTCTTGATAAATTGTTACCCAAAATGTAAATATATATATATATATATATATATAATATATAGAACTATAACTTGGAAAACAGTCTTATTCTTATATTAATAATCAAGCAAGAAAGCGTGGGAAAAAAAGAGAGACGTGTTGTTGAGCAAGTAATTATCAACTACATTTTCATGAATCCTTCTTTATTAGGAAAAAAAAATAGACATTTTAATTAATTCATAATAATTTTTTTTACAAGAAATAAATAAATATATATATATAATATATATTGATAGAATTGAAATATTGAATTGGTTTACTTGTTGAATTGCTACTACTAAAGTTTAGGTTTAGCGTATATATATATATATATATATATATATATATATATTATATAGGGTTAATAACGGCAAGAATACCCAAACTTTGGTCGAAGAACCCTTCGTGTACTCAAAGTCTAAAAGTGGTGGCAAAAATACTCAAAGTCACATTTGGGGAGTTAACCACTCCATTCTCGTAACGCAGTTAACATACCCGTTAACTCTGGCTACGCGGACAAACGTGGACTGTTGACGTAACAAAATTTTGCCACGCGGATGAGCCCACATCAGCCTCATTTACGACAAAACAACGCATTGAACCCCAAATTAGGCTCGTCCACGTGGCAAAAAATTGTTATGTCATAAATGCAGATTTGTCCACGTGGCCAAAATTTACGGGTAAGTTAAATGCGTTACAAGAATTGAGTGGTCAACGCCCCAAATGTGACTTTGAGTACTTTTGCCACCATTTTTTAACTTTGGATACACGGAGAATTCTTTGACCAAAATTTAGGTATTTTTACCGTCATTAACCCATATATATATATATATATATATATTGCTAGAATTGAAATATTGAATTGGTTTACTTGTTGAATTGCTACTACTAAAGTTTAGGTTTAACCGTTTAAGTAGGTAGGTAGAAATTAAGGATCAAAAGCCAAAAAAGTCAAATAATTATGTGGTAGACCATTATGGCAAATTGTATTAACACACGTAAACCCCATGTTTAGGGGGTGAGGTTGGGTTGGGTTGGGTTGGGCCGCCCCGACGCATTTTATGGACCCGACCCGATCACTTTGGGTTCCTAAAAAAAAAGCCCTATCTGACCCAAATTTTTTTAATGCCCGAACCAAACCGACCCGATAAAAATAGGGTTGGGTTGGTTTGGGTCGCCATGGCCTGATTAATTAAAATTTACCCTTATATAACAAAAAATAATATGAAAAAAATATATCAATGTAACTCAAAATTCAAGTAAAAATACCCCAAACAAATTTAATCAAACAAACATACTCTAAACAATGTAAAACATGAAAATGAGAGATTGAACGGTCTTTGAATGTAAATAAAATTGAGAATGAGAAATTTTTAAAGACTAAAAATTGCACTACTTGAATAAAAATTAATATGAAATATATATTAATTATATTGGTCGGGTCGGAGACCCCGACTCGACCCAAGGTTTTGGACCCGACCCCAACCCGAATAATAGTCGGGTCCGGCCCGATCCGACCCAATTTTGAGCGTGTTAGATTGGGCGAGTTAGATTGGGGTCGGGTCTCCAACGGATTGGGTTGGGCCATCGGGTTGCGTCTAAAATGCTCAGCCCTACCCTATTCATTAGTTCATAGCATGATTTAATTAGCTTATTTTGGATAGAAAAAAGAAAGAAATATAATTCCCCATTCACTCAAATAATATTAATAAAAAAATAATGTAATAAGGAAACATTGATGACTTTACAAGTGTGGTTGCTAGGATAGTTTAGTGGTAATTTTACACCACCTTCAAAGTGGAGGTTGTGGGTTCGATCCCCACTGCACCAAAGTTTCCTTAAACCCTAGGCACGTATCTTAGGCCTCGTAATTAATCTTAGCCTAACTTAAACTTAATAGAATATGTAAAATTTGATAGGTAAAAATCGATATATTAGTATTTAATATTCATAATTTATTCTTTCATGTGTCCACAAAATTAAATCATTTGTGAAACTCGTCCAATACTTGTTTGAAAGGAAATTGTACGAAATGCCTAATTTTGTCAAAACTATTTAAAAATGTCCATTTATAAGAGTAAAAAATACAAACGATGGACAATTTAAAAAAAAAAATTAACACAAAATAGGCATTTCGTTCATTTACCTTATTTTAATATTTGCCAGTGTAATTTCTTGATTCTATTATGAGTCATTTGGTGTTTGTATTTATAATAATATATATTTGTTTTGAAAATGAATCTATTAATTATGACAAATTAATCGATGAAACTTTTTCGTGACAATAATTAGTGGATTCATTGCTTGCTTATTAGGGTTTTTCCGAGCTATGTGGATAGCAAATAGCTAGAGACATACGTGACATAATCTCCTAAAAGCATATATGTGTGTATATATATCATGAGAATATAATCGCCTATATTTATTCAAGGATATGATTCAATAAACCGTATCTTAGTGTTAGTATTAATATTATTAGAATAATAGTAATCGTAAATTCGTAACAAAATACTAATAAGAGAGACACGTATGTATACATGGTGGAATACATGCACTACTTAAAGAGTAGTTTATTCTAAGTTCTGGAAACGAGGCTTTATAAAAATAATAGTTTTACGTACGTACAATATTAAAAGAGGGAAAAAAAAATTAGGATATGTAGAAATATAATCACTAGTAAAAAAAACACACACACACACAACACACGTATATATCTAACCCAGGATTTTAAGATTAAATTAAAGACTATATATGATAAGAGTATTTTTATTTTGTGTCCAAAGCATCTTTTTGAAAGCTGATGTAGAACTAAGCAAAGCAAAGTACAGTATATACCATATAGTCATACTCATAAGATCGTGTATATATATATATAGATATATATATATATAGATACGGTTATAGTGACATATTATATATATATAATCTTAATATATTAGATCTAGCCTCTAGGTGATAAGTGAGTCATGGAAGTTTAACGTAATTTCTTATCACAAATATATTTACTAGCTCCTAGTATTTGGACACCTCACGAAAGCATATATCTTAATTACACACACAAATATATATATATATATATATATATATTCTCAAGTTAAGCTTTTAACTTTATTATCAACTTGAGCACATACAATGATGACATTATTGGTCAAAATTACATGTACTCGCACAAGATATATTCGCAGTGTGAGAACATCTGACATTATAGTTGGCCACATATTTTTATAACAATAGTTGCGTTTCGGTTGGATTAAACTAGTGGTAAGTATAGAAGAGTTCAAAACATGTTTTGGGTATTTTATATGTTTGATGCTCTGTGAAATATTAAATTAAAAGTTGGTTAATTGAAGCTCAATTTCTCTTTAATAAGGAACAAAAGAAAAATATAGGCAAACATAAAATTAGAATTTTGTTGAAGATAAGTGATTCAAAGTCATCATCATCAATCTCATTGTTTCTCTTTAGTGATACGGCCTACTACTATACCACTTTCTAGCGAGTATACAAAATGAATCTCTTTTCTTTTTCTTTTTTCTAATGAATAAAAGAAAAGAAATATAGATAGAAATATTGATCAATCCTCCAAATCTTTGGTGCCATAATCAAATTATTCTTTTTTGTATGAAGGCAATACATAATTGGGCAAAAAGGATGATGTCAATTTGGCACGAGAATAAATACATTTTGGCCCACCCACAAAAGCAATTAGAAACAAAGCATTAATACAATAAATAAAACAAAGTAACAAGAAATGGTCCAAAAGGAGAAGATGTTATGCTCTTTTTGTGTTGGGGTGAAAGGGGACTATTAGGAAACAAGAGAGTGAAAGGTTCAAGATCAAGTAGGGTCTTTTAAGCTTTCCCACAAACAGAAATTATGCATTTAATTTTGGTTCATTGAGTGGTCCAAACTCCAAATTATCAGAACTCTTAATACAATCCAAAATCCTATAGTATTTTTTTTCTTTTTAATTTCTGTGGGATATACTAATCCAAGAAGAAGAAAAATTGACGAAAAAAAAGATTTATTTTTTATCACTAATAAATATCTATTGTATAAGATCTGAAAAATATGAAGTAGGGTGAGCGCGATATTTACTATAAAAGATCGAATATTGCATTTTGATATTTATAAGAAAACTAAAGTTCTTATTTGCTTTTCACTATTTTTTTTCTTCTAGAAAACCGAATACAATATATCAGAGAGAAGAAACCACATTTACACAATATTTGAAAGTTAAAAGTATATGATCATATATTACAAGATGTACATTTATACAATATAGTCTAATGAGGGAAAGTGGCAACTTTGTGAGTGATTAATGACCAACGAAAACAAGGTTTTGTCTTGACTGCATAATGGGAAATTGACACATTACGAGAGGTCGTTGAGATACCAAAGGCAAATAAAATATAAAAATGGTACGAAATGCTCATCTTTGTGTCAAATATTTTAAGAAATA
Organism: Parietaria judaica; assembly: GCA_954871525.1. NCBI lineage: Eukaryota > Viridiplantae > Streptophyta > Magnoliopsida > Rosales > Urticaceae > Parietaria > Parietaria judaica. Next base: position 22,681,464 of record OX940865.1, on the reverse strand, counting down.
TTTATTTGGACAATTTGTGTCCAATATTCAAGATACATTTCACCAAAAATTCAAGACATAAGTTTGTCCAATATTAAAGACATAAAATGTTCAATATTTTAGACTCCGTCTTCGCAAGCATTTTTACTGTTCGTCCGAGGATAAAAAAAAATCGACTTTCTGCGTTTTTTTTCTTCTTTCAAAATCCTACCTAAAAAATCATAGAAATGACCTCATAACTTGTTAGAGCGAAAAAATAAATTTATTTGGTTAATAAACCATTATTTACCTCACAATCTTAACCATAAAAAAATATGTGATCATCTTGAGAAGAAAAAAAAGAAGTGAGAATCATGCCATGATAATGGGAATGTGTGAGAATCAACCTAACTCCACTGTCAACTTTTTTTCAACAGTGTTATAATCTTGAGAAGAAAAAGAAGAAGAAATGAATGAGATATTGAGGGGAAAATGTGGGAGAGAAAGTAGAGAATAGAGAGTGGGAGAGAGAAATGAAATGTTTGGGTAACTATAGTTAATATGTTGTTGGGTTAAATTAGGGGTGTTTTTGTACCATAAAATTTAAAAAGGATGTTTTTACAATTATAATATTTGAAAGTGTAATAAAATAATTTATGGTATTTTGAGGGATGTTTTATGAAGTTTTCACTTTTTAAGTATTACTCTTTGTAAAGACAAACTCAGTCTTAAAAGATGTAAAATATTTTTCTAATCCAGTATCCGGGTTGGAAGTTTATAAGCTAAACCCAAAATCCGAATAAATTTTATTTCATATCTGGTTTAACCGCATTGTAATCTAGGTGCAGGTTTTAAAAATTCAATCCAATCCAATAATTGCAGAATAGCCCAAATACTTGTTTCATTTTGCAGTTACACCCCTGTAGTTATTTTCATTTCATTTCTTTCATAGACCATGTTCTCCCCTTCTTCCAAAATAACCACATACAAACAAAATTAACCAAATTGAGATCAGAGGCAGATCGAAATAGGTTGATCATTCACAATAGATTGAGAGACGGATCAAACAAACCAAGCATCCACATTTCCGCCGCCGAGGATCTCGAAGAAACGAGTCGTGAATTGTGTTTCCGACCCCATTAGAGACACAAACAAGAAAAGAGAAACGTGCTTTAAAACCGTGCTTAGATTTTACAAAGAGGCCATAGTGCGCGAAACCAAAAAGAGATGCCTTTAAGAAAACATACTTGAAAGTTGTTGCAAGATAACCGAGAAGGCGAAACTGAAGGGCGTTTAGGACATTTCACAGGCCAAGGCCGACGGTTCGGCCATCTCTCCTGCGCAGCCCCGCGGTGTATTGCTTCTCCAAGTCCAGCTGGAGCTCTTTCTGCTTCTCCGCTCCGATGACGTCGCTGCCGCCTTTGTTATGGTCACCCTTCACACCCTACAGTTTGCCATAGGCAACAACGGCAACCTCAGAGTCTAAAAATTGTGTCAGTGATAGGAGAAGCTAACGAAAGGGTAATTCAGTCATTTTAAAAGTAAAGAGGCATTTTGAATTATGTTCTTAAAACATTTTTCCCGTTAAATTTGATAATTATATAACACAGCTTCAAAGCACAGAGACTTACCATGAGCTTGTTGAACTTCTCTTGCCGTTCTCGATCGGAAAACATGCTGCTATCCCACCGGTGACTAGTCTGCGTTTATGCGGAAAAACACATCATTCACGACGACAGAAAATAATTCTCTAGCACGTTCTTTTCAGTAATTAGTAGTCACCCCCCTAAATTTGTTAAATTGTCCAAGTTCTTCCCCTGATATTCTTTTTGCAGCAGTTTTCACTCTTACCTTATAATATTGGTAATTTCCCCTAAAATCAGTACGAAGTTATATAGAGCACATGCAAGTATAATTTTAACAATTTAGTCTCCAAACACTAATGCATTGAATGTTCCGGAGAATTTAAGAGAACCCATTGAGTTTTTCATGATTTAGGGGTAAATTGCTTTAACAGTTACTTAACAAAATCGATTTATTCTTTATCTTTTGGTTCTTGTTTCTCTAAATTAGAAATTAATCTTTGCTCGGTGCTACAGAATGAACAAACAGCTATAAATTCAGAAGCTATTTCAAAATATTAAAATAAACACTGATTATTTTGCTTACTTCTTCTGCAGCTGCAGCCTTCTTGTTTCCCCACAAAAGCTTTTTCTTCTGCTCAGCCGTCATGAGTCCTGTCCCGATCCCTCCGACAAGGTTCTTGTTGACTGCATGACATGGGAAAAAAAGGGATAGTGGTAAGATTATTCAAGGTAACACAAGTTGAATGCTCTTAGCAATATATATATTTCCAAGATTCTATCCAGTTAAAATTTTGAGTTTGCTTTTTTTCTTTTTTTCCTTCTAGGGTTGCTGGTCACTTGCAACCTAAAATAAGTGCCGAAGGTTTGAAGGAACAGAAGATAGATATTAAACGGAATCTATTAAGCAGTATTGTTTAAGACATTAAAACCCAAATTTGAGGCCAAACCATTTTAAAATGAGGAAACAAAGAAAAGCTATTGTTTCAGCCCAGAAGAGGATTTCTCATCCATGTTAAGGATCTCAAAACAGAAAGATAAGGGACTTAACAATGTTTATACTTTATAGGTCACGGATTACTCTTTTCGTCCATTGGTTTAAACATGGAGCTTCGTGACACGGGTTCCGCATCTTATCATCACATATTATATGAAGCTACAAGCGAATTTGAGCTTTATGCATACCCAATTCAGCAGCTTTCATAGCGGCAGATTTAGCAGCATTGAAGTCGCTGGCTGTCTCCGGAACGCTGACCTGACCTTGCCCTGTTTTCGTTTTACCATCCTCAGATGCTTTTACATCGAATTCAGCAGCGCTCGTGAACTTTGAAACTTTATAAAGGGTTGATGAACCAAAAGATAAGGAAATATTAGCATATCTACATATGATAATAAAAGTAGCATTTATGATATTTCGATATAAAATGTAAGTTTTCTCTCAATCTCATAATAAAAGTAGCATTTATGATATTTCGATATAAAATGTAATTTTTCTCTCAATCTCATCTCTGGATAAATCAAAATGACCATTTGACGTCATAGAAAAATATAGTAGAAACAGAAATACCTCTCTTTCTCCTCCCATCGTCTCTCTCCGTGTCGATCTTTTGTTTTCTAGAAGGCGATTCCAGGTTCCCACTCCCATATATTTCTCTGGGACTTTCAACATCGTCGTATTTCTTTTTTCCTTCCTTGATAAGGTTCCGAGTTCCAATTGGTTGTACATCGCTCTTATAATGTTCTTTATCATGATTTTTACCTTCATCTTGTTGCATCCGATCACTTCTATCGCCCCCTATGCTCCTTCGGCTATCCCTTTTATCGTCATTACCAGCGCTTTCCCTTAAACGATGACCTCTTTCCTTGTCCTTAGGCGGTAAACCGTCATTTCTATCCCGAGAAAACTTGTCAAAGTCTCGAAAATGATCCCTCGACCTACTCTTGTCAGAGTACCCATCTCTCGACTCCCAACTAGACCGATGACTTCTGTCATCGTCATTATGCTTGTTATTTCTGGCGTAATCATCATGCCTAGAGTATCCATGGGAATTTCTATTATAGTGTTTGTCGAAATATTTATAATCATAACGACTCTTGTCAGAGTTCTTTTCTACTTCTCTCCCTTGGTTACTCTTTGAGCGATTTTCATTTACTCTTCCAGAGTCGCGCACTTTTAACTGACTGTCACTTCCGTCACGCTTGGGACTCCCTGCAGTCACAAAAAAGCTATATAACCACCAAAATGTACAATCAGTCAGAAAATTAACGAAACATTGAAATTTATTAACGATCGAATTATTTTCTAGTAGCAACGAAACCGATGAGTTGCTAGTCGACATTCCACAGTAACTATGACGGCTTATGAAAGGACATTGACAAGGAAAAAAGAAAAAAAAAAACTAAGTAACTAACCTTCTGGGGGAGATCCACTGATCGGCGAGCGGCGCCGGTACTTTCTGTTAACTGCATCGCCTGAAGGCTTCCGAAATTCCATTGAGCTGTCCGCAGAATGCAAGCTCTCATCCATGGTATATAGCACCTAACACAAGCAATTTCATAAGACTAGACACGAACACGAAAACAAAGATCAACAATTTTCATGTCCCTCTACGCAGTTAATCAAATCCAAACAATATATTAGTGTAATCGTCTTATCAACGCTAAAAAAAAAAAAAAAAAAAAACATTTACTAGTTGAAGAAGCTAAGAAAAGCTTCGAGCTTAATTCCACCTCCAAAATTAGCCAAAGAAAATTCAAATATGAAGAATCTCACAAACGATTCACCACTGGGGCGATGGATTTCGTAAAAATGATTCCAAAATTAAAAAAAAAAATCAAGAAAACAATCGTCCTAAATCGCATTTTCTTACGCTTTCTGGGCAACCAAACAGTGAGTGAAGCTAGGGTTTTCAGACGCAAACCATAGGAGGAGAGAAGATCGAGAGGTACCTTTTGCGAAGAATCACATACACTACGCGACGATCGAATTCATGGAAGCTCGAGAGTTTGAGAGCGAATTTGGATTTGTTGATTGTTCGTTTGTTTGTTTGTGAGGTCAGACAATTATACATTTGATTTGGGGCTAAATAAATCTAATGAAATAAGATACACATCACGTGCGTATCCACGTGTCAATCTCAAACTTCAAGAAATTTGAGTTTTTACGCCCTCAGTTGCTATTTTTAGCAAAAATATACCCTCAAGTTTCAAAACGAAAAAAATAATACCCTCAAAGCGTACTTTAGTTTAGTTTTCTTTTTATACCTTCTAATAAATTTGATTTTAAAGTACCCAAAGGCCAAAATTATCCTTCTTGATAATTTTCAGAAATTCTTACCGTGAAAATCTATGGTATGAAAGAGGGAACGAGACGGCGTTATGAAGAGAGGAGGGAACGACAAAAGTAAATAATCAGGAGCATGTTTTTATAATTAAAGAAAAGAAACTAAGGGAAAAAATTATCAAATTATACGTTAAAGTAAATTCTAACCGCTTTTGAAACTTGATGGTATATTTTTGCTGAAAGTGAAAGTGGATGGTATAAAAAAATAATTTTCCCATGAAATTAATCATTTTGGTTAATTAAGTTTATTAATTAATAATAATTATATTATAGTTAATTTGATGTTGGACTTTTGGTATTTGATATCCGACTTCACAGATACACAAAAACGTCTTTAAATTGTATTCATAAATACATTTAATTAAATTGTACTAGTTTACATTGGTCTTCATTCTGAAAAATTCTATTGAAATAATACTCGCTAATGTGATAAAATTATATAACTGAAAAATTCTTTTAAGGTATCAATAAAAGCAGTTTTTAAAATTATTTTTATCTTTAGGGCGCCATAAATGAGAGAATACTGAATTTAGCACCAAATTTTACATTTAAGCCTAAATATTTCTCTTTGGACTTTCTAATTGTAATCACATTTTTAGGATATATACCAATATGGTAACACCGAGCTTAGTACCATTTTACAATCGTAATGCCGTAAATCGGCTCTAAATATCCCAAAAACCGGACCGATTTTCAGTTACCGGCTCCAAAATCTCAAAATATCGACCAAATTTGAGGTAGTCAGGTCTTTCTTCATAGTGCTTAGTTAAGTGTATCTCTGTACGACCATTTGTTGCAAGAACTCCTCCAAATTCAGAACGTCGACGTTGTTGCCGTTTCTCACAGCCACGAGAACACTCGTTGCTATGCCTGAAACAATTCCTGCAACCGAAATATTCAATCAACGATCAAATAAAAAATGACCTAGTTTTACACAAATACCCTCCATCTAGCCGGGTAGCGCAGAAATACCCCTCGGTCTCAGAGCCTCAGAGCTTAAGATAAGAGGAAGCCTCGGAGCTTAAGATTATGTTCATACCGTTCGACCACGCCTGGAATTAGATTGATGTTCTTCTCGAGCTCAACTGGGTTTTGAATCCCATTTGGAAAGCTGATAAAGACGAGAAGTTTTCAGTATGATCAGGTTTCAAACATATTGGAGAAGGCGTATAATGAGGCGTCGATAATGTTATATATAATTACCTGGCGTCGATAATCATATTTCCGAGATCGGTGATCACTGGACCTTCCTTTCCTGAGGCAGATCTGACTTCAGGCACTAATGAAGGCATCAACAATAAGTCAGGGCGAAGAGCTTCAAAAGAAAAGAGTAAACGTTTACTGTACTTTTTTATTATTTAATCATGTTTACAGGAATTTTGATTGATTAGAGTTATTTTAAGGGTATTTTAAAATAATGCGAACTGGGTTTGTATATAGGCGCCTAATTTAGGTTTGGTTTAGCCGTCATGTTTTGTCCAATTGAACAAGGTTTCTCTTTGACCATCTATCCGGGTCCTATCGCTTTTCTGGTCCACCAAGACTAGTTTATAGCTTTACTAAAATGAAAACTTCATAAAATATCCCTCAAAACACCATAAATTATTTTATTACACCTCAAAACATCATAATTGGAAATACATCCTTTTTAAATTTTATGTACCAAAATACCATTTCAAAATATACATATTATGTCCTGAAAAATGGACATATTGCCTCCTGAAAAATGGACAAGTCGCGTCCGGAAAAATGGACACAACTAAGAGTATTTTGGTACATAAAATTTAAAAATGATGTATTTCCAATTATGATGTTTTGATGTGTAATAAAATAATTTATGGTGTTTTGAGGGATGTTTTATGAAGTTTCCCTACTAAAACTACTTCAAAAATCTCCAAAAATTCTCTTTCCATAGAGAAAAGAAATATTAAATAATGATAGACACAATTTTTTTCTTTCTAATAGATAATTTTTTAGTGGGCTAACGAACTACTCTTGATAGCTGATAAAGCCCGAGATCTCGATCTCGTAGCGGGAGCCATTTTCACGACTTCCAAACCACTCTTTCTCAAACCAAGTCTCTATATTCTAGAAAGAGACTAAGTTAGCTAAGACTAAGAGAATATTTTGGTTCAAAGATCATTTGCATCGGAAAACGTGACCCGTTTAGAGGTAGGCCAAATACAAACCAAGTTGACTTGAAAACGATAGTAAACAAAAATTCACTTAAAACGATTTCTTACCTTTAATTGAACTTATTAAATTGAGTAGTCGGTTCAGTCACATAATCTCTCGAATGACATGCATGAAAAATCAAGTCTATTGTGCAAATTAAAACTCAGGTAAGACTTAAGAGTGTCAAAAGTCGATCGTCTAGCTTGTTCTTCCCAACCTCGTCACTCACACGGCCGAATTTCCAAACCCATGTTCAGGTTCCTTCTATAGTAAGTCTTGCCACAGAAGGCATCCACAATAATAGCTTAGGGAAAATATATAGTAAGTGAACACTGACCTCCCCCAAGAGCTATGAGTCGCCTTAGAACAGGCGTTACGGCGATGGGAAGAACTTCAACCTAAAATGAATCTCGTCAGTGTTATAATAAAATTATACTAAACTAGGATTAATTTTTATTAAATATTTGCACGAACAGTCCGATACGGGCTATCATTGTGATATTGCAACATAGAATTAGTTTCCCACAATTTTAGGATGAGTGTTTCATAGTTTTTTAATTTTATTTGATATAGGGAATAAATAGCAAAAATTATTTTTCAATTACCGGAATATATAAGAAAAATTCCCATAATTTCCACATTAGGACATCATATCATGTGCTCCACACAAGTTCAAAGGAAACTAACCGCCACCGGAAATTTGCTACCGAGCCGATGAACAACCTTCGTATGGTCCGCCAATATTATGCACGTATCTGTCATGGAATAAATTACCTGGTCCAAGAAAAACATAATTATTATAACTATTCTAGGTCTAATACAAAGAAAAGGGCAAAAAAGGGCATGTAGATTAATGAAGAAATTTCGGTTATATTCAACATAGGTTGGGGTTTTTCTAATGTAGAAAGTAATTAAGAATGTTTGAGATTATTCATTAGTTTCCTCTCAACTCGTCGGGATTTTCGATGATAGAGCCCCTTTGTTCGTAAATTTGGGTGAAATTCCAGTTTAAATCCTCTTAAACTATTAGAAGTATCTGAACAATCTACATAGATATCAAATCTACCTTTTGTATTGTATGATCAGCTGAACTGACCTGTATAGAAAAGAATTCAAGACCAATTCTTAATCATGAAATAAGTACAACAAAATATATAAGCTCTTCGAGGAAAACTTGAACGGGCACGAGAATTCAACCTTCAAGATATTTTTAGCAAAGTCAACTTCATCGACAACGTCAAATGCAATGTCGATACCAGTGACATCGTTCAAATCGACCTGAACTTGACGGGAAAAGAAAGGCATCTATCAGTACGGATTTATTTTAAATACCCAATAGTTATGAAGTGTATATTATTCATGTTAAAACCTTACAGTCGCTACACCAAACTGTCGAGCCACTCTTCTTGTTTCGTAATTTGTTCCTACTGCAACAACATCTTTCAGCTTCAAAATTGAAGTGATAAATTCGTTAGGAATCAAAGTTACACGCTTATAAATAAAAGGGTGCTCAAATTTTGAATCGAGAATTAGTATTCAACAAAACAAATTCAAAGGAGATTCAAACCTTTCCTCCTTTTATAAGTTTTCCGAGCTCGCCAATGAGAAGAGAGAGTGTGCATCCACTACCCACGCCAATCACCATTCCAGATTTCACTAGTCCCACAGCTTTCTTTGAAAGAGCACAGCTTAAAGCATCTTGGACTGCATAATTACCGATATTAATAATTTCATAAAATCAATTACTTTCCATCCGGAAAAAGCATATTTTAAAAAACATACAATCTAAAGTTCGATAGTTTCTAAAATTGAACCAATACATATGTAGAATAAAATCCTTCTAATTTTAAATCTAATCTTTTCTATCCATTATCGGGGCTAACTTCCAGACTTTAAAATCCTGGGTGTAATTAACCAAATGCAAGAACTTACCAGGGTGCTGGTGCATTATACCCTTAAAGAAAAAATAATTATAGCATAATAATTAAACAGATGAGATTAATGTACTTCCGAGATTTGTCAATAAACATATGTATTTTTATAAAATTCTCGGCAACTAATACTTGATAAGCGCCTTATGAAGTAATCACCTTCTTTCATCACTACTTGGTTTAGAGAGAGGTAAAACATGATACCAAGATTTTTTCATATTTTTTAACGGATTCGTGCTAGAGTGATTTCGGACTAGAACCTGAAGATGGTAATTAAAAAATAATGTGAAATTAAAATGAAGAAATGGTTCGATATAAACTTACAGTCATGAAAAACTCCGTTGCGCTGAGGCAATACATTTTTGCTCGTCGAAGGGCCGGAGTTGTCGTGTGGATGATAATTGTAACCATCAGCCGACTGATTCGTATCGGAGACTCCTTCTGCTGTGGAATCCATTACGATCACAAAGCCATAGAGAAAAACAAAGCAAAAGCACGCCTCTGAACTTTCCAGAATTCAACTCTAATCAAACCGTTCGCCTTTCAGTGAAATCGTAATCCCGATTCTCACCTGAGCTCAAATTCTTTTTCTTCTCCCGTTTTCTCTGAATCCGAGGGCTCCAAACTTTCTTGCGTATGTTCCGTTGCACCATTCCCGGATTCAATTCATGGTTATGCTCAAGAACGACGTGGCAAACATAAACCCGTACCTCAGATTCCACAGCAACGTTGATCTTGGCTTGGCAATTCGTTTTTGCAGATTGCCTCTTTGGGATTCCGTTTTTCGCATTTGTGGGGCGTACTTTACCGGCGTTAGAACAAGCAAGCGTGAAGTACTTAACTTTTCCGTCTTCTCCACATCTTGAGCTTCTTCTGTAAATTCCAAATCCCGCGTTTTGAGCGTACTTCGCATAATACTCCCGAACATCCTCTTCGGATGTGAAGGCCATTCCTTCAGTCGGCAGACCGGTTTCTTCACCATATAATGTTTTCAACCGACGATCGTCTACTTTGTCATCTTCATGTTTCTCGTGGCCAGAAGACATTTCAACATGATTTTCTTCCATGGTCAAACCAGAATCATCTCCCAACCTTACAAAATAAAGAACAATACGTTAGTTATCGAATTTCCGCTAGCAAAACGGTTCTTTGTGGCTTCTCAAACTCGATATTCTCCTTTGAAACGATAAAAAATAGACCCGATAACCCGACTTGCTTTCGGAGCTAAATTTCCAGCCACAATTACCGAAACTAATTTAGCCAAATTATTCGGAAAAGCAGGGGCAGAAGTCCCTTCCAAATGTTCTAAAAAAGTTCAAAATTCACCCGAAATTTCGTACTTTTTTCAATTCAGGATTTTTGGCCCCCGGAATCGGTATCTTGGGCCCGTCCCTGACCGTGGCATAGATTATACTAATCATATTGTATAATTTCTAACGAAATTGTGAGTATTCTTAACTTAGAACATTGAACTAACGAGAGAGACTATAGTTCAAGACATTTAAACCGAATCAATACGAGAAGATGCTGAATTCTGCAGAAGATCATCAATTACGAACGATCAAGACTTATGTGATCATCAAAACCAGTATAATTCAAAGATATTGACCACATTTTTCGTAATTCAGAAACCTACGTGAAGATTCAAGACTTTTCAGTGTCACTGTTCCTCAGAAATTAGGCTTACCACGACCCGAGAGAATCGCTGAAAGAAATGTAGGAAGAGAAAGCGAGAAGAGAGCTCCGAGAATTGAGAGGCAGAGAGTCTGAAGCTTAGAGCGCCATGGAAGGAGAGAGAGAGCTCTGATTCGAAGATGGGACCCACTAACACTCGTCATTTATTTTCAGATAATTGCAATAATCTCTAAACTAAAATGTAAATAAAAGAAATTTAATTTTTATTGTTTAATTAAAGACGTAAAAGTATCAAAATTTTAGCCAACTAGAGAAGTCAAGAGAGTACTCAAGCTCGTTTTCTAGCGGCCGAAGTACCTAAATTTTTGAAACAATAGATGTGCGGTTAAATTTTCGCCGAATATTTTGTCTCTTTGTCTGGGCATTGTAGTCTGTTTTGGCTTTACATTCATCAAATACACGTAATTAAAAAGTAAAGTGAAAAATAAGAAAGAGGCCGACATGTGACGAAAACAACGGGAGAGATAACATTTGCACGAAATTATACGGATACACACTTTATATTGTTTGAGAAGTTCGTTCATCTCTTTCCAATTGATTACAACTTGGCTACTTTTACCTGAATTATCCCTTTAATTAATGAATAAGCTGGGGTGTAAACGCAAAGAGGTGTAAGAAGAAGGGGGCAAAGTGAAAATAAAAGGAAATCTCAGCTGTCTAGGGTTTAAGGAAGATATCAGAGGGGTTTTAGCTTCGAAGCTTTCACGAGCAAAGCAAGCAAACACTTGAATCTTCTCCGCCATTTCTGCTTGCTCGGAGCTTCTGGTTCAGCTCTCGTATCGCCATGTGGGCTCTTCGTCGAGCCTCTCTTCCTCTCAGGTACCTCTTCACTCTCACTCCTTTCGCTGTGTTTCAGCTGAAGAAATGGCTCAGTTTTGCTTGAGGTTTCTTATGAATCCCTAATTTTTGCTATGTCCGAGTATTCAAGACAGTTCGTTGAGAGTTTATGGAGAAAATATTTGTTGCTGCACTCTGAAATTGTTGGTTGGTATTGACTTGAATCAATTGTGTGTGTATATATAATTATATATATATATATATTACTATTTGCTACACTGACTCATTATGAACTTTTTTTCTCGGAATATTGCAACGCGGAATCAAGGTCTTTTTGTGTTTTACAATTCATCTGGGATCACTCGAATGCTGAAATCGGGGATTTCGTTATCGAGTTCTGCTGAATTAATTCAATTTGAAGTTTTTACTGAAGTATGTTTATACTTTGATGGTCAAATCTAAGTTGGATTGTATTACTTGCTGGATTATGTCATGAACTATTTCAATGGCCGGACCGGATCGAAGTTCTATAGTAATAATAATATCTTTTGCTGTTTTAGTCTTAAACTATGAATGCCAAAACCGGGGTTCTTGTTATAGTTGTTTTGCTGTATTAAGTCGAGATGAATTTAGCTGCGACGAAATTCTTACTTTTTATTCATTTTTTATTTATTTCTTGGTTTCTTGTTGTATTGATACTCCATTTTTTTTATATCATTAGGAATCGAGGACTTCGCATCCAAGGCTTTACTGCCTCTCTTCGTGATTTGGACCAACCATCACATGCCCACACCGGAGTCTCGGAATTTCCCGACATTTGTCCTTGTTCCCAAGGACACTATTGCCGAAAGCACACTTCCTTAAACCTCTTTATCTCTAGCCACGGCTTTGCTTCTCGGGCTGGTGCAAGTAAAAGCAAAGCCGGAGAAGAAGACAATGACTCACAGTCGGACGAATCATCTGACAATGAAATTACCGATAAGAAAATGGCTGTTCGAGAAAGCGGTTCCGAAGATGGAAGTGAAGATGAGGATTTATGTGAAGTTGATCTTGATGATGGCGAGACCTCTAAAACCGAGTTTGAGATATTGGACGCTGACGTGGATTTGGTACCGAAATCGCCTACCAAGAAGAGGATTTCTATTGGGTTGGTTGATGAGATGATAGCTTCTCAAGGTCTATCCATCAAAGATGTTCTTAAAAAATGGGTCGAAGAAGGAAAAAAATTGGACCGTCCATTGATTTACGCCGCGATGCTTAATCTTCGTAGGTTGAGGATGTATGGACGTGCGTTACAGGTGATTATTCCTCGTATCCAAATTTTTTAGGCAAATTTATCTTGTTCATTCCGTTTTTTTGTTACTATCCCAATTACAGCTATTTTAGCTTATAAGCGGGTTTTAGTTTGAAATTTCACTGTATTGTTTGAAACTGAGGTAGAAACAGAGAACTGGGCCCTTTTTATACATAACTCTGTCAATTTTTGTCTTTGATTTTCCGTTTTTGTAGCTGTTGCGAAGATTTTGAGTTTCTACATGTTACAATGTTTTGTTTGATTGGTTCTCAAAAGAAATTTTTTTTTGAAAGAGTTTGGTATATAATTATGTTTTTTTTTTCAGTATACGTATTTCGTTTTAAAAATATGTAAACTACCAAATATAATTATATAAATATTAATTTAATATTTTTTTGTTTTTTATTTGTCAATTAAGAATCTTAGTTTGTATTGATCCTCATGATCTGAATTCGAAAGGAACAATTTTTCAGCTACACATCCCTATTTTCACATTAGTGTAAAATGCATTATTATTATTTTTATCATTATCTTGCTTTAAAAACACATTTTGCAATATTATATTTACGCCATATAATGCGTTAATAGTAATCATAAATATTGTGTTGGCTTTGCAGTTCTCGGAATGGTTGGAAGAGAGTAAGCACATTGAATTTGCTGAACGAGACTATGCTTCGCACGTCGACTTGATCTCTAAAGTGCGTGGCCTTCGTGCGGCGGAAATGTACGTAGATAGGATCTCAAAGCCATTCAGAGGCGAATTGGTTTATCGGACTCTTTTGGCCAATTGGGTTCAGGCCGATAATTTGGTAAAAGCTGAAGAAATGTTCAACAAAATGAAAGATCTCGAATTTCCGGTCTCCGTTTTCACTTGCAACCAGTTGCTTCTTCTGTACAAAAGGGTTGACAAGAAGAAAATCCCGGACGTTCTGTTGTTGATGGAGAAGGAGAATCTGAAGCCCTCGCTTTTCACGTACAAAATACTGATCGACACAAAGGGAAGATCCAACGACATAGAGGGCATGGAAGCGATTTTGAAAACGATGAAAACGGAAGGCATTGAAGAGGATATACACGTTAAGTCGATCGTGGCCAGTCACTATGTTTTTGCGGGGATGAAGGAGAAAGCTGAAGCGCTTCTCAAGGATATGGAAGGAGGCAACTTGAAAGAGAATCGCCAGATTACAGGTAAGTTTCTCGAACTAGCAAGAACATATGCGGGTCGCTTTTATTCTAAATCAATTAGGGAAGAAGAGAGTTGATGCTCATTGAAAAACGTGGAGAAATTGAAACTAATTTCCACTTTTTCTCTTGATTTTCTCTAACTTAATCAGTATTATTATTGGTTTACATTTTGAAATATTTTTACCGGCTCCCGGTTTGAGTACAGTCTTCAAGTACTGGTTTATAAACTGGTACTTCGGGATAGAAAATTATAAACTGGGACTCGGAGTGGTTTTTACAAATCAGAAAGTCGTATTTACAGTCGTGGTTTTATGATCACACTTTTGTTTTTAAATATAAATATAGGGTTATCAATTTATGTTTGATTCAATGTTTTGAGAACTTGATTAGGATATTTCGTGAAATTTTGATTTAGCAAATGTAATTTGGAGTTTATTCCTTAATTCTCCTTTTATTTTATTTATTGAAAACCGTTAAGTAATTGGTTTTCACAAAACCGGTATCAAATTTGGAAATCCTGGGCAAGCAGAACCAGGACTAAAATACCCTTGCGATTTCCAGTCACGGTTTGACCTCATTTACAAATATTTTTTTACTATAATTAAATAAGTTGGAAACAAAATTTATTAAAATTTAAACATTTTCATTGACTTTACTATCTCCATTGCTGTTTTGCAGGTAAGTTACTCGGACTCTATGCTGAGCTCGGCCAAGCCGACGAAGTGCGTAGGGTTTGGAATCACTGCAAGGCCAATAACCCCCGTGGCCGGGAGTTCTTATCTGCGGTTGCAGCTTTCGGAAAGCTGAAAGATATCGAAGATGCCGAAACAATTTTCGAAGAGATGCTAAACAACGTGAGATCAAGTCCCACATCGCTACACTACAACTCGCTCCTCCAAGTCTATGCCGATAACAAGATGCTTGAAAAGGGGAAGAATCTCGCAAAGCGCATGATCGGAAGCGGTTGCAGAGTCGGCGCTTTGGCCTGGGATTCGCTCGTAAGGCTTTTCGTGGAGTCGGGCGAGCTGGAAAAAGCCGAGGCGGTTTTGAAAAAGGCTTCTAAGGAGAATCTCTCTCGGCCAATTCTGTTCCGGTCATACATGACTTTGATGGATCGGTATTCAAAGAAAGGCGACATTCACAACACCGAGAAGATCTTCTTGATGATGAGACAAGTGGGGTACCGTGCTCGGTTTAATCAGTTTCGGTCGCTCGTTATGGCATACATGAACGCGAAGTCGCCGGCGTACGGGATGAGGGAGAGGATGAAGGCAGATAATATTTTCCCGAACAAGGACATGGTGGGCATGTTGGCTCGGGTCGACGCGTTCCGGAAGGTGGAGGAAATGGATTTTCTTGATTGAAAGAATGTTTTCCGTAAGATTGTGAGATTCTGAAGATTTCTTAATGTTTTAAAATGTTGGAAATGCTTTGTCCACCATTGTTGAGTGGACTTTCTTTGAAGGGAAAACTTACTATTAATATCTTGTTTTTATTTAAAGATGATTGTTTTCCATAGGAATACAAAAATATGGATATTCTCTATCTAATTTTTTGGTGGTAGAAGTTCTAATTTTTTATATAAATTTTCTACTGTGAAATTTAATGTGGCTATATATGATTTGACTGTGTTTTCGCTTCTATTGGTCACGTTTTTGTATGTGTTGACTATGTGGCGACAAGGTTGACTTATTGTCTCTTCATTTTTACATGGTAGAGCACGTTTTGCCTACTATATCAGAACACGCAAAATTTCACTGTCTTTAGATTTTTAATCAGTTCAATTTACAATTTGGTGAAGAAATGCACTGAATAACCTTAGTTACTTTTGCCGCAACTATCCCTAATTCTTTTAAGTAATGACAGATCGTCCCAAATGGGATTGAGTTAGGGTTTAAAGGTAAAACCAGAGGTGCGTCAATGGTGGTCTCTCATTCCTACTGTTAAATCTTCCGATCTTATCCGATTACCATCATGTGGGCTCTTCGTCGTGCTTCTCTTGCCTTCAGGTGACTTCCATCTCTCTCTCCCTCATGTAATGAAATCGAAAGCAATCGAATTCAGGCTCTCTTCCCTTTCTGCTGTTCGATTCTAGGGTTTCGATTTTGGTAAAGCTTGTTTTCCATTGATGAGATTGTTCATGGTTTCCTTGCAAGTCTGGTTTATGATCGATTTCATCGTTTTCGCTTCCGTTGAATTTCTGTGGAAGCTCTACATCGTCCGAAATTGATCGGAAGTACTCAGAGTTTAAGCTTAAACGAAACCCAGTATCAGCTTTTTACGAATGAATGTGTAAACTACTTGCAAGGACTTACATTTAATAAGAAATAGGATATTTTTCCGCACTCCGATGAAACCGTTCACAGGCGAAAAATGTATCGGACCGACCGAGTGATGGGCACTGAGACCGACTTCAAAATCACCAAATGTTAAAGATAAGCGCTTTGTGTGTTTCTTGTTTTCGCTGCCATGATTCCCGTCATGATACGCGAATTACATTTTTCGGACGCCAAATCAACTCTGCTTATAAATAGTGTCTCGTAGGAATAGTTAAGAGTATTGAATTATGTTTTAGGGGTTTATTTTGGTCGTGTCGGGTTCCGTTCCGGCTAATTAGGTAGTAATCATTTTGCTTTACTTGAGAGAGGTCGAGGTAATGAAAGAGTTAGTCAATACTCATTCACAAGTTCAATCTCTCTCTTAAGAGGGGAGATTGGCTCGGTGAAAGATTTGGCGATAATTCACGTAACGAGAACGATTTTTGGGTTGTAATATAGCGTTGTAAATGTATTTTTTCATGTCCTATTCTGACTCGATGTAGCCATTAGCCCATTACTAATTGTTTTTTCTTTTCTTTTTTTTAGGTACCAAGGATTTAGCATTGAGGCTTCTAGTGTTCTGTTTTCAAATTCAGAGCTGGTTCCGGTCAAACGTAGTCTCTCATCGTTTGCTGGTGAATCTTCCCAGCCGTCGGAGAAGTTAGAAGAGATCAAAGAGGATGATGCCACGACGAAGAACGCTTCCGCCGGTAAACTGATCAAGAAATTGGTCAACTTCCGGATGAAACAAGGAAAACGAACGAGAACCAGGGCCATTGCTTACGAAACTTTCCACCGTTTGGCTCGGGCCGAGCGAAACGTTCTTGACGTTCTTGTCGACGCCGTGGAGAACGTGAAACCGGTGTGCGAAGTGGAGAAAGTCGGGGTCGCCGGTTCTGTTTATGACGTTCCCGGGATTGTGGATCGGGATCGTCAAGAAACGCTAGCGATCCGTTGGATCCTCGATGCAGCCTCGAGGCGACGTGGCAGTTACAAGGTGAGCTTGGAGAAGTGTTTGGTTGATGAGCTTCTGGACGCTTCTAGAAAGAGAGGCTTCGCCCGCAAGAAAAGGGATAACATTCATAAACTTGCGGCGGATAACCGAAGTTTTGCGCATTTCAGATGGTGGTAGATTGATACCACGTCAGAATCGCTTAGTTGATCTTTCCTATAATTCAGTAAGGTATGGTTTTTATTTTGCTTATATATATTTCTTAATCCTGGTATCTTAGCGATATGTTATCGGTTTCTACAAAAATACACAAAATAGTCTAAAAATCAACTATTTTGACATCTCTAGTTCTGGGATTTTTTTTTCAATCCCGATATTGGAGGTTATTCAGGAAAACAAAACGCAATCAGAACTCCGGATTCTGTCCTGGAATTAAAAATATGGAAATGGAATTCCATATTTACGATATTAACATGACTAAATTGTATAAATCATTCTTTCAAGTTTCACCAGAATCACCAACATCTTGCCAAAGTTTCGTTTTTCTTTGCAATCCTGTATCTATTATATCATACCGGTGAAGAGCCGGGTCTCGGGTCTGGTATGGGTCGGTGAGTCAAGACGCAGTATTTGTGCTTTGATGAGACAATGAATTTCTGATAATTACTTTTCTTAACATTTTCAGATGTCGAAGAAACGGCTTAAGAAGGAGGATTGGCTGGGTTTGTTTTGAGTTTGAATAAATCGGGCTGTTAGAATCTTCATTGTATTTCAAGCCAAAATTGGGGTTTTGATTTTAAGATTTGTATCCAATTCTGAATTTTGATTTCTTTCGAGAAATTAATTGAATGTGAATTGGATGTTATGTTTGAGAATGTTTTTACTCAAATTAGTTGTTACATTGAGAAAAATTTCATTTTGACACAAGCAAAACCATTCATATGGGTAGGAAATGTTATAAGTGCAAGTTCTATCTCATGCGCAACACAAAGAAAGGCCTGCACACAACAAATAGGCCAGTCTAAATTAGTTATTAAATTTAAGGGTTATTCGTCGTGGCGCAAATATTATAAGTGAGAAAAATTAATGTTAATTACTCATTCTTTGTTTTAGCCGGACAAAATTTCAGCATTTTTCTCCAATGTTGTAGATATTTACTTTTTCCGGGATTGTTTGGTACATTTCTATAACGTGAGAGGAGGATATTGGTATTTTGTCCGACTAAAACAAAAAGTGAGTATTTAACGTTAATTTTTTAAGCAAATCTAGTATTTATGCCAGTAATATTCCTAAATTTAAGAATGTTGAAAACTCGCAAAATTAAGGCAATGCATCGAGGATTCACTTTAAATTTACAGACAAGTCTTGAATTTTGGACTCCATTATGAACTTAAATTTACAATCTTTAAAAACAAGTGTCATGATTTAATTTTCTTTGATAAGTTACTAGGTAAAATAGAATTTTACTTTACATATAAAATATAATTTTTTTTTTCAAAAGATAATTGAATGAAAAATAATACAGAGTCATGTAAAATGTAAATTGATTCATTCGCAAAAGTTATAATTTTTTATAGGGCAAAGCTGACCAACAAGCAAAACTGAAGGGCCATTTTTGGTATATTAATATTTTCTTCGGAAACAAAGGATAATCGAATCCATTCAGTTCCAGAGTGTTAGGGTTTAAGAAAGACAGCGAGGGTTTTCGCCATCGCCATACCTCACTCACTCCAAGCTCTCCATTTCGCCACCATGTGGGCTCTTCGTCGCGCTTCTCTTCCTCTCAGGTCTCTCTCTCTCTCTCCTTCCCTCTGATGGAAATGGAAACTACACTCTTTCTGATTTCATTTGCTTATAATCATGTAGGTTTTCTTTCGTTGATTGTGTGTGTCTGAAACTGTGTTCCTTTTACCCAATTGAACCGATTACATAGTTAAACTAGTATTTGATTCCCAAAAATGAAGATATAAACCAATTTTCATGATTTTTTACTTGCGATCCTGTTGGCCGCGGCCGTGGAGGAACTCGCGGAGAACGCTGCTGCGAGTTCCTTCATGGCGGCTGGATAGAGCGGTCGTGGCTGAGGCCGCGGAAGCTCTCACCCGGCTGTTGGCTAATTATCATGGTTTTACACTAGCAAGAAACTCCGGGAATTCTCCCTCCACGGAAGCCGCTAGCTGTGAAGCCACGAAGACCGGCGAATGCCGCCGCGAGTTCCTTCGTGGCTTAGGCTGCGGAAGCTCTCCGTTGGACATCTTGCCTTGCAAGTTGAGTGAGAAAGAGAATTGTAGGAATAACAGGAGGACCTAGCCTTTTTCCGAAATTTCACGAGCTAGGTTTCACTTTTTTTTTGTCTTTTTCCGACAAGCCTACCGTAATATGATCTCGGGGTTAAAGAGAACACCTCTTTTTACTCCATTTTTCATGAAAAACCTGTATCTTTTTGTAAAGAGATTAGGATGTTGATAAAGTTACTTATCATAATCGTCTTAATCATATGTAATACTAATGATGCTTGTTCTCTTGTTATGTATTCAGGAGCCGGGAGTTTCGCGTCCGGGTTTCTAATGCTGCTTTGCCTGCTTCGGAAGGACATGTCGTTCACAAGGAGAACAAGGCCGGTTTTCTAGATTCTCCTGAATCGACATACGAAAGATGTCTGTATTTCAAGGGTTTTTGCCGCAAAAACCATTCTTCTGCAAGAACGCTTCTGATAAGACGTGGTCTTTCTTCACAAACCGGGGCAGAAAGCGGAGATGACAATGAGTTTGAGGATGGTTTCTCTGAACTTGAATCGGAAGAAGATAGTTCCAAGGCAGGCCATGGCAGTGTTGCCGAAGAAGATGACCCGATCTCAGAACAAGTTTATTCTTCTGATGAAGACAATGTTGTGGCGTCCACGGATAAGAAGCTTGAAGTCCCGGACGTTGAGGCTGACCAAAGCGAGGGAGTGCCTGCTAGAAAGACTGTTTCGGAGCTGTTTAAGGTGATTTCAGCTTCTCAAGTCACGGCGGTCAAGGAGACTCTTGATAAATGGGTCGAAGAAGGCAAAGAGGTGAATCGTGAAGAAATTTCGTTGACCATGCTCGATCTTCGTAGATACCGATTGTATACGAAGGCATTGCAGGTGAGTTTTTTTACAGGAAGTTTAGAAATATGCAAAGTTAGGGACTAGTTTGTAAATATTAATAATGTTTAGTTAGCTAGCATATTTTGCATCAAAGTTAGTCAGAATAATTATAATTGTTTTGTTAAAAGCTTCAAATTTTATAAGGTATAACAGTTAAACTTCCTGTAATGATATCATTACTATAACTTATTAATTAAATTTATCATTACTATCACAGAAAACCTATAGTAACTATCACTTAACATATAAACGTAATGATTAATTATTTTTCGTAGATGGTCGTTAGGTGTGTCGGCTAGAGCCTTATTGTGTCTAGGTGTATGTTTTTGTGCACAATGTCAGATTTGGTGACCCGGATCCATTTTTATTGGCCCGGCCCTTTTCTAACTTTGTGGATGCGTTATTTTTTGTTGTTGGATATTTACCTTCCCGAAAATAGGGATTTTACGTAATTGGTGTTTTAGGGTTAATTAAACCTAGCCGTCATTATTTTTTATCATAGAGTGGCTTCCTGTTCTGGAAGACTAGTTCCTTAGAGTTATTAATTCATAGAGTATTAATTTAAGGATGTTTACTTTATTAGTAGCTACTTATTTTCGTACATTTTCCCTCACAGGCTTAGTTTCCCATGTTCTTCCGTTTTTGCAGTTCTCGGAGTGGCTGGAATCGAGCAAAACAATTGACTTTCTCGAGAAAGATTACTCCTCTCGTGTTGACTTGATTGCTAAAGTCATCAGTTTATTAGCAGCTGAGAAGTACGTCGAGAAAATCCCGGTCTCCATGAGAGGCGAGTTTGTTTACCAATCCTTGTTGGTCAATAGTGTCAACATCCACCAAACATCGAAAGCAGAGGAATTTTTCAACAAAATCAAAGCCATTAAAACCCCAATTCCGGCTTATGCTTGTGACCAAATGCTTCTTCTCTACAAGAAGACCGACAGTAAGAAAGTAGCTGACGTGCTTTTACTCATGGAGAGCGAAAACGTGAAGGCCTCGCCTTTCACGTATAAACTCTTGCTAGACATCAAAGGCAAGCATGGTGACATCACTGGGATGGAACAAATCCTAGAGACCATGAAGGCCGATGGTATCTCACCTGACATGTCTGTGAATTCCATTCTTGTTCGGAATTATGTGTCCGCCGGGCTTAAAGAGAAAGCTCAAGCTGTTCTTGTAGACGTCGAAAAGGGAAATTTGGGCGAAAACCGATATTTATGCCGTCCTTTAATCGATTTATATGCTGATATTGGATTAATCGATGATGTGGCACGTGTTTGGAAGGTTTGCGAACCGAATCCCCGGGTCGGCGAGACTATCGCGGTAATAGATGCTTTCGGGAAATTGGACAAGATCGAAACGGCAGAAACAATTTTTGAAAACTTGATCAAGACGGTTCCGAAGCAGAATGCACTGCACTATAACGGGCTTTTGAGGGTATATGCAAGACATAAGATGCTTGTAAAGGGAAAGAATCTTGTGAAACGAATGGCGGAATCGGGTTGCAAGATCAGTTCGGTCACATGGGATTTGGTTGTGAAGCTTTATGTGGCATGCGGAGAGATTGAAAAGGCCGATTCTGTTCTTCAGAGGGCCTCTCAGCAGAGAAACGAGAAGCCTCAGTTTAGTTCGTTCATCCATTTGATGGAGCAGTACGCAAATAGAGGCGATATTCACAATGCCGAGAAGATTTATCTGAGGTTGAAGCAAGCGGGCTATACGCCGAGGCTTCGCCAATTCCAGACCCTAGTGAGGGCGTATGTAACCGCTAAGGCTCCGTTTTATGGAGTTAGGGATAGGATGAAAGCGGACAATATTAGCCCTAACAAGCTCTTGTTAGCTAAGTTGCCTTTGGTTGACGCCTTCAGGAGAACTGCGGTATCAGATTTTCTTGATTAAGAAAATCGAAGGCTCTTTTACGGATTATTATAACTATCTAAACATTTGTTAGGTGTATTAGCATATCTAGTTCTGGTCCTTCTGGAATGTAACAATTTGCTGTTTAAAAAGGCACTAACTGTTCTTGTTTCGTTGATCTTTCTCGGGAAATTTTTTTCCCGGTATCATGGTGATGATTGAGAATAATGTCTTTGCCCGCTTTTGCAGATCATAATTATGTGAAAAATCGTAGGCCCAACTTATGTGATTTATAAACATATCAGTTTTTGTTCCAATGCAGGCAATTCTTGGAAACATGGTTCGGTTTGGCGTGTTTTCTCGGTAAAATCCCCAGTAATGTGATGGAAAAAGAAATTTGGTGAACAATCGGGTCAGCTGCTCGATTTTCATGATTGAAAATCACGTTTTAGTTTTGAACTTTCAAATTGAAAACCGCTCTATTGAATCTTCCGGGAAACTATATCCTCTATTTTCTTAAAGGTAAAAGTATACTCTTAAACATGTCTAAGGGTTTTAGATGTTATAAAAAAAAAAGGAGTACTATTACAGTATTACTATATCGACAATTAACACGATGAGTATGAGAGTTCATTTTAGCTAAGTTTTTTAAACTAAGGGTATATTTCTGCACAAAGAAAAACTAAAGGGTATACAATTGCACACCCTACAAAACTTCCTACACTGTTTCTTTCCACTGGATTTAAAGGAAAAGTTCATCATGGTTTAAGCATGGTTTCGTCTTATATATTTTTGCGTGTTTTTCATCATCGCTATCGTAATTTCTTGTTCCCTTTTGCTTGATTCATATAGCCGTCAGAATTATCGTACTTTACTTTGCCACAAACAAGAAAGAGCTCGGTTTTGTTATGGCAAAGGTATTTTTTGTGTGTGTGGTTTTATCGTCGAATGCTTCCTCTAATTCGGGTTAAGAACATGTGTTTAAGCTTATATAAGGTGTATCATTGTAAATGTGAGATACATGTAGTTTGCTATTGTGCTCTAGTTCGAGGTTTTTGCATTTTTAGTTAATGTTGTTTATTTTGATGGATGAGAGTATGAGACGTAGTATTGATTATGTTGTAAGTCTAATATGTCTTTTGATTTGAAATGGACATCAATGCCGTCATGTGCGAGTTTCAATGATCGTGTTCCATACATTATTGTGATTCACTTGTGCTCCTTTATTTTTGTTAATGTGTGATCTTTTGTTTCAGCTCTTACAGTGCTTAGCTTAGCCCGAAAACGATTGTTTTCAAAACGATGAAAGAATATACGCTTCCTGTCTCGATTTTGATTACTGTGTACAGAGGTCTTAAGGAGGCAGAGGATTCCAAAAAGACGATTCCCGAGTCATGTCAAGGAGAGTTAGTTTACCGGGAATTTCTATATAGCTCTGTCCAATTCTGGAATGTGGAGAAAGCCTAGCAAGTTTTCCAATCACGCCGTGCTTGTGCAATCAAATGCTCCTTCTGTACAAGAGATACGACCCGTAAGAAAATAGCATACGTGCTTCGGCTCATGGAGATCAAAACCGTCAAGCCCTCGATTGAAACTGATTATTAAAAGCCAGCGTAAAGACTTGAACATATTTTTGAGGCGATGGTGATCGAAGGGCTCGAGTATTATATCGACGCAAAGTTTGCTCTTGCTTTACGGGTCGTTAGGAGAGGTGGAAGACGTGGAGAAAGTTTCAAAAATCTGTTATCGAAGGGCTCGAGCATAATATGCGAACATGAAGCCGAATAAATTCTATACCAAGCTTCTACACGTATACGTAGACAATAGGCCGTTAAGGAAGGGTCGCTGAACACATGGTGAATCGCGGTATAAAGACGGGGCCCGACCTCGTATCCACGGAGTTTGCTAAAGAGCAGAGAGGGACATGAGCGTGCATATATCTTATACCCAATACCAAACACCGCTTTCAAGAAACGGTTGCAGGAAGTCTACCCGTTCCGGACAGTGGCAACGTGGTTCTTGCTTGATTGAGATTAATATGATATGACCTTGAATTAATACGAGGAGGGTCAATATGTATTTACTAATAGTTAAAATCTATATTAGCTAATACCTAGGATACTTGAATTATTCTTCTCTCTTTGAAGTTCATTATTGAACATCTCATTCAAGGTGATAACTCAATACAAGCTTATATTCATATAGAAAGAAAGAAAGAAAAAAAAAAAACAAAGCATTTGATCTTAAATTTTCTTGCCAATTACACATTGAATCGAAGTGTTTGTTTAAATAGAAGAATCTTGCAAAGTGTTATTTACTATTTAGTGATTTTGTGGTCTTTTAGAAGATAGTTGTTAATTTTATTTATTTATTATTATTATTATTATTATTATTGTTATTATAGTAGAAATTCAGTTTTTTAACAGATTCTGGTGAGTCTTAAGTGTTCTGGGAGAGACTGAATAAGTCTACTTAAGATTAAAAAAAAAGTACAACAATTTACGTGTAAAACTTGAAAATACAAAATTTTAATTCATTTTCTTTGGCATATTTTTAACAAGAAAATCGAATATCCTATGTTAGAGTGTAAAAATCGCATTTACAATTCGTAACGGCAATTTTTTATAATTCTTTTTTATCACATTTACCACATATATATTATATATGCTTCAAAGAATATGATCAAAACGGTGTGAAAATATTAAATTTATATATATATACATATATCTTAAAACTTCATTTACATAATCATTAAAAATAATGAAAAGATAGATTAAAGAATAAAATGCTATCAAGTACTATTAAATAAGTGAGATCATAACATTTTACAATACAATATATATATATATAGCCATATGCGGTTAATACGATTTGTGGTTCGATTTATTTTATAACATCCGAATACCGCTATCGAATGGTACGTTGGTTTTCGATTCTTCACCACGTAATCTGTGACTTTTTAGTTATTACACATTGATTCTTCCTCGTTGCAACAGTTGAGACCTGATCTCTTCATCCACCTTGAAACCGGCCATCTCCGCTTTTCTGCAAACATCCCGGCACTTCGCGACCCTCCCAGAATACATGTAAACCCTAATCATGTCCCTGTAGATGCCGTACGTTGCAAGAAACCCCGACTCCTTCAACCTCGAAAAGTACCTCGCAGCCCTGGCGACATCGTTCGTCGCGACGAAGAGCCTGATCACCACGCGGTAAGCCGGCAGATCGAAGACGCAATTCGAATCCTCCATTTCCCACACCAAAGCCAGCGCCTCTCGGTATTTTTTCTCCAAACTCCGGCTGTGAATCAACGTTGTGTACATGACGACGCTTGGTTCGTACCCCGATGCCCGGAACCAGCCATATAGATTCTCGACAGCATCGAATCTCCCGAGCCGGATGCAGACTTTCATCATCGCAGTGCAGTCCTGTTGGGTCAAATTCAGATCCTCTCTCTCTCCAAGCTCATCTAACAAAGTCATTGCCAGAGAAACCCGGTCGGGATTCTTCGCTAACTCGAGAATCACTTTTGCATAAACCGACGGATTCAACATCCGATTGGAGATTCTTGCTGAGCTGAGAAGGTTCCACGCGAGATTCACGCTCCCGCCTCGGGCGAAGCCTCTCACCATTGCCTCGATCACGCTTTTGCTAGCGGACCCGGCCAATCTCTCAATGTCGGTCGGGATTTTTAGAGCGTGGGATCGGGCGAGAATCTCGACCGTCGAAGCAAGAATCCGGTCGTCCGGGAACAGATGCGCCTGCTTCCGGGCCCATGAGAACGTCTGGAGGGCCCGGTCGGGGAGGCCCATGTGGCCCAATTCCCGGATGGTCATAGAGAGCGAGCCCTTCCGCAGGAACTGAGCTCTCTTGTCGAGCACCGATGACACTTCTCCCTCCGCCGGGAGGGCTTTAATCTCTGCGGCCAAGCCGATTAGGAAGCCGGGGCTCTTGTAGACTTGATTGGATAAAGCTTCCTTGGACGAAAATAGCTCTTTGACACGCTTCTTCGTGGTGGGAAGCCCCACCGGTCGGATCTTGTGAGGGATCGGGAGAGGCAAGGACCTCTCTCTGCTCAGCTTTCCCGGTTTCTGGGGGATCCTCCCTTGGAAAAGCGATGATATTGCTTCAATTTCCTCGCTCTCCCACACGATTTCCTCGCCGTCGACGCCATCGTTTCCTTCTTCCCCTTCGTCTGTAGTTTCCGTAACGGGTCGAACTAGTTTTGTCGGTCTTGAATTGTCGTTCGGCAAGAACAAATTCGTCCCAAAGTCCGGCGGGAGCTTTGAACGGCGCGGCGACCGAAGATTCTTCTTCGGCAGTCTTCTCCTCGTTACTCTTCCATTACGATTTACCGCCGTCGGAGTCGCACTCTGGTGGGTCCCGGCAAAAATCCCGTGGAATAACGGCGCGGGATTCAACTGCACGGACGAGGAAATAAAACCCATTTCGTAGGCGTTGAGTTATTGGTAGAAGAAACAACTGAAATGTAGAAGGTCCCTCAGGAATTTCATCGAACAGTTCGTGTTCATGCAAAAACCAACGCAAAACCAGAAGGATTCTCTCTCTACTTTTTCTCGAGATCACCATGGTCGTCGCCAAAGTTGAGTAAATCCATGAGAATCATCACTCGCAATTCAGACGCTCGATTCGTTAACTGACTCTGCACTTCGTCGTTAGAAAATAACAAAAAGAATTAGAATCATATATGTAAGGAGAAGTAAGCGGAAGCAGATGAGGAAGTTGTGCATGTAACGAAAATATATATTTTTTACTCAAAATTATATAATGCTCTATGTTCAAATACATCATATTATACATTTGAAAATAATTATAACCTCGTGAATATGACATTTTAAATAATTTGATGAATTTTCTTATCTAATATATTTATTAAGAAAAATGAGTTTCTTAATATATAAAATTTCTCTTAAATAATACATAATTATATTAGGGGTAAACTCGGGTCAATGTACTCAACTTTTGAAATTTAATTTGCCATAATAAAAGTTTAGGTACATAATTCAATTTTTTTTAAAACATTGGGTACTTCACCCGCAATTTATCCAATATCCGAAGTGCTCACGTAAGACACCACTAACGGAGTTTGACGGAGGAAACCAAATTTCTTATTAGAAAAAACTGTAGGTACTATTGCCACAAAAAAAATTGATCACATAATTCAAGCTGTTTGAAACATTGGGTACTTTAGCTGCAATTTACCCTAAACAAATAGTAACTATATTCTGTTAAAGTACTTTTAACTTTTAAGTATCAATGAAGCGTATCAATTTATCATATGTTTTTGGTGTCAATGCACCAAAAACAACAATCTTCCTAAGAAAAAAAAAGACAGTAAAAACGATCGCACTGAGTCTCTGAGTCCATGGATATCAACAAATGTCTCGCAAAATTGACTAAATGCTTTCGCTCCGTCGTAAAATCTCTTCTCATATTTATTCTTAATAGTTGTCCAACTCCTCTCATATATATATATATATATATATATATATATATATATATATAAAGTTGTCCAACTCCTATCGATCATGATTGCAGTCAATGCGAAATAAACGCACGACAATGGAAGAATCAACACGGAAAAGAGTGGACAAATACCTGTGAGCAATAACGAGGCGAAAAATATTCGTCTTTCTCATTAAACTCGACAAATAAACAATGGATAACTGATTATTCCCTCGAGAGCAAAGTCCGAGGCTCTCTAACGGATAAGCTTACTCTATACCTAAGTCGACTAAAGTTAAATCAACTGTAATAATAACTCTGTTAAACCGGATCACAATACAGTAAATAATAATAATTATATGTTGAATCAAAACCAGAGCTACTCCATTCACAACAAAGCTAAAACCATGAAAAGAGTTGACAAATACCTGTGAGCAATAACGAGGCAGCGGCAGCAAGGAGGTTTGGCGGGCTTCGCAACGATGAGAGACGCAGGAGAAGCAACCGAGAATCAATAACTGGCGATTAACACGCCAAGCCTATGCAACAGAAAAGAATACTGGTTACCAAATATGATTTTGAATCTGATTACATAATATATATTGTATTCTGATTACAGAAAAAGAATACTGGTTACCAAGTCAATAACTATTTGCTAAAGCTGAAGTTGTGAATCAGTGGTGGTGCTTTTTTTCATTCTCTATATCATGTATGGTGGTAGTACATTAATACAGTAATGAATCATATGAGAAGATATTCGAAGAAAAAAAGAAAGCCATAAATAAACCATGTTTCAATTTATAATTATGAAGGATAAAGCATTTATACTGATATAATTCTAATAACAGTATGCCAGCCATTCACAAGACCAGGGCAGTTTTGTTTTCCTTTCCATCACATGTAATTCATATTTATACACACACACTTACAAACACAACAGTATAACAATAAAAATACACTTATGTATATATAATAATTAAATCTGTTGGCTAATTATAATAGTCAAAAATCAATATTCTTTAATCAAAACTGAATGATTTCCCTCCCATTTTACTAATCTTTACCACACCAACTTTACAAAATTACTGCTTTTTTGTTTGCTCAAGTATAAGCTAAAGCAACTGCTAAATTTTATCAAGAAACGAGAGGTTCTCTTTAGAATTATATAAAGTGCTTATCAATCACATAGAAATTACCCTATCATCATGAAGCTGTCGAAAACTGTTACCTGAGATTCGTAATAGTGGAAGATCCTCCTCCGATAATAATCTGAAACGGAAAAATCACCGACTAAGGAAAGCCAATTAAACTACTAAAATACAGCTTGGAATTGAGCTCAGATTGTCCACTTGCCATTAATACGAATCCGGACTCAAAACAATCAGAGTTGCACAAACCAAAGCTTTTGGAATCACAGAGACAAACGATCGACAATGTATGTTACACAATAACATGAATATAGGACAAATAACATCGATCATCATACACAATCAAGCATGCACATAGAAAGCACAGATACCAGAAAAGAAAAGAAAAAAATTCGCTCAGAGGCCAAAATATTTGATAAAAAATTTTGATAAAAAATTTCGCTCCTAAATCTTTGCAACTCATCAAATTGGAACCAAATATTTGCAGTAATTATATCAGTCGCCAACATATTTTAGCGACTGAGTTTATTAATACAAAAATAATTTTCGCGA
Organism: Parietaria judaica; assembly: GCA_954871525.1. Classification (NCBI taxonomy): domain Eukaryota; kingdom Viridiplantae; phylum Streptophyta; class Magnoliopsida; order Rosales; family Urticaceae; genus Parietaria; species Parietaria judaica. The sequence goes on along the minus strand of OX940865.1, from coordinate 22,652,103 downwards.
CTGAATATCTCTTGCAAGCATTTTTCGGAAAAATTTTGGAGCCAAATGTTCCTCACTATATATTTTGTTGCAAAAATACTTTTGCAACTGGCTATGTTATTGTTAAATTATTTTAACAAAAGTTATTTTTGTTGTTAAGATTTCGTGCGAATTTAAAAAATATTACAACAGAAATATATATACAACAAAGCAATATGTATGTCGCAATGTTGTTTGCTAGCAAACTTTTTGTAGCTAAGTTATTCTTTTAGCTACTAATTTTCTATTGCGATAAATTTTTATCGCAAAGATGTATTTTTTTACTAGTGAGTGAATATACAAGGGAGTATTTTTTTGCTTTGCTAATTCCATTTTTTATAATATATTTTACATAATTATAGGTAAGCTTCTCCGTCATTGACACGTGTTAACTTATACGACCTTCAATTTGGAATTTTTGGTAGCAATAGTGTCACGTATGCTGTATAGTGTGTATTTTATATATAATATACATATGATGATTCTAACACTAGTGGGACGTCACGTTAGAATTTTGAAATAAAAGTAAAATAGCAAGTATTGAAAAAAATAAATTTACTTTATACCATTACAATAAAATAAAAATTTATTATATATACCGCTATTAACCTAGAAAGAACGGAAAGGCCTGGCCACGTTAGCCCCAACGTAGGGTAATAAGACTTTTCAGCTAGCTGCCTAATTAGTAATTAGTTATTAATTACTATGTAAAATGCAAGCTAATCACTATATATAGTCCTCGTATTCACTATTTATGTACAGTGGTTAACTAATGACTTTCACACGATCACGTACGTAAACATATGTAATTGCCTCTAAATAATTATTAATATTTAAGAATTTAATGAGCACATACTTAGCCACTTAGGTACTAAACTGGATGTTTATTCCACAAATATATCCCTGTATTTATCAACTTCTTCATATATATATATATATATACATATAATAGTTTTGGTTCAGAAGTTTGCATAGTTAAACAATTACTCTATTATATATTTATATCGTTTCTTCTCAATTATTACTCAAAAAAAGTAATATAGTACTTAACCACAAGAAGATTTCTGAATACAAAAAATGTATTTACTTTTAGTACAAAATTAGGTTGAAAAACTCAATCTCTATAACATAGATCATTTATTACTATCACCGTAGCTGTTATACCGCTTTGAGAGCATTACACGTGGAATTATTATTATTATTATTAAAACACTATAAATAGATGGCGAATCTCAAGCCAATCTCTTCACACAAACATCAAATACAATCCTTCTTCATATATAATATCCCAATATCAGAAATGGCATGGTCCAAGTACTCCTCGTCCCTTGTCCTACTCGCTTTGGCTTTCTTCGCCATGGCCTCACTGCCCAGCTCCCAAGCTCAGCTCTTGCCCGGAATGCCTTCGCCCAACATCACGATTATCGGCTCCGTTACTTGCGCCGGTTCGCTACCGAATGCGACAGCTGTTCGGGCCAACGTGACACTGTCTTGTGACGGAGGCCTCACTGCAGTGGTTCCTCCGGTGATGACGGATCCCTTAACCGGCGTAGCAGTTATTACAGTCCCTGGCGCTACTGCAAGGACTATTAACCCGACGAGTTGCGGTTTGTTTGTAAGGGGACCTGTCGGCGGCTGCCGAGTCGCCAACCCCGGACAAATCATCCAAGGTGGGATCGTGCCGGTGGTCAGCAACCTTCCTCCAATGATCTTTCAACTGCTCGGAAGACTGTTTGCCTCAGTTATTACGATTAACTAACCATGCCTTGACAGAGACGGGACTGACTTCTCCAATATAAACTAGCTAGCTAGGGCTCAGTTCTTAAAGCTTATGCATGTTTTTACCTTCTTTTTTTTTTTTTAATTCCCAAAGTGAATATACGTACAATCTACAATGTATGTACGTATGATCTTTGTACGTGTACCGCGCGCGTATACTATACATGCAATAAAATAAGGAGAAGATATATCGTTTTAAAAAGCTTAATTACTCGATCTTTCTTTCTTGTGTGAATTCTGCGAGCGTCCTTGAGCATATGATACATATTTAATTCTTCTAATATAAACTTAATTAACAGAAACCGATACACTTTTATATGTAAAAGATAAAAGAAAAAACTCAACGTACATATTACATTTAGCAATATGATCATTATTGTTGAAAATTTTACATGTAAAAATAATGAGATGAGATATAATAAGAACAACTATGTGACACTCAATATGTTATATCAAAGCCTATTTTAATGAGCACGAGTTTCACGCAAAAAAAAATATAAATATTATTGGATGATATATGTTATGTGCATTTTTTGGAACATATAAAAATTAGCCCTCTTTGGCAAAAGTCGAGGCCTATTAGTGAAAGTCAAAGCCCACCAACGAAGTCGAAGACCAAAGGCTCACGACCCAAGACATTTGGCGAGGCCCGGAGCTAAAAAGGCGAAGAAGACATAGCCCTTGATCGAAAAGACATCTCCTGGCGAGGTACCTCACCCTGGCGAACACCTCGCATGACGAGCTTCCTGGCGAGGTCCCCCCGACGAGCCCCTGGCGAAGTGCCTTGCCCTGGCGAGCCCCTTGCCATAACCTGACGAGGGGATAACTCACATTTTTTCCACACGACGAGGAGATCCGAGCTTACGAAGACTCTCCATAAAAGTCCCCTAGATTCCTCCGGACTCAATATACAAGCTCGCGGACATTCAGAAGACATCAAAGGCGAGCTATATTTTGTGCAGAGATATAGTTGGTTAATAAGAATGAAATATACGTTTTTTATTGATAAAACAGAAACTGTAAGTGAGTACGCAAATGAAGAAATGATAGGAAGAAATGTTCTAAAACCCGTGAAATACCGAAGGTGTACTGAGAGTATAACCTACAAAGCGAGGGATTTATTGCACTAGAAGACTCACGCTGTTATAGATTTACTAAAATCTGTGGGTAAACCGCGGGGAACCCGCATGCAGCATAATCTTTAAAAACTTTAAATTAACTCTAAAACGTATAGTAGTTGCATAATGATCTTAAATGAACTTCAAATTTTAGTAAAGTGATTTAAATTTATCTATAAACAGTTAATATATTTCTATATTTATTAGTATTTTATAAATAAAAATAAAATTATATTGTTATATCAATCAATTTTGCGGTATATAATTAGAAATAGGTAAATACCATATTGCTCGGTAAACTCATAATTTAATTTGTGAGCGATTTCAGGTAATTGATTTTTAAAACATTGTTAGGAAGAAGAAGAACTCCGAAAAAAAAAGCTTTGGCCCTTATAGTTATAGATGGTTTGACTGCCTAATTAATAATTAATTACCTATGGTTGCAAGCTTATAGTGCTCACTCCTCGTAATACTTTTTCTGTACACTGATTAATCAATAACATCCAAAAAGTCGTTAATTGTCGTACTATCATTTAGATTCATACATTATATATATATATATATATATATATAATTACTCAGTCATAAAAAATAAAAATAGGTACGTTATATCGTTATTAACTCGGTCCTCGTATATACAACAGAAGTTAGAAATTTTATTATTGATATTTAGCGAAATTTTACTATTGATAACAATGAAGTAATGTATATGTTTTTGCTTTAAATGAACCGAAATACCAAAAATAACACTAAGTGGATAGAGTTCTAAACAAAAGTAAACTAGTAAAAATACAAAATTTTAACTGTGAAAAATAGATAAAATATTATATGCCATTAAAAAAATAAAAATGCTAATTATATATAGCGCTATTGACCTAGAGAGAACCGTAAGGCCAGGTTAACCCCAACGATGGTTAAGACTTTCAGGAAGCTGCCTAATTAGTCATTAGTGATTACCATGTAAAATGCAAGCTAAACATTGTATTTACTATTTCTGTACAGTGGTTAATTAATGACTCAATCACGTAGACTTATATGATATATAACTGCCACTAAAAATGATTAAGAATATTTGAGCGCACTTGTACTAAATTGGGTGCTTATGCCACAAGTATCTCAATCATGATTAATTTCTTCATATATACAACAAAAGGTTTTGTTTTAGAAGTTTACAGTTAAACAATTACTCTCTTAAAGTAATATATCGTTTCTAGGATCAACTATTTCTTTAAAAAAGTAATATATTATATAGTTAAGGCCCAAGAAAATTTCTGATCAATAAAAAATTACCTATTAGTAAGTCATAATGATAATTAATACATGATATTATACGCAAGCCATTTCTAACTAATTAAATTACGAGAGAGAAATCGTAAATATATTTTACTTTATACTTTATAGTACCAAATTATGTTGAATAGCTCAATCTCTAAAACGTAGAACATTTATTACTATCGTTGTAGCTAATAATGTTTATTTGATTTTTAAATAATTAAATTGAATAGTCAATTTATTTAATTTGTAAATAGATATCATGTTTCCCCCAAGCCTGAGGAAGTTCGACCCGCACGTGGACGAGGAGGACCAGCTCGGGGCGGTCTGCCCCCCCATCCGCCGCCGAAGAAGCGAAAGAAATTAATGGCGGAGGTTTAGCAACATGACTTCAAACCCGACTATAGATAAAACTATGAAACCGGCTTCAAAGATAGGTGGGGAATTCGCCGCCAGTTCAACATGAAATTTCCGGCCCATCCGAAGCATCACGTCAACGACCGCCTTGTAAAACACGCCAAGCTCTGCAAAAAGAAAGAAAAAAAAAACATGGTTTAAATCATTATTGTAGAAAAGTATACTAACAAGACAAAATCAGGGCAACTAAAAGATCCTACAAGCAGCTAGAAGAAGAGAAAGAGAGTGAGAGAGAGGCTAAGAAATCAACAAAAATAAGAGAAGAGAGAAAAAAAATTGAAAAAAGATAGGGAAGAGAAAGATTGTGAAAGAAAAACTAAATTGAATTAATATATGTGAGCCTAGTTCCCATTAATTAGTAAATATTAGGGCTGCAACCGGTCGGTTAACCTGTTTTTTTGTCAACTATTTGGTATCCTTAACCTAATTCCGGTTAGTCATGTTTTAATAACCTTAACCTGTTTTTAAATCCGGTTAACCGGAAACCGGTTAACCTAATTTCCGGTTATTAAAATCTAATTAACCTGTTTACTAACCTTAACCTGTTTTTTTTTTTTTAAATAGCATTCAACAGATTCGCAACGATAAAATAAATCGGTCCAAAATAAATAGCAATAAGACAACCGAGTCCAAAATGAAATACACCGATCCAAAACATAAAACCAAAAAGTAACAGTTATATATAAAAAAAAACGCAGTTCAACAACTCGATCAAGGAATCGAAGAGGCTTTTTTTTTTGGGAAGAGAGAAATCCTATTAAATTAATTTTAAAATATATAAATAAAAAATGTAATATTAAAACCGGTTAGAAAAACCGGTTACCAAATTAACCTGTTTTGTAAAATAATTAACCTGTAACCTTATCCTGTTTGAAACCGGATACGGTTAACCTTAACCTGTTTTCAAAATAAACCGGTTACGGTTATTTTAAACCGGATAATTTCCGGTTACGGTTTTAAAATTCGGTTACCGGTTTTTCTGCACACCCCTAGTAAATATAGTTTACGTTAAATTGTAATAATAACTTCTTTCTTTTTTTTTTAACATAAGTTACGGTAGGTATTTATATTTACATAATAATTTACATTCGTCTCTTTATTTTTTTTTCATAAAAATTATCAGTTAGCAATTTACCAGAAAAACTGGATCGGTAACTTTGCCTGTTATATATATTTCTCATTTTACATGGTTAACATTACTTGTCGGTAATAAACTTTTTTTATTCCTTCCAAAAAATTCATCAGCAAACTCATTACCCGTCGATAAACCCGTCAAAATAGAACCATTGATTTTTTTTATTTTATTTTATTTTATTATGGATAATGACATTATTTAGAACCTTTGTTTTACGGTCTAGAAGAGATACAATTAAGTAAGTATATAAGCTTCGTGAATTTCCTAACTTTGGGTCGATCGCTTACTGATCTATTAACAAAAGAGATATACGTAATGCAAATTAAAATTATATATGAATCTCATCACATCGATCTTGACCCAACATAAACGTACGAGGCATACAATTTAGACATGCAAGTCCAAAGGAAAGAGCTATTTTACTCAACTTAATAACTTGATTGTTTTTTATTGTTTCAAAACATGTAAAGCGAAAAAAGTTATTTATATGGGTTAATTGCGGCAAAAATACCCAACCTTTGTAAATATTCTCCGATAGGTACCCAACCTCAATAAACGTAGGCAAAAGTACCCAACGTCACACTTTTGTCGCCGACCAACTAACGCCGTTAGACACTGCCTACGTGGCCGTTAGGGTGTCTCGTGTGGAATGCCACGTGGCCAAAGGTTGGGTATTTTCGCCGCCACATGATCAAAGGTTGGGTACTTTCGCCGCCACGTGGCATTTAAAAAATAATTTTTTTAATTTTTTCTTTCTCATTAGCCAGTATGTTTTTATTCTTTTACGTATATCAAACATGATCAAATAATTTCATAAAATATGTACTTATAAAAAATTATGTTATTTTTTAAATAATCAAATAATTCCTTAAATTTATTAGTTTTAATTTATTTAAAAAAAAATATTTCCCGTGACTCATATTTTTATTTTTTTACATATGTTAAATCTAAAAAAAATAATTTTATAAAATATTTTTATAAAAAATATTTTTTCTTATAGGGATAATTTATAATTTTTTAATAGATTATATTAAAATTTTGAAACTAAAACATTATTGTATATAATAACACGAGCATTTTAATATTAATATTAAGGCATGATATGATTTTTGCAGACATATAACATATTTAAAACTAAGGCATGATTAAAACAAATAATTGTATCAAATACAGTTCAAGCTTAATTTAAACTGAAAGTTCGGTGATTGGTAAAAATTATGTTTAACCTTATTATTTTTTGTTTTAAAGTGAAAAAAGAAAAGTAACATTTTTTTTGGTTTTTCTTTAACATTTTTTTTATAAGTACATTGTTTATAAAATTATTTGATCATGTTTGATGTACATAAAAAAAATAAAAACATATTGGCTAACGGGAAAGAAAAAATTATAAAAAAAATTTGTTTTTTTAATGCCACGTGGCGGCGAAAGTACCCAACCTTTGATCATGTGGCGGCGAAAATACCCAACCTTTGGCCACGTGGCATTCCACACGAGACACCCTAACGGCCACGTAGGCAGTGTCTAACGGCGTTAGTTGGTCGGCGACAAAAGTGTGACGTTGGGTACTTTTGCCTACGTTTATTGAAGTTGGGTACCTATCGGAGAATATTTACAAAGGTTGGGTATTTTTTCCGCAATTAACCCTATTTATATTAAACTAATCATTACCAAATTTCTTTATTACACTATCTTTAGTTAAATAATCCCTAACTTGTATTCATAGAGAAAGATTTATCTCTCCATTACAGTGTGAGTGCCTGAGTTGTTAGTGTTTCATCATCGATTTATTGCAAGGAGTGGACTTTTTACACATAATATGTTATATCAAAGACGATTTAAATGAACACTGGTTTTAAAATAATGTAATTCATTAAAAAATGAGTGAGGCAAAAAAGAATCTATTTTGACAGAGCATGTTAAGAATTCCAGGTAAGAAAGATAAAGGCAACTAACACAGTAACGGATTTTACACTCCGAAATGGTAATAACCGTCATTTAAACTCGTTTCACCAAAATTTCTCCTACTAAATGTTATGGGCATGCTTAAATGTAATTGCGTCCACCCAATTTTTACTATCATTGGAGAAATTTTGGACGAAAGTAATCAAACTAGTCCATTTGATCTTACAAATAAGTCGATAAACTCAATTTTGTTTGTGGCTAAAGTCTCCAACTTTAGTGTTTTTCTATATACAATTAAAATTGATTATTAAGTGTCACGTGATATCTGGTTGACTGCTACTTCGATATTGTCACGCAATTTATTTGACTGTCATGTGGTATTGCGACGTGACATTTGATTTATTTATGATTTTGTATTAGTTGCTATTTCTGAAACCTAGTGTCTGCAAAACCACATATTCATTATAAGGGGGAGACAGTTCCAATTTTTCTCAACGAGAGACCACCAAATCCGCAGCCTTTGTAAAAGGGAACAGCCAATAACGGCAATAAGAAAAGTGTGAGTAGCTACTAGCTAGTATGCAAATAGAAGAAATGATAGGAAAACGTCTAGAGGCCAATTTAGCCTTAACATAGGGTACAGCTTTTACTGCCTAATTAGTAAGTAATTAGTGATTAACATGTTGTGAGCTTTAGTCCTCGTATTCACTTTTTCTCTACTAAGGTTAATTAATGCATTCACAAATTCATAATTCCGTACGATTTATAGACATATATAATATATACGATTTTTTATTTTTATTTTACTTCATCTTTTTATATAGGCCAATTAAAATATTTATGAGAAATTTATAGTATAAGTACCCAATCTTTTTACAAAGTACACCAACATATTTTCAATCTTTCATTTTTAGCAGCAATAGTACTTAAAATGCAAGCTAATAATCACTAATTCACTATAGTCCTCGTATTCACTATTTATGTACACAGTGGTTAATTAATAACTTTCACACGATCGATCACGCACTTAAACATATATACTTGCTTCTAAATAACGATTAAGAATATTTGAGCACATACTTATCCACTTAAGTACTAATTAATTGGATGCTTATTCACAAATATATCCCTGTATTTATCAACTTATATATATATATAAATATATATATAAATACTTTTGGTTCAGATTTTTTTTGCATAGTTGAACAATTACTCTTTTAAATTAATATATATATGTGTGTGTGTCTCTATATATATATATATATATATATTGTTTCTTCTCAATTATTACTCTAAAGTAATATAGTACTTAGCCACAAGAAAATTTCAGAATACAAAAAATATATTTACTTATAGTACCAAATAAGGATGAATAACTCAATCTCTATAAGATAGATCATTTATTACTATCATCGTAGTTGTAATAAGGCTTTGAGAGCATTACATATGTTAAGAATTTCACGTAAGAAAAATAAAGGCAACACACTAACGGATTTTACAACCGTCATTAATTAATCTCGTTTCATCAAAATTTCCCCTATGAAATGTCATGGCATGCTGAATTGTAATCGGGTGCACCCAATTTTTAATATTATTAGGGAACTTTTATACTAGTCCCCAAAATACCCCACCGGATTAAACCCCGGATACTTATTTAAAAAACAAAAAACAAAAAAACTGGATACGGATATATCCGTATCCGGATATTACGCAATCCGGATATCAAAATATCCGGGTTTAAAAAAAACTTTTGATCTGGGCCGTTGGATCATCAAGATCAACGGCCTAGAAAATAGATTTAATTAAAATATATTAAAAAAAAAACAATCCGGATATATCCGGGAATTTATTTTCCCGGTCCCGGATATATCCGTATCCGGGTTTTAAAAAAAAAAACCCGGATGGGTTTTTAGTATACATTTTGGGAACAATTTTTTACTTAAGTCCTCAAACTTGCCATTTCTTATAGAATATAAGTTGTTAAACTGATCAATTTTTTCACTACTAAATTTTCTAACGTTAATATTTTTCTATATATAGTTAGAGTTGATTGTATATTAAGTACATGCGCACTTGAAGTTGACTGTAATGTGGCACGTGCATGTGTCATTGCGACGCGATATTTTATTAATTTATTTATACTTTCTTCTTTCAATTTCTTAAACCAAAACCACATATTCATTATAAAGGAGAGATCATTCTAGTTTTTCTAAAACAGAAGACCACCAAATCCGTAGCCTTAATAAAAGTGATCGGGCTACTAATGGCAATACGGGAAAAGCCCGTTTTCACCGCTATTAAACTAAACAGCGTTGTCTGAAGGAGCAGTCACTGTGGCGGAAGTTACGGACACCGCGGTGGAAAATTTCGGACAACAATTTTTAACAGACACTGCTATATGGTTAATGTGAATTTGCTTAAACGACGTTACAAAACCATTCGTGCGGTGCTTAGTTGTAAAACAAAAATAATTACTACGTCACCGCAATGCTTGTGCAATTTTGCCGCTGCGTTTTCTGGAATATAGCACCATTTTTCAAAAACGATATATCATTTTAATTAAAAATCAAACAATTTATGATCTGTTTGAAAAAGTTATATTGTGTCTTTTGTCATGTAGACATCTATATGTTTTAATTTTCTTTATTTTATTGGATGATAAACAAATAGTAACTGTATTTTGTTAAAGCATGTACTATTATGCGTGTGTTTGAATCTCACCAGCCACCAAATTTTTTGCAACACCGTTGACACGTGGCAGGTCGAGAGTGAAGGAGACCAAGCCACGTGACGGCTCAAGAATGAGTGTGGAGAGAGACAGAGGGGCCCACGGGAGAAAGAAAAAAAAAAGACCACGTGACATATTCAAGTGAAATGTAACCATGGGTGACGTGACAACTTATGTGGAGAAATTTAACAATGAAAAATCAAAATTTAATGCAGCTAACATAATAAAATTTGAGTACATTAGCTGTCAAAAAAATTTGGATTCAAAGTCGCAAAAAATTATAAACATCGAGTACTTAGCCTCGTTTTACCCTAATAACATTGTAACAATGAACTATGTATGTTTTTGGTGTAAAAGACACCGATTAAAAAAAAAAAGAATCATCCTGTAAAGACAGTAAAAACAAGCACTGAGTCTCTCATGACTCTGAGCGAGTATGATGTGGCGTAATTACTTATTATTTTGCTTCACTAAATTATTCCATTGTTTTTTCTCTAACTAATTTAATAGAATTTTGGATGAGCTAAGTACGTGTCAACTTTCCTGACCTTGATTCTCTGAATTTTTGAATTTTCTAATAGTAATTGTGTTATGACGTGTGCATGACTTTAACACTAAATGGACAAAAAATTAAATAGTAATACCCGTACGGTCTTTCAAACTATATTTTCTTTTAACACGTATAAGTGAATCATTGAAAAACACTTTATTTTTTTTCTTTTATATATATATAAACTTATTTTATATATCTACATATCAAATGATAAATTATTATTTTACATGTTACTAACGTTAGACTCTCATATCTAACGAGTGTCAATATTTATCCAAAATGAAGAGGCATAAACTACTAAAGGACTCATCGGAGGCCGATCCAACGCCGCAAACCGCGTCCTCATCGGAGGCCGTACCCGTTACTTCACGCGCGTGCGCCTCTGCTGACGTCATCAGGCTGACGTAAGCCCTTCTGAAAGCGCGTGAGGAGGGCAGGAGCTGCGTGGCTGCGTGTGGGGCCATGTGGCAGCTCGTGGGAGCATGTGGTGGCTCGTGTGGGTCTGTGGGGCTTCCCGAGGTGCTCCCGGCCCACTTTAAGGGTTCCGAGAGCGTTCCGAGGCCATTTCTTGCAAACTTTTTGACTTTAAGAGTATCTTGATATTTTTGGAAACACCTGGGCACTTTATTTCGCGAAAACGGACTTCCGGTGAATATCTTGGGTTAAAATTGACTTTATTTAATAAAAGAAAAATTAATGATATAACTTTTTTTTTATTAATTTATTAAAAATCAATTTACTGAAAATAATCATAACATTATGTTTAAAATTTCTCATAATAATAAGATTTTTATCGGCAAATGTAGCTTATACAAGCACATTAAGAAATCAATTAATGTTTTGACTAACTTTTGCGTTATTCTATTTTTTTATAAGTCCGGAGAATTATTAGGCCGGACCTATACTTCTTTCGTGAGTTTAGATGGGCTATGTCATGTGTTTGTTGTGTACCAAATTTTCCAAACAAGAATCAAGTTGTAGAATGCGAAAACGCCTTGTATTTGTCTTAATTATCAATATTTTATCATATCTTGTTATTTAGTCCATCTAATTTTCTATACTAACATTTGTCCTTTTAAGATCAGAGAAGAATTATGAAAAACAAAATATAGAATAATGGTCTAAACCTCAAAAATATAAAATGATCATTACTTATAAGTAATGTGTTTTTCTGTACACATTTGGTCATCGTTACAGTCACTGACCAATTGCGGTAGATATCAGCTTTCGAAATATTACCGATTTTTTCTTTTCTTTTTCTCATGTCATTTGTTTCAGTTCATGAATTGTATTTTGCGATTTTTATTTCACCATCATTTGCAATCACTGAAGAAAAGAAAAAATAAAATACGAATAAACCATAACTCAGTATATAAAGTGAAATCTTCTCCTTATTATTTCATATAGTATATAATATTATAACATTTAGTACATGTGTAATCGTAAGATCTAAACTATCACACGTAGAGACATACGTACATATACTGTACGTATTTACTTAGGGAATTAAACTGAAAAAAGAAAACATGCATTATTGGAGAAGACAATCCTGTTTTCGGTTGCACGGTTAGATCCTAACGGTGATAAAAGGCCCTGCAATGAAGACTCGAATAGAGCCCAGAAGAGACAAGAGAGGACCCAGAATAGACGAGAGAAGGCCGGTGACCTGGGTGAGCGGAGCTCGGAGGACTTCGCCAGCGTTGAGGACGGTGCAGTTAGCAATGGGTGTCCTCACAATGACCGCGCAGCTTGTCGGGTTGAAAGCTGCTGCGGCAGCGCCACGGAGGGTGATCAGGAATGCGCCAACGCTGTTCGTTTGCGCAGAAGCCAAGTCCGTTCCGCCACATGAGAGCGTCACCTGAACCGAAACCGGCGGAGGGGAGAGGACCGATACGTTGCAACGGAGAGCGCCGAGAATGTTGACGGTGGACCCCAGAAGAGGCAGCTGGGGAAGTAAATCCGGCAAGAGCTGAGCATGGGAGTTGGGCAGTGAGGTTATGGCGACGAGAGCCAAAGCGATTAGGGCAAGGGACGAGGAGAACTTGGAGTATGCCATTTTGGTACGTGTTTTATGATATAGAGAGAGTGTATGAAAAAAGTATGTGAATTGATGTTTGTGTTGAGGATTGGCTTGAGGATCCTCATCTATAAATAGGGTTTCAAAACATCCTCTCCTTTTATGCTTATTGTTGACCATGATAGCATTCCTCATTAAGTAATTCCCATGCATGAAAACCAATGATGTAGAAAGAAATGAAGATATACATATGCTCTTTACGTGTCACACTACATCTATACCATTTGTGAGAATATTTTTACCTATAGATAGGCAGACTTCATAGAAGATTATAATATATAACTAATAAGCGTTATTGATTATTTTTCATATATAAGAATACTGCACGCAGAATCCCGTTAAATTACTATTGATAAATAAATTAATAATATCGTAAATATAAGATCTCAACTCAAATAAATATTATTAAATGACTACTCTATAAATTAGTAATTTTAATAATATAATAAAATTCTCAAATTCTCAACGATAGTAATTATAAACATATGTTATAACATATGTTTATACCTTTTTTTCTCTTCTAAATCTCAATATAGTTGTCATTGTCAAATTTCAAACAAGTATAGTCATACGGTGTTTGTAAGGTGATATTGGTAATAGGCTATAGTTTAAAACAAGTAAATGATTTACCAAAAAAGGAAGACTTTTGGAAATTTGCCTAATTAGTAATAACCCATTTGCATATTACTGTGCAAACGGCCTAATTAGTAATTATCTAATCTAGTCTATAATCTAGAATTCTTCCCTTTTTTACTTATATATATATATATATAACTTATCAGTTTAGAACCAAACAACTAGCTTTTTTTGGCCGTAAATCCACTACATTTATCTACAAGAGGTCATATGTTCAAACTCCATGAGATACAATTACGTGCCCCTCTATCTATTGTAAAATTAGCTAATAGTGTCACCCTCTTAAATTGCAAAATTAGCTAATATTGTCACCCTCTTAAAAAGATTATTATTGCAGTTGTAGACGTCTATATATCTTGCATTTTAGTTTAATGCATCATTAACAAAGTAAGTTATTGCTTCTTCTTTGTTCTTGATACAAATAAGTTATATATATATATATTATTATTGATGAAATAAAATAAAATAGAAGTGACAAATAAAATTAGTGAGTAGCGAGCACATATATAAAAAGTTGTTTGTCTATTATATAGTTTTGCTCAAACTTTGCAAAAGTTTTAATCAAACATAATTGCTAGAGAATCTATGAATTTCAATTGGGATATGGCTTTGCAGGTCTATAACCGAGGCGTAGGGAATTTTCTCCAGCTGCTATATTGATTCATTTTATTTAGGGTAATTTGCGGCGAAAGTAATTGAATTTGTCAATTTCTTATGGATAAGATAGTAAACTCATTTTTTTTGTGTGACGGAAGTCACTATCGTCATAGTATTATTGCCAATACACCCCTACAACATTAGATTCCACATTTTTCACAATTTTAGACACGCCACATCACTTGATCTTCCTACGACCACGGCCTTTTGCACGTATTATTATCATTATTTGTTAAAATCGTCTCCTAAGAATAATACATCTCCAATTTTATGTCTTTGTTTCACAGTTATTTTGCCATCTTTATATATATATATATATATATATATATATATATATATATATATATATATATATATATATATATAACATTATGAATAAATTTGTACCCCCTTCAACGAGGACTATTAGCTATATTTTATAAACTAAAACATAAATTTAGAAAACATCAACATCATATTATACTCTTTTTTTTACATAGTCACTAATTTTGTAGTTTTATGAATTTTCTAGGATGGCACGGTACTTTGACGAGGTTGCGCAACTGATAGGCTAAATTATGATAAAAATTATAAATAAAAATTGGTTCAGTTATGAATTATTTGTTGAGAATTTCTAAGATATATTATGCATATTCCCGGAAGCGAAAATTCCGGGAAATCATAGAAAAACATACTGTTGATGCAGAAAAATGTTTCAATCCATTAGCGGCCCAATTGCTCGTGTTGGACCGGGCCCAATGTCGTCTTGTTGACTTTTGTGGATTATGGGCTTGGGTTCGTGGACTTTTGAATCAAACGGACCCTCCACTGACTCAATGATCAGAAACCCGTGGCAAACTCCACTACCTGTTGCTAATAGGGCCAGGACTTGGCCTGGCCCGGATTACAGGTTCGGGATACCAAAAACGGATTCCTGACCACCGTGTAGGGGGGATCACGGTATTGACTCTCCAGTGGACCTTGACAGATTAGACCCTCTACCGGCGTCACGGGGACAGATCCGGGTCCTCGGGCTATCCCCGTAATCTATGTATCTATCGAAGATACAAGAATACTGGATAGAACGAGCACCTCGCGGACCTAGAACCTTGGCAAGGAGGGTCTTAGATCATGTCAAAATCTTCTCCAGAACCTCCACTCAAAAGTGTTTGTTTTCTGTCTCGGAACCTGAACAACACAAAAACCGGAGGTCGGGGAGAACCGGGGGTGGGGCCCCCGATTTCACCTCCGACGCTCAACATTAGTGTAATATTGCGAGGGAGAGATGTTTAGAGGATACTCGAGAGTGTTTTGGTCGAGTTCCGTTGAGAGAGAATGAGTTACCGTTAAGTGAAACCGGAACTTCTATTACAGGAGGTTCCAGGGGTTAAAACGTGAATAATTATTACTCCAGGAGGCCCCCGGAGTAATATTATATGTTTTTCAGAGTCCCCGGGACGTGGCCGATCCAACGCCGCAATTTTCAGCCCCATCGGAGCAGCGACGCGCCCGGACGCGCGGAAAACAGCGGCGGTGCGAGCGTGAGGGCCTGGTCAGCGCTGGGGTCAACGCCTGGTTAGCAGTCAACGCCCACGTGGCGGTCCCCCATTCGCTCGCTGCCTTCCTCGCGCCCAATAGGCTGCTGACACGTGGCGAGGTCGTGGGTGACCTTTGGGGATCCGACAGCGCCTCTGTCGCGTGTCAGGTGGCCTTTGGGGCTTATGGGGCCTACCTGGGCGTGTGGCAATGGCCTTTGGGGGCCGTGGGGCCCGCTCGGAGGTCCTGGGGGGCTCTCGGAGGCCTCGGGTGTTTCCCGAGGCCGTTTTTCGCAAACTTTATGTCGTTTTTGGGTGTTTTGATATTTTTGGGATCATCTGGACACTTTGTTTTTCGAAATCGGACTCCCGGTGAATATTTTGGTAAAAAATAGGTTTATTTAATAAAGAAATAATTAATTAAATAATTTTCCTTTATTAAATAATCTTTACAAAATTACCCCTTAACACATACGATCTAGATAATCGAGAGGCTAAGAAATCAACAAAATAAGAGAAGAGAGAGAAAAAAAATGAAAAAAGTTAGGAAAGAGAAAGATTCTGAAAGAATAACTAAATTGAATTAATTTATGTGAGCCTAATTCCCATTTATTAGTAAATATAGTTTATGTTAAATTGTAATTATAACGTTTTTTTTTTAATATAAGTTACCGTTGGTATTTGTATTTACATAATAAATTAATAGTCACTTAATTTATTTATTTTTTTATAAAAATTATCGGTTAGCAATTTACCAGTAATACATGATCGGTAACTTTTCATGTTATATATATTTCTCATTTTACATGGTTAATATTACTTGTCGGTAATAAATTTTTTTTATTCCTTCCAAAAATTTCATCGGCAAACTCGTTACCCGTCGATAAACCTGTCAAATAGAACCATTGATACGAGGCATACGATTTAGACATGCAAGTCCGAAGGAAAGAGCTATTTTACTCAACTTAATAACTTGATTATTTTTTATTATCCAAAACATGTAAAGCGAAAAAAATTATTTATATTAAATTAATCATTAGCAAATTTCTTTATTACACTATTTTTAGTTAAATAATCCCTGAAATATTTCCTTAATCAGCATGTACATGAAATCATTAATAATATTTACTTGTATTAGTCCAAAATTAGATTGAACATCTCAAAGTCTCTAAAAAACCATATGAGATGTAATCAATTTATAACTATCTTGCAGTTTTTTTATTCCCCTCATGTTTGTACCTTTACGAAGTCTGTACTATCGTTAATTAAACAACTAATTAACCTATGCGACATGTTTTATAATGGAAACGAAAGAGCATACGCGTACTTCTAGTTAACATTAAGGAAACCTGTGTTGGAAGTGAACAAAGTTCTTTGTTGTTGGAACACGTACGTCCGATGATTTTTTGAAGCTGGTTATTCTCATGGACAATCTCTCATGCAACTATTTGGTGCGTTTGGTTCAACTTTAAAATGTCGGTTTTTGTTTTTAAAACAAACTAAATTAATTTTTAAGTTTTTAGTAAAAGTGTTTTTACAAAAAATTAAAAAACAATTTTAGATTTTTGTACATGAGTCGTAAAAGTTAAGATTCATAGCTTTTGATTTTTTCTAAAAGAAAAACTACGTTAATTTAATTTATTATAGTCTTTTTACCTTAAATATATTGTTTTACCAAATGCTAAATCAATTTTTGTTATCGACAACAATTGTTTATAAACAGTTTATCAAACACTTGTAAGTTTTTTTTAAACTGAAACTAAAAGTAATTTTTTTATTTTAATTTAAATTGTATTAAATGAATCCATTAATGACCGAGAATAAATTTCGAACAAAAAAAATAAAATTCAAACATGAAAGGCAATGTATGTCCAATTATATTTCGTCATTCATTTAAACTTGTCCATTACTAATTAATGTTACAAAGATATTACCAACTTGCCTGATATCGAAGAAAGTGGATGAATATAGCCCTAATACTGGGACACAATATTCCGCAATCTGCCTATTATCAAGAGGAAGTTTTGTAGAGTGGAGTTATAATAAAATAAATTTCACATTTTGAAGTAAAATTAACCAATAGAACATATTTTTAATAAGTATATAAAAATATAAAAAAAATTACTCAATATAAGTACGCCATCGTTACAGTTAATCTACTAAAAAAAGTATTTTCTAGTTAATCAATATATTTTGCAATATAATTTGTAGTTTGTGTTCGATTTTGTTATTGCGTGTAACACAGGTGTTGGTGAGTTGCTGGAACATTGTTTTATCTAGGTAAACATTGTTTTCCCTAGCTCTGGCCTCTATTAGTGAATGTGTGAAAATGAGTAGTTTTGCCCCTATTTATAGAAAATATACGGGCTTATTCATGGTTTTGGGCCCATTTTTAAATTAAATGAGCATTTAGCCTATTTAATGCTATAAAGTGGCGCCAAACCCTATGAGGGAGGAAGTTTGTCTGGTTTCTTTTCCGAGCTCACATGAGCTCGTGTACTGAGACCTATTTAGTCTCGGGGACGTAGTTAATGCCTCGACAAGCTTGTTTTGCTTGTTTTACCTCATTGATCGAGTGTTTTAACCTCGTTAAATACATATTCGTTCGATTCAGAAATCGAGACGAATGTTGTCTGAGGTGTTTCGAAATCTTTGTATCTGAGGCCTTGTTTACCGGGACTGTCCCAATGGGCTTTGGATCGGTTTCTGGGCCTCGTACTAGGTCAAAGGGTGTTGACTTAACCAATAGGCCTTGACTTTTTCATTGAGGTCCCATATTTTTTATGATAGAAAAAAATCATGCATAATATCTTATATAATCGTGTGACATTTTATTTAATTTAATGTTTTCAAGTAGAATTGTCACACGCAAGATGATTTTTTCAAGCTGGTTAATTGTGATGGACAATCTTACGTAGATAACGATCGAGAGCAAATTTCTTATTAAAAATAAAAGGTCAAAGCATGACAAGCAATGTATGTTCAATTATATTTCGACATTCATTTAAATTAGTCTATTAATAATAAATGCTACATAAATATTACCAACTTGCGCGATATCGAAACTTGGAACAATGAGATACACATATAATAAAACCAATAATAATTCAAAAAAGTGGACGAATATAGCCCTAATTGTCAAGAGGCCACGCCTTTATTTATTATTATTATTATTTTTTACAGTGGAGTTATAATCAAATAAAACTCATATTTTAAGTAAAACCAATAGACCATATTTTTGATAAGTACATAAAAATATAAAACAATTACAAAATATCAGTACGCCACTATTATAATTCATTTACTCGGGAAAAGTATTTTCTTAACCACTAGATTTGGCTATTTGCAGAAAAAAAAAAAAGAAAAAAAAATACCCAATAGATTAACGACATATTACACTTCGTGTTTTGTCGCGACATATATATTGCCAATGTTGTTAAAAGGATAAATCTTAAATTCAAAAATAGTGTTTTAATTTTCTAAAGCAGCTTTATCAAAACGTTTTGAAAATGTGATTGGTTAGTATTTTGTTACACTGTTTTCTGAAAAGGAAAAAGAAAACAGTGTTTAGTTAATTTTTTCTTAAAATCGGTTTTAACAAAAAAAGCTAACCCCCATACGATATTACATCAAATTAAATTTTTCGTGCTACAAACAAACATTACAAAATACCAGTACTCTGTCATTGTGATAACCCCCACATTAAATTTGCACTATGGTCCCTATACTCTCCCCATGCAACTCGTTCAACATTATTGGGCCAATTTCCAACATCATCTCCTCTTTGTGCTTGATTCGAACCTTCTGCTTCCGTATAAATTTCCCCGATTGGTATGTCTTGACTCCACCGCTGAAATAAACTATCTTTTGTGGCGTACATCTTGATTAAGAACGATGGAGGTCACCGGAATGAAATCCGTGAATAACAAACCTTAAGGAGCGGAGCGACGCTGAGTGCCGAGCGACCGTCGAGCGACGGCAGAGCTAAGTGCCGTGCGACGCCGGAGTTGAGCGCCGAGCGACGCCGGAGCTGAGCGCCGAGCGACGCCGGAGTTCAGCGCCGATCGACGCCAGAGCCGGGCGCCGATCGATGGTGAATGTGAGGGCCGATTGACGGTGGAGCTCAATATCGAGCAAAGATGGCGGGAAGATGTCGAGCAAAGTGAAAGTTAAAGGGCAAAGGGCAAAGAAAGAAAATAAAAACAAGAAAAAGACGTTTTGATTTTGCTGTGTAAAATATTAAAAAGCAAAATGAATTTTGATAAAACATTTTCCCAAAAAATTAACCACTCGTGTTTTTAAGGGAATATACCCTAAGAATCTTTTACCAAAATGCAAAATCATTTTGGAAATGACTTCCAAACACCATTTATCCAAAAACCGATTTTTCTTTTTTCTTTTTTACAATATAGAGATATATAGAAAGAAAAAAAAAAAGTGGATATGCCACCCATTCAACGGAACATAATGGTCTGCAAATCTTTCTCAAAACATATTCACTAGGGGTGGCAATTTGGGACTGGACACGAAACACGAAACAGTTTTGACACGATTTAAATGGGTTTTGGTCTACCATAAATAGATCTGGATCCATCCGTGTCGAACACGATTAACACGATTAAATTACGGGTAAACACGACACGAACCCGATAGCACGATGGGCCCCAATTAGACACGATTAAGAAGCAAAAAAATGCATTTTATGTAATTATATATGTTATAAAGTGTTCTACTACTTCTTATATATGGCATTTATACTTTTTAAATTTATTAATTACGTTGTACAATTGATGAATATAAAAAATTGTTAGTAAACTTTAAAATTTTAGATCATATAGTTAAATAAATTAAGTAAAATGAGGGTAAATTAAATTAATTTATAACTTTAAAATATGTGAATCTGTTTAATGGGTTAAACGGGTAGACACGATAAACACGTTATTTAATAGGGTCTGGGTCTCATCTTTTAACACGATTAATATATGGAGCGGGTTTGAGCCTACATAAAATAAGTAAAAAACGATTAAGACCCGGCACGAACGCGACACACCACCCGAATTGCCACCCTTAATGTTCACTTACAGGCTTACAACTAAAGATCCTGTACTGACCATATAAGACGTATATAGTTTATTATGAGTGTTTATTTCTTTTTTCTTTTTTTTACTTAAGATATTGTCGCTAAAAAAATGGATATATGACCAGGGTGTACTTTTTTTTTTTTTGGCAGCGTGGTTAATCACTTAATCCAGTATAATTGTATCAAGTCGACAAACCAAATTAATAAATAATTTCGGAGAAAGTATTTGGCGGAAAATGTCCCAAATTTAGTGCAAATTTCCCCTAAATAACTTGAATTTATTTCGTGTTAGCAAATACTTCTTCGAATATAGCTTGGCAGAATGGAGCCTAGCAAAAATGGAGTCGAGCAGAAATTAAGCCTAGCAGAAAGGAGTCGAACTAAAACGAAGCTTAGCAGGATGAGTATTTAGCCGAGCAAAATTGGCAAAGCTCCCTAGAAGCTTTGTTTGGATAAATATCTTAGCAACTTTGTTAGGCGCACGCGAGAAGTTAATAGTCTTTCCAGGAATGTGCTAAAATTGAGGAGCACGTTTGGGGATTTTAATTTGGTTTCCCATTTAGTTAGGATACATGTGTAACTGCAGGAAATTTTATTTGTTGTAAGTTAAGAAGTTTTAACTAGCGTTGGTTGTTCCATGTTTCCTTTTAATATCTTTGTTAGTCAATTTATTTTGTAACTCCAATATTGTACTTTACTTTCAACATTTGATCAAAGAACTTTTTCTCCCAAATCCATTTTTATTCTCCTACGTTCTTTATCATCTCCATATTATTATATTATATTCTAAAATACATAGTGTGAGTATTTGTGAGCGTGATTATTATTTTTGTGGGTGTTTTTGACGTGATTTTGGCAGATCCATTGAGAACCAACAATAAAATAAAATAAAATAAAATAAAATAAATCTCAAGTGTATATTGAGAACAAATTATAATTATTTTCTATCATTTCAAATTCTAATGGACAATATGCTTTATAAGAAAGAAAAGTCATAATATATATTATACGGATAGTACAAAATTAGGTTGATCAACTCAATCTCTACAACGTAGAACGTTTATTAATTACTACCATTGTAGCTATAATATACGATGCATTACACGCGGAGTTATTATTATTATTATTATTATTATTATTATTATTATTATTATTATTATTATTTCATGTACTTAAAAGACTATAAATAGATGGTGATCTTCAAGCCAATCTCTTCACACAAGCAATACACCTTCCGAATAGAATTTCGAAATGGCATACTCCTAAGTACTCCTTTTTTTTCTTTTATTATATATATATATATATATGAGGATCTTTGGATTTCACTCTTACCCCATAGTGACTCGAACTCAAAAAAAGTGTGTGAGTAGCTAGTATGCAAATAGAAGAAAACATAAGAAAACGTCTAGAGGCCAATTTAGCCTTAACATAGGGTACAACTTTTACTGCCTAATTAGTAAGTAATTAGTGATTAACATGTTGTGAGCTTTAGTCTTCGTATTCACTTTTTCTCTACTACGGTTAATTAATGCATTCACAAATTCATAATTCCGTACGATTAGTAGACATATATAATATATACGATTTTTTATTTTTATTTCACTTCATCTTTTTATATAGGCCAATTAAAATATTTTTGAGAAATTTATAGTATAAGTACCCAATCTTTTTACAAAGTACACCAACATATTCTCAATCTTTCATTTTTAGCAGCAATAGTACTTCAAATCCAAGCTAATCACTAATTCACTATAGTCCTCGTATTCACTATTTATGTACACAGTGGTTAATTAATAACTTTCACACGATCGATCACGCACTTAAACATATATACTTGCTTCTAAATAACGATTAAGAATATTTGAGCACATACTTATCCACTTAGGTACTAATTAATTGGATGCTTATTCACAAATATATCCCTGTATTTATCAACTTATATATATATATATATATATATAAATACTTTTGGTTCAGATTTTTTTTGCATAGTTGAACAATTACTCTTTTAAATTAATATATATATGTGTGTGTGTCTATATATATATATATATCGTTTTGTTCTCAATTATTACTCTAAAGTAATATAGTACTTAGCCACAAGAAAATTTCAGAATACAAAAAATATATTTACTTATAGTACCAAATAAGGTTGAATAACAGAATCTCTATAAGATAGATTATTTATTACTATCATCCTAGCTGTAATTAGGCTTTGAGAGCATTACACGTTTTATTATTATTATTATTTATGTGTATTATTTCCAGTTTTGAAACACTATAAATAGATGGTGATCCTCAAGCCAATCTCTTCACACAAACAAAACATAAAACCTTTCCTCATAATATAATACCGAAATGGCATACTCCAAGTACTCCTCGTCCCTTGCCCTACTCGCTTTGGCTTTCCTCGCCATAGCCTCACTGCCAAACTCCCAAGCTGTCCCCGGCAACATTAAGTTTCGCGTCTTCGTTCTCGGCGTGGTTAATTGCTACGTTTCGCCATCGCAACGGGCACAAGTTCGAGCCACCGTGACGCTGTCTTGTGACGGAGGCCTCACTGCGCTAGTTCCTCCGCAGGAAACAGACCCCCAAACTGGCGAAGTATTGATTTCGTTCCCTGGCTCTATTAATGAGAGGGGTTGCGGTTTGTACGTAAAGGGACCTGTCGCCGGCTGCCCAGTAGCCAAGCCCGGACAAATCTTCGAAGGTTATCTCACCCCTATGATGAGCAGCTATAATGTACCAGCTCTGCAGCAAAATCAAGTTCTTTACTCAGAGGTTATGATTAAATAATCATGCTTACGTTGATAGATGCGTGAGTGAGTTCTCCAATATAAACAGAGTTTTTTTTTTTTTTTTCTCTTTCTTTATATTAATGACACAGTCGGTCAAATTTACCTACGTAAAAGGGGCACTCTTCTGAGTCCAATCCGATTTGAATAATGTAAACCTCTTGAATAGGTATGTAACGAAGTTGCCACTAGGCCAAATAAATAGTTATATAAACTGAGTTTCTTAAAGCTTATGCTTATTTTATTTTTATTTTCTCTTTCAATTTTCGAAAGTGGATACATACAATATATAAGTATGATCTATGTACGCCTATCGCGATACTATACATGCAATAAAATAAGGAGAAGATTTATCACTCCAAGAGCTTATTATAAATTACTCTTAATTTTTTTTGTGAATGCGAGCGTACGTGAGCATGTGATATATCAAGGGTAAACGAAGCAAATGTCCATTTGTGACTCAATGTTTTAAAAAAAATGTTCATTTCTAATTATGGTAATCATAATCATCAACAAATTGATATATGGAGTAATATACCTTTTCAATTTTTAAATCACGTTTAACTTTAAATCATGTTTAATCTTAATTTCATTTTTTTAATTAAAATAAAAAATAAATAAAAAATTCCTTATATGTAGCAAACTGATTGATTTTAAGTAATCGAATGATTTTTAAAAATTCCATAATTAAATTGAAATATTTACATATATTGAGTGTAAAACGATTTAACTTTAAAAACAAAATTTCAAAAAATTCTACCAATTATATTATACTTAAAATAAAATTCCGATCAATATTTTTCCCTTAAAAGTAGGTAAATACATAACTGGTTGATATTAAACATCCGTTAATTATATTCCAAATATTTTCATTGTATTAATCACTATTAAAATGAATTTATTTCTTTAAAAATTGCTAAATAGATAAAATCGTTTATTTCCTTAAAAATAGCTAAATATCGTCTTTATTTGTTAATCGAATTTTCAAAATCAATTAAAATTCAATCCTTTTGTATATACGTAACTATATTTACGATTTTATATTTACGTAATCATATAAAATTCTGTATTTTATTTACGATTTACAAATTGGTTACTATGTTTACGATTTAGTAATTTTATTTACAGTGACTACGTTTTTAGTAATTTTATTTACGATTTACAAAATGGTAACTATATTTACGATTTAGTAATCTTATTTACAGTTTCGTTGTTATAGGTTTCTCATCTATTATATTTTCAATATTTTATTTACGATTTACAAATTTGTAACTCTATTTACGATTTAGTAATTTGTAACAATTTTGGGAATGTTTAATTAATTGATACGGTGATAATGGAGATCTTTTTTAAAGTACCATAATTAAATGATATCCTAATTAATAGGTTGAAATATTCAATTATAGGAACAAATAATTTCGAAATTAATATATATTATACGACAATTAAAAATTAGAATTAATATTAGGGTTAATATGGTCCAAAAAAGTTTATTAATGGCATAAATTAGTTTTATGAAACTATGGGCATTTCTCTTAAACTTTAAGTGTATTTTAGTCATTTTGTGGGTTTTCATCAAACATATACACGTATATAAATGATAAAGGACACTTGTATATTAACGAGTACATTTACATAAATCTATCCATTATATTAGTGTTGCTGAAAATTTTTCATGCAAAAGTAAAACGACTTAAATTTTACATGGTCATGTATAGTGTATATTAAATGATAAACGACACTTTTATATTAACGAGTACATTTACATAAATTTATCCATTAAATTAATACTGCTGAAATTTTTTCATGCAAAAGTAAAGCGACTTAAATTTTATATGGTCATGTATAGTAATTGACTTTTTGTAATATTTTAAAAAAAGAAAAATCCACAAACAGTGGCGGAACCAGGAATTATGAACCGGGGGGGTTAGATATAATTTTTTTGTCAAGAGTTTAACTCGAGGGGGTTATATTTAAATTTTGGTGAAAGTTTGGGGGGGGGGGGGGGGGGGGGGGGGGTTGACTAAAATTTTGTATGAATTTATACTAAAATAATAAATAATAAGGTACTTTTATACAAAATTTTGCATCCGCCCTTGCCCACAAAATACCAAAAAAAACACGTAAAGTTTATGAGAAATTCTCATAGTTTCATAAAACTAATTTATACCTATTTATAAATTTTTTTGGACCATATTAACCCTAATATTAGTTGTAATTATTAATTTTTGTTTGATAATTATTAATAATATATATTAATTTCGAATTTTTTACCTATAATTATGGTTGACAACTTCCACCTCTTAATTACAATTTCATTTAATTATGGTATTTTTCAAAAAATTAAACCAGTTTATCAATATTTGTTTTACTTGTTAGTATCAGTCTATCGACCTTTCATTCTCTCCTTCTCCAATTCCCCAAATCACAAATTTTAGTCGCCTGGCGCCTACCGTCTCTTCCGTGCGGGCTCTTCTTCTCCGGTGACGCTCTGGCCGCGTGATTCGTCATCTGGTCACATTCCTCCTCTCAGACGAACTCCAGGTCACGTTCCTCGTCTAGATCCTCGATCTCATCTTCTCATTCACTCGCAGGCTCTGTCCTACGTAAATATACGATTACATATAATGGTATGCATATATACGGCTCTCGTTTCGTTTAACCGTAACAACCTCCATTGTAAGACTCACGCAAAGATTTTGAAGATTGTTGTTGAAATGGTATATATATATATATATACGATTACGTAATGGTATGTATATATAGGTTCAAAAACAATACACATATACAATTACGTAATGGTATGTATATATAGGTTCAAAAACAATACACATATACAATTAAGAAATGGTATATATATACGATTAAGTAATGGTGTGTATATATACCTTCAAAAACATTACACAAATACGATAACGTAATGGTATATATATACATGATTACATAATGGTATGTATAAATACGATTTACAATATTTGCGTGTAGTGAAGAAACCTGGGTTTTGTACATAAGAATGAATAATGTAAATATGATTAGTTTCATATAACTGAAACAATATTTGGGGTTTATTTTTATCTTTTTAGGGGATAACTAAATAGCACTTTTTAGAAGATTTTTTAAATTAATTAATTATTGTTTTAAGCTAGATTTAAGAAAAATAATTATTTAAATCAATCGTTAAAAATTTATAATTAGAAACTAAATAATAGAATTACTAATTAAATTTTTAAAACGCATAAAACTAACGAAGGGTATATTTGTCCACCATTCAATAATTTACTTGTTTTAGTTACTATAAATAGATTTTGGCATTTTTTTGAAACCTTGAGTCATAAATGAGTATTTGGCTCATTTACCCTTTAAAAAAAATCAATAGCGATTATGGCTATATGATTTTAAAGGTATACAATTGAGATTTTGGTAAAAGAAAAAATATGTTAGTAAAAAAAGATTTTTAGAAGAAAAAAAATATATATTGGTATACATAAATAATATTTTTTAGTTAAGTAATAATTTTGATTAGAATGATTCTTTTATTATTAAATTTTTTATTACTTTAATATATCTCAACATATATTAATCGAATATGATAATAAATTATGAGTACTTTCTTTAAGATTGAATCTATCGTTTAATATTTTTAGCGGTAATAATGAGTAATATGTAATTTATGTATACACTAGTAATAGCAGAAAAAAAGATGCTATTTGCTGCAATTCTATTTATTTGTGCCTTAAAGTTAAGGGCGAGGTTCAAACGAGGAAAGGCTTACGGTGGATACCTAGGCACCCAGAGACGAGGAAGGGCGTAATAAGCGACGAAATGCTTCGGGGAGTTGAAAATAAGCGGAGATCCGGAGATTCCCGCATAGGTCAACCTTTCGAAATGCTGCTGAATTTATGGGCAGGCAAGAGACAACCTGGCGTAAAGTAATAATCTTATATAGAAAAAAAAATAGCATAGGTATAACGAAATGGGCCCCACTGTAAAAATTTATCTCTTCCACTCCACTCTTTAAAATATACAACGTTATAAAAGAAAAGAAGTAATAAAAAATTAATAAAAGAGAGAGAAAACAAAAGTGGAAGTGGGCCCACAATTCTTCTTCTCTCCTAATACTAAACACACACTGCTTTAGCCATAGAAACGAGCTCGAAGCTTTCTGCAACTCCAATGGCGTTTTTTTTTTACTTCCAACTGAAGCTAGGTTTTTTGCGATTTTCGACCCTCATATCGCCGTTTTTACCCTTCAACGACATACGATAGAAATCTGGGATGTCGAACGACATATCTCGATTTTTCTAAAAACGACAGTGATTTATTTGGAATATCGTATTGCATATCTGGTTTTAGCGACATGTCGTAGAAATATCGACGATCTACCCTGATATTTAAAATCATGGTTTCAATGACATCGAGAGTTTCTGAAAAACTGCCTAATTAATAACGACTAATCAAGCTGGAAATTACTGTGCAAACCGCCTAACTTGTAATTATCTAGTGTCTATAATCAATAATGCTTGCCTATATTTACTTATTATCAATACCATAAGTTGTAGTGAATGGATCACCACCAGTTTTACACCATATTCCTTTGTTAAGCGGTGGTGAACAACTCGTTTTCACCACAATATTAAATAAAGCGTTGTGCTTGTCCGAAGGAGCAGTTACTGCCGCGGAATAAAAGACACAGCGGTGAAAAACTTCGGATTTCTGGTTCCGGAGGATAGTTTTGGAGAAATGCTGCTATATATAGCGGTGGACTTTCTTTGGACGATAACAAATATTAAATATCATTAGATATCAATGAAATATACTTTTTTGTGTAAAATTGAATACTGTGAGTGAGTATGCAAATTGAAGAAATGATAGGAAGCAATGTTATAAAACCTGCAAAATGAGGATGTATTGTAGTAAAATATTGACACATCCTATTATCATTTTACAAAAATCTGCAAGTAAATCACAGGTAACCTGCACGCACATTAAAACTTTAAACACATGAAAAACATAAATGAACCTCATATTTAAATTAAATAAAATATTTTAAACTATTAATGCTCTATTATTTGCGAAACCTCAGATGATTTATTCAAGCTATACTTTTTAATGGACAATCTTACGCAGATATTTATGATCGAGGAAAAAAATCTTACAAAAAATAAAAAGTCAAACATGACGCGAATGTATGTCCAATTATGTTTCATCATTTATTTAAACTCTATTAATTAATTAATACATAGATATTACCAACTTGCTCGATATTGAAACTCGGAATAGTGGGATACACATATAATAATCTATATATTATATAAGGAGGAAGAACTCACAAGTGACATGACAATCATGAGATCAGTATTGAGATTTTTAATTTTTTACAAATTTTGATTTTTTTTCAATAAAAATATAGGGCTATAATGATAGATTCATTTATTATATATGTTGTATCTTGAATATAAGGTAAACCATGAGTCATTGTTTTTCATTAGGAATGTGATATTCACAATTTTTCAATTTCTAAGCTAAACAATAGGTAACCCCTTTATGTTTTTTTTTTTGAAGAAAAAAAAATACTGTATTGAGAATCGTTAGTCTAATGGTTGCTCACTAATTGATATCCGTCGCATGTATAATAACCCTAATTAAATATTGTTTGATTGTGTTTTTTGTTCAACTCTATTGAGAAATTAAATAATAAAATAACATTTAAAAAAAATACATCAAAACTGTTGCTTCCCACATATTATTGGATTCTTCTCAGCGTAAGCTTTCCAACGGTACATATTATCAGTTCATCTGGTGTTCGTAGAAAAAAGTTATAGAGTTTTAAAATCTTAAGTAAAAAGAAAAATTATAAAAAAATATATATTAAAAATGTTATGTTAAGAGATGGGAAGAAAGAAATACGTTAGAAAATATTTTTTATATATTTTTTGCTTTCTATGCAAATTTTAAAGCAAAAAGACATGATTTTAAATTCGTTTTATAAGTAAAATAACCAAACATATTTTCTAACCTTGTTTTCTAGATTTTTTTAGAATTTATCTAAGTAAAATAATCAAACATGTATTCTTTCATAATTTGACAGCGTAGATCATGATAACTTCATAGCTTATGATATTAATCCAATCGTTAAAATGATATCCAATAAGTTCTATGTACGAAGAAATTTATATTGCTAACACTAAATAAATAAAAGTTATGTAGGGGAAACTTGCACTAAATAATAAAGTTATGGGACGTTTTCCGCCAAACACTTTCTCCAAAATTATTTATTTTCAAAGTGCAAGTTCTATTTTATTAGATTAAGTGATAAACCACACCGCAAACAGAAAAGTACACCCTAGCTAGGCTCATTTAACCATTTTTTAGTGACAAGATCTTAAGTACAAATAGGAATGAAAAAGAAATAATCACTTGTAATAAACTATATAGGTCTTAAATTACCAGCTATTCAATCTACCTTTCGCTGTAAGTGAATATGTTTTAAGATATTTTTGCGGAAAGGTTCCGTGGAATGGGTAGCTTATCCACTTTGGTCTTTTTTCTCTTTTTTTTGTTTTTTTTTTTTGTTTTTTGTTTTGTCTTACATATATCTGTACATTGTAATAAATAAATTTTAAAAAAAAGTTATTTAAAAACTATTGTTTTTAAATTTAAGATTTACCTTTTTAACAATATTACAATATATAGCCACAACCTTGCCCTCGTCCACGGCCTCTACCACTTGCTCGACTATCTCCGTCGTACCCACCACGACTCGACGAGTTAGAAGAAGACTCGGCTCCATGGATCTTCTTCTTCTTGGCTATTCATTCTTCATGGGTGAGAAGGAGGTGCTTCTCCTCTTCATTATTCGCTATGATGTCTCCCATTTGCTTAGCCATCAAATTTGGCTTACTAGCAAATTCTCAAACTCTAGAAGTGATGGTTGAATTGTCCATCCTTGTACAACAATCACGAAGCTTTGATACTATTCGGTCTCAACCCGTTGATGATGATCCTCTTCATACGAGGCTCTCTGATGACTGACTTCGGATCTAGTTCGCTGATCTCACGACATATCGACTTGATCTTGTGGAAATATTAAGCGATCGTCATGTCGCGTTGTGAGATTGATAGTAGCTCGTTCTCCTAGAGTTCTAGCCTCATATCATTCTTCTTCGAGAAAAGCGTCGTGAACGTGTCCCGTACTTCTTTAGGTGTCTTGCCGTCTCGATTGTGCTCCAATATTTCTTCTTTAACAGTGGTCTTCCGGGCAAACATCGGTTTGTCTGCTTTTGATTCTCCATTCGTGCAAGATGCCGTTACGATCTTCCTCTGGTGGCGTAGTTTCGCTTCCGCCGACGACCTCATAAATGTTGTGTCCTTACAAACAGGACATCATGCATGTTGCCCTCATGTTGTAAATGTTGTTGTTGAGTTTCTTAATTCATCTGACGACTTGGAGATCACCCATCGTGTTTGCAATACCTCGGTAATACAAAACAAGCTACTTACCGACACAAAGCTTGCAGAGTCACAAACTACTCACAACACAAGGAAAACTCACACAATAATAATCTCAAAAAATTGTTTCTAACGTGGAAGATCAGTCGAAACTGCAATCACAGAGCATACTAAGAATTTCAAGAGACCCGACAACAACACTCACAACCTCACACTAATACTAAATGGTGGTTCTACCCTCCGGATCGATGCCCCAAAACCCCACCGAGAAGAATAAAACAAAATAATTGTGAACACATTTAATGCTAAAAAACGACATTTAGGAGGCATTATGACAAAACGCACACAACATACTCACCACACTGTTTATATTCATATTTATATATATATAGGGATAATAGCGGCATAAATCCTCAACCTTTACTCAACTGGGGCGGCATAACCCCAACCCCATTTAATAGCGGCAAAAGTAATAAAAAATGGTTTCCATCCAAATTTTTCTAACATACGTTAACTTTGTCACGTCACTATTTTTCAGATGCCATGTCATCCCCCACGTAATCATGCAACCACGTCATTAGGCAAGAAAAATATCTAATCATGCGATATCTTCTTGCGAATCCCACCTTCGCCGGAAATTAAAACGAATTTTTCTTGCCTAATGACGTGGCTGCATGCTTACGTGGTGGATGACAGGGCGACTGAGTAACAGTGACGTGGCCAAGTTAACATCTTTTAGTAAAATTTGGATGGAAACTAACTTTTGTTACTTTCGCCGCTATTAAATGGGGTTGGGGCTATGCCGCCCCAGTTGAGTAAAGGTTGAGGACTTATGCCGCTATTATCCCATATATATATATATTGACGAGAAGGAAAAGTGTGATAAATTCTCTCTGATAAGATATAAAGAAGAATACAAGTGCAATAAAATATAAGAGTTGGAGTTGAAAGACATACCCCATGTGTAGTGTTTATATAGGTAAGAAAACTTGATCTCCACGGTTATAAATAATTATAAAAAGAAGTAGCTAATTGTTTAGGAAAGACACATCTTTCTTTTTTAACGATAGATTTTTAGTCGTCCGTTTGCCCGGAGTGGCTTGTAACTTTAGCTCGGAGGGATTCCAACCTCCTTAGCGGTTTCTCTGATTAATGAAATCTGATATTTTCTCTAAAAAAAAAAGTAATTGTGATCCCCAAGTAACCATGGTGGCCAAGTCAAGATTTAAACTTCAACTATCACCCAAAATCCTACACTAAAATAAAAACTTTATAAACAAATTTTTCGATAGAAGTTGTAATATTATACTATAATTTGTCATCAGGATTGAATGACTGAAAAACGTTGGTACTGAAACCTCATAATTTGTCTGTCTTATTCACGAAGCTTTAGTAGATCGCCCGAAAATCCTACACTAAAGTATAAATTTATAAACAAATTTTTCGATAGAAGTTCTATATTATACTATAATTATTATTTTTAAGAGTTTCAAAAGTATTTCAATAATTTTTTTTTTTCACAAACCCCGAGAATTATTGGGCCAGACCTGTTCAACATTTTATAAGTTCCAAGGGTATGTTATCATGTTTGTTTACCAAATTTGCCATACAAGAATAATCATGTTGTAGAATATCGGGAAACGCCTTGTATTTGTCTTATCAATATTTTATCATGCCCTGTTACTTATAGTCCATCTAAATTATCCAATTTTTTTATACTAACTGAAATTGTACATTAAGATCAGACATGAATTGAGAAGAACAAAAATAATAGAATAATTGTCGTATTTATTTGGCATTGTTAATTACAGTCATTAACCAATTGCGGTTCATCAGTTTTCGAACATTGTCCTTCTTCTTTTTTCAGTGTCATTTGTTTCCGTGATCATGAATCGTTTTTTGCGATTTTTATTTCACCATCATTTGCAATCACTGAAGAAAAGAAAAAATAAAATACGAATAAACCATAACTCAGTATATAAAGTGAAATCTTCTCCTTATTATTTCATATAGTATATAATATTATAACATTTAGTACATGTGTAATCGTAAGATCTAAACTATCACACGTACAGACATACGTACATATACTGTACGTATTTACTTAGGGAATTAAAGTGAAAAAAGAAAACATGCATTATTGGAGAAGACAATCCTGTTTTCGGTTGCACGATTAGATCCTAACGGTGATAAAAGGCCCTGCAATGAAGACTCGAATAGAGCCCAGAAGAGACAAGAGAGGACCCAGAATAGACGAGAGAAGGCCGGTGACCTGGGTGAGCGGAGCTCGGAGGACTTCGCCAGCGTTGAGGACGGTGCAGTTAGCAACGGGTGTCCTCACAATGACCGCGCAGCTTGTCGGGTTGAAAGCTGCTGCGGCAGCTCCGCGGAGGGTGATCAGGAATGCGCCAACGCTGTTCGTTTGTGCAGAAGCCAAGTCCGTTGCACCACATGAGAGCGTCACCTGAACCGAAACCGGCGGAGGGGAGAGGACCGATACGTTGCAACGGAGGGCGCCGAGAATGTTGACGGTGGACCCCAGAAGAGGCAGCTGGGGAAGTAAATCCGGCAAGAGCTGAGCATGGGAGTTGGGCAGTGAGGTTATGGCGACGAGAGCCAAAGCGATTAGGGCAAGGGACGAGGAGAACTTGGAGTATGCCATTTTGGTACGTGTTTTATGATATAGAGAGAGTGTATGAAAAAGTATGTGAATTGATGTTTGTGTGGAGGATTGGCTTGAGGATCCTCATCTATAAATAGGGTTTCAAATCATCCTCTCCTTTAATGCTTATTGTTGACCATGATATAACATTCCTCGTTAAATAATTCTCACTCATCTATTAAAAAAAAATAATAACTCATGCATGAATAAAAAAAGATATGGAAAGAAATATAGGTACAAGTATGCTCTTTACGTGTCCCACTATAGCTATACTATATGTGAGAATATATTTACCTATAGATAGGCATGCTTCATAGAGGATTAATATATAACTAATAAAGCTTTATTGATAAAAAAAAATATATAAGAATACAACAGAATCCCGTCAAATTACTACTACTCACTATGTGTATTTTTTACTCTCACGCTACATGAGCATTTTTTTAAACTTTTGACACAAAATGAGCATATCGTACGATTTTCAATAAATTAATAATCATCTCATGCATAAACATTAGATCTCAACTCAAATTAATATTACTAAATCATTACTCTATACATTAATAATTTATATTACTCTATATATTAATAATTTTAAGAGATAATACAATGAAATTCTCTAGTTCTCAACAATATTAATTCTCTACATTAAATCTCAATCTCAATGTAGTTGACATTGTCAAATTTCAAACAAGTCCAGTCATATACGGTGTATGTAAGGTGATAATATAGTTTAAAATAAGTAAATGATTTACCAAAATAGAAGACTTTTGGAAATTTGCCTAATTTGTAGTAACCCAATTGCAGATTACTGTGCAAACGGCCTAATTAGTAATTGTCTAATGTAGTCTATAATCTAGACTTCTTCCCTTTTTTACTTATATATATATATATATATATATATATATATATATAATACATAGAATTTATCAATTCAGAACATAACAACCAAGTTTGGTTGGCCTAGTGGTAACTATACTACATACTTCTACAAGAGGTCACGGGTTCATACTTCATGTGACGCAAATGTGTGCCCCTTTATATGTTATAAAATTGGCTAATAGTGCCACTGTCATTACCAAAAAAAAAAGTGTCATATATGTATACATCTAAATATCTTACATTTTATTTTAAAGGATCGTAAAGACGTATTTTCTTGTTTTACTTAGATATAACGTGATGAGCATAAAACGATAGGAATGTAAAGAATGTGTGGAGAAGTAAAGGAAAACCAATATTTTTTGGTAACGTAGTTCAAACTTCATGTCTTACTTCCGCCGGGCACTCACCCAGATTAATCAACTAAGAGTTACAAGAGATAATTACAATCAGTAATACATATGAACCAAAATCTTGAAATGAAACCCCCCTTGTTGTCACACCAATCGATTTGACATCCAGCACATGAACTTTATTCACTTCACTCATAAATTGTCGATTGCCTTCTTCCGAAGGTTTTTCTCAAAACGAATCTGTAAGAGTTGTCGAAATGGGACCTCAACGACGGGGACTAAAAGGAGTTGTCCATGAATATCTTCTCGTCTTGATGACGAAAATCATCTCCTTGATTGTCTCCTCTTGTCGGCAATAATGTGCGTAATCTTCATTTACTTCAGCACAACTTTCTTCATTCATTGCAGGGAAAGATCGACTCAATCACTCTGTGACATGCGCATGAACCTAGACATGTGCAACTTTAAGATTTTTCTGAAATATCTTTCAGTTGTCATGATATCATGTCAAAACTTTCCATTAATAAGTCAATCAAATAAAATAAATAAAATGAATATATGATAATAAATACGCAAAATTCTTGTTTCAACATGGATCGTTAACAATGTAAGTTATAGCTTCTTCTTTATTCCTGATACAAATAAGTTATATATATTATTATTGATAAAACAAAATAAAATACAAGTGACAAATAAAATTAGTGAGTAGTGAGCGTACATATATTTATAAGCTGTTTGTATTATATAGTTTTGCTCAAACTTTGAAAATGTTTTAACCGAACATATTTGCTGGAGAATCTATGAATTTAAATTGGGGTGATGGCTTTGAAGTTTTTTTTTTTGCTGTTGTTTGTTTTTCTTTTGTTTCAGGGGAGGCATGGGAAGCTTGGCTTCGCAGGTCTATAACTGAGGCGTAGGGAATTTTCTCCGGCTGCTATCTCAGCATCATTGATTCATTTTATTTAGGGTAATTTGCGGCGAAAGTCATTGAGCGTCTCTTCGATTTTCTATGGATAAGTTACTAAACTCATTTTTTTGCGGTATCTTCATAGTGTTATTTGCAAACACATTTACAACATTAGATTCTACATTTTTCACAATGGTAGACACGCACATCACTTGATCTTCCTCCGACCGCGGCCTTCTGCCCGTATTATTATCATTATATGTTAAAATCGTCCCCGTGTAAGTATATTACATCTCCAATTTTATATCTTTGTTTCACAGTTATTTTGCCATTTTTTTATATAAATTTATGAGTAAATTTGAACCCCTTCAACGAGGGATTATTAACTATGTTTTATAAACTAGAACTTAAATTAAGAAAACATCAACATCATATTATAATTATTTTTTTTTATATAGTCACTAGTTTTGTATTTTTTTGAATTTTCTAGGATGGCCCGGTACTTTGACAAGGTTGCAATGACAAACTGATAGGCTAAATTATGATAAAAATATAAATTAAAATTGGTTCAGTTCTTTTTCAAAATGAATTAAGAATAAAAAAATAGTGTATTGAGTATCTATGAGAATAAGTATATATCTAAATTTTAACTATGCTAAAATTAAAACTTAAGATTCTAAATCTATCTTTAAATTTTCTGACAGAAGATAAAACAAACGACCATTAAAAGAGCCCATTTTTTAAGATATAATTGAAAATAATGTAGGTGTTAAAATCGATTTTAAAATAACAATAATAATAATAATAATATACATATGTTAAAATCAAATCGGTTATTATTATTATTATATATATCATTTTATAAAAGTTTTTTATAAAATATTTGTTGTTAAAAATATTTACTATGGTGGTTGTTAGGATAGTCTAGAGGTAATTCAACACCACCTTCAAAGTGGAGGTTGTGGGTTCGATCCCCACTGCACCAAAGCTGCCTTTAAAAAAAATTACTATGTGAATTTTTCTAAAAAAAAAAATTGAAGAAAAAAATTAACAAAAGAAAAGATTTTAAAAATTAATTAAGTGACACGCCACGTGGCGGCCAAGTACCACGAAGCTTGCCTTGTGGCAAAGGCCTTACGACCACGTAGACCTTGTCTAACGGAATTCGTCAGTCAACTCCTAAATACTGAATTTGGGTATTGTTACAGTTATTTATGGAGGTCGCACTACTACAAATAGTGCAATACACTACGGTTATTGCACAACATTTAGTTACTTACGTTGTGCATAGTAAGTTTGAACAACAGTTTTTGAAAAATGTTGTGCAAAAACGTGAAAGAATTCACTTTTACGCAACATTTATGAAAAGCGTTGTGTAAAACCCCGTTCGCCGCAGCGTAATTAAATATAGCTGCGGCGTTAAACTATTTCGCAACACATATTTAAATCATTGTTTATTTATGCGTAGTTTTTTTTTTTTTTTTTCGCTGGCCGCGGCCGTTTGTTTTGCGCCGCAGCCAAATTTGTTATTTCCTATGATGCAATTGAGTCCTTAATAAACATTGTCGTTTTAAAATCTGTTCATGTCTAAACTTTGTCGTTTTTATCATATATAATTTTCGCCGCAGTGATAATAGGAGAGCAGCGGCGAAAGTGATCAGTTTTACAAAATCATTTTGAAACCCTAAATTTGGCCACGGCTAATCCTTCTCTTTCTCACTCGCCGTCTCACTCTCTGCAGCGCTTCTCACTCTTGCCGTCTCGCTCTCTCTCTGATCACGGTATCTTCTCCTTCTCCTTTCTCGAATTTTCTGATTACTAGGGATATATATTGGGCAAATCTTGTACACGTTTTCAACTCGTGATTAAGAGCGAGATTACGAGAATGCTGCTCGTAACATCAGTTTAGTTAATGAAGTTGCTGCGACAATGTTAGATATTGGTCATCGTGTTATTGGTCTGAATCAAGCATACTAAATAACACGATGCCCAATATGTCAAGCATATTTTCTTTAGTTTCTAAAACTATTTATTTTATATTTCTGTCAATGAGTCTTTTTTTTTCTTTCCTTTTACTCAGCGATGCCGTTTCCTTTTTGAATTCCTAATTTTTTTAAGTAGTTTTTCTTGTTGAATGACAGATTACATCGTTGAGAATTGTTCTTCTTGCTCCAGATAACTACAAAGAACTTCAGTTTTAATATAAGAAACTCATCTTGATTGTTAAATGTATGTTTATGAAACTACTCTTGTTTTTTTTTATATATTTATTTTGTTTGGTCGTCATAGTAGTTTTGTTCACGTTTAGAAATATGTTTACTCTTAGTTGCATAATACATCAATAAATATGCTTTGATGTTTATAGTCAATTTAGGTAAAGTACTTAAGTTCTATAGGATAAGTTTATTGTCTCACAAGTGGTGATTGGAAAAATCTGTAATAATATTCCGTTTCAAACTTTAAAGATGTCTGATTGTGCGAGAAGGGAATATAATCAAACCTGATTCCAATATAAACGATTTGCTTACTCCTTAGTCAGTACTTAAAATTCGTTT
The DNA here is from genome assembly GCA_954871525.1 of Parietaria judaica. Classification (NCBI taxonomy): domain Eukaryota; kingdom Viridiplantae; phylum Streptophyta; class Magnoliopsida; order Rosales; family Urticaceae; genus Parietaria; species Parietaria judaica. The sequence goes on along the minus strand of OX940865.1, from coordinate 22,613,617 downwards.
GAAAGAACAGCTTCAGAAAAAAATTCTATCAATGATTATCCTGGTTTTGTATTATTGTTTATGAAGTTATATTATTGTTTATGTGTGTTGATTGTGATTGTACTCCTTCGAAGTTCAAACAGTTCTAATTTTTATGTTTTTATTGTATTATCTTAGCTGTTTTTCTTCTTAAGGGTGAAATTGTCTTTATTTATGTCGTAACGGTTTATTTGTTATATTTAAACATTTGTAATGTTTATGTTGTTCCATGTATATATATTAGGGTTCAATGGGGCCGAAAAAGCAAAAAACTACACGTGGTGGTGTTTGTACTAAAACCGCGAGAGGTAATAAGCGACCGCGAGTGCAGCTGCCGGCATTGTTGCCACCAGTTGAACAAGAAGTGGAAATGGAGGATGAAAATGAGACCGAAGACTTCACGAATGAAAAAGCTCTAAAGCGCCAAAGAGAAATGCAAGGTCGATCGAATACATAGGAGAGAGTTCGATCTAAGATTGTATATTTTTACTAAAATTAACCCTATATTATATATATAGTATGGGTAGGAAATCCGGTAATCTGCCTAATTATCAAGAGTCTATAACCTCTCGCCTAATGTTCATACTTTCAATAAAGTAGAGTAATCAAACAAAAAAAAATCGTAGAATATACCGTCATTTTCAACAAACTTGCATTTATTTCTTCCACTAATTAAAACACAAAAAAATTATTCACTTATAGAAAGAAAAAAAATAGATCGAAAATATATATGCATAACCTATACTTATAAGTTATAATTATTAAGACTTACAGTTAGTACGAGTGGTTTTTTTAAAATTTTCAGCGTTACTGTACTTAAGAAGATATATAGTTGTTGGCTTGTTGCTAGTAAAAATGTAAAAGTTGGATATATAATTAAGGCGTACTTTTCTTTTCTCCATATTTGTATAGTTTCATTGTTGTGACTTGCGAATCTAATTAAATTGCATCACGAAAAACCCATTAATACATACTTAAATTGTATTTGGCACAAATGTCCCATGAATTTTATTCTTTCGAGCATTGCCCCTGAGTAACTTTTTGTTTTCATGATATATACAGTAATTTATACTTCTTCGTACACAAAACTTATTTGCTAATATTTTAATAATCAGATCAATATAGTAACTGTGAAGCTATAGTAAAACTACAAGATCCAACTTTAAACGAGTTATAAAGAAGACTAAGTTTATAAATTTAAAAAATCACAATTTTTTAAAATTTCAAATGTCCATTGGGAATAAAATAATATTTTTGGGCAATTTTAATATGGCCAACATGCTACTTTTAAAAACCTCATAAATACAGGATGACATTCAAGCCAATCCCTCACACAAACATCAATATTTATAAACCCTAGCTTCTTTCATATAATTTCTCTTTATCGTAAAGCACGTATCAATATGGCATACTCCTGCAAGCTCTCCTCTTCGCTTGCCCTAGTTGCTTTGCTTCTCACCGCCATAGCCTCACTGCCAAGCTCCCAAGCTCAGCTCTTGCCCGCAGCAATTCCCCATGTGTTGCCGAAATCCATCTCCATCCTTGGCGCCGTCTCTTGCAACGTAGCTCTCCCAACTTCACGGCCTGTTTCGGTCAACGTGACCCTGTCCTGCGACGGGGGTATCACCGCCTTGGTACCTCAGGTACAAACGAATATCTTCGGCGGCTTCTCTTTCAACAACATCAGCGGTGCCACGGCAGCACTCGTGAACGCGACGAACTGCGCCGTGTTTGTCAGGACTCCGGTTGCCGGCTGCATTGTCCTCGGGCCCGGACAAGCCCTCCGGGCCTCGATCACCCTGGTCAGCCAGACCGCGACGCCTATTATCGGTTTGGTTCAGACGCTTCTAGCTCTGGTGTTTAGAAACGTTACGATAACCTAATAACCATGCAAAACTTTGACGGGATCGATCAGTACTAATGAGTTCTTCTCCAATTACCGCTTTGTTTTTAATTTTCCTAATTAAGTAAAAATCGTACAATATGAGTACGTATTATAATACTATGTGTAATTGTGTATGATCTAAAAATAAGGAGAAGATATGGTTTGATAATATAGTTGTACTTGCGATCGCTATATATTTTTTTTCCTCTAGATATAATAGATGCACGTGTCACTTCCGAAAGAGAGGGAGACTATTAGTAATGTCACATCTAAAATTTTGTTTAATTAGTTGAACAAAAGTTAATTGAGTTTTGGGAAAAGCAAAATTATACATATTGAGGGCTTGATTGTTAAAAGAGAATGAGAGTATATTTCCAACATAAAAATCAGAATATGAATACTTTTATATATATATATATATATATATATATATATATATATATAGTATCTTTGGATTTTACTCCTATCCTTATGGTGACTCGAACTCAAGACCTCTATTGTCTTAAGTGATGTACTTGTTACCACTAGACTAAGCACATCTTGTCAGAATATGAATACTTATATCGCTATTAACTCGAATGAAGATTAGATAATTAAGTTAAGCAGTCAACTTTATAATAATGATCATTAATACTTAGTTTAATTTCAATATTAATCTAACCGCCTAAGCCCTAAACTCACATTAAGACAAATTATTAAGAAACATAACAATTTACATGAGAAAAAATATATATTACATTTTGGTGATGAAAAATCTCGATAATTTTCACAACGACGCATGATGCCAATTGCTCCATCGCAGGGAACTCCAACGATTTAACCTACTTTAATCTCTGTCAGCGTCAGTGCCGGCCAAATTATCTAGCAGCATTAAAAGAAAAATTAACTTAAAATGTTTTTCGGTAATTTACTAATATTTGAATGATTAAATATCTAATAATCCCAAAAAGCAAATTTTGTTCTTTTGGTACAATATTTTCATTGAATATTCCATGGATCAAAGGGCCATGTACCAATTGAATTTCTTACCTAGATTTTTACAACGACAATTATTCTTGTAAAATATTTATTAATATTTTTTCTCCAATTATTAAATCACACTATTGTCGCATAGAAAAGCATAAACTTGTCTCTCTTTTTCCTATCATGTTCTTTTCATATAAATTTCTTTTTTTTTTTATCGATTAATAGTTGTATTTGCAATTCCCAAGTAATATAATCTTAGTTCTAAGGCCCACTTGTCACATAAATAACCTAAATATGTCATTTTTGCAATGTTCATCTCATAAAAATTACATTTGTATTGGTTAACTAATTGTATTTAAAAACGACATTGTCATATTTATAGATAAAAAGTTTAGAAACAATAAATATGTCCATTAATTTAGCCAAAAATTTGAGTGACATAGTAATTTTTAAGGGTTAATGAGTCCAATGTCCATTTTGATCAAACTTTTTAAACAAAATACCCAAATCTATTTATAATAATTAAAACTACCAATTAATTGAATTTTGGACTAATATACCCTTCATTATTTTTTTATGTTTGACCTTTTTAATTTGGTATTTAAATATTAATTAGGGTTAATTGTGGCAAAAATACCAAACTTTTGGTCAAATTCTCTACTGTGTATACAACCTCCGTAAATGGCGGCAAAAGTACCCAAACTTAGCATTTGGGAGTTGACCGAGAAAATCTATCTATGTAGCAATCAGCCTTTGCCACGTGGCATGCCACGTAATTATTATTTTTTAAAATATTTTTTATATTTTAAGCAAAATTATTTTTTATTTTTTTTAATAATTTTTTTAAATTATAAAAAATAATGAATATTTAAATTTTAATATTCATTATTGGGTATAATTATTTATTTTTAAAAAATTAGGTAGAAAGAAGTAATTTTCACCGCTCACGGTTCACTTGAACTCCGTTTCCGGTCAGGCTCACGCGTCGAATAAATTTTTTTACTATGCTTCATAATAACTAATAAACACATACATAATGTTTTAAAAGTCAAGACATAATTAAATACAAACCACCTATTCAAAAACAAAAAATAGTAGTCATATTTATATTTAATAAAAAAATATTTTTATTTGTTTGCATGATATTTTTTTGTGTTTGCATTTTAGAATAATAATAATTGTTTAATATGTTTTTTATATATATTAGAATAAATAATAATTATCGTTAAATAATCATATGATTATTATCGGTTTTATTATTAAGCATATTAAGCGATTTCGTTTCACCCATGAACCGGATCGGAGGGAGAGCTTAAGTGAACCGTTAACGGAGATTTTTTTTCTTTATTTATTTCGTTTGATCCACTTTTCTAATATGAATAATTATATTTAATAATAAAAATCAATAATGAATATTTAAAGTTAAATTTTCATTATCAGTTATTATGGAAAAATAATTTTATTTTTAAAAAAATTAAATAGTATTTTTACAAAAATAATATTTTTTAAATAAGTTAATAAAAATATTTTAAAATAGTATTTTTTTTAAAATCATTTAAAAAATAATAATTACGTGGCATGCAACGTGGCGGCCAAGTGCCATGTGGCAAAGGCTAATTTTCACATAGATAGATTATCTCGGTCAACTCCCAAATGCTAAGCTTAGGTACTTTTACCGCTATTTACGGAATTGTATACACAGCAGAGAATTTGACAAAAAATTGGGTATTTTCGCCGCTATTAACCCTATTAATTATTATTACTTAAAATCTTTTTCGATTTCTTTGTAAAAATATGTTCCTTAAATTTAGCTAAACATAATAACTAACTAATGCAAAAAATTCTAAACATGCTTAAAAATGTACCTATATATGGAACTATTTATACGAAACTAGTTAAAATTTGTCGCAAAAAAATTTGTAACTTTATATACGATACTGGTAACTATAAATATAAAAGTATAATGAATATTGTACTCATAAATTTTATTACGAAATTGTATATGAAGCTTTAATTCCAATTATAAAACTTCAAGTCGGTAATTGTATTTACCGAATTGTAACTTTAAATGCGAAATTGTAAATTCAAATTAAAAACTGTAATTATCAATATATACTTAGGTACAAATGTGTTTTTTACATTTACATATAATTGTAGTTACGAATACATATTTTTTGTATACTTACCTCGACATGGACTTTCAGCGCGTCGACGAGCCAGGAATGGGCCTTGCCGCCGATCACCGACGGAGATATATATATATATATATATATATATTACATATAATGTTAAATTAATTCAATATATACCCATTTAACTTAATTTATTTAATTATATTATCTAAGATTTTAAATTTTACTAATAATTTTTATGTTCATCAATTGTACGACATAATAGATATGTAAAAAAAACATAACTGACCATTAAAATACTTAATAACGTATATAAAATGCAAGATTTTGCTCCTTAATCGTGTCGAATTGGGTCTCATCATGTTATCATGTTTGTGCCGTGTTTACTCGTTATTTAATCGTGTTAATCGTATTGGACCCATATCCATTTATAGTAGACCGAGACCCGTTTAAAGCGTGTCGTACCCGTTTCGTATTTCGTGTTCGGCCCCGAATTGCCATCCCTACTAAGAATGGAACAACAATGAGAAAAACATCTATACAAGTAACATCGAGAGAGGGAGAGACAGATTTAGGTCGAATGAAGAGGAGAGAAAATAAATGATGGAGAATTAATGAGGTTTAAATTTACAAAAATGTATTTATTAATATTGATTAGGGTTTGAAGAAATAAATATGCTGGTTAGTTTGGTCATAAAAACATCATTAATGGGTAAAAATAGATTTTAAAAACTATGGACAAATCTCTAAGAAGTTTGTAAAATTTTAGCATTCGGTGGAATTTCCCTTTTTTTCTAATTAAGGACAACATTTTTTCCTAGTAGCCGAAAATAATTTATCAACATGGATGAAATTTGTATCCCTGAAACTCTAATATCTTGTAATAAAAATAAAAGAAAAACTAAGTCATATGTTACTGTTCGAAAACAATTCTTTTTTATTTTTTCAAATATATATTCTTAATCTTAACCTAAGTGGAGCACCTTTTTTTGTCGACTGGACTTTGTCAATGTTGTATCGATGGGCTCTTTTGTTCCTTAATTTTCCGGCCCGTTATAGCCCATAACATATATATAGTCTTAAAATGGAACCTCTATAAATGGACCGCGATGACCCAAGTTGCTTAATTGTGGAATATAAATATTTGGGATAATAGCGGCTAAAGTAGCCAAAATTTCATGATTTGTGTCGATAAAGGTTCAAACTGGATTTATAGTTGCTAAAGTAGCCAAACTCGGTCAATCTGTGGCAAGCACTGATTCCGTCCAGTCAAACTTAACATCCGTTAGTCTATCGCCACGTCACTGTCAAACTTTGGGTATTTATGCCGTGATAAAACCAATGTTTGGGTATTTATGCCGCGATAAACCATGGGTCTGAAAAAGTCAACCTGACCCTGTTCCAAAAAAGTAAACTCAATCCTGGTCCGAAAAGGTCAACCCAACCCCTTTCCTAATAAGTCAATCCGAAACCGGTGCGAAAAAACATATGTTTCTATTACTATTCCACTTATTTATAAGTTTTTATTTATATTCTTATTTTTGTCAAGATATAACTTGAGGTGAATATGTTTTAGTGGTTATGCTGCTCTTATATGTGGGGGAAGTGATGAGTTTGAGTCCTACCAAAGCCATAATATTTTAACCTTTATTTATTTGATGTCAGCAACCAATTTTTTTTTAAATAGTTTATCGCGGCATAAATACCCAAACTTTTGTTTTATCATGGCATAAATACCCAAAGTTTACCACGTGTAAGTGACGTGGCGATAGACTAACGGATGTTAAGTTTGACTGGACGGAATAAGTGCATGTCACAAATTGACCGAGTTTGGCTACTTTAACCGCTATAAATCCAGTTTGGACCTTTATCAACACAAATCATAAAAATTTGGCTACTTTAGCCGCTATTATCCCTAAATATTTATAGGTATGTAATCCTTTTTTTTCGTACATATATGTTCATGGTTTCATCCTTCATGTAGTGATTAAAAGCCTGCCACGAGTTTTTTCTATCGGTCCCAGAAAACCGGCGAACGGGAATAAAAATTATTACTTTTATTTTCTATTTTGGCGGATGATCTAAAACTCAAAATTTCAGAGGAAAATCAAAAATTAAAATTTGTAAGAGCTTAAATTTTCTCATAGATAAAATTCAAAAGTATTTTAATTTATAATCAAATTTCTTTATTAATAATTAATAAACTAAATAGTTTTTTAACGAAATACGCATTAGCATATCCGTACAATAAGATCATCCATCAGTTATAGACTTAAGATCTTACAAGAAACATATGTTGATTAGCATAAGTACGTGTGTAACCCATCATTACGTACTTGTAATATTGGATTACGAGCAAGTTGAAAGAAAAAAAAAGTTATAACGTGGAAATGATGATATAAAGTTATAAACAAATACATTGATGTATAGACGAAACAGCTAAAACCCCATTTTATTTTTATTTTTACCAAGAAAAATCCTTTTATTTATGAAATTTGAAATGAATTATTTAAATGGGAATTTGTAAATAATGAAAAGCTGGTAAAGTATTAGGAAGGTTTTAAATACGCTTGCCGATGTCATTTCGCACTTTTCATTTTACGGATATATCGCTTGTCGATGAGTATGTTTATGGGTATATCGATGGGTATGCCAATGGATATATTGTTTCGCATATCCTCGAAAAAAGATTTTTGATGGGCATGCCGATGGATATTCGAAAAATTTAATACCTTGGTATTAGCATTAATCAAGGGATCTTTTTAAGTCCTTTAAATACACGGCGATCTTAAAACCAAATCTTCACACTTACATCAAATCAAATCAATATTTTCCTCCTATTATTTCTCTTTATGAAAATGGCATACCCCAGGCCCCAGGTACTCCTCTTCACTTGCCCTAGTTGCTTTGGTTCTCGCCGTCACGGCCTCATTACCAATCTGCTTGGCTGATCAGCGCCTCGGTTTCGCCAGTCAGGTCCCTCACCGTGATTGGGGTTTTATTTATTTTTTTTCAATAAAAACGAGTATTATAAGGACATATGTGTGAATAATTAAGTCATCAAACTCCTTCATTTGTTGCAAAGACGTCCTTGAACACGATTTTTATCAAAATGGCAACAAAATGTAACGTCTGTTTTCTTTTTTGGATGTGATAATTATTTTTAAGTAATTAATTTGAGATGCACAACTAAAGAAAAGATAATAATATATACGAGTAATTATAGTATGTTGACTAAAAATAAAAACGTACATTAAAATTTTAACCATGTAATAAGGAATAGAAAGAAGAAGAAAAAAAAGAGCAAGAAGATGCAAATGACGAAGGACGAACGCCAAAATAGATTACGAGGGGAGATGTGCATGTATTCGTAAACTTCAATACGAGAAACGAGTCCTATTAGCGATGGGTCGTGACCAAACACGACTAAAAAATACCAAACACAAATGCGATCATGAAAATTGACCAAGTTTTCAAATTACTTATTTTTTTACGGAAATCATAAAGATAAATCGTTTCAGGTATCTCTAGAATGGAGGGGCCAAATCCAACCGAAATCATGAGAGGGGCTATAACGTTATTTATAGAATAAAAGGGCCACATCCGCACATCCCTCGTGAACTGAGGGTCAATAGTGTTAACTACTCTTCATTGTTCTCAATAATATATTATTGATGATTATCTACAAATATAGAAATAGAGCTAACCCCTTCATAAGTTCAAATAGAAAAAAGAAATATATATATATATATATAATATTTTATTGAAATTTTAACTTAATGATACTGAATTTGTTTTTTACACCGCATACTTAATCTACGCAAAATGTACCTTTAAATGTAAAAGTAATTCACAATACTTAAATCATGTATGTTAATTTTTTAATTTTTTTTTTCATTCAACTTAATTACATTCTTACGAAGACGATGATGAACGTAAAATCAAAAGTGGTTCGACTCTGTTAATAAAGAGTTTATAGTCTATATAGTGGATATGTCATCCTTATATTGGATAGGATGCTCTGATAATTATTAGCAGCCGTACATGCTTTTACATTTTCCATGCCGCCTGACACGGTACTGAGCGCGGTTTCGGGTGCCTTAGAGGATTCTGCGTGGCAGTAGGAGAGACTCATCTTCTGAAGGGGAAGGGATTTAATTCGGAGCGTCTCTCGGCCCGGAGAAGAGCTACGTAGGCAAAGAAGGGCAGTCGGAAAATCCAAACAAAATTAACTCTTATTTATCTATTTTTTTTTAATAAGTATAACTTCGATTCCAAAATTATCGATTTTTCTAAACCTCGTCGTCTTTCTCACCCTCGTTGAGCTCAATCCCCTTGTTGGCTCTGTACGTTCTACATCAGTCATTCTCGTTGTTCGACTTTGTATTGATCATTTATGGAATGACATTAATCTAAAATCATTATTCCAATAAAGGGTGTTATCAAGCTTTTCTCTAATTTGTTATCTTTAAAAATCACGATACACTTTGTTTTATTTATAGTCCGCCGCCCCTGACTTGAATTCGTAGATCTGTCAGCACGATCTGACGGTGTAGATTTCATCTCCGAGGCAAGTTGATGACATGACATGGTGGCCTTATTTTAGCTTTTATATATGGAGGGCTAGCCATTGGACAAACTGCCTAACTATCTATAATTTGCCAGATTACCCCTTAAGTTTCTTCTATATATATATATAGATCGTAGATTGGAACAACAAAGCAAACTCAACTATCTTATAGAAAGTCATATATATTGCACTATATCTATGATATAGTCTATAGATTTCGCTTTAATATTCAATTACTATAGTCATAGATAAGTAAATTTATATGTAAATCTTGTGTACATAGTCATTATTGCGTAACGATGTCCCTTAGCTTTGTGATATGATGTGTATTAATTACGAGTAATTTTTTTCTTCATTAAACCTAGCTTAATAAATATGGCACTGCCCAACATCGTTGTTGCTAAAAAAGATTCGATCATTTAATATGTAAGTCAAATCTCATTTATATATATATTTTTATATACCCCAGTTTTTTTGTTTTTTTACGAAAAAACTCATCGTGAATATACTCATGAATTAACAGTATACCCGTAAAATATGATCATATCACAATCGATTTTACAACTTGAAAATCCAACATAAAGTTCAAATTCAGCAATCGCGCGGTTATTGTTTCCCAAGCTCTTAAACCTGGTTTCACGAGTTCGAGACGAGACGGACAGCGGAAAATTGCGTACCGGTTCAGTCGGTGCGTATATGTTGTAATGAATATGTTGCGGCATACAATGAACATATGAATATATGCCACGTCAGTGCATATATATATATATTAAAATATTTGCATATATATATTAAAATATTTATATAATCACGCTTCCAACTAGCATTGCTAAAATTATATCTCTCGATAAATTAATAACTCGATATTATAATAATATAATATTTTGATCCACCGGCATTTAATATATACAAGTTCAATTGTTTATGTTATGGTCTATTAACATATATACACATTTCTTCGAAGAAAAAAAAAACATCGATTAACACATTAAGCAAGGGAATCTTTTAAAACCCTATAAATACTCGGCAATCTTGAAGCGATTCCCTCACACACAAAAATCAAATATAACATCTCTTCCTATCGAAATGGCTTACCTCAAGTACTCTTCTTCACTTGCCCTACTTGCTTTGGTTCTCATCGCAACAGCCTCACTTCCTAACTGCCACGCTCAGCTCTTCCCGGGATTCCCGATCAATATCCCGGGATTACCATTGCCGGGACAAACTCCCCCGACCAATTTTCCGGGATTACCCATCAATTTGCCGGGATTGCCGATCAACTTGCCTGGACAAACTCCCCCGACCAATTTGCCCGGATTGCCGATCAATTTGCCGGGATTGCCGATCAATTTGCCGGGACTAACTCCCCCGACCAATTTACCCATGTCCATGTCAGTCGCCATTCTCGGCACCTTGCGTTGCAACGTTACTCTCCCGACTGCACGGCCGGTGGGTGTCGATGTGACTCTGTCGTGCGACGGAGGTAACACCTCACTGGCTTCTGCGCAGACGGGACCAGGCGGCATCTTCTCCATTTTTTCCAGCGGTGCCAATGCCATGGCCGTGAACCCCACAAACTGTTCTGTGTTCGTGAATACTCCCGTCGCCGGCTGCATCAACCTCAATGCCGGACAAGCCGTCCGAGCTCCGATCAGCCTGGCCCGGATGTTTGTGGTACCTATTCTCGGTCGTATAACAACATTTGTCACCGGGGCTCCTGAAATCGTTACGGTTATGCGTAATTAGCTAACTGTGAAAAAACCCTAGACGGGATTGTCTTCTCCGACACTTTTTTTTTGCGTAGTTTATCTAAGTAAGTACGTGCAGTGTATCACGTACGTATGTTTGCATGTGTGGTCGTCCATGTCATAGGATTACACACACTTACCTTAAACTTATAATATCTAATAATATGGAGAAGATACTGTTTAATTTGTTACTTCGGTCACTATGCTCCATTTGATCTTTTGTTTTCTTTTCTGCATCAGAGGATGGTAATAGTATCTAAACATGCCGGTAAAAGAATCAGATTCCACTAGTGCGCCTTTAAGTGAAAAGTGCCGGCCGGTAAAAGATAAATATTTGCCGCTTATGGCTTATATTGCCAATCTTTTTTTGTGGTACAAATTTTTAACGATATTACGATGAAATGAAAAGTGCAACCAATACAAATTGATTAACGACAATATTCATCAAACACTTAATTGTAAATAATAAAAATCGACCGGTTTAGTATTGTGTGTATATATATACAGACGAAGATGGTTAATTTTACGACTGGTTTTTTTCTTTTGAACTATTTTTTGAGCTTTGGACAGAAAATTAATGTAAAGTATTTTTTGAAGGTTCTTAATTTATATAGCATCCGTGAAACTTTTTAATCCAATACTATAAATAAAACTTATATATAGAGGTGTCAAGTGGGCCGGGTCGGCCCAGGCCCACCCGCCCCGACTCGTAAAAAAGCGGGGTCACCCCGCCCCGCCCCGTTTTTTTGTGGGCCGGGCTAGACTCGTCCCTACCAAAAGGGTCAGGCTGGGTTATGCTTTTCTAGGCCCGCCCCAAACCCGCCCCACCCCGTTCAAAAGCCCGCCCCGAAGCCCACATAAGCCCGCCCCGTGGCCAACTCGCCCCGCCCCGTTTAAAAAAGCCCACATAAATCATATTTTTACTTGTTTTACTGTTAATTTTTTTGGTATTGGTCGCTTTCAAATGTCATTGTCGTTTTTTGGTGCCCTAATAAATCAAGTAATTCACCATATCGTCAACTTTTATCCTTTTTTCTTTTACAACATTGACAATGTTTACTAATAATTCAGTCGTTTTGTTTTTGATATCGTTTGTAATTGTTATGTATCATTTGATAACTCTATTTCTATTTTATGGCAGTGACTGTGAGGCTCATAAATGATTTATATAAAATTATAATAAAAATATTATAATTAACATTATAAAAATAAAAAATTACTCTAAATATTTTATTGTATAGAAATTAACAATTATCTTTGTATTACATGATTTATTAATTTATTTTGTACATATATTCTACTAAATGTAACTCTTAAATTTATTAATCAAAATTCTATAATCGATTATTCTCTAGTTTTAATTTTAGTTTGAGAATGAATTAATCAATTACGACATTGCGTGATTTCATGTATAAAACATAATTTCTTAATTCACTAGTTTCACCTTTATAATTTATAATTACTGGCCACGTTCATAAATCATTATTCTAATTTTATACTCAATAATTAATTTCAAAATCACTCATTATCATTTTATTATTCAATTAGCACTATCATATTCACTATTTAACATCTAAATCTTGAAATTCACGAATCAATTCAACGTTCATTAATTTTAAACCATCAAGTTATAATTTGCTAATCAATTTCATAACTTACTAATCAATTTCATTATTCACGAGGTATAGACCTTCGGTTTGACGATTCACTAATCTATTTCGTATTAACATATTCATTTAGATTTTATAATTGATTAGTTTCAAGTTTCAACTTTAGAATTTATAATTATTAGTCACGTTCATTATTCACTATTCTAATTTTATTATTCACTAATTAATTTCAAAATCACGTATTCTCATTTTATTGTTCACTTTCACTTTCATGTTCACTATTCAATCTTTACATCTTAAAATTCATGAATCAATTCAACATTCATTCATGCTATACTTTCAAGTTATAATTTGTTATTCATTCATTCATGTATTTACTCTCCGTAAAAATCCAACCCGTTTTGGTTTATGAAAAGCCCGCCAAATTCGACCCGTAAAAGCCCACTAAACTCGACCTCGAAAACCCGCCCCGCCCCGCACATTGAACGGGGCGGGTCGAGCCCGCCCAGTTTAACATGCGGGTTTAACGGGTTGTGGGCCGGGTTGGCCCACCCCGGCCCACTTGACACCTCTACTTCTATATCTATTAATTCTAAAAACATTCTTATTAAAAAAACATACACCAATAATATTATGTCAATCAATAGATAAAATTTTTAACTAATAAGCATTCAATAGAAGAAAGAAACAGATGATAACAGAAGAACAAGAAAAACATCAATTTCTTAATATTTATTACTAATATTATTGTATGATAAAAAAATAAAAATAAAAGCCTCTCATTTTAGACACTATAATATATATATATATATATATATATATATATATATATATATAAAAGGATTCTTCTTAAATGTCTAGATCTTTGGTCATAACCTAAGCTGTTTAATACTTGGCCTGGCCCAGCATGCACTGCGTTTAAGACTTATTTGAGGAGTGGGGCAACCCCCCACTTGCCGGTCCAAGTTTGTTCTCGAAAAATCGAGCTCCGTCTTTCAAATTCTAAATTAAGACTTATTTTTCTTTATAAATTAATCCTAATTCTATATTTTTTTGCTTAATTTTTAGAATTTGCGTCTGCGTTTTCTCGTTCTTCAGAGTATCTTTGCATCATGTGTAGTTTTTTATTCCTTAAAAGTAAATATCATCGAATTCCCAATTCAAATGATAAATAAAAGAAATTTACGAGGGCGTAGAACCATCTTCGGTTTGAAAATGATATCGTTAGCGTTGAAGCCGGAAACAAAAAAAAAATGAATTATTGTAGTGTTCATTGTTATGTTGACGACATCGTTATCTAAATTTGCACAGCAGGCGAATGTATTTCTTTAAAGTAGTTTTGTAGAGTTATTGCTTATCATGTTCAAATTTTCTTATCTGAATTTAGTTTGGGTTTTGATGTTTTTATTAAAAAAAATTAATCTTTTAGAATTTTTTTAGAGATTGAAAGTTGTTGTTTCTCTTCTAGACAACTCATTGAGTACGTACATGTCTAACATTTATTATGGGGTTAAAAGTATTCACACAATTTTGAAAAAACATTCAATTGTATAATATTATTTTTAAAAAAAAAATTATACTTGTTTATTAATTTTTAAGACCGACTATTAATAACGGATTTACGTAAATTATCGTCAAATGGCCTTGAAATTCATTTTTGTTATTTGTTTTATTTAGAATAATGTAGTACGTGTTTAACATTTTTGATACATCAAATTATATTGCTAAAGGGCCTTCAGATTTATTTTTGGCCTAGGACCCTAATTTTAAGGCCGGTTCTAATGATGACAACCATACAAAGAAAGTCTTAGATATTCTTAGATATGAAGACATGATATTATACCTGTAGTCCAAACATTTTGAAATTGGCATGTTAGTGGGTACAAAGATAGATGCGAAGTTATTTTGAATTTATAATATGTGTCATATCACAAGAACGTTTCGCGAATCCTGGTGTTTAACGTCCTTCTGTGGTGGCAGTATTAGTTTTATAATATGTGTCTCACAAATGTGATCACATAGACTTATGAATTATGTATTCTTAATGGATCCCGAAGAATAACAAAATACGAATATATATTTATATATATACACATATATATTTATATTAGAACCAAGGTTCTAAATACCGCTTGCCGATGTCGTTTCGCAATTTTTATTTTACGGATATATCGCTTGTCGATGTGTATCTCATAGGTAAGTCGATGGATATGTCGATGGATCGTTTCGCATATCCTCGTAAAAGGATTTTCGATGGGCATGCCGATGGATATTCAAAAAATTTAAAACCTTTTAGAACAATAGTTAAGTGCCAATGATGAATTTCTAAAGAAAAAATTATTACTCTTTTTAGTTGTCTTAGGGTTATTATAAATTAAAAAAAATAAAAAATAAAAAGCTTTGATGTAAGTCTATTGATATGAATTATATATTTGTATATATTATGTAATATAAATAAGTATTTGGGAAATAAAACCAATTTCACAATAAATAAATAAATAAATAAAGAACAGATTTTGGATCCCAAATGAAATTTATTATCCTCCTCTTTTTTTTTGTATTAAATATTTACTGATTAGCCCGTAAATTTTCAATATTAGCATCAGATCAAACTTTGCTACATGTAAAGTGATTAGTAAACGAGCTAATTATTCAACATTAACATGATTAAGCATTGAACTTTTTATCCGTGAAGTAGGAATTAAAGAAAAAAAAAAAGTGATGTAAACAAGTGCGAAGAAATACGAGGTTTGATAAAACGACTGGTAGTAAAAAGAAAAAAAAAATACTAACTATAAGTAAATAACACGAAACTTAGAAAAGTATAGAAGCAGTAAAAACGAAAATAGCAAATACGACAGAAAAAAATTCAAACGACAACAACAATGAGCACGTGCGCCATTTTATTAGTTGTTTGTACTTGGATGATAATAATTACATTATGATAATGATGATCATTTGATGAGTGAAATTTTCTTCATCTTTTTCGTCAAGTTTTAATAGAGTGCATTTTAAGCAACGGTAAAACATGGCCGTCCACGTGGTAATTTATCGATTATCGAATTTTACCTTACTTTTTTATTTTATAAAAACCCGTTTGTAATCTATTCATAAAATTTTATAAAGAAAACCTCAATATTTTTAATTTAACATTTAAAAGTATTATAATTCCAGTTAATTCAAATTTATCAAAAATCCATTTATACTTTTTATTAAACTAGACCCTTAATTAATTTTCGGTTATCAATCCTCTTTTTGTATAATTATTGCTCGCTATGATAAACTTTTATGAATATGAAGTATAATATATATATATATATAAGTAAAATTTAAAGGGATAATGTAAAAAATTCCGACTCTTAAAGGTTCACTTCACACCTTCCGATGTCATTTATAATAAATAAATAAAAACAGAATCAGACCCAAAAGGCAATCTGTGTCTCTTTTTCTAAATAAATAATTGGTAGCGGGAAGTTCATCGCGAGCGAAGCTGGTAATTCTCTCTCTCTCTCTCTCTCTTCATTCTTATCTGCGTGTGATGAGGCTGAGATTAGACCAATCTGGAGTTTACGACTCACTGTGTCCCAATCCAGTTTTTCCTAGTAGTAGTGAATCAATTGAATCCAATAGGCGCTCTGTTTGATTTAGGATCTAACCAGAGAATCGCCGGTGAAAGTACCTAGTTTTTTAATCTAAGAGAATCACTCGTGGCCCGATGGGTTCCCCGCCCATTGCCCGTGTCTGCTCCGCGGGCTCCCCGACCCGAGCTCAGTTTGCTGGCCGGTTTTCCCCCCCTTTTTCTCGAACCGTATAATATATATTTAAAAAATAGAGGGGAAAAGTTGGGGACGGGTTGACCGTCCTCATTAGCAGAGCTGAATTTTTGCACGGGTCGGAAAACCCGTGCCAGGTCAATCCCGGGTGCGGGTTGCCCACGCGTTGAAACTCCACCGGTAGGGCTGCCCCACCTGTTGCCTGCCCGCCTATCCGATTTTTTGTATCCTTCAATATTTTTTCTCCCTTATTTACCCTCAATCATGCTTACTTGGTCCCCCGGAATTTGTTTCGTGCGTCCGCTCCCGGTCCCGGATATGGTTATAATGGAAATTTAGGCCTATCTTCTTGAGTTTACCAGAACATTTGGGAAATTCAATCAGAGAAAATTTGGAATATATCCAGGACTACGATATAACCCCCAATCGTTCGTGAAGAAAGCCGTTACGACGTGAGGGAAAACCTAATACGCTCGTGGAACGCTAATCTCACACTAACCATAATCCCCCTCCAGAGACCCGGCCCGGCCCGCTAGTTGTTCGGCCCTATTGGTCCTATAATTTCCGTCCAAGATGACATTTTCAAATATGGTAAACATCATATTTGCACTTGGCATATTTTGCTGTAAAATTCTTCTAAATTTTAAATGCCCCCTAAAAAGTTAAACCTTAATTTATTTCCTAAACTCTTTTTTTTTTCTTTCTCTAATATTATCTTAAATTAATTGATCAACAGCCAGATATTGGTTGAATCTAATATGCCGGCGATGAAAATAGCGACTGTATTGTTTATGTCGTTGGCGGTGGCGGTGGCAGCCGCCGGAAGCAAAGAAGTAGAACCACCGGAAGCTGCACCGGTCCCAACGCCTTGGCCAGAGCAGTTCCACTCGATCCTGGTGATGAACTACAGCGGAGAAATTCAGCTGATAAACCTGTGGTACGACTGGCCGAAGGGGCGCAACTTCAACATAATACAGCACCAGCTGGGCAACGTGCTCTACGACCTCGAGTGGAACAACGGCACGTCCTTCTTCTACACGCTCGACTCCACCCGTAAGTGCTCCTCGGCCCAGCTCGAGGTCGGAATTCTCCGCCCGAATTGGCTTGATGGCGCGACTTATTTAGGTCGACGCCATGTGGACGGCTTCCTCTGCGATGTGTGGGAGAAGGTGGACTTCATCCAATACTACGAGGACGTGGTAACGAGGCGCCCCGTCCACTGGGTGTTCTACACTGGTGAGAGATTCTTCGCGATTGAAATCAATTCTATGAAAAATCTGCTTTTTTCGACTCTTTTGATTAATATTGGAAGTTCTTATAAATTTTTTTGATCGGCAAAAATAATTGTAGGGAGAAATGCCCACGTGATGACGTTTGAGGTCGGAGCGGTGCTCGAGGACTCGGAGTGGCAGGCCCCTCCTTACTGCTTCCCCATCCAGAGGGATTCTGCGGTTGCCTCTTCGGTGGAATCGCCACTCCATCGCCTCAAGGATAATCGCTTCTCTGCCTTTTAGCCATCAAATCTCCCGTTCACTTCTAGTATTAGTGTCTGTACGTATGTATGTATTTCAGTCTCTGACTTACTGGTCTAATCTTCACCTTTAAACTCAAACATGGAGTCGGAAACTAAAATGGCATATCGCCTTTTGTTTGTTAATCTTTCGATGGTATGATGCTGCTTTTCAGGGGAGAAATTCATGATCATATAGTAGCTAAAAGAAATAGAGATCACGTAAACAGATGTTGCTCATCTACGACGCGATTTCAAGAAACGAAACATGCAGCAGAGGGGAAACACGATCGGAAGAGAGAAAGAGAGATAAACCGGACCATCGAGAGACAATCGTGTTATGTGTCTGTTAGCAAGACCGGTGAGGGCTTAAGGAGAGATATTGTCGGATCGCTTTCGTAATCAACACGTTCAGATATGTCATTCATTTAAGCAAGAAAAGTTCGCTTAGATCACGGGCAGTCCAATCCAAGTACATCGGTGGGATTGATTCCAACAAGGAGCACTTGACAACGAGACAATCGACTCCCAATTCTTGGTTTTATCAATTATACTCTGTATTCTGTTATTTTAGTGCCGAATATTCATTCCCGTTAACAATTTAATGGAAACCGGGTTTCGCAACTTTATTGAGAAATGAGAGTAAAAGATACCATGGAATGAAATAATGTGGTAAATAATGAACAACATATATGAGAAGTGTGATGTAATGTCCAAAAATATCAACTAAAATATGATAAATCACGAGATATTCTATTACAATAACACGTTCCTTTAAGAGCACGGTCGAAAGTCATCTTTAGCCTGAAGATGCATAAGTCGAGAAGACAAATCAAACAAAAAATATTGCCCAAAATCTTTTTGTAAACTCCAAAAAAAAAAAAAAAAAAGGAAAATGAAGAAAAAAACACGGGCAAAAGACTTAATTAAATGC
Organism: Parietaria judaica; assembly: GCA_954871525.1. NCBI lineage: Eukaryota > Viridiplantae > Streptophyta > Magnoliopsida > Rosales > Urticaceae > Parietaria > Parietaria judaica. Next base: position 22,594,471 of record OX940865.1, on the reverse strand, counting down.
TTAAATGACAGTTGTGCCTTTCCAAAAAATTGTAAGAATTTCAAACATGTTTCCGAAAATGAGGCATGAACGTCCGATGCATCTGTGAATAAGCGAGAGAGAGACATGAACTTTGAGAAAGATTTTGCATTTTAAACATGTAAAGGCTTCTTATAGTCAGTTTGATAAAAAGATGAGCCAAATTATGTTATTTAGGTGCAGTTAGAGGATTTATAAAATTAGTTTGCCAAAATAAAGATAATAAAAGAGGATCAACAAGTAATTAGCAAGTAAGGATCAACAGTAGTATTCATAATTAACATCCGTATAAGAAAGCTTATAAATTTTGTGTCTTGTCTTTTTGGTCGTTTTATTCAAAGATTGCTTCTTCCACTTTGGCTCTTAAAGCTTTGTATAGTCAACTACGTCAAGTTGTACTAATAATTTAATAGTAAAAAACGCACTTAAGTCCAATAAAATAGTAAATATGTCCAAAAAAATTGCTTAAAAAAAGTTGATAAAAGAGAGAGACTTAAATAACTGAAATAAATAATAAATAATGATATAAAAGATTGAAAAAAAAAAAAACTAAGTAAACTTATGTGGTGGTGACACATTCTCTCAATTTATATTTTTTTAACACAACTATAACAGTCCATTAATGTTTTTTAACAGAGATTGAAGAGAGCTATCGTTCTACCAAACTTGGGTACATATACTACAATAAAAAGAACTTGGGTATCAAGTGAGATTATCATTTAAATACTTCTGCCGTTATTATATCCTTAAAACAAATAACAGCTTTGTGTTGAATCTTTCCCAGGAATGAGGGAACATACATTATGTTGTCCTAAAAAAACAATACAAACCAAAAATAACCCAACAATTATTAAATAGAAAGAAGACACTCATCCAACGAGAAAATATAGTTATCACTCTGTGAAAACGTGAATTGTGAAGTGTGGAGATGAATTTTGGGTGTTATGATGGCTAAATTCATTATAGGAGTATGAGCCTAGACTCGGACTGAATGCATACTCGTTATGAACGCAGACGCAGATCATGACCAGATTCATAAGGATATATTCTGCCCTTTTTTTAATAAATGCATGAATGAAATTTGGAAAACAAATAAAGTAATTGATAATAGGAATTAAAAGTCGTGAAGAAAAAAAAAAAACATATTCCAAAATACCCACATGTTTTCTTAGTGGCACAAACTTTTAATGATTTAAAAAAATTCGCAAACGTTTTCTATTAACTCTTTACCGTGAAGTATTGAAGTTTCACGTGCTGATGCATTATCTGTTCACGTTTTCAGCACTTTTGGACAAGTTTTTGTCCCTTTTTACCACGTTGCGACATACCTGACTTATAGTGTCACGTGGTGGCATGATAAACAAGATTTAGTTATTATGCGAGAACTTAATGTTCTCACGTGGTGGCATGATAAACAAGATTTAGTTATTATGCGAGAACTTAATGTTCGTTATCTACCTCTTTATAATTTTGGCTACTACCCCTACAAAAACCAAACATTAAATATTTATGCAACTATTTACCCGGTGATATTGCCAGTCTTTTCTTTTCTCACTTAAGAGCACTGCTTCCTCAATTTGAACTATCCACTTTTGAGTCTTAATTACTAGCGTCGCTTATAGAGGGAAAAAAATGTGTAAAACTGAAATAAATACATTATACTTAAGATAATTGTGGTAGAAGTACTTAAATATTTTTTAAAACAGCATATCTCCAAGCTTAAAGTTTGCAATTTCAGTTAGTGTTAATTTAGGTACACGTGTATGCTTTGAATTGAAGTATTTATTATAAAAAATCAATAGTAGCATACATCATATCCCAAGTGTACAAGTGTAAAAAAGATAGTTAGCATTAAGGAGATACAACGGACGAAAATCAATCAAAAACATTATATTTTTTATAAAAAAAATTGCTATGTATTTAGGGAAATTAAAAAATTTAAGAATATGCCGGGCTATTTCAAATATTTTAGGCACTTCTCTTGAAATCATCCCTATTTATTATTATTATTATTATTATTATTATTATTATTATTATTATTATTATTATTATTATTATTATTTGGTGTGTCCACTTCTAATATGATATGGTCTGATACTCTGATTAGTCTTTCAAGATCTGTCATTTTTTTCTTATAATAATGGAATAATATGCATTTGAGCTCTTGTTAATACATGTGTGCGAAGACGTTGAGTTTTACGTTTAAGACCCATAAAAGATAAAACAATCACTTAACACTAATCTATTGTTGGTGCTCAAATTTTCGGTAATCATTTCGTGAATTTCACATCTAAATTTTACTTTTTCTAAACGATAATATTTTTCGAGAGATAACTTTATGTTTAGATAGTTTTATTCTATTTTTTTCTGTTTGAAGTTTGAATTTTAATATTTTTATTTATATTAGTTGAGTTTATTTATTTTTCTTAAATGTCAATATAATTGAAATTCTAAGTTCACTTCCTGAAATTTTGAACCTCTACTTTTAACTGAAAAAACAGAAGGTGAATGTCTATTTTCTGGGTGAGTTTTTTAGAAAAAGTACAAAGAAAAAAAGTAAAAGCAATTACGTGTCATTACACATAAGCATCCATGTCGTAATTAACGGTATGTACCGTTAAGTCTGTTACATTTTTGTAACTTACGATACTTTTGCCACTGAAACTCAAACATACATGCGTATCAGTATAAACTTCATCAAAATCAGAACCCAATTTATAATTTTCCCACCAATCCCGATCAAGACGAAGACCTCTATATATACCAGAAAAGCTTGAAAATTCTCCTTCGAAGCTCAACCATGGCGACTCTCAAGATCACCAGAAGACACCACAAGCGCCTCAACAACCCCTTCCCGCCTCCCCCGAGCTCGCTCCCCTTCATCCATGGCAGCCTCCTCGCCGACCCCACCGCCCTCCCTCCCTCCCAGGCCTTCCCTCTCGGCTCCCACTTCCACCTCCTCTGGACCTCCACCAATGGCGGATCCTTCTCCCTCCGCCACCGCTCCCGCCCCGAGAAGCCCCTCTGGTCCTCGCTCCCCGGCCGCGCCTTCGTCTCCGCCGCCTCCGCCGACACCGAGATCGAGGAGAGCCGCGGCTCCTTCGCCGTCAGCGACACCGCCCTCCGGTCCCTCTGCAACCACCAGACCGTTCAGAGCGTAAGAGTCTTGGACGGATCCCGATCCGACGACGAGCTTTCGGAGTTCCGGGATCGGGATTTGCAGCTTCCTGCTGTAGTGATCTCCGGTTGGGTCCTGAGCGTGAACGTGAAGAGCAGGAGATCGACGGAGTCCGATGTCTGCGCGAAGTACCGGGTTCTGTTCGATCAGAAGAGCGAAAACCAGGTCGGGTTTCGGGTGGAATTCGGACATTTAAACCGCGAGTTCAGCCCGAGAGCTTCTTCCTCCTCGGGTTACCGGAGGAGTCGGAAACGGCGAGGGTTGTTGTGGTCTTTTGGCAGGGCGAAGAAGGTGGTGACGGTGTCTCCTCCGTCGTCAGAGACGGAGGCGGAGAGCGAGGGCATTTTGGGGAGAGAGCTGAACAGGGTTTGGTTGACGTATTGGAGTGAAGAGGATGCGCGGTTTTTCGGGTTCGGAGAGCAGTTTTCTCACATGGATTTGAAGGGTAAAAAAGTCCCGATCTTGGTTCAAGAGCAAGGCATTGGGAGAGGAGATCAGCCCATCACATTTGCAGCTAATTTGGTCAGCTACAGGTACATACATACATATATATACATACATATTATATTGAATTCCGTGAGTAGTATGGTGGGTTTTTGTTAAAATTAAGCTAAGAACAAGTAGGTGCGGTGCGGAGCGGAGCGGAACCAAGATATAAATCCCCGAGAGCTAAGTAATTTTTATTTTACTAATTCCGGGATGGAACATGTACTGTGTCTAGTCTGTGTATATAAGCCATATGCAACTAAGGTTTGGGCGGGACCAAGATACAAATCCCCGGTCAAGCTAAGTAATTACCAGTTCCGGGAAGAGATATTTACGAAGTTAAATTAATGGTGAACATAAAGAAAAAAAAATAATCAGGGGTAAATTATGAAAAAATAAAAATTTATGATAATTTTGAATATTGATTGAGGCTACAGTCTCGTACCGGGTGTCTGAACATCCGCCCTTGTGCAGTGGCGGAACCACAAGATTCAAGGTTCGGGGGGGCAAGTTTGAAATCTTAGTAGAAATTAGGAGGATTACAATGAAAATATGTAAAAAAATATATATATAGGGGTAGAGGGAAAATTCACTCAAATTAGTACGAAAAAAACCCGTCTAATATTTAACTGACAGCGGGTAAACTGACATAATACAAAAAATTAAATACGGAGAAATAATCATATTGCAAACTGAGGCGATACGACAAGTTTAGAAGAAAAATTCCGAATGGCGTACTGATAAGTTATCCGATGCAGGGCAGGGGGCGACTGGTCAACTACTTATGCGCCTTCTCCGTTCTATATGACCTCAAAAATGAGGTCACTTTACCTCGAAGGGTATGAGTATTCCGTGTTCGATTTGACAGAGCCTGACAAAGTTCTGATACAGGTAGTGACAGTTATAGATGCTAATTATCTGCTTTGGGATGTAAATATATGTACTTTTAATATCTAAATTTGTTTCATGGGAGTGCCAAAGTTTATCTCAATCTGTTTTGCCATGTCAATGTGATAGCTTTAATTTATTTTGAACTAAATTATAATGTTATTAATGCTTTAGGCTATTAGGGGCATTTTGGGTAGTTTGTAATAAATAGGGAAATTGCAAAGAAGACGGCATGTCGGTTTGAAGATCGGCCGCTGCGTCTATGATTAGGTTCTGTTAAAACAATGAAATAATCGAGAGTTCATCACTTCGATGAGTTCCCGTTTATTCGTGCTCGGGAGTTCATCACTTTGGTGGATTCCCTTTGATTGTTTTCTTCAATATAAAACACCAACATAAGTAAATGAAACTGTTCTTTCTTGTTTCTTTTTTATTTCTTTAGGATAAAGTGGCTGATCCGAGATCTGAAAACTCGCAGTTCTCGATGTTGTTTGTGATGGAGCTTGCAGATATACGGAAACTCGGCTCAAGGACGGATAATTCATGGTAACTCGCCTTGCGAGCTCATCGAAAGCTACACCGAAACCATTGGAAGACCTCCCCAGCTTCCCGAGTGGATATTATCGGGAGCAATCGTCGGAATGCAGGGCGGCACTGAAAGAGTACGACGAGTTTGGAATGATCTCAAGATGCACGACGTTCCCGTTTCAGCATTTTGGTTGCAGGTAACCACAAAATTTGTGGAATTTTGGCACAAGATAAGTAACCAATTTATATAATTAAGGGAAAAAATGTCATTTTCAAAACTTCTCAAGTGACTTATGGCTGTTATTTTATGAACAATGATTTCGTATCAAATAAAAGTTAATGTAGAGTTATCATACTATGATAATATCATGTTATTATGTTGTATGTAGTTCATAATTAATTGTTATTCAGTAAAATATTTTAATGAAAGAGACCTAGGCTAATAAAAGAGTAGTCAATACTCATTCGCTAAAATCCATCAGATTGGGCTCGGTGAAGATTTGGTGAAAATTTCTGTAACGAGAACGATTTTTGGGTCGTAACACCTTGTTTATCATTTGTGTACCAAAACCATTGGCGTGTAGGATTGGGTGGGGCAAAGAGAGACCATCGTCGGATCGCAGCTGTGGTGGAACTGGGAAGTCGACACGGCCAGATACCCGGAATGGCAGCAGCTTCTGCACGACCTCAGAGACAAGCACATTCAAGTCATGACGTATTGCAATCCTTGTCTTGCTCCGGTAACTCTCTGAACTGTCGTTTGTGGCAGCAATGCCCCGATTGTTGATTCAAAAAGTAAAATATCAAATTATGTGTACTACTACTAAATGACTTACTTGAGGTTAATTTTGTCATTTCTGTTACCGAACGAGAACAATATACAAGGTTGTGGGACTTTTTTTCAAGCACTCCTATAATTTGTAATTATGTAATAGATGTTGTGACGAAAACCCCGTAACACACTCAAATAAGTCACGTGATGCACATAAACTACAATATTTCATCATATTTTATCGTCGAGGGGGAGATACGCTACATTTTGAAAGAATGTGGGATATTTCTGCCACAAACTAAAATAAAATGGGCAAAATACTCATGTAAAGATTAGAGAGCATTACTCAAAAACAAATATTTTCTACTTGAAATGCAGACTCATGAGAAGCCAAACAGGAGGAGAAACCTATTTGAGGAGGCGAAAAAGCTGGACATATTGATAAAAGACAAACATGGCGAACCTTACATGGTACCGAACACGGCTTTTGATGTAGGAATGTTGGACTTGACTCATCCTGACACCGCAATCTGGTTTAAGCTCATACTTCAAGAAATGGTGGATAATGGTGTTCGAGGTTGGATGGCTGATTTCGGGGAAGGCCTTCCCGTCGATGCCGTCCTCTATTCAGGTATTTAAGATCTTGAAAGAACGATCTACAGTTTCTGGGAACTATGCCTGAACGCGCTTGAAGCCGGTACCAAAGAGTTTTATGCACTACTGCCACTCAAACTACCTAATGAGTGTGCAAATGCCCCTTGAACTCGGAAAACAATCTCGTTGAATTAGACCACATTACCGTTTAAGTTTGTACCTAATTTTTAATCAAAAGACACAATATATTTGAACCGTTAACGAGAGCAGAGACCGACTAAAGATCTAGTTTAAGTTACAGATATATTATATATATGTGTGCGTATATATATTACCATGGAATTCATGTGATGAACATGCTGAGCCATTTCAATGCCGACTTCGCTTTCCTTATCGCGCAAGAAACATGTCACATACAAACTCTGACTCACTATATATCTTCAGGGGAAGACCCGATTTTGGCTCACAACAGATATCCGGAGCTGTGGGCCCAGATCAACAGAGAGTTCGTGGAGGGGTGGAAGAGCAACCGTGTCGGAAAGCAGAGGGAAGATCCGGACGAAGGCTTGGTGTTCTTCATGAGAGCCGGCTTCAGGGAGAGTCCGAAATGGGGAATGCTGTTCTGGGAAGGGGACCAGATGGTGAGCTGGCAGTGCCATGACGGAATAAAGAGCTCCGTCGTCGGCTTGCTCAGTGGCGGGATCTCGGGATACGCGCTCAACCACAGCGATATTGGAGGATACTGTGCTGTCAATTTCCCGTTCCTCAAGTACCGGAGAAGCGAGGAACTTCTGTTGCGGTGGATGGAGCTTAATGCCTTCACTACGGTTTTCCGAACACACGAGGTAGTTAGTAATCACAGGATGACACTTTCGTGGCTACTTCATCAAGAATTATTGGCTCTTCTCTCTCGTATTCTCTCTCGTTTCTTAAATAGATCAAAGATTATAACTTAATCGGTCGAGAAAAAATCAAAATATAGTTCAATTGCCTAGGTATAGTGTAACATTTAATTATGTTTATTTGCACAAATACCTCTCATATTTTGTGTTTATATCACTTTTTTGCACTTATATCTCGTTTTGTGATTAAATTATGCCTTATATGAGCAGGGCAACAAGCCACTCTGCAACACCCAATTCTACTCAAACGATCGAACATTATCGCATTTCGCTCGTTTCGCGAAGATCTACAAAGCCTGGAAGTTCTACAGACTCCATCTTGTTAAGGTAAACCCGGTTTGTTCCCGTAGAAATAGTAGGGGCGAAACCGGGACATGGCCTTTTCATGGCAGGATCTCAGCGTTTTCAGCCCTTCCGAAACCGGGACATGGCCTTTTCATGGCAAGATCTCAGCTCGGTTTCCGGTTTTATTTGGACTAAAAGGGCCAATTTTCGGGGTCAAAACTTTCACCCCAAGTAGCATCCCATGGATCAACAACAAATCTCTTGCTTTCTTGTGCAGGAAGCTTCATCGAAGGGTCTGCCCGTGTGCCGCCACATGTTTCTCCACTACCCCAATGACGAGCGTGTTCTCAGCATGACTTACCACCAGTTCTTGATCGGCGACGAGATTCTAGTCGTTCCCGTCCTCGACAAGGGCAAGAGCAGCGTCAAGGCGTACTTTCCGACTGGAGAATCGTGCTCGTGGAAGCACGTGTGGACCGGAGAAGTGTTCGCTCGCCATGGATATGAAGCTAAGGTGAGAGCTCCGATTGGCTTCCCTGCCGTGTTCGTGAAATCCGGCTCTGACATCGGTGAAACTTTTCTCAAAAATTTGAGAGAACTCAAAATTCTTTGAGAAAAAACAAATTGTACATTGTTTGATCATGGTGTTGTAAATATGTAATGAGCACATTTGCTTGTAAATATCAATGAGAGGTTTGAGATTGATGAGAAAAAAAAAACATTGGTCTCGTTAATGTGGAAGAAAGACTCATTATTTCCGTTTCCGTATCATTTTACCGTGGGATCTCGATCCGACAGTATATATGCACATGTATTTTATAGGAAAAACGGAATTAGAGCATCGAGTTCGGGAAAAAATTAAACTGAGTAGAATTTAAAGGAAAACTTACTTGTGAACAAGAAAATTGACAATGGCTCGAGCTTGGATTTCAGTCGCTGAGACTAAAAAGGGTTTTCTTTTTTTTTAATGTGTCAATGTGATAGCTTTCTCCATCTCATAATAATTGAATCGGATAATAAATTGGAATATTCGTAGCTTGATGGCATCAATCAACCTTTAAAGCATATACTTTGGGGATAACTTATGCTTAATTAATAATTAAAATGAAAACTCCGAAAGAAAGAAAAAAAAAAACTTTCTAATTACTTCATTTTCACTAAAGCTTTCTTGTATTGGAAATCGGGGTATCATTTATCTACAAAGCGTTCTTGTTTCGGTTCGATTACATACTCGGATCCTATTAGGAGTTCATAATTTGATAGGCAATCAGTCAGTTATCCTTAGAAACGGATGCGAACCGGCTATTGAAAATCAACGTAAATCATAGAGAAATGAGTCCGGCAAACAGGAGATCGCCGAGACAATAATATCCCTTCTTTATAAATAAATTAAAGAGACCAATCCTTTGAGATAGATCGGAAGCTCTCCGTGATGCGAAACGGGAATGAAATCGAAGCACAAGCTTAAACCCTATCCGTTAAGAAGGATGTAAACCGAATTACATGAGGAAATTACCGGATTACCCTTAATGTCATCAATAAAGCCTAATTAAAATGAAGCAATTAAATATATGAAGGTATATCAGAAATATATGGACATTACACTAACAAAAACCCAATAATCACCTTAATGGATGATGAGATATAAAGCTTTTGAAACAAGTTCCTACATGTTCATGTTGTAACAATGTACAGAGTCATAACTAGACCACCTACTTTCAATGAGGAGCCTCAGATGTCTAACTGTCCCACATCGATCATATTTGCGCTATTCTGTATGAGCTCCTTCCGGTAATCGACCTATAACATAACCGAAACAAACAAAATTAGCCATGAAAGAGGCTGAAAAAAAACATAAACCGTGAACAGCAAGTTTCGCCATCGTTTTGAACTAGTCTTTTAGTTCCGCGGCAGTTTCGATAAAGTTAAGCCCGTACACGATAGAAGTGTGCTTATAACGGATCGATGTAGTTCAACACAAGTATAAGCGAGCCAAGAAGAAGAGAAATGTCAAACGTAATTGTAACTACATGCCTCCTGAATTAGTCGTATTATCGCAGTTTCTCCTTTAATTTTTTAGACCAATTTCCCTCTTAACTTGCAAATTGTAGCCACTTCCTCCATGATCGTTTAAAAATCAACGATTTTCGTCAAAATTTTATTTCTTTAAAATTTTGCAGCTAATAAAAAGACAAGTAACATACCCGAACACCCATAAGGGATGAAAAAACCATGTTTGCTTCGGCGGCATCTTCAACAACTAACTGCTTAAGAAGCCGTTTCTCGGGATCCATAGTTGTATCCCACAGTTGCAAAGGCATCATTTCTCCCAACCCTGATATCACTCGCAGAAATTAATGGGAGGCATTCTCAAAGAATTGTATTCATATGAACCGCATACCTTTGAACCTCTGAATGTTGTATGATGCGTTTGACGGGAACTCTTTCTGAAGCTTCTTCAACTCGGCTTCGTCGAAGCAATAGTACGCTTGTTTTCCCCTCTCAACCTAATAATTACCGGATAAGAAGAATATATAGGACCGGATAAATAATATAAGCGAAGCAAGTTCTTTAAAGAGAAATATAATCCTGGTTTTTAAATTTGAGTTAGACCCGGAAACTCTCTCAAGGAATGTTCCACTAATCAAGCACGACGCCTATAACTAAATGTAATGGACCGTTGATCAAGGGTCTCAGATTTTTAAAAGTAATTCTAGAACAGTTTACAAGCAGTTTAGAAGTCGGGGATTACAGTGCAAGTATATCTAAAATGTGGACACGGGCAAAAATTTGGCACCGACCTTGTAAAGGGGTGGTACACCAACATATATGCAACCTTCATCGAATAAGGCTTTCTGCAAGAATTAATACCCAATAATTAGAAAATAATCCCCGTACTTTTTATTTATTCGCCAAAAGTAAAAAAGAGTCCTAACAAACACCTGATATCTGAAGAAAAATGTCAGTAACAAAGTTCGGATGTGAGCGCCATCAACATCCGCGTCCGTCAAAATGATGATCTTGTGATACCGCAAGTTTTCCTTTTTAAAATCCTCTCCCTGAACCGAAATGGATTAAACATTGAGCTCCATACAAAATGAAAATTGGAAAAATAAACAAGTTAAAAGAACAGTCTCACTACACCTTTACTCCGAGTCCAAGAGCAAGAATTAAATTTTGAATCTCCTCGTTTTTGTACATTGCTGCTTCATCCTTTCTTTCAATATTCAAAATTTTACCTCTGAGAGGAAGAATTGCCTGCAGCCAAGTGTATTTATATTTCTACGTTATTCACAGATATAAAACGGTAAAATACATGCTTGCCAAAATAACATATTTCGTACTGATTACAATTTTACAATAAGAGCAAAATTTACCTGAAATCGCCTATCACGACCTTGTTTCGCACTTCCACCGGCTGAATCTCCTTCAACTATAAAGATTTCTGCAGATATAGTGGAAAAGAAAATATTATGAACATAAAATTAAAAAGAAAAAAAAAACATTTAAAAAAGTGCACCAAAATCACAAGAAAATGTTGAAAGACTTTATTTGTGGTTAAAAAAATTAATTGTTTATGTTTGGAATTTCATTAGTATTATCGTGTAATGCTATGTTATTAAGTGCATAGCCGAATTACATGATGGATTTATCAGAAATTAGTCTCGCGAAAATTCAAAACAATACTAAAGAATATAAAACCCACCAGATTCTTCTGGATTTGTTGACGAGCAATCGGCTAACTTTCCGGGAAGCGAAGATGACCGTAATACCCCCTTTTGTCTGACTAGTTCTCTTGCCCTCTTTGCTGCCAAAGCAGCCTAAAGACAGATTTTGGACGTGAGAAAAAAAAAATAAGTTGAAAATTCACTTCTATATTTTAATTTATTTTACAGGTTAGTAGTTGATAAAATAATGCATTTTTCATCTAGTCCTTGAGTAAAAGATTCAGTGTTTTTCGCAGAATATTTATTATTACATTATGTAAATTGATTATTTAATCGTCATTTCCGAGTAAAGGGTGAACTCAGAGAAGCGAATATCTGGCTATGTGATAAGACTGCCATACTTGAAGGAAGGGCAAAGACGTCTTTTAGTTTTTATTTATGTGATTTAAACTCTTGATCTTATGTATTTATTTCAGGGTAAGCGATAATTAACGGATAGGAAATCGTAATTGTAGTTTGATTGTCAAATCATCCATTAAAGAGCTTCTTTCTCAAAGGAAAGGCCCGAATGGCTTACTGAATTGTCGTTTTCTGCTCGTTATTTATAACTATGCCTGAGCAATGTAGATAGCAAAACGTAAATAAATAATGAATAAAAAAGAAAACCTTGAGAGCATTTAGCGCCTTTGAAAGGATAGAATCAAGAACATCAGGGTGTAACTCCAGATACTCGGTGAGAAACTCTTGAACCGATTGGTCAACCACTTTCCGCACCTCCGGATTTCCCAACCTCGTCTTTTATCATCACAAATTGATCCCACAATATAAGCTTACATCAGTAAATGCTGGTACAAGTTTTTTAACTAAGAAATAATTGGAGAAATAAAATAGAATACTAAAAAAGGAAGCACCTTAGTTTGGCCTTCAAACTCAGGATTAGAAACCTTGACAGAGACGACGCATGTTAATCCCTCTCTTACATGTTCTCCACTCAACGTAATATCCTTATCCTGAATAAAAAAATAGACTACGATTCAAATCAAAGGTATCCGATTATGTCGCAGAACATACAACTTTAGTTAGAATTTGGAAATAGTCCCTAACTTGCTATATTTGTACACTTGCCCACCTTGATAAGCTTTGATTTCTTGCCAAGATTGTTGAGAGTTCTTGTCAATGAAGCCTTGACCCCATCAATGTGTGTGCCACCGTCAACGGTTCGGATGCTATTCGCATATCCTAGAATTGTGTCCGAGTACGAATCAGCACACCTAAGGAGAAATTAAGAGCGACCAGAATTTGACGTGATTAATGATATCAAATACCAATGTTATTGAATGAGAAGTCGTGTGAACAATCAAATGATATGTAGAAAAAAAATCTATTAATAAAGAGCAGATTAGTCACATTATAGGACGACGAAAAAAGAAAAGAAAAAAAAAAAACTAACTGCTACTTAAAAACACTAAAATAAATAACGAAGTAATTTAACTACACTAGATTACAGGTCTAACAATGGCTTACCACTGGAAAGCAGCATCAATGGCGACTCCGTCGGTTTCTTTTCTGAAACCCACAATGTCATGAAGTGAATTCTGGATCATAGAACTGTTAGTCAACAGTTACAAGACTAATAAAATTGTCAAACCCGGAATTAACTTAAATTAATAATAAAAAATAACATTTCCGGTATAAACTTAAGAATTAAACACACCTTATCTGTATTTAGCCATCTCACATATTCAATCAACCCTCCAGCATAGAAGTATACATTGGATAGACATTTTTCTGGATCACTATCTTCTTTACGGAGATTAATGGTAAGCTACAAAAGAAAGAAGTAATCAGTTAGAAGCGACGTAAAAAAACAAATACGAATAAACAAAATTTCAACAGAGATAAATTCTTGATACTTTTAGTGAATAAAAAGAATCGGATAACAAACGTGGTGGTCGTTACTTCCGTAACGCAACCCGATGTTGGCGCCTAATATCGGGATCGGGAAACCCTAATCCCTATTTAATACAAACTCCCCGAAATACCTCTACTAACCTAAAGCATAATAATTTAATTTGAAATATGGGTCAATACGAAGTAAACTGTGAGGAAAATTTTTCTCAGAAGAGTGTGGTTACGGTCCCAGGATATAGATCTCGTCACGGACTAGAACCAGTGAAGCCTTATATACCTACGGTGTCGACCCTGAAAGCCTAGAGAGAATCTAAGCTAATTTTACTAAACTAATTTACCGAATAGTTCATGATTTTCTCTACTCATTGCTTAGAATTCATTGAATAAGCCAAACATTACAATTAGTGATTCGGGCCAGGGCTTGCATAAATACTCAACATAACTATACATGGCATGATTACATAACTTATATAACAGAAAATTAAATAAATAAAAATATGAATTAATGTTAAGTCTAACAAATACCATAGGATTTAGAAAAGCTAGTTCCCTGATTCGCCCACTGATTGTATTGTAGTCAAACTCGATAGCAGTTGTGAATACTGCACCCAAAAAATTAGATCAATCTTTCGAAACTGCTACAAAAAATTGAATATGAAATACGAAAGTGAAATTCAAAGTTTTGAGTTTCAAGGGGAAGAAATAAAACCTTCTTTGTCAGGCCAAAATCTAATACTCGTCCCTTTCCGCTCTTTTGATTCGGTTGGAAGGACATAAGATGTAAGAGTGGTCATTGGCTTCCCACGAGAATATTTTTGCCTATATTCCATTCCATCACGCCAAACCGAAACTTCCAATACCTATAAATAACGCACCATAAGTAGACGAGAAAAAACACGCCACACAGGTGCTTAATATTATTTTTATTAGATTCTTAAATATCCGCAATTGTTCTGTGCACTGCTACAGCCATTGCTTTCGTCGAATATATTAGCTTATGTTCTGATTTTATGGACATATGCAGCATAAGTACCTATAAAGTAATGATTTGGGGTGACATAATCCCATTGTTTGTTTATCATGGCTACTATCAAACCCAAATATCACCATAAATGTGTCTTCTATGTACCTTATATGAACACCAACGGGAACTTATGGAGCTACATAAATCATAACATTGGATACTTAACCCATGATAGACAAGCCATGGGATTATGCCGCCTCAAAAACACTACTTATGGCGCAAATATCCCTATGTTTTATTCAGTTAGTTTAATTAGTAATTAGTTAGGTACTCTGTTCGAGTATTGTTCATTTATAATTTTGAATTTTTGAGTACTTTTAGTTGTGTTAAAATATTATTTTTTCCACTTTTACCGGCTTGCACTTTTGCTAGAGATCAACAAAATAATTATTATAACGATAGAACTAGCGCAGTAAAAACTATTGTAGATGGGAAAATAATCACACCTCCGATAAGGCATTCACAACCGACAAACCGACACCGTGAAGGCCACCAGAGACACTATATCCACTACTAGAACCACCAAACTTGCCACCAGCATGCAAAACCTGTAAAAAAAATGGAGAAGGGAATTTAATATATACAAAAAGTTCGTTTATATAATAGTTGTTACTAAAATAGTGTTGAAACTCATTAAATTTAAACTATACCGTCAATACAGTCTCGAGTGAAGATTTCTTCGTCACGGGGTGAAGATCAATGGGAATCTGCAAAGAGAAGTGAGAATTGAGACAAATATAGTATTATCATCGAAAGATTTATACCCCCTCTTGCTTGAACTTT
The DNA here is from genome assembly GCA_954871525.1 of Parietaria judaica. Taxonomy (NCBI): domain Eukaryota; kingdom Viridiplantae; phylum Streptophyta; class Magnoliopsida; order Rosales; family Urticaceae; genus Parietaria; species Parietaria judaica. The sequence continues at coordinate 22,579,434 of OX940865.1, read as the reverse complement.
TGAGCAATAGAAAATATAGTGTGTGTGTGTGTGTATCGCATGAAACAATAATAGAACAAATCCGAATTTATCCATATTTCTCACTGTTAAGAGCTAAATCATTCGGATTCAATTCCACAAGTAAATGACGAGTAACGATTTAATTAAAATTTGTTAAAACAAGACAGGATAATACCCCACGGCCATTATCGACAACACTAACAGAACCATCTTCATGCAAAACGACGTCAATCTTTGAAGCAAACCCCGCTTGAGCCTCGTCCACAGCATTATCCAATATCTCGTAAACCTAAAAACGTTAACGAATTACACTCTTTAGATTCAGTAAAACAATACAACGGTGCAAAATCGATAATCTAAAAACCCAAAAACATAAAAATAAAATTACGAACCAAATGATGCAACCCGCGAGGTCCCGTGCTTCCGATGTACATCCCTGGCCTTTTCCTAACCGGGTCCAATCCTTCCAACACCTAATTATGATATAAATTTAGCAATTTGTTCAATAATTCTTACAAACATTGCACGCACTTTGTATCATTTCTTACTTGAATCTGCTCGGAGCCATAAGCTTTAGAGCCGGAGCTTTCTTTTAGGGTTTCGGTCGACATGAAAGCCCTCGGAATGACGGCATGAAGAACCCTGAAGCAATCTGGGTTCCTCTTCCATCCAAAGCATGTTCTGTCATATCAAAATGAACAAAATATAAGATAAATAAAGCTCGGACCACCTCGTTGTAATTTACATATAAACAGTGAATCGGCACCAAAAACTCCATGCCATTTTCTCGGATTCCCGGGAACCAAAACCGAAAATAGAAAATCAGACAAGACAAGAACCTTGCTCGATAGCTATACAGCACAGAATTAACCACCTCATACCAAACACTGAAACTCCATAGAAGAAAGAAATGCATCAAACCACATCAAAATTTTCAACCCGTTTTTTTCGTATTCACGGGAACCAAACAGAAAATAGAGAAAAACAGAAAGTAACTTTGTTAAATATATTATCTCCGCGCAGAACCAACCAAAACTCTCTGAAAACCACATATGCACTCAAATGACATCAAACATTTTCTCGGATTCCCGGGAACCAAACAGAAAATAGAAAAACCAGAGTTAGGAATTCTTATCTCTTCACAGAACTCCATATGAGAATGGAATGCACCAAACGAGTTCAAATTTTTGCCCGGGAGAAGATAGAAAATTACAACATGGTTCAGTATCTTATCTCCGCACAGAACTAACCAAAACCATGAGTCCCACTCGTATCAAGCTCAACCCAGACAGCAAACGCATCAAAATTTCCACCCATTTTCTCGGTTTCCCGGGAACCAAACAGAAGACAGGAAAGTGCCCAGAGAGAGAGAGAGAGAGAGAGAGAGAGAGAGAGAGGGAGATTACCTGGGGTGGTCGAGGAAGAGGGAAGGACGCGAGTGCGAAGAAGCGGAGCGGAAATGGGAGTGAAGAGAGGAGAAGCGAGAAGCCATGAAGCGACGGAGAAGATAAGGAGGAGCTTTGGGAGCGAGAAGCTGAAACCCCATTTGGCTTTTATCTCAACTCTGAAGAACTCAGCTTTCAGTCTCTCTCAGACTCTCTCCTTAAACCCTACCACATCCTTCAACTTTTTTCCCTCCACCCCTTTCATAGATACATGAGTATGAGAGTGTGAGACCATTGCGGTAAAAGTATCTAAATTTATTCAAATTTATGTAGTATAATCTTAAGTTTTACGTTTCTCGTGTTAAATTATTTCATATGAATAAATACTTAAGGTCGTGAGATTTGTTCAGTATCAAGTTTAACGTCTCTCTCGCACCGCCAACATCAGCTTCATCGATGAGTTAAACCACATCGCCAGTCATTCATTTACCAAACTACGTGAGTGTTGAGGTCAAAAATCGGCATCCGCAGTCACGGAGTTACGGGGGTGTAATTCCGAGTTTAGATTACTTTAGAGCTCGGGTCTTTCCGTTAAAACTAGATCACGTTGAAAGAGATGAGTGTTCTCGAGAAAACGACTCGCGTTGTTTGTTGAGTGATTTGGCTTCGAAGAGAAACCCTTTTCACGTGTATATTGATGGTGCAAAAATGTGTGATTCTTCGTACATGGGTCTTAGCCTTCTATTTATACTTAGCTAAGATATTCAAATCAGTCCTCATAGTTGGGTTGTTACAATTGTGTTTGATTCCCTCATAATGGCTATAATTGCATGGCTGTAATTATGGGCGTAACTGTCGTCGTCAATTGGGTGGAGCGTCGCTTGCGCCACGCTGATTGCTTTGATTCCTCCTTCGGTCTTTGCCTTCAGTAGTTATTATCTTCGTCGATAATGATGCGCCTCGTCGCCGCTCTCCCCGTCATCCTCGTGGTCTGGCGATGATCTTCTTTGCTGAGGCATCATTGACGGTGATTATCGCAGCATGCTTTCCTTGTCGCTTAGGACTTTCATCGCCTTGGTCCGAGATGATCTCGTTTGAGTTGGTTGACTGGGCTTGTGTGGGTATTGGGCCTTTGGCTAATGAGTCTCGACTAAAACGACAAAGGTAGATTTCGTCGTAACAATGTGAATTACCGTAGACGAAATTGTACTTCAACAGTGAGGACCTGATTTGCCTGGACTACCAGACAATACGTAGGCAGCCCTGCTATACTGACGGGGCCCAGCATTAATTATTTCTTTTTTGCAAGTCTTCCTTCCCCGTAAGGGAAAATCATCAAGGATCGCCAAGAACAGCCCGGAAGGCTCATCGAAGACGAAGGATTTGCCCCCAGCTTTGACGATCGCAAGTCAACCCGCGTTGACTCCACCTTTGATCGCCCACCTGACTCACGGGTATGGCCCGGAACTCGAACCGTGGATCGAGTTCTCACTTTAGTCATTTTAAAGCATTAACAATACCACCCTAATGAATATCTATATTAATGTTTATGTGCCTAATGTTTATTTTTGCTGGTTAATGTACCAAAGTTGTCGTGTCACCCGTCGTCGGTTGATGGTCATATGACGGGGTGCACGAAAATATCTAACGGAAGCGAGTTTGGGTACATTATCCAGCAAAAGTGAACATTGTGCACACATAAATCGCAATCGGTAAAACATTTGGTACATTGGTCGCACATAATTTTGGGTGACACGGCATCTTAGGTGGCAAATATGAGGCGTGGGTTGACGGTCACATGACGAGGCGCACGAAAATATCTAACGGAAGCGACTTTGGGTACATTAGTCATCAATAATAAATATTGAGCACATAGATCGCAATCGGTAAAACATTGTGTACATTGACCACAGCTTAAAAAATTATTATAACTTGATGAGTTTTTCTTACCATTTCTTTTTATTTTAATTGTTACAAGGCATGAACATCTTCTTCCTAGAAGATATAGGATTAAATGATCATCATTGACTACTTGAGGTTTACACGTAATCAATGCCTTCTTTCTTAAAGCTCGTGAGCTTACAGTGCCAAAATCAAACAGGGCACGGACGATTCATCTCTCAGCTTGCTTTGCCAAACGCATAGGCAATCACTGCTTGTACCCGCCCTGCGGGACGAGCCGGGCGCGTGGAGGCGCATGCCCGTGAGGGCGGTGTTGTAGTACTCTCTGACGTGCGTTACGATTCCGTGGCTGGAGAGAGTCCAAACGTGGACCCAGGAGACAGCACCGGCCTCGCAGCTGCCGAAGGAGAGAGGAAACAGAGGGGAGGAGAGCTCACTCGGTGCGGCCGCGCCCGTGAGCAGGCGCTTGATGAGATGCTGGTGACGTGGCGGGCCGTGGTAGCACCACTCTACATACGGCGCCACCAGAAACTGCGCCGGCTCGCTGCTCTCGTTGTTGAGCACCTCGTACAGGGTTGTCACGACCCTTTTGAAGCGTTCATCACCATTTCCTAGTCCTAAGTTTGCCAGTTTATATGTGTATTTGTTGGAGCTGAAACTAGCAAGCTAGGGAAAAAGACTTGTCCTTTTCCTATAGAGATCACAGTAGATTAGATACTAGATTTTGTTGTTTCAGCTTATGGCTTTCAGTTGGGAATCAATATAGCAGAATAATCTGGCATCACTCCACGTAAATGCTAGGTTTTTGGTGGCGAAAGTACTCATATTTGGTGCAATTAAGTTCTTATATATATGCTAAAATATTTTATGGTATAAGTTGTACTTTTGTTGGCTGAAAGCTGAAAGCCTGAAACTACTTAGGTTTTATAAATTAGGTTATATAAAATTATGTAAATAACAGTTGTCTTTCTCCATCTTTGTGATATAATTGTCATAATACTCGTTTTTAAGGCATTAATGATTACTTGAGTACTACTTTGATCACATCTAAAAAATTATCTCAATCGCACCAAAATCGATAATATTACTTTGTCATAAAAAAAAACATAAATACTTATATAACTGCACCAATGTGCTAATAATATTAGTACTTGCGTGGATTCAAAAACCGATACAATTAAAAACCACAACTTTCATTGAGTTTTTTCGGAACAACTTACCGATGAATATTTTAAATCTATTATATTTATAATAGTTGTACTTACATGAATATATATAATAAGAGTTATACTGTAATTTTTTATTTATATAGGGTACAATTATAATTTTTATGAAAATTAAACATAATAACTTATTATTGAGGAGATAGTGAGATTGTAAAAACTATTTTACATTGATTAAAATACTAAAATTTGACCGTTGGAAAAGCGTAAATGTAAGATGAAAAATCCAACATAGAACTACAAAAGTTTTGGACGACATTTTGCACTTTTCGCACTCTATAGAGATACGCCGAAGACGTGTAGAGAACTTCCCCTGGTTTTAAAACCATGAATACGTCGCTATTTTTATTTTTGTACTCCCTTTGTATGCATGGCTAATCTTTCATACGTTTTCAGCAACAAGGCACTATAATATCCCTAAAATAATAATAATAAAAAAAAAAAAAAACATGGCACTATAATATTGGTACTAGTGATGAGCCCATTAAGCCCTCTATTATTTCAAATGTTGAATCATTATAATATACTGAATTAGGGTTACTATATTAAGCCTTGTTATTTTGTTGAAGCATTGGAGTGATAATGGACGCACACCAAGGGTGCGTTTGTTTGCATTAAGATTCAGACGTCTGAATCTGAATGCACATCTGAATATTAAGATCTTACATCTGAATCTGAATGCTTAAAAATTAAGTCTGTTTGTTTTTTAAGATCTGAATACAGATCTGAATGTAGTTTTATTTTTCTAATTACATTTTATTACATAATATTAAGTAGAAATTAATTTTTTTATTATAAATTTAGACTATACCCATTACAAGATAACTATTTAAATCATTAAAATACTTGTTTGTAATTAAAATCCACCAAACATTCTTGTTCATGACACAAAAAACATGGTCATGAAAAAAAAAACACATCAAAATCTTAGTTCATGATCAATAATATAAAAAGACACATCATAATATTTATTCATGACACAAACACAAAGTACATGTTCATTGTAAAAAGATACATCAAAACACTAAATTATAAAAATGCGAACTTCTTCCTTGCAGCTTTCGCCCAAATCTTTGAAGTATTAACCTCCTCGAAGCTCATCCGTGTTTTTTCTATGTAGTTTCTGCCGAAATCTCTAAAGTATTAACTTCCTTGAAGCTCATCCATGTTTTTTCTATGTAGCTTTCGCCCAAATCTCTAAAGTATTAGCCTCCTCAAAGCTTATCCGTGTTTTTCTATGTTCGGATTCCTCCAAAGCATTCTTTGATTTTCAGTAGGTTAATCCATATTCACTGAAAAAAATAAACATTTTTCAAATCAAGACATAAAATTGTGTTATTATTCATTTGGTAGCTAAAAAAGTAATATAGAAAAACAAACATCACCTTCATTATCAGTATAACATCACCTTCATTAGGGCACTACCACGAGAAGGGCACTAACAAGAACAGCCTAAAATTTCCTATTCTAATTTAGCATTATCACAGTATCAATAGAAATTCTTGAACAATCATCACCTTCATTATAAAACATTCAGGGCATAAAATTGGTAGAAAAACCAGCTATTAATTGAATCTGGAAAAATAATCTTCACGATCCTAAACCATGGAATTTAGAAAAACCCAATGCTAAGAAAAAACCCAACAGTAATATAAAGAAACTCAACTCTAAGCAAACATCCAAATAAAGAGATGAACAATAAGTTCTCGTCACATTTTCTCAGCAATGAAACCAATATATGATAAGCACAACTTTGTAGTGCAGAAAACCTAGAATCGCTGAGAACGAAACATAGTAGATCATCATAACATCACCCAGAAATGGCAAATTTTTTTTAAGATTTAACGAAATACTCTCTAGCTGTACTCAAAATCTTGCGTTCTCTAGCCCTGTTAAAATCTGAAATCAAAACTAACCTGAGAAAAAGGGTTCGATTGAAGAAGAAGAAAGACAAGCTCCAATGGGGAAAAATCTTGGGCTCGTCGGACTTCAGCCGACCTTCAGCGGAGAACAACCTCTCTGAAGAAGAAGAAGAAGAAGAAGAAGAAGAGGTGACGACCTTGAAAGAAGAAAATTAGGTCAAAATTCTAGGTCGTGAAAAGGTTTGGGGAAGAAATGACGAGAGAAAGAAATAAGAGAAAGAGGAATAAGTCATTCAGACTCGATTGAAGGTCTTACCGATTCAGAGGCTGGACAGATGTATTAAGATGTGTAAAAAAGGAAAAAAAACAAACGCTCTTAATGGTACTATGTCTAGACCATTAAGATTCAGAGGTGCAATAAGTCCAAACAAACACACCCTAAGCTTAATGCCCAAGTGGGGCTCAACTTGTGATCATGATAATAGCATTAGACAAAGCCCGACCCCTCGCTTCGTCTAATTAAATGCCACAAGTTAACAAGGGTCATAAAATACTTACTTAAATAAATTATTAATGAACGAGTCAATTACTTTTTTTGTTTTAGTTACGAATTTATGCCACTCTTGTTGATTTGATATATCTTTGTTACATCATCAGTACCAGTAATATACAATACACGACTTTCTCCTGAAAACCATTCTTTACAAATTAGAAGACTCAAAAAAGACTGAAATACCCACCCAACGTAAGAAGAATTAAAATACAAAACCAAGCAAACTCTATTGACCCCGGGGCCGAAGAATAAAATTTCCGACGTTTGGTCAACGCTTACGGCTTTCTCGCGCTTCTGAAAAAGCAACCACAAGAACAAAATAAATCATTCGAAGTCCATCTCGGATCGTTGAATAATTTACGATTACGAGAAAATCTAACTAAGATGATACCTTGCTGAGAGCGAGCGGGTCATCGTTACCGGCGCTCTCTGAGCACCGACGCGCCGTGCCCTCTGATCGTCGCCACCGCCTCGCATGGCGGAAACCTCTTTCTCCATGGCGGCCACTTCCCTTCGCATTTTCTTGGCCTCTACTTCCATGGCTCTGTTCAACGTGTCGACTTTCTTCGCCAACATCTGAGAAGTCAATAAACCGACTTGAAATATTGAAAATTAGGCTTATCTTGATAAGTTTAAGCTACAAAGCCATTTTCACTTCCGAGCTACAATTATATTTTGGGATATTTGCGGCAAAAATAGCCATAAGATAGGTAAAAGTGGCAACATATTATAGTTTTTTTTTTTTTTTTTTGTCGCAGCATATAGCCTTAATGTCGTAAAAAAAATTAATTTTAGACACCAAAAATATATCAATTGGGTACCTAGATTGACATTTTCAATAACATTGAGATATACGCCGCCACTTTCACCAAATTATAGGTATTTTTGCAGCAAATATCCCTTATATTTATTAAATTCTATTCACTAAACTTACTTTTATAGGATGGTGTTCGAGAGAAGAAAAAAAATATTATAGGAATAGAAATATCGGAATTCGGAAGGGCATAACTGAGAGAATCTTTGTAGAAGAAGGTAAAATATATAGTTTTGAAATATTAGGGGTATGTATTCCTAATGAAAAAACCACTACATAAGATCGAACCTCAATGGCGTCATCTTTGTCCTTGAGCGTCTGATCTTTCTCGTGGCAGGCTTTCCGCAAAGTCACGACCTCTTTCTGCAACATGTCATATAGCATTCCCGAGACGTAATCATCGTTTTCCCCTCGGGAATTTCTGGTCGGAGTGTCATTTCTTCTGAGATCCTCTTGTTTACCGTTTTTCTCAGCTGTTTCAATGAGATCAACTGTATTCTCTTTCGGATTATCAGTCTCCGGCGACCTACTTTCACCGTCAAACGAGCTCGACGCGATTTTAGCATTCTTTAGAAGTGAAGCTGCGGTGTTGGAACGATTCACTCCAAGTTGCACGTTCGAAATTCTTTTCGATAGGTATCCGTTGGAGGGCATTCTCGAGAAATTCTCCGCTCCACCGAGAGATTGACGCCTTGAACGCCCATTGCTTAAGCTCCGAGGTTCCGAGGGTGTGCGAGAATTTCCATTTGTGCCCTTGAGCCTTTCCTCCAACACCTTGAAGCGCATTTGGTACTTGTCCTGAGTGTTTACAGAGTGATTAGCCAAACAGAAAGATGGTAGAAAAGAGAAAACATGATTAAGGAAATTATTTTTTATTGGTAAGCCCACCTTTAATTGTGCTTCTGCCTTCGCAGTGCGCTCCGCTACGGCCAGCTTATCCCGAAGCTGTTGCATCTCTCCCTTCAAAAGAAAAAGAAATTTATAGTTCATGTTTTTGACTCAATGGAATTATTTAAGTGTTAAAGAAACCGCTTCTTTAACACTTATTCATTGTTACGTAAGTTTGTAATTCGCGCGTGTAATGATTCAGTACAAATAAAACAGATGCAATGGAGAAAAATACCTGTAGAAACTTCCGTTCTTCAAGCCACTGCTTCACGGGCATAACTTTGTCGTTCGCGTCTTTCCACTCGTTTGCAACGACAGTGGCCACACGGTTTGCAGACACTTTCGCACGTGCCACCTCTCTCTCCAATGTCTTTCTTTCCTCCTACATGAGCTTTATTATTAGAAAAGCCAAAAAATTAAATCGTTAAAATAAAATTCGGGTTTTAAGAGATGGGTCATTACATTCATCTCCTGTACTTTTCGTTGGTAATCACGCACAGCGTTAGCAGCAGCGCCACCAGCAAGAACAGCTTCTTCCAGCTCACGAACGGTTTGAGTCAGCTTTTCAACCTCAGCGACCTTTTGTCTATGCATTTTATCAAGGATTTTGTTCTCTTCCTAAAACATGAGAAAGGTGTTAATCCTAATAACAGGGTATCAAAACATGCTTTATCATCACAAAATTATGGTTTAGGTACCTTGCATGTGATTGAATATATAAAGAGTGATAGGTTATAGGTTTCTGTTGAAAACACTAACATTTTGAGTATTCACTTTGAGATGACAAGGAATATGATATAATTGTGTTAGATTGGACCATAATCCATTTTTATAAACATATTTTTTTCATTTATGGAAATTATAATTCGTCCCCTGATAGATTTTATAATTAGCAGTATGGTTTACTACATGCATAATAATTTCGTGACAAATATACCCTTAAGTCACTTTGATTAATAACAAATTAGATCACTTATTTACACTTAATCAATAGTACCACTTACAATATTAAATTACCATTGTCGGTCCAATTATGTGATCCATTAAAAGGCATATTAAGCTAGGGAAGCAATCGACAAATAATCACTAGAACAAGCCCTAAACAGCTAAACTTGAAGGGAAGAGTAAAAACCTGACAGATCTCTATCTGCTTCATGAGCTCTTGATTCTTGTTCTGTAGATCGTCGACCAGTGAAGCTTTGGCCATAGCGATATCAACTGTTCTCTCAGCCTCAATAAGAGCAGCCTCCTTTGACTTTGTCAATCGATCAAGAGCTCTGTTATCGTCCTGCAACTTGGCCATCTAAAGCATGGAAGAAGAGTATTCGTAGTATTAAGATCATTTACCCGGATAAAGGTTGACATAATTGTAATAAAAAAAACTCTAATTTCGGTGTACCTCTTGCCTAGCAAGTTTAAGCTCTGCTTCCAAAGGAGCAATAATGGCTTCAATGGGAGGCATTTCGTCATCTTTCTGAGCCGCATGGACTCTTCGGAGGGTGGCTTCTGCAGCAAACTGAGCAGCCAAAGCCGCTTTCTTCTCATCGTTGATTTTCTTAATCTCGAGATTCTGCAATCAAAATATCATTATCCTCATGACCAGTGAAATTATCTTTTGTTCGGTTATTTGAAGGTAACAACCAAAAAATGAAGCAAATACCTTACTCTCCAAGAGGGCTTCGGTTACTTTAAGTTTCTCGTCAACTTTATTAAGCTCATCTGTCAACTGAAAGTATCATCCCAATTATGTAAGTACTGGATTATATAAGTACCAAACAAATATTTATGCACAAGTTATCTTATAAATCAAACACAAAACAGCAACGAACGTAAAGATAAATTGACATGCGGAATTTTACGTGAAAACCCAATTTGAGAAGAAAAGCAGGGGCATAGGAGAAGAAATCTACTATGAAATAAAAGTGTTGCAACCCAGGAGAGAGAGAGTGCGTACAAAATAATGACGGATAATTTCAATTAATTTTAAAATGCCAATCGCAATCGGCCCGATATATCCATTCAAAAAAATACGTCGCACCGTAGAACTCGGCCCGTAAAAAAGTGATTCGGGTCACAAACTCTATCAGGCTTCAATATCCCCAAGTAAAAATAACAATAAAGAAACTAATGCCGATATTTAAAAATAATTAGAAGCATAGTTATTTAAAAAAAATTGAACTTGTGATCTCGTTAAGTTTGATAAAGTTGTATAGTTATTCGTAAATAAAATTCCAAAAGTTATAAAATAGCTTTCGTGGTATTATCAAGGCACGATGGAAAAATCTAATCAAATCGATAATACGCAAATCAAAACATATATATATATATATATATGATACCTCTTCAACTGCCTTCTCTTTAAGGCGTTCGGAATTCCTCAGGGATTTGATCTCTGCGACTGCATCTCCCAATTCCCTATCTTTATCTGTTTTACATAGAAAATAGATACCAATTCAATTACTCAAAACTTTACCCTCATCGATTCTCAATCCAAAACAAACAAAAAAATCGAAGAAAAGATGATTGTTTTCAATCAGCATTGCCAAATTAAGCATCAACTTGAAGTAAATTTTGATGGCAATTTACAATATATATATATATATATACACTCTAAAGTTCCGGTGTACACAAAATTGAAGAACTCTTCATGCCGATGAGCATTACTCGTTAATTTCATTTCCTTTTGAAAAAAAATAAAAATAAAAGGAAGTTCATCTTCATCGATTATCGAACGGATAACATGTAATCGAAGACGAGATGAATCTTTTGGAGCGACATTGCCAATTCAAACTCCAATGGAAAAGGAGAACTGACCGCGAACTTCGTTCTCAAGGCGGTTGAGCTCGACGCGGACCGGATCGGAGCCGTGGAGGAGGCCAATGATCTCGTCGACGGGAGCTCCGGCTCCGGCGACCGGCGCGGCGGCTTGCGGCTTTTTCCGCGCCTTGTAGGACGCCGACGAGCCGTAGCTCGGCGGCTTCTCCGGCGCGTCGCCGTTGGTGGTGGCCATGGGAGCAGCAGGATCCGGTGGTTTGGAGCTCAGCGAAGCTCCGGTAAACCCTCGGAGAGAGATTGCGTTGTAGAGAGAGAGTGTGTGTGCGCGCTTGCTTAACAGAAGAGAGAGAGAGAGAGAAGAGAGGTTAAGTTCAGGATATTTATATAAGCATTGGATTAAGGGGGGTTTAGGCGGGGTTTTTAATGAAATCAGAGAGAGAGAGAGAGAGAGAATTCGATTAATAAATTTAAATTTAAATTAATTTATCTATTTGAGAGAGAATGAGGAGTTGAGGACTACATATCAATTAGTAATAATTGAGGCAAAAATATCTAAAACTTTCCATAATAGCAAAGTATAACTGATAAAATACTTAAGGTCGCGAAAAGAAAAGAAAAAAAAAATCTATTGTTTTTTCTCATTAATTTTCAATCATTTTTACGTGTATAATTCAAATTAGAATATTTAACATGAAAAATCTCAAACTAGGAAAATGAGTTTAATTTGAATGGTACAAATGTTCTTTTTATATAAAATAAACATTAACGAAGACTCGTGAGACAGAAACAATCGAGAATGAAAATTTCACAATTTTAAATATTCAATCGGCTCAATTAAAAGTTTGAATAATATGCCGCATCATTTTGAAAGGTATTGATACTTTAGCTGCAATTATCCTTTTTAATTATTAATGTGTTGGATATTTGGTTTTCGAAAAAAAAAACAATACATTATATTAGATTAAAAAAAGAAGTCATTTTTGCTATTTGGGTCTAATCGTGTAATACCTTGTTGGGTTTTGTCTGATGTATTTTATATTTTATGGGAAATATAAAATTTAGAAAGATCGATAATGACTTCTGACTGTTACATATATATAATATATGTCACATGTGTATATAAAATAAATAGATACGTCAATGTTGTAACTTGTGAGTGTGAGACAAATTTTGAAAGAATGACATATTTTGTTTTTGTCATACTCGAAAGTTTTGATTCATCTTGTTTTTTTTTTTAATGATTTATAAAGATAAATAGTTTAATCAACTTCATTTAAATAAGAAAGATATTATAAAGTGAGATCTTGTTATTTATAGCTATAAAGATCAATATTTTTTTAAAAAAGCTATATATCATTTTATCAAATATTGATGGTGTATTCAATAAAATTATGTAGTCTTCTTTCTATTTTTTTTATATGGCTATGATATTTTGTAATTTGTAAATATGAATTATCTTTCTTTTTTAGCTATTTGAATTCAATAAAAATGACTGATCTGAGTATAGTAAAAAATATTGTTTAGGTCTTAAAAACAAAACAACAAATATACTGAACTAAATTCCCACACAAAAAATTAACCATAATCCTTAAATATTAAAGCTTAATGAATATATTATTCAATACTATATGAATGAATAAATCTCGATACACTAATAGAAAGAATTAACAATGACTTATACTTTAGAACAGCTTCTGGATATCTTCCACGTTAAGTGAAAAGAAAAGAAAAAAAATCAAGACTAAAGAATCCATGAAAGTTAATCGCACAGGCTCCTTTTAGATACAAATATGAATATATATATATATATATATATATTTTATACAGTACTTGTACAAATATAGTTCCATTATTATTTTATTTTTTTTGACATTCAATAATTTTCTAAAATAATATGTTTACAGCCCCTCCCCATCATCAGTGACGATCTGACGGACACGATTAAATGTTATTTACAAAGCAAAATATTGTCGACTTAAAAATACAATTTAACGAGTTAATATTACCAAATATTTTATCATATTTAAATATTTGGAGTCTTCTCAAAAAATACAAATTACTACAAATTATGAATTTTTTAATATAAAAATTAGAATTTTTTTTTTTAAATGCCCTGAAACCTTTTTTATGATAAATTTGCTATTTATTTCGTACATATATATATATATATATAAATTTAAAATGGGCACGTGTACACCCTTACGTTCTATCTATTTCGGTCTCTCTTCCTCCCCATTAAGAATAATGTAAAAATAGATGAAAAAAAAAAAGACAAGTCCATAACTCCATATAACTACTACAAAATGTCAAGTCTTATATTTGCATGCTATAATTTCATACGTACATTGCCACTTATATTAATTAATTAATACACTCAAAAGGACAACTATATAAAAATTATAAATTATTATTATTAGACGTATGGCGACACGTGTGACATATACGACAACAAAAATTAATAGTAGGGAAACATTAAAAATGTATAGTGTGTACAAGATATAGTGAAAGTGAAAGTGAAAGTTGAAACTATATAGTTTATGTATTTTCAGGTAAATAAGGCATAATTACTCTAGCCTCATAAACTTATGATCATTAGTTCTTTTAGTCGTGTAATAGATAATCAAATAATCAATAATTTCGTACACTTAGTAGTTAGTATTGTATTAATGTAAACATATCTAAGGAAACAAACTTTAACCTGAATTTTGGAAGAAATCCAGAATTCTAAAACAAATATTTTTTTTATTTTATTTTTCTAAATTATGTTTTGATTTTTCAATTAATTGTCATAATTATTATTTAATCGAGGCCGTCGCGGACAAGATTAATTATACTTAACAAAATTTAAAATTTAGAACAAATAAATTTGAGATTCGAAAAACCAAATTTTGTGAGAGATAATAAATTACTAAAAACATAATATATATATATATATACAGATAACTATATAACTATTGTTATTTTACCGGATGAATCAACAGTAAAACTACTATTTTATTAGATCTTTTTGGAAATATATTGGATAAACAACGTCAGTGCTAATGCAATTGACTACAACTTAAATATATACGTACTTAAATATATATTTTTTATATATAAATAACAATGTTTGAACTCAGAATTAAGATACAGAAAAATGGAAGAGAATGGAGTAAGGAAGAAGGTAGGAATTAGGAGATAATGGCGGTAAAGAGAAACGTAAAGTAATGTAAAGAGGAAGACAATGCACTCTCTCACATCAATCCTTCACTTCACTTCTCATCTTTTCCTATTTTGTTGCCTTATAAAATACGGTATATATACAAATGGTATGATGTATTTAATAAACTTACCAATCTATTAGAAAGGGGTATTAGAGTGTGCTCGGATTGAATTGAATTAATTTACCTTAATTTAATCAGCTAGTTTCGGATTGAGAAAAATATATGTAGTATTGGGAGTTTCTATTGAATTTTGTTTTTTCAAATTATTATATTTTTAGAAAATTGCCCCATACTAATTTTCGGGCACCAATTCAGGAACCGAGCGATCGGTAAATGTGTGTGTCGATCAAATAAATAATCAAAAAATTAAACTTAAAATAGCTTAGTTAACTTGAGACAAAAAAATGTATTACTATAAACAATAAAATACTAGATTTATTAACATGATATAAGAAATTACATATTACAGGTTGTTTTTTTTTTTTCTTTTCTAAAGTTACATATTACAAGTAGAACGCGAAACTCGGAGTCGGAGAAAGAAAAGAACTTCAAAATCTTGTCAAGGAAGTCGGCCACGGTCTTCTAGAATATTCTTTTACACTGATATCATACCGAGCCTACTATATATTGATTGCTTAACGGGAGATCCCGGGAATAGAAATCTGTATTCTTGGTCTTCTTCAAAATTCACATAAGCTTAATTTTTTTTATATATATATATATATATAATTCAATAACAAAGAAATTCTGTGAAGCTTTATACAATATACTTAATCATAGAAAACTACTTGCTAGAAAATCATATGCGTCAAGTCTATTCTAAAAAAAAATAAAAAAAAAATCAAATTGACCATGCCAATTATAAGTTATGAATGTACATAATACATATTGAAAAACAAATTCCTATTTCAAGATGCCATTTTTATTTGGTACTTATAAATCACTATCATGTACAGTTTTACCATACTGAGAAGAATATTAGAAAAGGGTAAACTGTGGCTAATGTACCCAATGTTTGATCTTCTGCGGATTATGTACCCAATGTTTATTTTCGATGGCTAATGTACCCAATGTTTGATCCGTTAGATATTTTCGTCTTTTCCGTTAGAGAGTTATCCTCCTCTATACGTACACTTTTCGTATTTTTGACATAACTTACTCATTTTTTGTCCAAATTTTATGCACAACCTATGGTTGGAAAGATAAGAGATAGATCTACAACTTTGGTGTTTTAAGTTTTGTAAAATCAATTTTTAAAAAATACGAAATTTCAAATACAACGTAAATCTGGACATTAGTTTAATGCAAAATATTTGTTTCGATCAAATTTTAATATACTTAATGACTTTTTATGATGAAACGTAAAACTAAAAAGTTTTAGATAAATTTTTTATCTTTCCAACGGGTGTTTATTTATAAATTTTTTACAAAAAATGAGTGAGTTATGCCAAAAGTATGAAAGATAATTTTGCATCACATCTTTCATATTTTTGGCATAACTCACTTATTTTTTATCCAAAATTTATAAATAAACACCCGTTAGAAAGATAAAATATTTATCTATAACTTTTTACTTTTACGTTTCATCATAAAAAGTCATTAAGTATATTAAAATTTGCTCGAAACAAATATTTTGCATTAAACTAATGTTCAGTTTTACGTTCTATTTGAAATTTCTTATTTTTCTAAAACTGATTTTACAAAACTTAAAACTTAAAAGTTGTAGATCTATATCTTATCTTTCCAACAATAGTTCGTGCATAAAATTTGGACAAAAAATGAGTGAGTTATGTCAAAAATACGAAAAGTATACATATAGAGAAGGATAACTCTCTAACGGTCAAGTGACGGAAAAGACGAAAATATCTAACAGATCAAACATTGGGTACATTAGCCGCCAAAAATAAACATTGGGTACATAATCCGCAGAATATCAAACATTGGGTACATTAGCCGCAGTTTACCCATTAGAAAATTTAAATAATAATACAATCGTACTTTGTAACTATTGGATATTTCTTTTGCAAGCATGGTCTCTGACTATTCCACGTGGCAATAAAAGTCCACGTGGATTCTGGAGATAAATTTTGAAGCACGTGCACTGGTATCTACTTTATATAACATTAATTCATTAAAGATGTGTTCAAGAAATTAAAAAAAAGGAGAAAAAATATAAATAATATAAAAATCTAACTCGCTAAATTAAAGTATTGATGAATTAAAGCATTGATCTCAATCCTTCATTGATTTTTACTGTATTTAACAAAAAATATACGGAAAAAATATATATGTCATCTTTGTCAACAGGTTGATAGCTGTTGACAATTGTAGAGAAACGAAGACATATTAAGATAGCTAGGACAACTATGAAAAATGCATCGGGATCCCTTAATTTCCTTGGCATAGAATTTGAAATCATGGAGAGATTGCCAATTGTGGACTCGGATTCTCATGTTAGTACAGCAATGGCCGAAATGGAAAGGGGAATGTTCTTGGAGTTGATGATTCTACTCCTTTTTTGGGGTGATGAGCTTAGGGTTGTCTTAATTTTGCGCATTTGTGTGCCATGTATTATCCTATTCGTAAGTGCGTATATTGGGCCTTATAATGACCTTTGATTACAAGGAATGAGAGAAAACCATAGCTTTAGCGGTCCCCTCAGGATCTGTTGAGATGACTTCGCACTTGCGCAGAGTGTTGTCGTGCTCGAGGGGGACAAGTTTCTTTGGGCGAGTCGTTGCTCGTTGCGTGATATGAGTCTTGAACTCAGTCGTTGAAGTCACCTGGAGGTGTTTGGGACGGACTAACTTGATTACGGCCTTTGCGTTGGATCAGGTCGAACCGTCTGCGGTTCGCGCTTCAAGCGAATCTCTTCGATGTTCCGGGCAAGTTTGTTGATGAAACCCCCGTCTGGGCTGCTTTTTACATGGCCCATGGGCCTGATTTTTTGTTTGATGAGCATGTTACTTTTGGTGGGCTTTCTTCCTTTTTGAGGGCTTTTATGTATCGACTCTCATTGAATCCGGGATCTCCTTTTTGGAGAAGCCCACTCATTTTGATTAACCGATTTCGACCCCAACAAAATCGATATTAATACTTAATAGTAATATGGATTTTCAAACATTTATAGTATTAAAGATGTAACGAAATTTTACACAAAATCATGTCAATTTACGTGATATTTACACATAATTATTTTATATGATCTGAAAAATTATGTGTAATTAAGATAATCTGAAATAATTACAACAACAACACTTGACTAATCATCTTCTGATTTCTCAGCAACTAAGGATAATATAATCCTTGATTAACAAATGCTCTCAATTATTAAAATAATAATCTTATTATAATATTCTCGAAATAATTGCATGCACACGTGCGCTGTAAACCTTGAATGATTATCGACTATGGTATTAAAAATAAGAAAACGATTAGGATGCAATTATTTCGAACATTATGAGATTAATAACTAAGAAAAAAAAAAACTAAGAGTAAATTTTATAATAACTCACCTTCGAACATTATGAGACTAAACCCTTTTTTCTTTCTTTCGATGATTAAAAGTTCATCAATCAGTACTCATAACTTAAGTGCAATTGAATACACCCCCATAAAAAATCATATAATATATATAGATATGTAAATATATATGTACACCAATATTAATCCGCCTAAGTTAGTTGATAAATAGAAACAACATTTATACATATTGATTAATACAAGAAATTATAAAGGCAAATTACTTTGGTAGGTCATACAGTTTGTCCCATGTGTTTTTCTAATCTGACCTATTTATTTCTACTAAATTGCTGTTACATTAAAAACTCGACGAAGAAACAGGTAACATGTTAATAGAATACACACATATATACTATTACACAAAACTTATTTAGCAACTTCCTTGGTTGGAAATTATAATTATAAACTCTTTCGATAAAAAAAAAAATTATGAATTCTTAACTCACTAACCTCAATTAGTTTAGTCAATTTCTCTAAAGAATTATCATTGAATTTTGTTCAGTTGCGATAAAGCCATACAAAATTAGGTCTATTGGGATGACATACATACAACTTTTTTTTGTCAAACAAAATTATACAAAATAATAAAAAACTGGACCGCGTGTATCTACAATTATTTTTTTAGTGCCAAAATGTAGAGGGCGATTTTACTCACCGTGCAGTCACAAAGATAATCGAAAATAATAAATAATTGCGGACAGTACGAATATCTCTGATTTATTATAATTCCGAGAGGACCCGGTTTCTTCCGTTTGGTAGCTTGGACAATCGAAGATTACACACTCTAACCCTTGGGAAATCGAGAATACTATGAATAAGCAAACTCGAGGACTCAGGGATTTATTCTCTCAAACTCACGATAATAATGAAATACTGAATACTGGATGCCTTTATGCTAAGTTTACATTCGTATATATAGGCTTGAAAGTCTTCTAGAATATTCCTCAAATCTTGCTAGGGTTTCCTCCTGTTTCGCTATGATCGTGGTCGACTCCCTTATTTTGCGTTGGATATCCCACGAAATCTTTAACCGAATAAACCAATCTTCCCTCCTTTCTCGCGATCTCAAATGAGTTTATCTTTTAATGCGACTAGGCTTTCCCGAAGAGCTTTTCTTCGATGAACTTCCTTTTCGCCATGAGGTGTTGGGCCGGCTCTTTTAAATGAGGACTTCTTTTGGGCTTCGCTTGCTGGGCCTCACTTCTTCTATTTCTTGATGGGCTTGGACTACTTAGGCGATCTTTCCCTTGTTTTATATCGTTTATTTCACAAACGACAAAGGGTAGTGTTAGGGAAAGATTTGACAAAATCTGACCTTAACACAAAACTAGTATAAGAAGTTCAAAAAGTTGTGGGATGTTATTTTTCATCCACGCCTAGTTAATTTTTATTTGTGGTGTTTTTTTTTTTTTTTTTTTTTTTTATAGGGCTTCATTCGAAAGTATATAATTGTCAACATGGCGCCACATGTATTTTTTTTTAAGACAACTTAAAAAAAAACAGTTTACATGTAGCGCCATGTTGACAATTATAACAGAGCGTAGATGGAAAATAGTCATCCCACAATATTCTCGACTTTTTCTCACTTTCTTTACTTTTTCCGAGGAAAAAAATATTACACACATGCCATCCAAATTTACCACAAATAGATCAATTAATTATAAGCTAAAGATATAATTATCTGTTTAGAAAATAAAAAAAGAGAAAAAGTAGATGCTCGACGATGATAATGATGATTAAATGACAAGACTATGCTCATTATTTTTCCCTTGAATTTATAAGACGAGTAACCAACTACGGTCGGAAATAAAAACACATATTTATTGAGACTCAAAATAAATAATTTTAATTGTGCCATTAACATTGTCAAAGGACACATGACCCAAGGATTAATTTTGTTAGAGATAGTAGTTTAAATATATGGGTTTCTATTTTCATTGTTAATGCTATAAACAGCAAAGGAATTATTAATCATAAAACGTGACATGTATATATATAATCATAAAGAGCACATATCTCATAAAGTGACCCCGTGATCTTGTAATAGGGCCCTTTTGTAGTTGAGACTTCTACATCCAAGATAATAATAATAATAATATAATAATTTTGGTTTTTGATGATGACAAGCTCAAAATCTTGTTCCCCAATTTTCTGTTTTCGAAAGATGGAAATTCAATGGGAATCAACTTTTGACAACAATTATGAATTTGTGGGCCTAAGCTTAACCAACTTAAAAAAGAACATCTTTTTGGGCCTGTTTCAAGGCCCATTTATCAAATTTTCCCCTTTAGGCAACCAAACTTCCATTTTGTGTCTTGGTTTTTAATATTTTTATATTGAAGATGTTAGTTAAATTAAAATAGTTAACCAACTACGTATATATGAAAAAACTAGTCCACTATATTTTCATAGTTTGATTTACAGGTGACGATAGTATGTTGAAATAGGGTATTGTCCTATTCGCTGCACGATCTTCACCTTAAATGAACTGTCAAAACTCGAAGAATTATGATCAGAGATATCTTCTACTTTGAGGCGATATCATGACTCGGGCTACATCGCCGCATTAGTCGGCGAAATTGCCACATTATCCGACCGTATCGTCTCATGGTATGACGATATTGTCATGCAACGACATGACATCTTCGGATTGTATAATGATATTGCGCATTTCGCCAAATACGCATAACAGTGATGTCTAACTTTGACCACTACCCTTCGCAGAGGAAACACCCCGAAAACTTGGGCATTGACGGTCTCCCATGTTCTCCGGAACCCTCGACAACACTGAGATCTCCTTGAAGGTTTGTTGATTGGTGATCTTCGCAATCGCGTCACGGACCAGGTTAAAGGTCGAAGACGACAATGTTTTGGTTCACGTGGCTCGTGCAAACCAAAATGGTCTTTTTACGGTTTTACGTTTGGTTGTGGTCTTGGCTTTCTGATACGTAAAAATGTTAAAATCATAATAAAAAAAATCAAAATTTAAATGAATAGAATTAGTTAGGACTTAGGAGTGACACGTGAAATTGAATCTATATTGTCAAAAATAATAAAATACACTCATGCCTCAAAACTTTTAATTCGTAAAACAAAATTGAGACATTCTGTGAAATTCAGCTAAATCATAGATATTATTATTCGAAAATATCAAGCACTAATTAAAAATAATGCAAGAGAACTAGGTCAAACTATTCTTTAGCTCATTCCTGAATTCTTTGCTGAACCGGATTTCCGAACTCCCGCTCTTTGCGAATCATTTCTCTCTGCAACAGAAGCAAGCGAAAAGCATATTTCAACTTGAAATCAAAATAATCATTACTTTGTTGATGGTGCTACAAATTCAGATGTCAATCATTGATAAATTTTGGACAAAAATGCTATTTACGATCAAGCTCGACGCGACGTTTTTTCGCGCATTTGTGAGCTGATTGAAACTTTAAAACAAGGACTGTGCCGAAAATCGTTACGGGATATGAATGGTGTTTAAACATTCCCGCCTTATACTAAACCGATTGGAACATGAGCAAGTTATTTCAATAAGTATACATGACGATCAACCTTAACCATTCAAAACCAAAATATCTTCAATGGAAGATTTCAACATTATAAGTTGCCAAAATGATAATGTAAAACGAGAAAATGACGCATAGGTACCCGTCTTTCCCAATACGGAAGAAAGCAGACGAAATCATAGACTGAGCCGATTGTAGAAACTAGCACGGCATTGACTCCGGTGAACACCAAGAGCGCGGCCATTGGTCGGGTTCTGTGCGGCATCTCTGTCAATTCAGAGATTTTAACTCCTACACAATAAATAACATCGTCAAGATCGGGGCTAGTTCAAGTACGAAACTACAAGCTCAGTAGTATAATTTTATAAATCAACTACTTTACCATCTTAATACTTTAAATTTCAAAGCACGTACTAGCGTTTAGGAACAAAACCATCATAAATATACTAGAATATCCATAGAACATGGCTTAAATTTGACGGAAACCGTCGTTTTAGGAGAGAAATCACTATCATTTACAAGTTTCAAGATAGAAAATGCTAAAACGAGTTTAGGAACGAAACCGTGACACCTCCATATATGCAAGGGGTATACCTAGTAATAACCATATTTTAACAGATAAGCTACTATGATTACGCCTCTTCTCGGGTTTAAGAAAACGGATCCTGTACAATTATACTACGATTATTACTAACATATACGTTACGTTTAGTGTGTTACACTCCTAAGACATACAAAAATAGCAGAGCGACAAATTTTGTGAGCAAGCCCGCTTCTTCGCCGAATGACAAATGAAACAAAGTACAAATACATATAAACTCCCATATCTCAAGACGCAATTTGCGAAATCCTAAACTACGACCACCGCCATTCAGTGACAGAAGCACGGCCAGGAAAACAAGAGTAAACAACCCCCAAAGTTTCTAGATTCTAAAATGTTACCTCCAATTTTCGCGTTTTTCAACTTTTTATCCCTAAATGTTCATATCGTTCGAAGCTTTACCTACAAGGCCTAGAAGTATGTCTAGTTTGCCCCTTCTCCCGAAATATGCAGCCTAGTTCCGCCGATCGAGTTTCAGAGTTTCCAATCTCATGAAGTTCCATTATTCAATGAGATTTTTTATATGCATTCTCAGAAAGATTATCTTTTTTTCAAACACCTGGAGTGCACCATTTACAGTTCCGCCAATTAACACCGGTTTTCGACTTCCTAAAAGCCATAATCACCCAAGCTAACACAGAGAGATATAAATCAACATCTCAAAGACCAAAGCTTGGCGATGATCGCGGGAGAAATACGCAAAAAAAAAAAAAAAAAAAAAATCAAAACCGAGATATTAAAGCTTAGCACTGTGATCAATCAAACAATGGTATGCACCAGAAACATCAAAGCCGAAAGAGGTCAAAATCCAGAAATCGAAGGTTTTGAAGGTCTCGGAGAGCAAAAAAACTGGAACGTTTGGCGATGAAAACCAAAATTACCTGAAAAGAGATGAAAAAAATTTGGACCATTTCTCGATTTGTGCGTGTCATCCTCTGCTCTCTCCTCGTTATATAAACCCTCTCAACTTCTCGTGCTTCCTCGATGTGGGACTCTCTTTCAGTTCACTCTCTAAACTGATATTATATGTTTTCTTTCTAACTTTATTTTTTATTATAAAGAATAAGTCGGGTTTATCGAAATCCGTCCGTAAAACCCATAAAAATCGTACTTATCTTTTACTTATTAATATGTTAGTATCATGTTCTTTAGCTTCATTTTCATTGTAATGTTTGTTAATAGAGAGGTTTGGAACGAAATATATATTATTTGGACAATTATGTTGAGCAAATTTATTCTTCTAGATTGTTTTGTATTGTATGTACGTATATTTAACTAAACACCTACATGGCTACATCCAAATTAAACTTGGTAGTTACTAATTTTTTTGGGCATATTATCATCGAATGAAAAATATATATTTTATGGATGATGATGAAAATATTAAAGATTATTTTTTGATTGTGTGATGTATTGGAATGACCTAGATCCAAATTAAACTCGGCTACTACTATTTTGTTTATGATTTAATATATTTTTAATTTCAAGATATTTATGGCATAAATACCTCTAAGTCATACAAATGCGGCAAGATTTTTCCAAGCTAGGGTTGGGGGCTAGGTATTTGTGATGTAAATACCCCTAAGTCATGCAAATGTGGTAGGATTTTTGAAAAGTTTTAGATTAATTAATAAGCACATATATATATTTAAGCAAAATCCTCTTATATAGATCGAATTCATTGTAAGTTTACTGAAAATAGAGCAATAAATACTTTTACCGTTTTATTTCATCAACTTTATAGGCTTATAAAGTATAAGAGCACTCTTTATGATAAACATACCAATAACAGAAAGTTACATAGATCTATACGAGCAATATAAATTATATATGATAAACATACCAAAAAAAAGAAGTTACATGGGAATAGGAGCAATGAACAACGACTCTATGGTATCTTTCATTATTCCTCCAGATTTAGTGTAACAACTTTCGTTTTTGTAAAGAGCGTCCATGGTGCGTGCGATATTGATTGCCGGAATAAAGAGGGGTTTCGAGGTAGGTTTAACTTGAAGCCACTCCTCATTGATGTCCTTCCAAGTCTCTTCGATACGAACACGGAAATATTTGTACGCTTCTTCCTCTGTTGCACCAATATTGTGCTTCATGTAACACTCGATACTCGTAGCAGCGTGCCCTCGCTTTTGCTCAATCTATAAATATAAGAAAACAGATATAAAAGAACATATATAATTAGCATCTCATCACTCAAATCTAAAAGAGGCTAGCTGATTTTCATAAATTAAGTAGGGTTTGGTATTTTTTTTATATCAACATTGAAAATTTAATCGTTACCTTGTGGCCAACAATGTCGTCCATAAGCCTCGAAATGGCTCCCGAACATCGAACGATCATCGGATATTCCGATAGCCATTTAAAAGCATCCTCTTTCGCGATATCTCCGAGCCCAAGGAAAGAGCACATCGCAACCAGGTAACAACCGCAAGATTCAATACTAACTTCCATGTAATCTTCCACTGAGGGTACGTAATTTGCATGGAACCATTTTGCTTCGTCAAAGTAGGATTGGATATGTGACTTAGCCTGGTTATTTTACACATCCAAATTAATCATATATTTCATGTCATAATTTTAAGTACAAAAGTTTCAAATCAAATCGTAAGAATCATTGCAAAAGCTAAATTACTAGTTACATAATTGGTTGTGATTGGGAATACAAATAAGGGTAATAGCAACTTAAGCAATTTTTTTTTTTTTTGTAGTGGCATAAATACAAACTCTTTTCATGATTGAAGTTCTCAATATCTAATATTTTGCTTCTCTCTAAATTTCCGTATACCTTTTCAATCGATCTTACATAATTATGGATGTGCCGGGTAAACACATGTCAATTTTATAAATTTTCAGAAGTATGGGATATTGAGAATTTTGACCATGAAAAAGAAAAGAAAATTAATTAAGTTTGTATTGTCACAAGAACTTAAAACATTAGAAACTTAAATTGTCGTGTTAGTGGCTTACTATCTCTTTTGCACTGTGGATTCGATATGACCCTCTTCCTTGTTTTTCCATCAGTTTCTCAATATCTTCATATACCTCTAACAAAGTTTCATAGATGGGTTTCATATACTCCGGGAGTTGATTGATACACTTGATGTCCCATCTAAATGATATAAAATATATATAAAAAAAAAGTTAAAAAAATTGGAGTACTAAATAAAAATAAGTAAGGGGAGAGAATAACTTATGAACAGATTCGGTGAAAACTTCGAGCTCTTCCATTGTTCCATGAGTATCGTATGTGTCGTCAATGATTGATGTAATACAAAGGACTTTGGTCATAATCATCCTACATTGAGAGAATTTCGGTTCGAAATGCGATCCCAAGCCGTACATAAAACATTCGACCAACCGATCTCGCGCAAAAGGTACTTTTGATTTCAAGTCCATGTTGATCCACCACCTAAAATACAATAATATATATGTTATAGCAATAGAAACTGATTAAATATTACAATATATATAGCAAGAAGTTGTTCTTGTGTAGTTTTTTTTTCATAAAATATAAATATATATATATATATGCTTATTAATGACCTGGTGGCATCACCAATTTCTTGGCAGTGCAAGTTTTGCACATTGTTGAAATCCAACTTTGCGAAGCTAAGCAAAAACTCATCGTGCGAAGGGTCTTGATGATAGATCGATATGAAATGTTTTGCTTCCATTCTCGGCATGCCCCTTCTGATCGTTTGCTTTAAGGCATGCTTGACTTGCGCAGCAAGAAACGGGCTCGAATCGGACAACGTTAAGGCTTGAAGGTGAGATTTTGTGAAAGATAGAGCTTCATCGAGAATATACTCTCCATGCTTCAAGAAATGTGCAGCTTCATACAAGCTTAACATTCCCCGGACATCTTTACGAAGTTCTCCCTTGAACTTTCCTTCTTCATCTGTGAACTGCTTGAATACATCTGTGATGATAACCGATCCACGAGTTAATATTAAGTTCTTATTTAGAAGTGGTGAAGTCAAACATTATCAAGTGCATGCAAGACGTTTATATGGTTTAAGGCGCTAAAAGTAGATCATCACCGAGTAACCAGGGGCTTTTCGACTTTTTCGGGCTTGTCTGAGGTTTAAAAAAAAAGCATTTTTGAATTGAAAACAAGTTGGGATTAGGCAATATCTAGTTTCTAAAAAGTTAATTATTAATGAGTCAATTAAGGTAAACAATCTATAATTCACACCATTTTTTACACTTAAGTCTAATATATATAGTGTATTAATAATCAATATAAGTAAAACTAAATGCTGGAATTGGTTCGGGCTTGGGCTTTTCTTTATAGAGTCGGGACTTGAACCGCGCTCAAAGACGAAATTTTCGCCCATAAATTATGCAAACATACCGCTTGATGTGTCGAACCCTTCTTGCCTAAGCAACCGAAATATAAGAGACAGTGTAAAGATCATCATGTTGAGGAACTAATTTA
This sequence comes from Parietaria judaica, assembly GCA_954871525.1. Lineage (NCBI taxonomy): Eukaryota > Viridiplantae > Streptophyta > Magnoliopsida > Rosales > Urticaceae > Parietaria > Parietaria judaica. The sequence goes on along the minus strand of OX940865.1, from coordinate 22,552,738 downwards.
TTAATTTTCCCCAATATTTCTTGAATTTCACTTTCAAAGTGATAAGCTATCCCCAAATGCTGAATTGTGTCTATAAGTTGAATGGTCCTTTGATCAGAAAACATGGTGTCACTTAGCCTCCTCTTGATTTCTTCCTTTTCTCTTTCCATGTTTTGCTGAGAATTGTTGTCAACTCCCTGATCAAACAAATATATATATTCTATGAACGTATATAAGTATACATATATATATACAGAAACATCATTATTAATATCACGAACAAAATATATGGTGGAAATATTATATCCTATCAACGTGTGTGTATATATATCTATAGTCTATACACATATATATATTGAAATACATATGTGATAATAAATGTAGTACTAATTAACCTGGGGTTGGTCTGCATATTTTAGGAAATAATCGCCCCAAATGCTGGGATGAAAATCACCGGTCCGGCGAACAATTTGCGACGGCACAGCAGACACACCAGACATGATTTGAAGTTATATTTTGAAGGGAATATTTACTCTTCCGAAAGCTTTTATCGCATATCTTTCAAATATTGTTGTGGAGATATATATATCCTTCACTTGCCCTAAGCTATTTACAGACTACTGTCCATGCTTAATGCTTTCCTTGGGTCTTACCGTTAATAATTCTCATTACAGAAAATAGCGGCAAATGTATTCATTTCATAGATCATTCCACCAGTTAAGTGCAATTCCATAGTCGTTGAAAGAGACGTGGACTTTATTCACGGGGTCTATAAAAACAAGATAGAGATAAAAAAAAAAAGTCGGGCTATAAGACTTTTACAAATTTGGTTATTTCGGCAGCTACAAATGGAACTTAGCTAGCTATAAATAGAACTTGGGCTACATAATTGTTATTTTTGTCTATAATTGGGTACATTTGCCGATATTATCTATTTCCATTCATCTTCTGAAAAGTTCTGTTGAAAATTCTCTGTAGAAGAAAAAAGTGTTTTTATATGCGAATCCACGTCCTCTTCAATATTGTGATCATTTAAGGGGAAAAATAATGGGTTGAAATTCTCATTTGTCGATCTATAAGTAGATAAAAGAAAAGGGTTGTACTTAAGAGTATCCAAAATAATAGTAAATTTGGTTCTTTACAATAAACAAAACAATGTTAAGAAAACACACAAAATGTGACGTTTGACCACCGTCCATAAAAAAGTGAATTGAAATACGGATCGCCTAAGTTTGGTCGACTTTGGGTAGTTTTCCACTATTTAGGTGGTCAAATTAGTTTGATTATTTATGCTGACAATAACTCTTTATTTTTATTATTTTCTGGTACTTATGCCATAATTATCTGATAACGACGGAAATAAATACCAGGATATTCTAATTATTTATGCCATTAATAAATATTAGGTATATATTCCCAAATATCCCATAATGAAATATTTGAATATGAAAATACCATATCTATAGGCGGAATCAGGAGTCGAAGAGAGGGGTGGCTCAAAAAATAAAGAAGAGAAGTGGGGGCTGAAACACGTGTGTTCGGAATTGACTTGGCCCTAATAACAATTAAAAAATTGTTGGGGGGGCTGGATTTTTAATTTTTAGGGGCTGACACATGTATTTTGCTTGAACCTAATAATAACTACAAAATCTTTGGGTGGCTACACCCAAGGGTCATGAGAACGTGGTTCCGCCATTGACCATATCAACTTCGGAGGCTGCCATTTGGCTTTGACGGAGGGGAGTCGTCATCAATTGAAGAATTGAACGATGTAATTAATAAATTCAAAAAATAAGTTTCGTATTTAATAAGTAGTTAATACTATATATATATAAGGGTTAATTGCGGCAAAAATACCCAACCTTTGTAAATATTCTCCGATAGGTACCCAACTTCAATAAACGTAGGCAAAAGTACCCAACGTCACACTTTTGTCGCCGACCAACTAACGCCGTTAGACACTGCCTACGTGGCCGTTAGGGTGTCTCGTGTGGAATGCCACGTGGCCAAAGGTTGGGTATTTTCGCCGCCACATGATCAAAGGTTGGGTACTTTCGCCGCCACGTGGCATTAAAAAAACAAATTTTTTTTATAATTTTTTCTTTCCCGTTAGCCAATATGTTTTTATTTTTTTTATGTACATCAAACATGATCAAATAATTTTATAAACAATGTACTTATAAAAAAAATGTTAAAGAAAAACCAAAAAAATGTTACTTTTCTTTTTTAACTTTAAAACAAAAAATAATAAGGTTAAACATAATTTTTACCAATCACCGAACTTTCAGTTTAAATTAAGCTTGAACTGTATTTGATACAATTATTTGTTTTAATCATGCCTTAGTTTCAAATATGTTATATGTCTGCAAAAATCATATCATGCCTTAATATTAATATTAAAATGCTCGTGTTATTATATACAATAATGTTTTAGTTTCAAAATTTTAATATAATCTATTAAAAAATTATAAATTATCCCTATAAGAAAAAATATTTTTTATAAAAATATTTTATAAAATTATTTTTTTTAGATTTAACATATGAAAAAAAATAAAAATATGAGTCACGGGAAATATTTTTTTTTAAATAAATTAAAACTAATAAATTTAAGGAATTATTTGATTATTTAAAAAATAACATAATTTTTTATAAGTACATATTTTATGAAATTATTTGATCATGTTTGATATACGTAAAAGAATAAAAACATACTGGCTAATGAGAAAGAAAAAATTAAAAAAATTATTTTTTAAATGCCACGTGGCGGCGAAAGTACCCAACCTTTGATCATGTGGCGGCGAAAATACCCAACCTTTGGCCACGTGGCATTCCACACGAGACACCCTAACGGCCACGTAGGCAGTGTCTAACGGCGTTAGTTGGTCGGCGACAAAAGTGTGACGTTGGGTACTTTTGCCTACGTTTATTGAGGTTGGGTACCTATCGGAGAATATTTACAAAGGTTGAGTATTTTTGCCGCAATTAACCCTATATATAATGCATAAAATGCGACTTTTAACTCTTTAGTCGTGTCTAATTTGATTTCATGGTATTATCGTGTTTGTGCCATACTCACCTGTTATTTAATTATGTTCATCGTGTTCGACACAACTAGACTCGATTCATTTATATTGAACTCAAATCCATTTAAATCGTATTCGGTCTCAAAATATCACCCCCCACCCCAACTTCAATTATTAGTTGCACGGGGAGCCCACAAGGACAATATTTTCTACGAAGGAGTATGTCTTCTTCCTCACTTGATTAATTACTTACACTTTTCCTTCTTTAATTATTTCCAATTTGATGTGCAGAATTCTAACCCTCATATTTAAATACAGTGTGACTGTGTGTGGCCAATGCCATAGCTGTTCTATTCCACACTTTGCTTCAAGTTTTTTTCTTTTCTTTTCTTACTCGGAGTGATTAAGTGATAATTGTTTGACTGAAAATAATTATTGAATTATTAGGATAAATTTATTGTAATAATGCTAATCCGGCTAAAACTAAACTAGTTTGAGTACTAATCTCTTTGATTTTATCTATTTACATTAAACTTGACTTGATTTATTTTGAATAGATTTGTTGTTGATATTTTATAAGAAATAAATAAAAAATAGAAGGACCTCATGAGAAAATATCAGTATTAACACTCATACAAAAGAAGAAGTGGAAATTGATTATTCATCACCAAGCTATCAAACCAAAAAGTCAAGTCGAAATTGTAGAAAGAACATAGCAACAAACAATTACCCACTTCCACTTCACGCACACACAGAAGTTTCATGGAATAATCAGCATCATTGACGGGAAATTAAGCTCACAATTACTACTATTAGGCAACCAAAATAAGAAACAAGAAACATTCTTTGAAAAAAAAAAACAAGAAAATGAGTGACATTGACAAGACAATGAAGAAAAACTATTTACATATTAATTAAAGCATTTCACTCTGAACAACAGTTTGATTTCTGTTAAACCAATTGACACCTGTAACCTACAATACAACACTCTTCTATCCTATTCATCTCTCTCTCTCTCTCTCCTCTTTCCCTCTCTCTCATAGTTCTATTTTAATTACTAAACATGATCGTATTATTTGGTAGCGTTACATTTTCATCTAACTCTAAGCAATACAACATCTTCATCTCAACATTTCTGATCTGAAGCCACAACAAATATTTACCTCTCCGTGCACATCAGCATAGCGGACCGACATTTTCGGGGGCAGAGACAGTCCAAAGCAGGGGCATTTTTGTCTTTTTATTCCCTTGGCCGGGCGAGCCAGAGAGAGCTGAGGGCTCTGAGACGGGAAAAATAATCGTTTATTGCGAGTAGCGCGCGGGCGGATTGACGAGTTGTGAGGATCCGGTGCATTTGTTGCAGGGTTTGTTGGCGCAGATTGTCGGCCTGAAAATTAAGATGAAAAATAGTATTAGTTGTTTTATTAGTCAGGAGTTATTTATGCTATCTAATTTCTGTTACTGCTTAAGAGCTGAATTAAGCATTATGGTGTTCCTAAATTACAGAAATCAAGTCTGAAATAAAATGATTAGAATTAGATTTTCAATCCAATGGCCCAGATTACTCCTATACTATTTCAAAAGTTAACAAAAAATGTTTAACAGCTTGTGCGGAAAATATGATATGTATCTGCCAAAAACGGATACGGATGATCCATGAGCAGGTTCAAAGCCCCAGCTCTAGAAGAGATGATACCTGTCTAAGAAAGCCCTCTAGAGTTCCTAGCTTGCCCATGGCCATGGCCATTTGGCCCATATAGTTAGCGACATTGCCCGATGATCCCGAGGGTCCAGGGGTTCCGCTGGACAGCGTCTCAGCCAACGATTGCTGCAATGCCTCCATGCCTTGCGACAGAGCATCTTCCGCTTGCTGAGACGACTGCTGCAAATTGCAGATTCCCAACAGCTGCTGCTCCGTCAAGGGCTCCAATTGATTCACAAGTAACTGCACCAACCATGAATTAAGAGCAGATAAGTCTTTCCGCTTAATTGGTTCCTAAAACTGGTACCTTTTTTTTCCTCTGATAACCGATTTCCCATCACCAATGTTCAAACAATCAGCTTTGCGAAATAAATAATAATAACAAATTCTGCAAACCAAAATAACATGTCCAAATCATAATTTAAGTAAATTATGGTTTAACCGGCTACAATTTTTTGTTAAAAACTGGATTTTTCCAGTATTAGGTGTAGTAAGACTTCACGCGTAGGACCGTAGCAATTGTCTAAGTGGAACGCTAATCGGAAAATTCTTACTAAAAAAGAAGATGCTAACCTTTAAGAGCTCAGAGGAGCGGAAGCCACCTATCCACATGAAGCAACGCTCGGCCGGAGTCTTCCACATTCCAGAAAGAATGTGGAACACGTCAGCCTTTGCTGCGATGCCTTTCAGCCTAAATATGTCGTCAAAATGTGTCGTGACGTTGTCGATGATCGTACGGAGCTCTGTATCGCCGGCATGAGAATTTACCGCAGCCCTCAGTTCGTTAATCTGCCTGTTGTGTTCCTCAAGCCAACGTGCATATTCCACGTCAAATGCCAAGGCACCTAGAGATTAATAAAATTGAAAGAAGTCATCAGCACCACATGTCAAATAGATCTGAGATTCATATTTCACTACTACAGATGTTCAAGCGATTATGATATGATGATATGAAAAGGTTTTGACAAATACTTATTCCTAATAGATGAATCATGAAGGTAATAACATTAGCGGGGTATATACGAATCAGTCTTTTTAAGCTTACATATAGAAAACAATAATACGCTCAGTTGCAAAGTACAAACACAAACAAAAACAGGTTAGAAGAATCTTAAATACCATTTCCACTCATTGAATGTGACTGATCTCCAGAACTTGAAATAAATATGCCCTGTATACAAAATATGAAAAATCTTGAGCAGAAAATTCGGATAGTGTTGAACAAACTGAAAACAAAATGATTTTTAAACGATATTTAATGGATCAAAACCTGTTGCCGGGCACGTTGAAGTTCTTGCTCCAACTGCGTCAATTTCAACCGACTACTCTCAAGCTGCTGCACATATGCCTGGAGATAGAGACGTCGTGAAGGTATTATTAATCCTTAAACTTTAAACCTAAAAAATTAAATACAAGACTATAACAAACACAAAAATGACTTGCTTTTTTCCGTAATCGACTTTTCCGAGCAGCTTCACGGTTTTGGGCAAGTCTACGCAGTGTCTGCAGAAGTTTTACTTAAATCAATTATGTAATTATAAGAAGGCATACTTTATTTTATCAAAGCAAAAGAAGTTCGGATTGAAACCTTTTGATCCCCTGCTTTTTCTTTTGATCTTTCACTAGAGTCTGAAGCTCCAACACCACCCAATTGGTTTATCTCAATCTGCATGAGAAAATCAATGCTCTTATATCCATAGCAGTGTTTTTTGTATTCAACTTAGTTTATAGACAATTGTTCCCTGAAGCCTAAATCCTAATGGAGAAAACCCGAGCTTCCTAGAACATATAAATACTACAAGATGTACCTAATAATACCCAATCTCTTGTCTCTCTTTTTTGAAAATTTTGAAGGATCAAAGTCCCAATCGATCCCTTAGACAATATTGATTAGAGAAGAAGAATCTTACAAGTTTTTGCCACAATTTGAGACATGGTACTAATCTTAGGAACATAATATAGTAAGCTAGTCCTCAAAAGATGTAAATTACCCCTTGATTCTTATCATCTGTGTCGTCTGTTGACGTGTCCTCCGTTCTAGGGCTCGCATCAGCCATATTGGACTCGCCCCAATTCTCACGATGACCAACAGATACCAATGGTAACTTATCTCTTGGCAAAGACAGTGCTTGAGACCCCACAAAAGCTGAGATATTTATATCTGTGGTCCTAAGAGGCTGCAAAAAAATTATCAGTTCGGTTAAAATCATATCGGAAGGGAAAGAAAAAAAAAAGAACGTCAATGTCATTCTACCTTGCTTAAAGCACCGAACTGCAGATCATTACCCAATCCCTGGCCGCTCGACTTAATTTGATTGAATAGAGGATCTAATATCATCAAGGACGAAAAATTTAGATTCAAAATCTACCAACAAGAACAAAATATGAACTTTACAGAATAAATCAAACTTCCACTGGCAAAAAAATCACACAAACTGCAAAGATGTGAAATAATAGAAGTTTGATCCAAAGCATCATCATTGAAGAAACCTGTGTTTCTCTCGGGCAATACGAGAAGAAAGGGAGAATAATAAGCTTCTATATGAGAGAATATTTTCTTTCTTCAAAACTCAGAAATTAATAATTATCTAAGAAGTACGACGCATTTAATTTAACTGGATAAGTAGATGTTTATCATACATTTTGATACAGAACAATGAGTAAGAGTAAAAACATAGTATCTTACTTCTGCTAAGATCAGCAGCATCCTCTATACGAAACCCGAGAGATTGATCAATGGTGCCGAAATCTGAAACTCGAGAAGAACGGACCCCGCCACTTTCTGTGCCACTGAAAAGAAGAAAATATCAAAATAAATCTCGACAGAATATGTTGTGTTCGAAAATACATGTTCAAACCACAAGAAAGTTCAAACACACGTAAGAAACACATAAACCATTACTTCAAAGCTAAAGATAAATCCCCGGTTACCATAATGTGAAAAATTACTCTTCCGATAAAGATTTATTACAATTTACAACAGATTCATACTTTGGACTTTCTTCAACGGTTTTCTCTATTATCCTAACTCTACTCTTACATCAGAATAGCAGAAAGTATTTTTCAACTTGTGAACAAATAAGAAATTGAAATACAGCAAAAGCTTAGAAATAATTTGACTAATTTCCCAATTTAAATTGGAGAGCAATCCACGAACAGCCGATTACAGGCAAACATTCTGATAAACTCAACACCTCACATATCCTTCTGTACGCAAATTCATAATTCTGAATCTACCGAGACAAATCCAACTTCTCACAACTACTCTTCGTCATCGTACAACACGAAAAAATAGATACTTCGAACACTTTTAAATTGCAAATAAGAATCTACTAAAACCCCTTGAATAAATGTTTTCTGATGCATTTATTTCTTAGACTGTTGCTAAAACCCAACAATTCAATGCTACAAATAAATTATTACATAATTTTCAGACCACAATAACCCGGAATTCCAGTTCCACTGTGTCAGCAAGCATTTATAGCAATCTCAGAACGACAGAACCCGAATAAAACGAGCGATAAAACGTAGCAACAACGCCGAAGAACGTGAATTGAAATCTAGAAATCCGAGCAAGTACTAAGAGGAGAAGTGATTGCGTTTACATAGGATTCGGAGCGGCTATCGGAGGAACGTAGCTCGGCATCTCTGTCACCGCTTTGTTAGCATCATCCGCTCCAACTCTCACTGCTCTTCTGCTACCCATTGAATCACCATCATCGTCACCAAACCCAAACCCTTCCGAGATGAAAAAAGCAAACCATCACAACGAAGCGTTACACATATCCGAGCCGTAAACAATCTACTGCGAAGAGAACTCTAGCCAAATCAGTAAGTAACTGAAGAACAACAAATTCAACAAGTAAACCCCCAATTCTCGAAGAGCCTCATGAACTGCTATCCATAGACTTGGCAGGAGCAGAAATTGGAGTTGGAATTCGAAGTAAAGCGAGAACTGACCGAGAAAGGACCGGAGATCAAGCGCGGCGTTCTCCGGCGATCGGAGGTGAGGTGAGAGGAGCTCGAAGGTGGAAGAAATGGAAAACCCTAGCTCGTGAAGCTCTGATGGAGATATATACAAAGCTTTCTTTCAACTTTTCGAGAGCTTTGCTCTGTTCTAGAATACTATTATTATTATTACATTATTATTTTATTTATTATTATTAATCTCTCTCTCTCTCCACAAAACGCTAAAATTTCAACCAGGCCCACCTTGAACTTTGAGCGAAGACCTTTTATGAAAATTTACCAAAACGACCCCCAATTCTTTCAAAAGTGTTACATTTAAGACCCAAAAATATCTCCTCCATTAATCAATCTCAAACACCAATGTTGTTGTATTTTTATTTTAAAAAACTTCTTCTCTAGTTGTACACGTCGATCTAATGATCGTAAAAATTTGATCGCCTTTATATCGGTGGTGAATTTAAATTTTGACAAATATATCTCAAATTTCACTTAAAAATAAAGAATCGCGGTCCAATTTCAATATTTGTTAGATTAATTTTTTAAATATTATTATTTGAAAGTTCTCACTATACTCATCAATTTTAGTATAGACTCGTTAAATATGATTGACAAACTCGATTGCGAAGTTGCGATCCGAATCTTGACATAATTCGGTCTCATAGATGTTCCTGCAGCGATGTGGTGAACGAGATAAATGCTTCACAATTGCGAAGCTACGATCCGAATCTTAACATAATTCGACCACACGCAGATCAAGGAGAAATCGACCAAAGTCTGCATAGTTGACAAAAATAGCAAAAAATATAGTAACGTATCAAAACGATCTGAATCTCTTAATATTCGATGTTAATCTAGATCTTATAGTTCGGTGATATCGTGCGATTTTTCGCCTTGAGTTTGAGAAAAGTCATCGAAAAATCCGATAGAGGGTCCAATTTAATAATTATATTATATCAATATTTCTAATTAATATGTTAAATAATATTATTTAAAAAAATTATCTTTACATCCATCGATTTTCAATGCATTGTAAAATTTGATGTGTATACTTTTTTCGAACTATTAAACATTAGATATACCGAAAAATATTCACTATCCACCAAGAAAACAGCTGGCTACTTATCAGAGTTTTTTTTTTTTTTTTCTGTGAGTGAGTTATTTAAATATTATAATTTGCTGATAAAAAAAATAGCACTGACAATAAGTAAAAAATAAGAAATAATTTGATCGTCCTTTTAGAATAAAGCGTTATTTTTGGCAAATAGCACAAAATTGTCAGATATTTCGTATAACACTTTTCATTAAATAACTCTGCAAATGGATTACTTACGAAGATACGCGAAAACCAATTGTTATTCAACCCCTAAACCTCAAGACAATTACTTACAAGTCCTTCTACTATTATAAACTCTCATAATAACCCCAACTGAATTATTTGCTTGGTTTTGAGGGTATTTCTGTTATTTAGAGCTCACAGTAGGCAGGAGCGGAGGAGGTAAGGGAGGCGGAGTGGGGGCGGCTGCCCCCATATCGTTCGAGCTCAAAATTTTCATTTGAATTTATTTATAATAATACATAGCATTAATAAATTGAGTGTACATGTAATGAAATCTTGTTACTCTTAAAGTTTATTTTACAAGTTATAGTCATGATTCAATTCCAAGTTAATTTTAAAACAACAAAAAATAGCAACAATTTTTATAATTATAATTATCTTTCATTTTCTTCTTAAGTTATAAATATATTGTTAAAATTTTAATTGTCTTTTATACTTTATTTAATTATAAATATATATAATGCAATAGTAATTTTAATGTCTTGTTTTATTTTAAAATTTATGATTTTTTAATTTTCGTCCTTCTTAGACAAAGTTGTGCCTCCGTCACTATAATATACTGCACATGAATTTAGATAATTAAATTCAAAAGGTGTTTGTTTAGGCCAATGAAAAGTCCTCAAGCTCTTTAGCCGCCATTTTAGAAGCTGAAAATGACGGTTCTGCCCTTAAGAATTAAAGTCAAAGTTTTTATCTTGAAGCCGAAGACTTTATTGTTTGAGTTTTAGGTGAACATGACATGCCACTTAATTTCGACCTTTTTATTTGTAATAAGTCCGAATTTAAGAGTTTTAAAATTTTAGGAAAAGAAAAGAAAACTATTTTTTTTCGAATTGGGATTATTAACGGCTATTTAGAATGAAGAAAAAAAAGACAGTTTATACATTTAAAAATAATATTTTTATTGTGCATATTACATATACCTTAAATCTTTAAAATTAGAGAATTAACAAAAGTATAATAAGTGTAAATAACTTGATAAACATATTTAGATGACTCAAACCCCTAACTAAGTCACGAGGCAAGACCTATAAAGTATAAACTGGGTAGTCCCATATGGCTTGTTTACCGTGACAGAGTCAATGTTCTAAAATGGCGAGAGTAGACAAAAAAAAACAAATCTAATATTTTATAAATAATAAGAATGAGAAATAACATTAAAAGAAAGAAAAATGGTAAAATTTATTACATAAAACACAATAAATTGTTCGATATACTTTTTTTATGGAGGAGGACAAGCGAGATTGTTGGGTCACTCTTCCCTTTTTTTACTAGATCAATCTATCTCTTTTTGTTTATAATTGATCGAGCATGATGATTTATAAGACGATAAGTTCACTCGATGAATGAGTTATAATTGTATTGGGGTAAGCACTCCACTAACCTACACTATAACAAGTTGTGCTAAACTAAGTATTTCAATTGAATAGCTTTGATTATGGTTTTTGTGCATTATCATTCATTCTCCATCGCAATAGAGAAAGGCTATATTGGGTAAATAAACTTGCAACATGTTAAAATTTTAGAAACATTAATCAAGTATACTTTGACCAAATTCAATTCTAGTATATATGCTTTCAATGGCAAAATTATTGTATGTTGTAGTTGTTAAAGCTTAAAACCATTTCCTTTACCTACTCCCAACTTTATATATATGCACTCAAATACAATATTATACATCTCCAAACATTATAATAATACAAACCTTTTGACTCATTCAAATAATAGACCAAACATTTTATTTGTTTACTTCATAATGGCAAAGCATAACTATAAAAAATAAGTAAATTGTCATGGATGCCACTTTTGTCCTTGGTCTCCTCCTAGGGCAACATCACTATTTGGTCAACTCTATACTTAGCAATTAGCATTGATTCATTCAACTAAAGCACTATGGTGGTCAAGCTACACCAACACTAATTGTTTGCTATTTTCAATGCATCTTACTTTTAAATGTCATTGATTTTTTACTATTTTTTTTTTGTTATTAATATATGCAATTGTAAATTTTCAAGATTTTGCATAGAAGAGAATTCACATAAACTATTAGAATAGAAATTAGCGATTGTCTCAACACGCCGAGCTGAGAATATATAGTTTTAGAAAGTACATGGATGGTAATTTATGATCGTTATGCGTTACGATTATACTGCGATGTATTTGCGTCCGATTAAGCGTAGTAAAATATGATTAGACACGATTAAATATTCATTTTATCTGTAATTGTTGCTAATTTTATCTAAAAAATATATTTTTATTCAATTAATTATGTTTTAGTCGATAAAAATCATAAATCGTTAGAATCTTGCATTATGTGATTATATTAAGTTAAATGAATCTAAAATAAATTACTTTAATGTGTTATAAAACAATAAATGATATCACTTTTTTTTAATCACAAATAATGTCATCAAGAGTTAATATAAAACAATACGTGTAAACCATTTTGTACTGATACATTAATAGTAAAAATTAAAATACAATGGAACTTTGTACATAAATTGTATCAATACTTCTTTATTTTATTAGGCACATGCTAAAATATGTATCAACTCTCAAACTATTGCTATAAAGACTATATTATTTATTTTAACAAAGTACAACAATAATCCATATAACCAAATATACATCAATTGTTATAACATAACCCATGGCTCTACAAAATTATCAATCTGATTTTTTTTTTTTTACAATTTTGGAATTAATAAATAAAAATTTGTAGGCAAAAGACATTTATTTACTAAGATATTTACTCACTTGCCATTCTTACTAAAAATTTACCGGCCTTCTATAAACATGTTTCAGTTCTATCACTGCCACTGGCCACATCATTTAAAAACTACATAAGACAAACAATTCTATAGTCATACAGTATGTCATATGTACTTAAATCACTTGAAATCGATTAAACCTGAAATACTCAAATAAAACTTCCGATTTAATATCAGATTATTTCGAGTTTACGCTTAGTCCTTACGTATAGTTGCGACTTGCGAGCAAAAAATAAAATAAAAATAGAAGCCTGTACTTGAATGATATGAGTGGCAACTACTCATGAGTCTCTTAGTTTGTGTTATGTCGTTTTATCAATTCAAGCGACAGCTCGGTATTCTAGCGAACAAGAAAAATATTCAAATTCTGAAGATAATTTGTATGCTTAAAAAAGAATAATTATTCTTCACAATATATATATATATATATTATAGCTAATAACATTGTACATTGCACCGTCGAATGAGTAAAATGGGCTATAAAACATGTGAAGTTGAAAAAGCCCATAATAGAAAGTTTGGGCCTAATAAATGCTTGCAGAAACTTTCTTTATATGTATGTAATATAATTATATATATATTTTTTCTTTAGTTTCCATTAGATTTCACATTATACTTGAATGTCAATGAGAAGGTATTGCCTAAATCTCCATCATGACTAACCGGGCCTAACAATTTTGAGGGTTTTTAGGAATATATATATATATATATTAAGTTTTTAAGTTATAATGTGCTTACAGAGCTAGTAATATGATATAATAATAAGGTACATTGGGGGACGATAATCATCTCCCTTTTATTTTGGAATTTTCAACTTCAAATTAACGACATTGGATTGAATAATTCATCTCATATAATTTGTTAATATGTTATATGTTACATAGTGCCATCGTCCTTTGTGAATAGTAACACGTGTTTAAGAGATAAATATAGGTTTTCTTAATTCTCTTTTTGTTTGGTTTGTTACTTAAACTTTAAGAATATTCATTTACATTATTCCGAATCCTTTGTCATTTTGTGTTTCTCGAGTACCAATTTAGTTAAGATTCGAGTCCACTTAGTGAGAGATTTTGTACATCCATCTAATCGAAGAAAAAAAAAATCTCGAGTAACGAGTGTGCATATCCATTCTCTCTGGTCTATATATTTGTACAAGAACACATATGAGATAGAGAGAGAAGTTTTTCGTGTCCTATAAAAGGGCGGTATATGAGAGAGTTGGACCATGTATATATATATATATATAGTTCCACAAATGAAACAAGTGGCCAAAAAATGAGTAGTAATTACAAGTGGATATCTTCGAAAACTAGTCCTCTTTGTCTTCTTCTTTCACTCTCTGCGATGCTCGAGATATTCTTTTCAAGGGTCAATTTAGTAAACAAGCAACTACATAATGTTAAACAGGTATAAATCTTGTACGAAATATTTTCTTATAAAATCAAAGTGAATGGTGTTTATGACGACTCTAGGATGTCGTGATTTCAAGTATAACGGGAAATGAAAAAAAATGCTAGAAGGAGAAATTAGTTTTTATATATTTATTTATTATTCTAACTATATTCTAAAGTTTTAAAAATATCAAATAAATTTAAATATTTTTCGATATTCAAAAAGTAAGTTACATTTTGAAATGAATTCAAGATGTTTATTGGGCTGTAACTCCGTCTTATAAAGTCGTGACCTTTAAGAAATAATAAGTGCCAACGAACTGGTACTTATCTAATACGTCACTTTGGCGAAATGTACAAAATCTCTAATAATCACCGAGTCGCTACAAAGAATCTAAAATCAAAGTGTAAATGCTTTGAATATGTGTGCTTACAAAACGCTATTAGCGCCTCTCAAGCTCAAATTCCAATGTTTCAAGCCGAATCCGATGTCACGGAAGGAGGGGGAAAATGTGAGAGTATCAAATTACATTATATTTGACACCTCATCTCTGATTGACATATAACTCGTGAAGCTTCTATATTTCTTACATTATTTATTAAATTGATGATTTCAAATTATCTAGACTTGACTTCATGCATATCCTTTTGTTCGATGATCTCTTCATTTAATTCTGCTTTCAGATGTGATATTTTTATTACAAAGCTATTTTGTCACAACTATTAATATTAAATAATTACATCTATATCTGAAGGGTTTCTCAGTACGTACGTATTCTATTGAAGTCAAAACACGTGCTTCTGATTTTCAAAAATTCATATATTTTATTTTCCAACTTTCCTTGTACGTGGAAGAACATATGAACACAAGTCGTGTTTATTTTTCCTCCACACATTTTTATATCATTTCTGACCTTATCTTTCTGATATGATTTTATAAAGCTTTTTATTTCGTCAAAAAAAAAAAAAAAGCTTTTAATCTCAATTTCTAATCAATCTTCATTACCAATATTATATTATTGTTATTAGGTTTAGTTTGAGAGCAATTTACGTAAAGTAATCAATCTGATCATATTAAAAACTTTATTAATGAGAGATTCTACTGTGCATTAAATATTATCTTATTAAGTATTAATTTAACGAGATTCTATATTGTACATTGAATTTGTAGTAAAAAAACCTTATTAATTATTATATGTTTAAAAATATAGTATATTTTTAAACATATATGCTATTAAGTAGAATAGTTTGGAGATAATAACACATATTAAGAGTATTACTGTATATTATTAATTATGATAACACAAGTATTTTTCTAAAGGTATACATTTGAATATTTTGAGAATTGAATTATTTAAATGATTTTTCTTTAAAGAATAAACTACAAGGCGCTTGTCCTTAATTAACTAAATGATTGCAAACTTGTAAGGTGTCATGACCTAAAATTAGTAAGCATATGAAAAATAATAAAACCTAAAAGGTGTAGATAATTAAAGTAATAACATATTAAATTAATAATAAAGCCGACAAACCATTTAATATTTGTAGATATTAAAAATAAAAATCCCGAGCTCGACATGGATCGATAATTGGATTTTTGGATGCATCTCGATCGATACTAAACAGCGAGTTAAATGTCTCGTATACTATAAATTAAATAAATCAAGAAATTTATATTTTTCACCTTTCAAAATTCATTATGTTAAATGTTTTCATTTGAAGTATACACGACTAAATATATTTTTATTTTTGTAGCGATTCTTCTTTTAAAAATTTAAGAACAAATTTATACTTTTTATTATTATTTCATGTGCTTCAGCTTCTCAAACATAAAGAAAATGAAAAGAGTATAAATATCAAGGAAATAAATATATAATTGTATTTTCTGCTGTGTTTTTCCTTTCTAACTTTAATTAATAAGATTTCAAACTCTTACAAAGAAATATAATTAAAAGAAAGTATTAAAAGCTGTAACCGTGGACTTTAATACCACTGGATAGCCGATTAACTTACGTCAGCAAGTTTTGTAGCGCTGACGTCAGTGGTTACAACGCATGCCTTCCTACGGTGCCACCTGGCAGAATTATTGACTTACTGATATCATTGAAGTCTTCGAAACATCTCCGC
Source organism: Parietaria judaica (assembly GCA_954871525.1). NCBI lineage: Eukaryota > Viridiplantae > Streptophyta > Magnoliopsida > Rosales > Urticaceae > Parietaria > Parietaria judaica. The sequence goes on along the minus strand of OX940865.1, from coordinate 22,536,440 downwards.
ACACCTTCGCCTTTACGCGCGTGGGAGCGTGAAATAGGTTTATTTTCTTAGAAATTTTTTATTTACAAAGTTAGAAAAAATAAGTTTATATTTTTTAAAGACTATATAGCTTCATTTTTTGCGCATTGGGAAGTTATGACTCCCATTACCCATAAAAATTAAAACTACAAGTAAAATACATTAAAGACAAATATATTTGTTATAGTGAAATATTATTTTCACTTTGTATAGGAAAACATACAAAAATATCTTTTATTGTTATTATAATTATAATAAATAAAATTTATAGCCAATTTTCAAAATCTTATTACTATAATATATTCGTTATAGTGAAATATTATTTTCACTTTGTATAGGAAAACATACAAAATATCTTTAATTATTATTATAATAAAATTTATAGCCAATTTCAAAATCTTATTACTTTTATAGTCCAAACATACTAATGCAAAATATAAATTACACTACGGTTTTAAACCGTATTGGAATGTTTTCTATTACAATTTTACAACGTTCTAATGTAGGGTGGTCCAAAACTTTACTTAACTTTTCACCGAACCTCGTGTGTAAATTATGTTTGGCGCGTAGTGGATAAAGTAATATTTTCTTTACTAAACTTATACAATGCCGTAATAATATATACAATAAGTAATATTTTCTTTATTTCAAATGGAAACAAGGGTGTCCAAATTTCATTATCAATCACATAAAATATTACATGAAAAATATAGATAATATATAGTTGGCAATTTTTTGGCGCGTGGGAAGTCATCTCTAGACTTTAATTCTTGAATTTGCTCCTCCAATCAAATAAAGACGTTAACACCATCAACTTGAGGTTTATTTTGGCCTCTTTCATTCATCTTCTCTCTTTATCTCCCTCTTCAATTTCTTCAAGATCATCACTCTCAAGCCCAAAAATAATGACAAAAAATCTCAAACCCAATATTCCCATGTCCAAAACTTAGAAACCCTCTTTAGCAAATCGATAGTGGGTTCACTGCTAGACCGCCATGGACAACAATGGCAAAGAGATGAGAAAACCAGTCAAGAAGACCATAAATAAAGCTTCCAAGAAGTCTAAGCCTGTGAAGGTAGTGTATATCTCGAACCCCATGAAGATCACAGCGAAAGCTTCGGAGTTCATGGCTTTGGTCCAAGAGTTCACGGGGCGAGACTCCGTATTGCCCGATCCCGCTAGATTCGAGTCAGGCAGTTTCATCGAAGAGGTTTTGGTCGTGACACATGGCGGATCGGAGCAACCTTCGGCTAGTATTGATACTGATTCCAGTAATTCCACTTCTGTCACTTTTCCGGCGAATCCCTATGACGCTTTCGGAGGAGACGACGATGTTTTCATGCCTAGTTTGGAGGGGTTTCCGGTGATACCGCCGTCTTCGAGTTTGTGGTACGAGTTGCCTTATCAAGCCGTTTGATTATTAAATTAGGGTCGTTGTATGCTCGGTTAATAAGACGTGTGAATGTTCAAACCCTCGTGACGAAAAAACGTTCAAATTAGCCACGCCTTAGCGCAAGAAGACTCTTTCATTTCTGTATTTTGACTGTCATGTTTATATATATCATGTATATGTATGTGTGAATGAAGTCATTGAAGTAATATAGCTGTGTTGTTAATTAATAACTTTTATTTTTTTTCTGGTGCTCTATTGTTGGATTAATGGCTGGTTGTGTAGGTACACTATATAGATATTTCTCTAATTAGCATATATATATTGATCTACTTTGATATAATATATAGTTATAAATTAGGATATTAATGTGAAAGGAGATTTTTGTGTCATATTTTATTAGCTAGGTGACTATATGTTTCTGCTGATGATAACGTTTTTTTTGAGATGTTAAGCGGGACAGTGATGTGAGTACTCTATAGATATTAATTGGATAATTGCTCTCTTGATTTAGCAATCTATGTAGCTCATCAATCTTTTTAGGGTTTACCACTGCATTCTCATGTGATAATTATACATATATATCACAGAATGCTTAGAGAAAATTACATTGTACTAGATATTTCAGTGTCAATATATATAAAATGTGTAGTGCAAGTGTGTGTACTATCACAACTCACATGTATATTTACGTACATAATGCATTCTAAATAATCAGATTGCTCGTATAAATAATTAGCATTTTTTTCCGTATAGGGATCTCTCTCTTTATGGAGATTGACTTTTATGTATATATATTTATATCTTTCTACGTTATGTGTATATATATATATATATGCTTTGTGTGTGTTTACAGCAATTGTATATATAATCGGTTTATCAGTTGATCAATAGATTAGCGCAATGCTAGAACTCTTTGGACTAAGTTATAGTTGGACATATGAAGTTTGGGTTAACTGAAAGATGAGAGCTTTTGTCTTGATGCTCTTTTCCTGCAGGGAATTCATTTAATTTCTGGACATCTGTGCTAGTTATGATTAATGTATAATTAGAGTTTGGAAACCGAGCCGCACGAGGTCCCATTTTTACACCGAGGGGCTTACGGGTATACCAATAGGATTTTCTTAAGATTTAGAAACCGGTAATCGATTGTGCCAATCCGATTTTGCGGGTATACAAAAAATATCAATAAGTACGCCAATAAAGTTTGTTTGATACATAATGATTATTGATTATGATAGAGCGGGTGGGCGGGTTTCGATTCACCCACGGGTTTTTAAAAACCCTTGTTATAATCATGATAACATCAAGCTAAGATGGAATTATACCAGCTTTCATATGAACATTGTGTGTATCCCATAATTTGGAACTTCATAAGTTACACTTAATTAGCAGAAGAAAATAAACATTAAGGCTAGTTCTATTACTTATAGTCATACGCATGTCTATACAATATTATATGTAAGTATATGTAGAGTTCATCACAAGTTGTGGCAGATTATTTGATTAATGATCAAAAGAGAAGCTCAGAAGTAACTGTTGGGAGAAAGCGCAACGCAACGGAATCTCAATGTCTCCCAATAGCCGCTGAAATATGAAGGCGATAATAATCGAAACACAACCACGAACACGAGACAATTTTAGCGTGGAAAAACCCCCAAAACGGAGTAAAAAACCACGGGACCCGTAGGCCGCTTAAAATCCACTATAATCAAGAGTGAGGTACAAACGAAGTCTTCCCTAGATAAAACTAGAGGCATACATCATCATCATCAAGATCGAACACCAATCTCGGATTACAACAAACAAGCAAGAGAAGAATTTGTGAAAAACGTTCCCACAAAACAGCCTCTGGTTTCCACTCTTCAGACCGACCTAGAAACATCCAAACCACATCTCCACCGTTCAGAACGTACCTCTATGTCTTAGGAACGTTCTGTCCAAAAATCACGACGATCCAACGGTGAACGAGTGCGCAATGACGATTTTCCTGAGGGTCGACGAAACTGGGCGGAAACCGCGAATTTACTATCTTTCTCTTTCTCTTGTTTACTCTCACTCCTTCACTCTTGTATTTCTTCATCTCATCTAAGTCATTTATGACCTAGGCTTCATGGGCCGGGTACATGAATCAATGGGTCAAAAATAACCCACATTGTTGGGCCTCCAAATAGGAGGGATACCCAACAGTAAGCAGATCATTTATGACAGTTTTTTTAGCTACATGTATCTAGGAAATAATTAGTAAGGTGAATTATTTAAGGAGCTAGAAGACTTGTACTGGTAATAGATCTCGACATATCTATGGAACGACATAATTTATTGTTCGAAATATCTTCGAGGTTGAAAACATCAAGGTTTGAATCACGCACAAATTGCTACACTCCAGAAGGCGCTCAATTAAAGTCTATATATTTACGTAAAGATAATAACGGCAAGACAAGAACGGCCAACAAAAAAAGCCCAACAAAGTGTGCTTGTTAGATGCAATTGACACCTCGACGCTCATTTCTCAGGCCGGTGGCAAAATTCTGCACAACAAATTTTTAGTAATTAATAAATATAAGAGTTTTTACAATCTCACTCTTTCCATAATAATAAGTTATTCTCTTTAATTTTCATAAAAAAAATGTAATTGTAATTCTATATTATATTAAATTACATGTATAACTCTTATTTTTATGTAAAATTACAACAATAACCTATAGATAATTAAACTTTAAAATCTTATTTGCGTCGATAAATTAGTTACCCTTCGACATACCTGTAAAATGGATGTTGCGGTATTCAATCACGGTATCGGTATTTAAATCGTTGGTGAGAACCACTTGTTTGAGTTCTTCATTTGATGCAACAATTCTGTTATTTAACTTGACTGACCATTCCATTTATTTTAATTTAAAAAATTTAAAACATTATTTACAAATATAGAGAGTTATAATCAATATCTTGTAATTAAAACAACTTGACTTCTTCTTGGACGCTAAAAATATAAAACATAAAGTACGACCTGTTACTGCAAATAGAGCTTGATAACAAAATAAGCCAGTCGATAAACTATGATAAATACAGTACAATTTACTAATACTTTTAGTTAAAAGAGATATTTTATCATTTTAGTATATCTTATTATTAATTTCACTTACTATATTACGAATATAGAAGGGCTGTGATTAAGCCGTAAATTACCGAGATAACAACGATGTTTCAAATCGCAAAGACATGAAGATTTATCCGGAACCAGCAAAACGAACGACCATATTCTGTTAATCGCTTGAAAAATCAGTATTAGCTGCCCAAATCGATTCCGAAAAAGAAAAAAAAAATGCAATGAACAAAAATGCTATCAATATTTTTCTTTTATTGTAAGGATCAATTACGTTAAATATTCTTTACACTAAAGTATGTACAAATTTAATTATTTCATTGACAGTAAACTATCATAATAAGCTTCCTCTTTATCCTATGATACTAGTAATAGTGTCTCTGAATTACATGTTTCATATATATAATAGGCCCGAAATTATACCGACAGAGTTTGTGAGACAACAATTTATTACCAAGTGGACTGGACTGGATCATCATAATATATATATATTGTTTAAAAGCTAATGGTGATGTAGTTGCATGGCACAGATTCACGTATATATAGATATAGGCAACTAGTAATTTCATGATTTGATGGTTGAGCGAATTTATTGAAGAAAACAATCAACATATATATAATAGCCGACGCTTTCCAGAGCAGAGCAGTATACATTTTATGGCCTACCAACAAAAAAAAGAAGATATTATTAATGCGAAATTGTGATGAACCACTTGAACTGTTGAGCAAGTGGCTATATGTACTGATATATGATATATCAATCTTTTAGAGTTCAAAAATCTTGATTCAATTTTACGGGGATTTTTATAACTGATGATTAAATTAATGAGATTTTTTAATAATTTTTTTAATTAATTTGACTGTACCGTTAGAATTTTACATATATATATATCGAAAAATATTTCCTATCATAATAGTATTTAAAAATATTTAGTTAAAATTATATAGTGTTGAATTTTTATAGCTTCTTTTTTTTTTAGAGGATTTGAAGGGTTTTATATAACTTTTAATAATATAATTTAATTAAGTACTTTTTACCTTTAAAAGTATGGGATTGTGATAGAGTCCTTACGAGGTTTTATGAGCTTCGGGATTTTATGATTTTTTGTGTTTTTGAAGTTTATATAAGTTACCGACGGGTTTCTTGTTAAATATTAGATTTTTTTGTAAATTTGTACATATGATAAGTTTTTCAGGTTTCGTTGAGTATAACGCGGATTTTTAACAATTGGTATAAATATATAAGAAGGGTTAAAAACTTTACCAAGGTATATATAATAGGGGCATGTCGCGGATTTTCCGATATCTATGTGTAATGGGTAATGCCGGACATGTAGCTGAAAAATGAGAAGAAAAAAAATATCAAAACATCAATGAATCTTTCACAAGTTTTATAAAATCAATAATACAAAAAATTATTGATCATTAGTAGATTTTGTGTGAAAAGCTATAATTCGTAGTTTAACTTAACGCGGATAATTCGTAGTTTAAGGCGGTAAATTGGAATTTTTACTATCTAACCCAGCCTGCAAAAGGGTATCCGTTGCTTCATTTCATATGATACTTGTCGGTAATTGCGAAGGTTCTGGAGGTATGAGCTCCCCGGTGTTCTCCTCGCTCACTGAGATGAGCGACGTCTGCCTGCTCGAGGAGGCTTCCGGCCATCGCTATAATCATATTACATATAATTATTTACTTAGTCGGAACTCTATCATATCTGACTTAATCATTATCGACATTTTACACCTTATCATATGCATATATATATAATGCAACTTGCTTGACCACTCTATTTAGTTGCCCTGACCATTTGTCGTTTGTTTTTCTCCAATCACTTGAAAATTTGTGTTTTCCAAGTTTATTCTAGAGTTGACTTTTGGAAGTCAACAAAGTAGCATTGTCAAAAAACATGAGTTGTGTATGGTTGCCATGAGTTTAGGGTTTACAGTTATAAACTTAGAAAAATTATGAACTTGTTATTAATACTTAGAAAATTATTAGTCTTAATTTCTTTAGACTTTACAAATGATATCAATGTAGTAATTGTAGTTTTAACTTTGAATAATAATAATTAAAAAAACCTTGCATATCTCACGTTAAGTTTGTGATAACGACGTCATTTGTTGTTGTTGCTATAGGTACGCACGTGTACGAGGCTATAGCGATGCCGTTGCCATAGCCTGCATCGGCGATTTTGGACCTATAGAGATGATACCGCCGTCGAGTCCTATACGATAAAGTCTCTTTAATTTGTTAAAAGAGGTAAAAACAACAGGCGTTAAAACGGCAAACTAATATGCAAAACGACATTGATCCGGAAAGTAGAATGAGAACGACATGAGTCAGAACAATTGCTTGCTAAAACGGCAAGATACTACATCTGTAGATGGGTGCTGTGAAAAAATACATCGTACAATAAACAGTAAAATATCTAATTAATATAATTAGTTCAATGTTCATAACCAAGTACGTTTTTCTTAACAACAAAAACGCGTTCTTTTAGCTGAAAACACGAGAAATACAAGATTCTCAACGATTTTAGGGTGATTCGTTGTGACGACCTAAACTTCTTGAGCCACGAGAACTTAAAAAAAATCCTACAATTTTGGAAAGAAAACTAAGAAAAATCCGGACAAGTTCTGTATGTAACGCTAATAAAATCAGCATAAAAAAGTAACTAATTCTGCATTTGCTTTTCGTTAGTGTTGTGTTCTCAACATTCTCGGCCATCTATAAACTCGATTAAAAACCAAAATTAGCGAATAAGGGAAAAATGACGAAGATAGTTCATAGAAAAACTCCTAAAGACGCCCTCTGATTTAACTGATCTGCAGATAAATCCGACATTCCTAGAGGTTTCCAGTCCCTCGGAAAAGCCGTCAAACCTGATCAAGCAGATGGATCCGACGGCTCTAGATCATTCCGGTCCTGGGTTGCAGGGGTAGTTTGGTCTTTGAGCCATTTCGAGAAGCCTTCTTCAAGGGCCTTTTGCATCCATTGGTGGCGGCAGCGCCCAGTGGCTTCGGGGACGGTGAGCCAGGTTCTCTGGCGAGTGGTCTGCTCGGGCCAGAAAAGAAGCTCCTCTTTAACGAGCAGCACGAACATGGCAGCCTTGCACTGACCTTCTGGGCAGAAATCGTCTTGCAGGGTCTTGCTCTTGAAGTTATAATACCCCAGAAAGTGCTGCGAAAATGCCGGGAAAAAGATAAAATTTCTAGTAACAAGAAGAAATTGTACGCAGTATGTGAAAGATTGGTGCATGATCCCAAGAGATAAGAAATGGATGCAATTTACAAAAGGTATCTGATAGAACCAGAAGCAAAACCAAACGGAATATATAGGCCGAAAAGCGGAGGTTCCCAAACACCTAATTATCAACAAAAAGTACATAAAAACGCCTTCCGTTTGAGAGCAAAGCGAACACTCTCCACAAGATATCTTGATAGGTTCTTACTCGAACATAAATGACCAAAATACCCCTAGTTACATATAACAATAATAAAAGAGGTGAATTGAATACTATTTCCTAATAAACAGGTATAAACAGTTTGCAGATAACATTTTAAATGGAAATCAAATTAAAAATAGAAAAAAGAATCGCAGTTTCATTTTGGAGTGCAGATGCCGAAATAAATGTTTTGTGTCAAACTGGCAAATGCTTACATACATTATCATAGTTGGTACCAAGTATGGCAACACACTCGTTCACGGGTTGGTTTTTCATCAACCGAATACTATTTTCATTTTAAATGATAGTCTTGAGAAAAGATTCGTATCGAAAAGTTGAAGAATGAATGAAGAATCTCCATAGGAGATTTCAAAGTTGTTAACAAAAAGGATTTAAGAATCCCGCAAAACGCCCTGCAAAGTTCAGTAATTCCGCACTGTTTTCAGCAATATATCAGAGATTCAAATCTAATCAGATTGCTCAATCACATATCAGCTTTTCAAATCAAAATCCTAAATGGAATCAACAAACTTTTAAGGAAAATAAGCAGTTAATTCTGATTAGGTAAGTGCTTGTACTCTTACTAGACTATATGCGCCGCGGTCTACTAATTAACTCACAAAGTTTGTTGCTAATGCTAATTTCAAGATACATTACAAACATTACCCTAACTAAAATCTCTACCACATATATCGAATTGCTAGTCTCTTACCAGTAAATCTCCTCGAACTCCTGCTTCTTCTACGGCTTCACGTACTGCCGCTTGCTCAACTGTTTCATCATTTTCCCAGCCACCCTTTATAAAATACAGTCACTTACAAATACAAGCAAGCATTACCCGTCGTCGAAAATTAATTAAAATGCAGTAAAGCATGTCCATGATGCAACTTTCTTTTATGCCTCAACAGCGGAGATAAGTTTGTGTCAAGGATAGACCCACGGTTATTACCTATCCTAAGAGCTAAGAGGAAGGGCAAGAATGTTCATTTAATCAGCAAATTTAGTTTAGTTTAGTTTTTTTTTTTTTTTGTTCCTTTATTATTCCATTTAGGGTATTAGGTAATTTCTGGTTTATTGTCGTAAGGGTTTGGGGCTGCCTACAGGGAGGCTGATTAGTTGGTCTGCTTTGTTTGGGATTATTTCTTGCTTTGCATTGTTTGAAGAGCATTCGACCTTGCTCTCGAAGGAAAGGTCGAGATTATTAATTGTTGTTATGATGTTATCGTAATAAAGAGAAGAGGGGATTCATCACTTTGGTGAATTCCCGTTGGCCCAATTTTGCCTTGGAATACATATTTGGATCCTAAGAACCATATCGCTAAAAGCTCTGTCTGAGGTAGTGATGTTAAAACTGGAGTGAGGCACTAATTGTTACATCTAGAAATCTGGGAGATAGCCGATTTAAATCAATTCTGATTCATTTTCCGTTATCTTAAAAGTTGGGAAAAAAAGCTTCACGCTGATAAACGCTTCTAATGAGCACACTTGAATTAGCAACAAAAACATATGAGAATGTTATTGTGAGCATTCAGAAACGAAAGAATATGAGCTATCCCAGACTATAAACTCGCACCAAAAAACGATCTTGGAGATTCTTGTCACACCAATGCGGTGAAAAGGTGCTTTTATAACGTGCGAAGTCTATGGGAAACCTACGAGTGGCAGGAGCTCCACAAGAAACAAAGTCAAAGAAAGAGCATTTCAGGTGAATAACTCATCCATTGGGACAATGAGAACAATTCAATAGAAATTTGCATGCAACGTATATCGGGAGACAAAATCAATCGAATTCCCGTCAAAGCATCCTTGCTTACCTTCGGAAATACAAGATTGGGGCCGCTAGTCGAGTTGATCATTAGCACCTCAACGTCCTTCTCACACGCGCCGCTACCATTTTCGACACCGTCTCTGTACCTAAAAGGGATGCACCTGCCACGCAGCCGAGGACGGTGGCGCTGTCAGAACCGAGCATAACCCAATACAAGAAAGAGCATTCCAATTTCCAAACACAAGCATCTCTATATAATTACACACATGCATGTATCTTTCACTATCGAAATTGGCATATCAATCAATGATAAAAAATAAAATAAAAAACCTTCAAACCCTAACAGAAAATGACGTTCTCAAAGGTCAATGATCAGCCAATCACATCCAAGAATATCAATTATATATTCTCTCAACCAAATCCATTGTTGAAAATGACTCCGAAGAATTAATCCGTGAAACTAATCTAGGGCTCAGAGCTGACTCCATAGCCATGGATCCCCAGAGGAAGAGAGATTACCCGGCGACGAGGCGGCAACCGTCCTGGTACCTCTGCAGCTGCCGGCCGGTCCGAGCCACCAACTCCGACATCTCCTCCGCCGCGAAATTCTGAAAAAGCTGAAAGCGAAATCGTCGTGTTGGGAGCGCAATCAAGAGAGAGCGAGCTCGGAGTGGAGATAGGGACAAGCAATGCGAGGCGCCATGGGAGAGTGGATCAATGGCGGATTGTAGGCGAGGCAGTGTCGCGGCAGCTTCTGAATTTTGGCGCCCATCAAACGCGAACCGCCGTTCACCGGCTCTTCCGGTCACCCTTTCTCTTTCTCTCTCTCTCTATATCTATAGGTGCGTTGTGTGTGTATACGTATGTATGTATTGATTGTTGGGTTTGAGGTATAAAGGAAGGAGAGAAGAGAAAGGCGAGGCGTGAAACGTGGAAATGGAAATGGCTTCTTTGTGAAGCCAGGCGTCTCTCTCTCTCACTGATCATATCGAAATTGGGTTTTTTTATTTATTTTTTGAATTTTAATTACAAAGTGTGTATATATATATAGCTAAATGCTCATTGTTCATAGCTTTATAGCTCGAGGGTTTAATTTTGTTTGTAAGATTTTAAAAATTGGTAGCATATTGCGTTGATTTTCGATTATATGGGGCCGGTAAGTGATGGATAACTTATGAGATTAGTATTTGTAATTTTATTTATGAATTAATCAATATTAATTTTAATGAAAAATATATGGGTTCTCGCCGGTTTTTCCAAAGTTTTCTTGAGCTCGGTTAGAGTTCTTAGACAATGAAATTTTAATTAGAGGTATACTATATTTGACCGCGTTTCTCGTCAACCTGGATTCAAATGCGTTTAGGTAAATCGGATGTTAATTTGTCTGTTATGAAATGGATTTCGAGAATTTTACGTGGTTCGGTATTGATGGATGGAAATATATCTGCACAAGTATATAAAAAAGTATATAGTAATAATATCGTTTTAAATCGGTAATAAGCTAAAAAAAAATTAAAAACGTCTCTTTTGAAAGCCTAAACAACAAAGTTTTACAAAAAATAAATAAAAAGACGGTAAAAGTATCGAGAATATTTTCACTCAATTTACAATCATGAATATTTGACGACGTGGTGCATTGTAGATGATCAATATCTAGCGCATATATTAACCTTTATTTAGTGGCATGTATATTCAGCTACAAATATACTTCAACTTTTTTCCTCTTTTATGGATTACATCAGGAAGAAGAAGAAGAAGAAGAAGAAGAAGAAAAAGGTGCAAATAATGATCGAACTTTAGTGACTTTTGTTTCAAAAAATAATTAATTAATCACAAAGTACCAGTACTCTAAAAAAAATTAATTTGTCATTGACTCCTTTTTCATTTTCACTTTCAGTTAGCAATGGAAAAGAAATTTGACACTGATGGTAGTGAATTGACTGCTGGCCACTATAGGCATATTTAATGAATAGAAAAAGTGAATTTAAACTAGTAACCCCTTCTAATTTTAAGTTTTAATTTTGTTGTGACATTGATCTAATTATTATATATAATAATAATAATAATAATAATAATAATAATAATAATAATAATAATAATAATAATAATAATAATAATAATAATAATAATAATGGTATAGAAGAAAAATTAGCGTCTCTGAACTAAAGGCTTAATTCCTGGCTCCAAAATCAAAGTGAAGTCTCTTAACGTCATAATAAGAGAACATAATGAAGACATTAAGAATTAATCTGTTGTGCCTGAAAATATATTTCAATAGCTATCCGCAATCTTTGATAACGAAGAATACGTCCCGAGAATTCCGCTGACGATGCCTAGCACCGCAACAGCAATGCTCGAAACAACCTGAAATACACAGAAATTGATGTTTAATCTAGTGAATGATCATGAGAAACCGATCTCGGATTTCCCAGTGTTCTTTTGTCGTAAAAGAGGAAACCAGGACACGGCTGAAGCAACAACAAAAATACGGTCAAGCTCGGATTCGGTTTTAATTTAATTATTTTCTTAAAAAATTAAATTTAGTATAATTTTAGTCTTTAAAGAGTTCCATTTAACCTCATTTCAAGTAGTATTTAATATTCAATCTATATTTATTTTTTTATTCGACTTGAATGTATTTTATTTTTCCCGTTCTTAACAATTTTAAAATCAGATTAAAAGCTCGTAGTTTACCTCTAACTAGTTCATTAATAAAAATTTCAAAAGCCGACCAACTTGGTCTCGGCCTGGTTCCCAATTCTTAACTTTATCAAAACCGGACTGGGCCCGTTTTTGAAAGGCTTGGAAGCCGGTACCAAACTGATAAAAGGTCAAGAACCCGGTACCTGATCGGGATTTCTCTCCAACTTTTAAGCACCACTAATTTTTAGTCTTTCTTGTTAAGAGTTTGGAAAATCTATACTCACATGGAATTTGGGTGCTCTTTTCCCCACAATCTTCAGAAAACACAATGATGGTATTATTATCGCCTGAGCCATAGAAATCACCAAACATGAACTGATTGAAAAATAATATTGGCAAGGGACTAGGTTACCATGCGTGTATATATATATACATACATACATACATAGCATAATTTCACTCAAATTCCATTCACATTTTTATTTGATTCAACAGAATTTTGGATGCGCCGTAACAAAATTCCCTCTCTCTCGAAAGTGATACATGTCCAACGTATAACAACAAGTTCAAACTTCTATTAAATCAATTGAAAAAATGAGCGGACATTGGTTGAAAAGATTGTGAACATTGAGAATTTTGATCATGAAAAAGAAGGATTATGTTTCAAAAGTCAAAACATTGATTGGGTACTTATACCGCTATTGACCCAAAAACTTGAGATTAAGGGGGCATTTGGTTTCAGAATCTAATAGTGTTCGGTTATTGATTTCAAATACCGGTTTCCCAAACCTTGGGTTTAGTTTCTGATATAAACTACGGAAAATATAAAATAAAATTAGAGTTGTTTTCGCCGTTCGGTTTGTTATTTCCAAAAACCGAACTCCCAAACAAATTTGCCATACAAACCTCAAAACCGGTTTCCTAGACGAGCACAACCGAAAGACACCGGTTTAGGGTTTGGTAAGACTCGTGAACTGTGTATAAAATGATGAAAAGAGGAATGTACTGACCACAAGTATACTGAGGAACGAACCCATCAGCGCCATCACGAGACCTGCGATTATGTCGACAAAGCTTTCTCGTTGATGGCTATGTTTGAAAAACGATGCAAATATACAACTTGAAACAGAAACAGATGGTTTTATCTTCCAGAGACAGTTGTTTTCTTTTTTAAAAAACAAATGTGATGAATGTGCTCATTTTCCTAATTCCAAGCTCACACAATGAGTACAAACGTACCGAAGAAAGGAAGAACAAATGCGACGCAGACGGAGGACAAGACGAGCGCCGTTCGGAGAAGGATGTAACACCATGGATTCTCGGAAACCCGGGGTGGAAGAAGCTCCTCTATACTTCTTGCCAAAGGGTTCATCAACAGCGCATACGTGCTTAACGCTAAGGAAGACAAAATTATAATCACAAAATTGAATGGAAATTAATCAGTTTCCGTCAACAAAAATCGCCACAGAAAGGATATTTTGTGAAAGGGTTGACAACCTGCAAAAGTCACGACACGAAGAACACGTTTTAGCAACATTTTACACATAAAAATGTTACTATAATAAGCCTTTATTTACAAATATTAGGAGAGATTGCACGCGAGTTTTCGGCATATTGTCTCTTACGTCTTTCGATACCTCGGGTCGTTTTCTCAAAGAAACGGCTGTTATGTTTGTTTTTGAATGTTCGGTTTCTTTTGCTATTCAATAAAATTATACCTCAGGTCCTATCATATTTTTTTTTAAATAGAATTAAAGGGCATCGCCTTTAGGAATGAATTTCAAAATTCCTACAGAAAATGTATTCTCTTGTGTAGTATCTTGGCTCTTATAGACTTTGATTTTGTAATTACCGTGGTCCACAGTGCGATTTTCGAAATCATAGAATCTTGAGGCATGTTCAGAGTAATCTGAGACAGTGTCGTTTGACCGAACATGAGATATCCCACGATTGCGACGCCACCGTAAATCAGAACGCACAACATAAAACTGCACGGAAAAAAAAATCGACAGTAAGAGAATTTTTTTAATAGGGACTACCGATATATAAAACGACAAAAGGTAGACGAAAACCAGGTGATTTTTGCTACCATATTAGCAGAGCGCGGGTGAATTGTTTCTTGTTTGCCATGGATTGGTAGATGTTTGGAAACACGGAATGACCCGAATAGCAGAAACCGTACACCCCAATGGCGAACGGGATTCCTCTCCAGTTGACGACTTCGCTGGTTTGGTGAAAACCGATTCCATCGGTTGTCCCGAGAAGAAACACACATAGGACTATGACAATTGTTGCAACGACACCCCCGGCTGCAGAGGGAAACCGAAATAATTAGAAAACAGTAAGTTCTTAAGATGAAAAGACAGTGATTTCTAATTATGATGATTTTTATACTAGAAAGTAGGGTGAAATTTAAAACTGATAAAACCGGGAGTAAAATAGTTTTACCAAATATAACATGTATCTGCTGTTTTATCAAAATCGGTTTCGGTTTCGCAAAAAACAGTTTTAAACCTTAAAATTTTGCAATTTGGACATCAATATCATCTCATCTCTTCTTTAAAAATTTAATTTACGATAAAAATAATAATAATAAAAAAGCTCTGACAAGAGTTTTTTTCTTCATTAACATTTTCAACAATACCAGATAACCGATTTCTCGGCGAACACAAACAATGGTTCCGTCCCTACCAGAAAGATATGCGATCAGGCGGAGATCCTTCAGCCAAACGGTCGGTAAAACAATCAGCGCAGTTATAATTCCAAATACGTGGATCGAATCCAACTGAAAACCTGACCAACTGAACGACGTTCCCGGGAATAGCCTGGTAAGATTATCTCCCTCCAAAATTATGAACTCCACACAATAAGACTGCATTCAAATCGGAATTTCGTTAAAACATAGAGATCAAAGAACAGGAATAATAGCGTATACATTTTAGAATTCAAATCGGAGTCCAAACGTGTCACTTACGTATAGTTCCATGTAGAGAAAGATCTGCAGCATCAAAAGAAACATAAATATGTGTCATGACGTCAGAAGATGAAATTCGAGCAATGAAAGATCGAGAGAAGCTGAACCGAAACTCAGAGAACAGTGTGTTCATACAGAACAAGGCTAGAACATAACATAAACAATAATTAGTGGTGAAACCGGTGCCGATAGCCCGATTTTTGGGCATTTCTAGCCCAAATAAATAAAATAACATTTCAGAAAACAAAATAATATTTCCAAATTTGTATAACATAGTTCAAATGAAAAACAATAATAAAAAATAATAGTCCACATTAACAAAATAACATAATAGTCCACATTATATATATAAATTCATACATATATATATAATATAAAACAGTAATCGATACCAATAGCTGACGAAAATACAGTACCGATTCCCTAAACTGGTACCTGTTTTTACCGGTTACTAGTTTTGGAGAGGTTTAAACAGTTTCTTCCGGTAACCGGTTTGTGGTATAAGAGTTTAACCCTTAGTAATAGTTTTTCTATACGAAATCAGATCGAACTTACAGATACGATGAGACGCCCGTATCTTCCAAAAGCAGCCTCTCCCAGATCGGGGTAAGTCACGACACCTTCTTTGTACTCAAAGCAGTGTCTCATGAGAGAAGCTGTGTAGCAACAGATAATTGCAAAAACGACGAGAACTACCAAACTCGCCCACCCAGCTTCCTTCACAGTAAACGGCGTGGAGAGAAGCCCGACTCCGGCCATCACGTTGAGTCCTGAGTCGATGACACAGCGTTGCATAATCAGTGACGATAAAATTAAAATAAAATAATAAAAAATTATTAGCTGCAATTTATTAATCATGAAAACGTCAATTTTCAGCATTATATCGGTCCCGTTGTTATAAAAGGAAATCTCAACGGTTTGAATACCGTCGAAAATGCTCTTAATCGACCAGGGGATCGTAACACAAAGGGTTGATTTTGCAGCAGTAGAAAAATGAAAATATCAGCTGCAACATATAAAGAAAATTCATATGAATTCGTCCTGTATCGGCTCGGTTACAAACCGTGAGTTGAATTAATAACCTCGATAAAATTATTCTTCTGTATGGTCCGACTCTAACTTACACTGCTAAATTATCAGCTTCAATTCCGCAGCATTAAGAGTACAAAATGCTCACCGTTAAAGACGGTCTGAGTCAAGCTACAACCCTGGCCGACGGGCAATTCTCCGGTCGGTTGCTTGCGAACCGGAACGCCCTCTGACCACGAAGAATGTGTCCTCGAAAACCTGCCGCTTTGCTGAGCCCCACTTGATAGCAACGGAGACTTTGCGTCGAGGTCCAAGCTCTCTCGGCTCTGGCCGCCAAAGCTCGAGTATAAGATGCTCCGAACACGGTCGAGGCTCGCGAATTGCGCCGACGCTGTGATCGTGTACGAGTCCGTTGTTTCCCTGCCCCCCCAAAAAAAAAAAAAAAAAAAGCTTTGTCACTTCAAATAGACCCATGCAAGCATTAATAAAATGCAGAAAATCACTTCAAAGTTCAAAAAGACCCATGTCAAACCAGAAGCTTAACAACAAGATAGTATTATACACACACACAGTTATATATATATATATATATATATATCTCCATAAAGCACAAGTTTGATTTCCTAGAAAACAGAGCGGTTGATCAAAGTTTGATCATCAAATAATCCAAACCCATGTAAAAGCACAAGCTTAAGTCTGGTTATGCATTATACACAGACAGCATATAGATACATAATATTATATATATGTATATACAGTATACTGCACGGATTAGAGCAAGCAAATGAACTAAAGAAAATGAGAACCACAAAAAAAAAAAAAAAGAGCTCCTTATAAACAGAGCTTATATATATAATGGAAGGGGTTTAAAAGAAGGTGGTACTTGTAACTCTGAGGCCATTGACGAGAAGAGAAGCCTTCACCGTCACCGTCATCGTCGTCATCGTCGTCGTCAGTCAGAGAGCTGGAAGAGGTTCCGTGGGCGCCATGGCCGATGATCTTGTTCCCTTCGACATCGTTGTCTCTGCTGTTGTACTCCTCCTCGTCGTCGAAGAAGAACTCCGACGATTCCTTCTCTTTCTGCTCCGCCATTATTGCAAAAATCGAAGCTAATAATAATAATAGAGAGAGAGGAGAGAAATTTCTGAGGTTGCCCAGAAACCAGTTTTTATAAATAAAAAATGTCGTCAGGTATTTGAAGCGATTGTCTTTTCTTGGCTATTTCTGTGTGTCACCTCTCTGGCAAATTCCGTTTATTATCACTTCTTATTACACGAGGATCTTCAAGAAAACATATATTAAATATTTAAATAAAATATTAGTCTTGTGTAATGTAAGTAAGATTTTAATTTTTTCGATTTTATATTTTTGTTGACTTATAAAGACGTGTAAATAATATCAATCAAATACGTATAAATAATTTAACTAAGTAAGTTTGTCACTCTTTTATTAGATTCAAATGAGTGCCTCTCTTACATATTTATATTTAGTAATGTGAGATATATTATAATCTTAACTGGTAACGTCAATTTATTAAAGAAAAAATATTATAAGTAACACGTGATTTAAAGGAAAATTCATTGGTATATCATTATAAATTATTATGAAAAACGAACGAAAAATATAACTCTACATTTTCATTTAAATTAAAATTTTAATTATATCGTTGTTCTCTACATTTTTTCCTTTTTGGGAATACAAGATATGCATGATTTAGATAATAAGGAAAAGTAAATAAATTAGTTTTTTTTAGGACAATTATTTGGGATACGACAAATTAAATTAAAGAGTACCGAATAACATGGGATGAGAGAGAGCGCTCACGGGTAACCACTAACTATGATGACGTGGCGCGCATGCATGCATATTCGTGAACATTCGCGAAATAGGTATATTACTGGCAAAAGTACCGATTCCTTAGTCTAATGTAGGGTGTGCCTAATTTGTTCGAGGAGTAAAGTTTTAATTTTCAGAAAATAGTATCCATTATAAACGAATGCGTGTAGCATTTACTAGGGGTGAAATATTTATCCGCCATCCGCTGATCGCAACCGTATCCTATTCGCTCCGCTACGAAATATCCGCATTTTTATCCATTTTTAGTCAACCGCTTAATATGGTTATGAATATCCGCAACTGCTTTTCAAAATTGGATTGGTTAATGGTTATATTTTTTTAATTAAATTGGATATCCGCTTTAACCGCAACCAGATTTTAAATATAAAAAATAATTAATTAAATATATATTATATATAAATATTTTTTATTTTATTTTATTAATGCTATCGGTAGATTGGATTGTCCCTTATATTAACCTAGGTAGGTTATATTCCTACTATGTCCTTTGTTGTTTGAATATAGTTTTTATTATAATTCAGATTTCATCTTGGCTTTTTAATAAGCGTTTGTATTCATATTTGTATGTTTAGAATATGTAGCTAATATTCTAGCGTTAGACCATATGATTTTGTGGTCTCTTATGTCATGCAAATATAGTTTGGTACTTTGGTTATTTATGAAATATTATTTATTATATTTTCGAATGTTTATGTTTCACTATTCTTATTATATTTTTATATATGATGTATTTATTTTTTTCACTAGCAAAATTAATTGGATAATATCCGCTATCCGCCTTAAATTAACCAATTCGATCCGCTAACCGCTAACCGCATTTAAATTGGATAATCGAAAATAAAAATGGTTAATGGATACAATTATTTTATATCCACATATGTGGATACGGTTAGTCACATGCCCATATCCTATCATATCCTATCCACTTTCACCCCTAGCATCTACGTAATTTTTATGTTTTTATTTTATATATTTTTATATATTTTAATTAATAATAATTATATTAAATAAGAAAAAAAGGATTGAGAGTCAAATACCCATTAATCTTAATTTTATAATTGGAAATGTGCTACACTTATATTAAATTTGATTTTGCAGCATTGATCTTAAGTCGAACACGTGAGACAAAACACTTTTTAATTATTTAGAGTTGACTCAACATTCATGTTGAATTAAATTCAGCAATCAAACTTAATTAGCTATAAATTAAATTAAATATTATTTTAACGTTACAAATTAATTATAACATTACAAAGTAATTGTGAATTTGATCAACGATTAATTGTATGATATATTATTGACGTCCTATTTTTATAGCATTTTATAATTTATTTTAATATAAACACTAATATTATGTTTCTACCACTTTAATACTTAACGTGGAAATTTAATGAAAAATCTAATTCCGCATGTCTCTAGTTCACCATATGATTATATTCATATATTACATAAGTATTCAAATTTTGATAAAGTGAACCTATATATAGATTCAAAGTAAAAAAATCGGACAAGTATTCGAAGTCGACAAAATTAAAGCACATCTATTTTTGTGCCCCTCAGTTTTTTCGTTTGTTAAACAAAAATAATGGACAAAAAATATATGTTGCTTTAGTTTTGTCAATTTTAAATACTTTTATCACTATTTTTTATTTTAAACCTATACCGCTTCAAGTGATTAAAGTTTGATACTTATATCATTAATATCCTTATTTTACTTTTCATTATCGGTGTGGTACTATTGGTTAAGATTACATGTACTTGTGTTAAAAAAAGAGTAGAAATAGTGATAAAAAATAGTTATAAGATTTTTTTAATTGTAGTAATTTAGATTTAAAAATTTCGTATAGATCTAGACCTAAAATAAGTATTAATCAATTCTTATTGTAAATTATTAAAATGCTATAAATGCAATTTTATTGATTTTTATGAACATAGCGTTAGTGATTCTTATTATTAAATTTTAAATTAGTATTAAAGTGTCATAATCTCTGACATAAAAGTATTTTTGCCGGTAATTCTTTTAAATTTTTGACGAAATAAGGTAGTAGAGTGTCAGACACAATATATTGTTGATCGATACTTGGTAGTTCATAGTCATACTATGAAGTATGATCTAATAATATAATATTAGTAAACATAATAACATGGCAAAAATAAATAAATCAATAGTTGATATCGTATAAGTGTAGATTTTTTTAATTATTGTTTTATAGATACATCATACAATTACAATAGATACAAATCAATCTTTTTGGCGAGAGAGAATTATTAATAATGCATATATTTTTCTAGTTACGTGGTAGTGCTAGTGCTAGATAACTTATTTTAAGACTGTCCTAAGTCCCAAGTTGGTGATAAAATAAAAGAAATTACGACACTTGGTTGGACTTATTTTTGAAATCTTTATAGTTAATATATTGAACTCTTATAAATAAAATAAAAAACATATTTCAGATCTCATTAATTTAGATTCGAATTTGGTTATGACATAAATATACAGGGATCGTGAGATAAGTACCTAATCTTATATTAAATACACTAAAAAATTTCTAAATAATACGTAAAGAGCTCAAAACAGTATTATGGTCCGATTTTATCAATGTCTCTTTGAGTTTTGTTATAAGAGGTACATGTGTACTGTTGACGTGGTTTCCCACTTCCACAGTCGTAATATGCGTGATAACCTAGTTTGCATTTGTTTGCATGTGGGCTTTCCGTTAAAATCCCGATCTCACATCAGGCATACGTCATTTAAAGCAATAGTTAACTATATCCTCTCGTGATTCTATTGGATGTAAGGAAATACGATCGAGAGAGAAAAGAATACATTATGTAGACAACAATATCGTAAGTAAATGTCTCGAAGAACCCGACCTTCATGTTGCTCCTTCGATTCAAAACTCTTTAAGTTTAATTTGATCCTAGTTTCCCCTCTCATCGAAGAGAAGTGCGTTTAGTGGACTGTCGAATAACCTCTTGAGCTTAAACTTGAAAGATTAAATAGCTTCTTTTGACTTTGTGATGAACGTTGGACTCGATATATTTTTTGAGAGTTGAATCATAAAAAATTGTGTTCGTGGCTTATTAGCTAGATTGACAAGGTCAACGCGATTTAAATTAAGATTAATTCATATTAAACTTAATTATGTCACCATTAAAAATGAGCAACTTTGAGATCTGTACGTTGAATTCATTTCGGGCCCTTTGATCGAATTATAACAATTCGATTATGCGTAAATATAATAAAATTAATGATTCCGAATAATAAAAATTTATTAGTGGATAACTAAATCGTATAACATCAAAATGTTACATATTTGTAGTGTTAATATGTTTACGATTAAACATTAAAATAAAAATACTCAATATTTACATTAAATTTGACTTGAAACGTATGTGTCTAACTTAACATAACTCGAATAGGCGAAATTGAACTTTAATATTATTGTACGAGTTTGGACTTTGGATACAGTTAATTACTATTTTTTGTATATAAAAATTGACTCGCTATAAATAGATACTTATGCCACAAATACTCATAATATTAATATGTTCCTATTAAGATTGGTGACATAAAAGATTCGTTGATCACTAACGTGGTGATGGCGATATACAAGACGAAACGTTTCTGACCACATGCTTTATATAGCTAAATTAATAATCGAGACTATACTGTATAATATAAAACGTATATATATATTTGAAAATTTTTCCAATAATTTTTTTATTATTATTGCATAATTACATGCAGGGGCAGAGCCAGGATTTTGCCAAGAGGGGACGAAAAAAATTAAGCCGGAATTTTTAGAATATAATATATAAATAAATTATTTTTATAATTAATTTTTAATAATCGATAAAATATTTAGTGATACAATTATACAATTACAAATAGTATAGCTTAGTGTATAATAAAAGAATCTTTATATTAAGAGATGATTAATAATAGTGATCATAAATATTAAAAAAATAAAGTTTATGGAAATTGAACCTTGGTCTTCAAGAAAAGAGAGTTAAAAAGTAGCCACTACTCCAGAGCATTAACTTTATTAAGTTATGATACATTTAATATATATATTAATAAAACATTATATATATATATATTCATTAAAAATTACGGATTTGAATCAAGTGGGGGCGGCCGTCCCCGCTCGGCCCTCAATAAATCCGCCCCTGATTACATGTGTATAGCATCGTCTGTTCTCAATTCTCAATAAAAACACATGGCACATTACCTTCCTGAGAAACAAACGTACGCAATATATTTTTTAAGAAAGATTTATTGTATAATTTATTTTGTTGCATAACGACATGTGTATTATGGTATCTTGTCATTAACACATGGGCTTGCCAAATAATATACGGCATTGCAGATCTTATACGTCTTCGATCAGCTTTAAATTAATTAGAGCATTGTTTAAGTTATCATTATTGTCATCTAATTATTATTCTTAGTGATGATTTTATTATTTAGGGTTGATAAAAGATTTATTGATCGATAGATATTTAATATCAATTTAATTTATCAATATATCGTAAACTAATTCGGAACTTAATTTTTTTACCGTAAAAAGTAAAGTTAGAAATGTTAAGTAGAAAGTGTAGCGTAAAACCTTCTAATAAATTAAATTTACTCCACAACAATGATAAATTTTTAATTATTTAGGATCAAATTAATATAATTTAGCAGATTTTATAAATTAACACAAATACAAATTAACCATTAAACTTTTGACATCGTTATGAAATACCTAAAAAAGTTTTTACAATATATCAGCACTATTCATCTATTTTTTAGATACTTGTGCAGCAAATATATAAATTGTTCGTTTAGTTGCTACTTGCTAGATCTATATGACAAGTCTTCTAATAGTGCAAGCTAATATATATATATATATATATATATATACATATATGTGTGTGTGTATGTGAAAACAATAAAATAAAGAGTTATTTTGTTATATAAATGAGCTCCAACTCTCACTCACAAGAAAAAGATACAAATAATCTATAAATTGTAAATTGTCATAGTTTATGGTATTTTAAGAATAAAAGATTGAATAAACTATTCTCCGTGAATGTTGAAGCTTCTTCAAGGTATTACTTAGTGGTATAAGCCAAGAACATGCATGCAAATATGCAAACCCCATTATGCAAGTCTCCTTCATTCTATAATTATAAGCTTGGATTACATTTTTATCTAGATCACTAATTCCTAATATATTTTGAGAGATCATACCACAACAAATATGGGTCAATCCCTCATGAAAATTTCTCCAGGTATTTATCTATTTTTATCATCTATAACGAACTTTTGATGAAAATAAAAATAAAAATAAAGATGAAAATAACCTCAACTTTAATATTTTCCTCGAAGTCCCGGCCTTAGTTTTAGGCTTGTAACGACGATATCGTCGTAATAGGTCTTCGTATCAAAATAAAAAGTTTGTGTTTTTCATTTTAAAAAAAAATCGACATGTCGAGAACTCGTTTTCTCGATGCCGCATCTTCTTATTGATAATTTTCTAATTCTTGAAATTTGGCGATATATATATATATATTTCATGAATATATGCAGGAAATGATGAGAGTGCGATGAAAAAGATAGTTGGTATAGTTGAAAAACGTTACGCCAAGCATTTCTCAGAGGCTTCTGATGATCAAAAGAGTTCCTTAGCGTATTTCTATCGAGCAGTGTGTGAAACCGTCGAGTATTTCCTTTTCTACTCATCATTAATTCTTCTATCTTATCTATATATAATTGGAATAATTATGCCGACTAAAAATAAATAAATTATGATAACCGAGACACTATGGATTAAAATAAATCTGCTAGTACTTTAATTTAACACTTTTTACCGCAATTATCTCTTTAATTTAAATTTAATCCGTTGTAAATGATATATTGACAGAGAAATCAACAGCAGTACCTTCGGTTACACGCAATTCAAGGTTCCCAGTGCCGATAACCTCAAGAGATCATTCGATGTAAGCCTACATGTTTTACATTTTAGCATTTTAATTTGCTAAAGTTTAGAAGTGACAGTTTATGCCCCGAAGTCCGATTTTAATCCGGTTCCGCGGCCCGAAGACCATTTTTAATAATAGTAAATAAAAAAGTGAACCGGGCATTTAATACATTACGTAATTAATGTACTATTTGGAGTCTAAACTAGATTAATTATAAAATTGTAGGATCACCATAAACAGTCGAAAGACGGTGTGACAAGGAAGGAGTTTGAGGCGATTATGCGAGATCTTCTGATAAGTGAAGCAAGATTTCCGGGAGTCGGAGCGAAGGAAACGCTGCTATACATCTTCGGCGTTCCTCTCGCTGCATTGGCGGTGAAGCGCGGGCTGTTCCCGCGTCTGCTGCCCAACGAGCTCTTCGTCCCCGCCGTCACCTCCGCTACAGTCTTTGTGCTCGCCAAACTCCACAAAATTTGAGAGCCTTTTACAGTGACTTACTTAGTCGTTTGTTGCATTCTAATATTTTTGGAAGATTTCATTGCCTCCAACCCTTTCATCATATATACTATGTAATTGTTGGATCCCAAACCACGGATCTGCGAATAACACGAGTAATCACCACGAATCAAACGAACTTAAGAACACGAATTTGGGAGAAGAAATTCTCTGATTAATATTGAAGGCAAAATACAAAGATAACTAACGCTTAATGGACTCAATCTACTCTTAACTCTTCTTTTCTCAACTCTTAATTTACAGAGTACACTGCTAGGTTTATATAGGCCTCACATAGGCAAAACCCTAGCTAACAGAATCGCACTAAATCTGGAAACTACCCTAAATAATCTCGCCAAATCTTTGTTTGCTCCTCAAGCTACGCGCTTTCCTTTCTGGGTAGACTTTCCCTTTTCTGCCCGGACAGTCTTTCTGTCCCCGAGCTGACCTGCTCGTATGCTCCGGGCTGAGCTTGCCTTCTATGCGGATTCTCTTCATGTGTTCATCCGATCTGGGCTGAACGTCTGTCCGTCCTTTGTTTCTGGTTGGTACCCGGGCTGACTTCTCGCAAGTCTTTCTGCCCGTCCTGGCTTCTGATCGTCATCCGGACTAAGTCAAGCTTAAGCTCACATTCTCCCCCGTAAGCTTGACTTGCTACACTTCTTACTCCGAGTAGCTCTCTCATCTCTGCGAACTTCACTCTCGCCAATGCCTTGGTGAGGATATCTGCCCGCTGTTCCCTTGTGCTGATGTATTCTACGACGATCTGTCGTTTCTCCACACACTCACGAATATAGTGATACTTCGTGTCAATGTGTTTGCTTCTTCCGTGAAACACTGGATTCTTCATCAACGCGATTGCAGATTTGTTGTCCACGTAGAGAGTTGGTGGATTCTGCTCGGAACCCGTCATCTCATTGAGTAGCCCTTTTAACCACATAGCCTGACATGCTGCTGCGGTTGCCGCCATGAACTCCGCTTCACATGAGGATAAAGCTACTGTCTGCTGCTTCTGGGACTGCCAGGTGATTAGATTCCCGTTGAGATAACATCCCTCCGGTACTCTTTCTATCATCAATATCACCGGCCAAATCACTGTCCGTAAAGCCAACGAGTACTTCTGCTCCACTTCCTCGGTTGTACTGGATCCCGTAGTCCGTCGTCCCTTTCACATATCGCAATATGTGCTTCACCGCCTGTTGGTGTGCACTTGTGGGGTTCTCCATGTATCGACTGAATATTCCCACCGCGTGTGCAATGTCTGGTCGGGTATGAGTGAGATACCTCAAACACCCGATCACGCGTCTGTATTCAGTGGGATCCACTTTCTTCCCTTCAGCATCCTTCCCGAGCTGCAGCTTCGCCTCCATCGGGTACTTGCTCGAGTTACAGTCCTCCATCTCGAACTGTTTAAGGATCTTCCTCGCATAGGCCGACTGCTTCACCGTAATACAGTCTTTCTTCTGCTCTACCTCGATCCCGAGGTAGTATGAAAGTAATCCGATATCGCTCATCTCGAATTCGGCCATCATCTGCTGCTTGAATCCATCTACGTCTTCTGCGCTGGATCCAGTGACGATCAGGTCGTCCACGTATACTCCCACGATCAGAGTCTCCTGTCCGGTACTCCTGGTGTAGACTGCCTGCTCCCTCAGGCACTTAGTAAATCCAAGATTCTTCAAGCTCTTGTCGAGTCGAATATTCCACGCTCTTGGTGCTTGTCTCAACCCGTACAAGGCCTTGGAAAGCCTGTACACCTTATGCTCTTTGCTCGTGAGGCCGAACCCTTCTGGTTTCTTAACGTACACTTCTTCTTCGAGGTCGCCATTTAGGAATGCCGATTTGACATCCATGTGGTGAACATCCCATCCTCGATGCGCTGCTAGGGCAAGGATCAGTCTGATCGTGTCCAGTCTCGCTACAGGTGCAAAGACTTTGTCGAAGTCTATACATTTCTTCTGCACGTAGCCTTTAGCTACCAGTCTTGCCTTGTGCTTAAGGACATTCCCCTCCGTGTCCTTCTTCAGCTTGTACACCCACTTCAGACCGATGGACTTGTGACCTTTTGGAAGGTCAGTTAGCTCCCATGTTCTGTTTTTCTCGATTGACTCCAACTCCTTCTTCATTGCTTCCTGCCACTCTTGCTCGGCTGCTGCCTCTTGGAAGTTAGTTGGCTCTTCTGCGCAAAGCAATGAGAGTTCCTCTAAATCCACCTCTTGAGTCTGCTCGTAGACTTCGGCTAGAGGTCGGAATCCTCGTGGCCCATCTTTAACAGAGGAATCTCCCGAGCTGAACGGGCTGGTCCTGCTCGGACTTGGTGTCCGTGGTGTGTCCGGGGTGCTCTCTTCCGGGCTGGTTTCCCTCATATCTGGCAAGACTGTTCCTGAGCTGGGTGTTCCGGGCTGCTCTTGCTCGGCAACATCCTGGTCTTCTTCGACACTGAACTCCACAGAGTTCTGCTCGGGGTCTCCCCGTTCGTCGCGCCAATCCCACTTCATCTCTTCTTCGAACACTGCATCTCTGCTCACTAGGAGTCTGCCGCGTCGTGGATCATAGAATCTGTGTGCCTTGCTTCCTTCCTCTGCTCCAAGGTACACCATCTTCTGACTCCGATCATCCAGTTTCTTGAGATTAGGACCCGCAATCTTCACATGTGCAGTGCTCCCGAACACTTTCAAGTGCTCTAAGTGGGGTTTCTTCCCATACCAAGCCTGGTAGGGAGTGCACTCTCCAAGTGCCTTGGTCGGCAAACGATTAAGCAGATAGACCGAATGTCTCACTACTTCTCCCCAAAAACTGGCCGGAACCTGCATACTCTTTAGCAAGCTCCTCGCTGTGTTCATCACAGTCCGGTTTCGTCGTTCCACAACGCCATTCTGCTGTGGCGTGTGGGGTGCGGATAGGTGACGCTGAATTCCTTCCTCGTCGCAGAACTCTCCGAACTGCTGTGAAGTGAATTCTCCTCGTCGGTCTGTACGAAAGACCTTCAACTTGTGCACCGTGCAATTCTCCACGATCTTCTTGAACTTTCTGAAAGCCTCGAACGCTCCACTCTTCTCCTTGAGCATATACACCCACATCCATCGACTTTAGTCGTCAACAAGTAGGAAGAAATACTTGTTTCCGGCCGTGGTCGCAGGGGTGATCGGACCACAGAGGTCAGCGTGCACCAATTGTAGGGGTCTTTCTGCTCGGAACTTGGCCTTGATCGGGAAGGGTATCCTCGCCTGCTTCGCGATCATACAGCTCTCACAGAGCTGGTCGGGGTGCTGTATCTTAGGAACTCCGAAAGCCAAGTTCTTCTCGCCCATCATCTTGAGCGCGTAAAAGTTCACGTGTCCGAGTCGAGCGTGCCACAACCAAGCCGGATCTGCCATCGACACCATGAGGCAGACGGGCTGGCTTGTCTTCAGGAGGATTTTGTAGAGTCTGTTGGGTGTCCGCTCCACCTTCATCAACAGCACTCTATCCTTGGTCCACATCTTTAGGTAGGGCCCGGCTAGCACCACCGTATTCCCGATCTCTGTCATCTGTCCCAGACTGATGATGTTGCTCTTCAACTTCGGGATGAAGTAAACCTTGGTCATCAAACGCTGGTCGCAATTCTTGCACTCGAACAGGATCGACCCTCTGCCTTTGATCTCTACGACGGATTCGTCGCCGAATTTCACGTTGCCCGTGATATTCTCATCGAGCTCTTCAAACTTAGCTTGGTCTCCGGTCATGTGGTTGCTCGCACCGTTGTCAAGGTACCATACGTCGGTACTGACTCTTTTCTCATCGTGTGTGAGGATATTTGCAAAAACCTTGTCCTCGATGAGGAAGACCTGCTCGCTGGTCTTCTTCGGGTAGCGCTGCTCGGCTTTCTCCTCGCCAGATCGCTGAGCACTGAAATCCTCTGGACAGTTCTCCTCGGCTTCACGTTCGCCGTTCTGTCCGGCCATGTGCATTATCTGCTCGGCAAATAACAGTGTTGGCTGGTCGTCTGGGAACCTTGCTAGGTTCGCCTCCTCGCCCTGGTTTCTGCTTCGGCACTCTGATCGAAGTGCCCGAGCTTCTGACAAGAGTAGCACTTTACCGTGCTCTTGTCTCTCCGTGTCGGTCCTTCTTGACGGCTCGAGCTGCTTCCGCGTCCTCGCGAATCTCTGCCTCGACCTCGTCCTCGACCTTGTCCGCGTCCTCGGACTTCTCCACTGTAGCTGTTCCGTCCTGAGAAATTTGAGAGAGATTCGGCTCCCCCGGATCTTCTCTGCCTCGCTGTCCATTCCTCATGCGTGAGAAGGAGATTCTGCTCGTCTCCTTTATCGCCGTAGCCCCGAAGTCTTTCTTCGTGGGTTTTGAGACGCCCAACAACCTCTTCAACCGTCATAGTCTTGAGATCGCCGAACTGCTCAATCGACGTCACTATCTGCATGTACCTGCGAGGCAACGCACGTAAAAATCTGGTGACAATGGTGGTCTCGTCCACCTTGTCTCCTAGAGAGCGTATGCCGGTCACGATGGACGTGAGTCTCAGAGCGAAGTCGTCCACCGACTCGCTTTCCTTCATCCGCATGACCTCGAACTCACTCTTCAGGGTCTGGACTTTGGCATCCTTGACGTGATCTGCGCCCATGTGCATAGTCCGAAGCGTCTTCCATGCTTCTTTTGCGGAATCCTTCTCAGAGAGCATGAGAAGGAGTTCTTCTGGAACGGCTTGGTAGATTGCTGCGAGAGCCATTCTCTCTTTGCGCCCTTCAGAGTCGCCACCTTCAATGGCCTCCCACACTCCCTGCGCTTGCAGATTCACCCTCATCTTTAGCGCCCACACGGCGTAATTACTCTTCGTGAGCATGGGGTAATGGAGTGTTACAGTGCCTTCCCTGGATTCTGGTTTCTTCACAACCAGATCCCCGATCGTCGATTCTGATGAAGACATGTTCTTCGATTGATGCTCTGATACCACTTGTTGGATCCCAAACCACGGATCTGCGAATAACACGAGTAATCACCACGAATCAAACGAACTTAAGAACACGAATTTGGGATAAGAAATTCTCTGATTAATATTGAAGGCAAAATACAAAGATAACTCAACGCTTAATGGACTCAATCTACTCTTAACTCTTCTTTTCTCAACTCTTAATTTACAGAGTACACTGCTAGGTTTATATAGGCCTCACATAGGCAAAACCCTAGCTAACAGAATCGCACTAAATCTGGAAACTACCCTAAATAATCTCGCCAAATCTTTGCTTGCTCCTCAAGCTACGCGCTTTCCTTTCTGGGTAGACTTTCCCTTTTCTGCCCGGACAGTCTTTCTGTCCCCGAGCTGACGTGCTCGTATGCTCCGGGCTGAGCTTGCCTTCTATGCGGATTCTCTTCATGTGTTCACCCGAGCTGGGCTGAACGTCTGTCTGTCCTTTGTTCTGGTTGGTACCCGGGCTGACTTCTCGCAAGTCTTTCTGCCCGTCCTGGCTTCTGGTCATCATCCGGACTAAGTCAAGCTTAAGCTCACAGTAATATCGCACTACATATGATCCACGTAATTATATTGGTATTAATTGATTGAAAGTAAAATATACACGTAAATCTTTCAGGTGGAAAACAATGTCGTTTTGTCCCATCTAAATAAAACTTAATTATATTTCAGCTGAAAAATATTGTATATGTAATATAAAATTGTTTATTTTTTATATTTTTTGGTTTCTCGCGTTTGATTTTTTTTTAATATGAAAAGTGTCAAAGACGTAACGGTATATCTAAAATTCTGTTAAATTTATTGGAAAAATAAACTCATTACATTTTGTATGAAGCAAAATTGCTTTATAAATATTGAGAATATTTATTCTGAGCCTATAAACCCGAATATATATAGTAATATATAAACATACAAAATGTTAATTACACGCAAAAAAATCCCAGAATTCTTCTGGAGTGGCAAAAGTAGTACAAGTTTATCTATATACTGATTCAATTGTCTTCCGTGAATATCTTGAGTATGAAATCACGAAAGCGCCTGGAGTATTGCTTGGGATCAACGGCTGAGATGGAAGTGGGGTCGTACTGGAAGGACTTGTAGGCGTGTTCGAGCTTCTTGGTGATGTCGTAGTCCTGCAGAATGTCGATGACTCCGAAGAACATGATGACCTCGTAACACTCTCCGGTCGGCTCCACCGTCACTTGCAGCTCGCTCTCTGTTCTTCTCAGTACCGTCTTCTCCACTCGAGCCGGCATGTTCAACCCTAGCTTTATGCTTGCCCACCTGGAATATCACATGCATGATTTGGTTATTGAGATGGATATACATATGTATTTACGATGTATATATATATATATATATAGGTTATTACTGTATATAGAGAAACAAGGTCTATTTTTCTTTCAAGAACCGGATTTCACGTATTGAAATTTTTAGACCCGGAACCACATTCCAGGTATTGAAAGTTTTAGACCCGGAATCGGATCCTAAAAACCAAGTACTAAAAAAAATCAGGTATTTATTTATTAAAATCGGATCTGATTCTACAATCCGGATCCGGGTCCAAGACTATGATATATAACCAAATTATAAAAAAAAAAATCACGAATAAAATAATCTATTTCCGAGTATTTAGTAATGGACTAATTGCGATGCATACACGTGCAAAGTGACTCAAATTTTTGTTTTGTTTTAACAGTATGTCACTATGTCTATGATTCGAGTGTATTTATGTCGCAAATTCTCAAAATCAAATAAGGCGAACTAATTACCGAGAAGGATCTAGAAGAAGTTGATCCATGTCTTCTCTTGAGAGTCGTGGAGCTCCATCGTCATCTTCGCCTAAAAGAATGTCAAAACAAACAATACTTCAATGAAAAATGTGATCAAACTATCTACAAAATCAGAATCGGAAACTGAGAAATTAGCTTTTTTCATGTTCTGAAAAATTGGAAATAAAAAATGGTAATGTTTCCGGTTCTAAAATTTCCCGGTTCCGGTTCAAGATGACATATACTGAATGTGGTTGACTTAAAAACAATTCGTAGTTTTAAAAAATCAAAAATTAAAAGTACACATTGTGTAAAAAACGATAATAAAATATAAAATGAACTTAAAATGACATGTAGTTTAAAATTAGAACTGGAACAAAAAATCAAGATTTTTTTTTGTCGTTCCGAAAACTGGGACGTCCTGGTTCCCAATTTTAAATTTAATTTCCCGGATTTTTTTTAAAAAATTGGTCCGGGACTGATACCAGAACCGGAACAAAATCGGAAAACGAATACAAAATTTCCAGCCTTATACCATGTAAATAACTAAATATAACGATGAATAATAATAATAATAATATAATAATAATAAAATAAAAAAAGAATTAACCATTTGGTGTCAAAGCTCCAGAAGGAATGGGATCACCAGCAAGCGAGGTGTTTCTGAAATGAAGGCCAACCAAAAGACTGTAGTCCATTATCCTCTCTTGTTCAAGAAACTCACAGTCTCTATCTATTTGCCTGCCATTTATATAATATTATTATTAATCCATCAAAATAATATTTAAAAAATAGGGATATATGCAACCGAAGTAACCATTTGTTTTCGTTGTTCTCTCATCTATCTTTTTTTAGTTAAGAAGTCCGGAATTTCGCAAAGTGAACTCGAATTTTAACTAACTTGGTATTCAAAGAACACAAAGAAAAAACCGGAATCGTATATGAAATCCATTTAACGTGGGAATTACTAAAAGTGCTATATAAATTGTAATATATATTGAATACTTAATACGTGATAAACATACAACAAAATTATGTCAGTACAAAACATTACTCTATATCTCACAAATATTCTTTAAAAAAAAATCAAGTCATAATCTTTTTCTAGATAGGCATAGAAAATTATGGTTAATCGAATAATTACCGACACAAAGCACGAGATTTAAAATTATGAACGACTGATCTTGAACTCATCAGATGACCAAATTACAAAAGATACGAGTCATACGACGGAATATAAAAGAATTAAACAAAAATTAAATGAGTTGGGAAATAAGACTCAACAAAAAATAGAAGATTATTAAATTAATTTAACTTGAATGAGACGGCCGTGATGAGACATAACATAATATAGAAGGATTAGAAACTTTAAGCGTTTTAATTATTCTTTTCTAGTGCCCTTTGAATATAAAATTTTAAATATAATAATTCAAGTACTCAACTAATTTAGTTATTGAGTGATTATGAAAATAAAAGATTGGGAACATATAATATTCGAGCAAATGGAGATAATAATAATAATAATAATAATAATAATAATAATAATAATAATAATAATAATAATAATAATAATAATATAAATTATTTACTAAAGAGTAAATTTCAAAACTACAGTGAGTTAAATACCTGCAGAAATCCTGAAACCAAGACTTTTGGAGCCTGAAGATGAAGTTGAGATCAAGGTCTTTGAGTATCGTGGTCTCGTCGATTTCCGTCTCATGTTTATCCGTCGTTCTTCCAAGAACCGAACCCTTCAAGTCGAATCGTCTGTTGATCGTGTAATCCGTGCAAAAAAGGTTTCCCATGATGATGAATCGCACCTTAAAAACAAAATAAAACCGTAAATAAAACCATATTAGAAAGTTCTAAACATATGCCATTTTGATTCCACGGAGAAATTTGATTGAATTAGTTTTAGTATTAATCACATTATAAAGATCATAAAAATGATATACAAGTGTATGTGTGCTGTTATATTATTATATAAGTCAAAATAAATTATCTAATTGTAATTATTTAATATGACTTTAAAAGTATAGTCGCTAAGTGATTGATTAAATACCAAAATATATAAACCTAGTTAAATATAGGGTTGTGTTTTTAGTCTTCCATGTTTCATATCATCGATAGCCAGGGATTTCAAAAATTCCGATTTACTCGGACTTTGTTAAAACGATTTCAAAATTCAGATTTTATATATACTATATTTAGTAAAGACAAATAAAAACTATTATTCAATTTCGTAATTTTTTTTAAAAAAATAAACATCAACAAGGTGTTGGATCATTTTAACTTTTAAGCGTCAACAATGGTTGTTTTTCTATACCTTCTTCTGGATCGGTTGTCCCATCAACTTGACGCAGTGTAGACCGTAAAACTTGGTCACCAAAGTGTTTTCGAAGGATCGAACGTGGTTGTAGTACGCCGCGAGCATTCTTTGAAGAACCTTCGCCACAAAGAACCGTTATAAATGATCAAGACGAGTTCCGCATAAAAATTAATACGATGTTAAGGATCTCACACATTGAAAAACAAATGGATCTAGGTTTATCTTGTTGTGAGCTTAGTTTTGAAACGTAATTTAATGATACTTAATTAACATGCCCATAAAGCTCAAACATATACCAATCTAAATATATGGGAGCCAAAAGAGTCATCATTTTTCAAGACGCATACTAAAGATTTCATAATATATGTTGAAAATTAAACTAAAAGAATTTGAAAGGTTATAAAGTCATTGGTTACTCTCCCTCATTGTTAATTGATTTTGAGACGAGAACGCGTATATAATACTCAAGCAGTACGCTAAAATTGGTTACGGAAGAGAAGAAAAACATATGAATGTACTCACTTTGGTTTCCGACTTTTTCATAGTCTTGATCATGTAGCGATCGTCGTTGGTCAAGTAGAAGAAACTGCCACTTTTTCCAGGAGAAGAGAGCTCCCGAAGAGCTTCGTCGCCGCAGATTGAAATCATGTAATCGGCGGGATCCACCTTGAACAGCTTCCTTAGTGTCCTGTGGGGAAAAATTGTGGCACATAGATTCTTAGAAAGAAAAAAAATACTCAAAGTTGACACCAGGATCGTTTTTATTTATTTATTGATTTTATAGATTAGTCGATTAACACCGGTCTTTAATTTATGGTAAAATGAGAGGTTTTTCTAATGACCGATATACGGAGAATCAATATTTGAAATAAACGTTCACCTACAGTATCAAGAAACTATATTGTTTCACTAATTCAAAAAGTTATTTGCCAAATTTCAAACACAAATTACACACAACTCAGCAAGTTAAGAAGGAAACACGAAGGGAAAAAAAAGGGGGGTGACCTGAAAACTAAAGGGCAGTAGTCCTTCCACTTGAACTCGCAAGACTGGTGTGGCGGCGTGTATTTGCTTCCTTCCGGAGGGAAGCGCGTCCACACCTTCTCCTTTGGATCGAAAGCCGACGGCTTCAGATCCCCTGATGCTGCCGGGGCGGGCCTTCCCACCGCATGCCTGCCATCACCCGCACCCGTTGTTAGGAATTGTACTTTTTGTTATTGGGAGCACATATATGAAAGTTTAATTTGATTTTATAAGTACGGTTAAAAGCGCGACAAGACTTAATATGTGTACGATTTATGTTGTTTATTTTGTTAATCCCGCTACCGATGAAAATATAATCTTATCTTTTATATATATAATTTAATTAAATCTTAATTGTTTTTGAACAATTCTATGATCAGTTACAATTACATATGTTCAAACGAATTAGACAAATTAACTTAAGATTGACAAATGAGAGGAATTTTATTCTTCTTTTCGATCTAACACGATTTATAAATGGATATACACAGCTGCGGAGCCAGAACTTTGACTAAGAGGAGGCAAAAATTAATAGACCATAAATTTAAAAAAAAAACGAGACATTGAAATTAATATTATACATTGTGTTATAACTATATAGATTAGTACATGATAAAAATGAATACTATGTATTCAATTATAATATTTTTTTATATCTATAAAAAAATTAAATTTGTTTTTTCTTGTTAAAAGGGTTTGTCAAGTTTCAAAGGGTTATTTATGATACCATTTGTAGTTATTAATATTGTCATAATTTTTTGCTATGATAACTATAAACAAAAAGTAGAATTAAATTCTTTTAATTAGATTATAACACTTGTTGATAAGAATACATAAAAGTCATATCATACAAAAATAAAGAGGAGTGTGATCACCTGATCCCAAGCTGGAGATTGAGCATGAGCTCGTAGTTCTTGTGCCCCTTGCAAATGGTCTCCCCTTGCCTCTTCCCCTTCCGCGCCGCCACCAAACCCAACAAGTTGTCGTCGCCCGCCCCACCCTCCTCCCCTCCGCTGCCGTCCCACAGCTTCATTCTATCGAACGGCCGCTCCACCGCCACGCTCGACCGCCCATCGACGGACGCTCGCCTCGCGCGTTCGCCGGTCCCGGCCTTGGACGAGCGCCACACGGCGAGCTTCTTCTGCGAGGGGAGGACGGAGACCTTCTCGATGGGGCAGACGCGGCACTCGGCGAGGGCAGCGCCGTAGACGTCTTGCGGGTCCCACTCAGGGTCGCCAGCGCCAGCTGAGGCAGAGGGGTAGAAGGTGCCGGTCTGCTCTCTCGGGTCGCGGCTCCAGTGGCCAACGTAGAAGCTTCCGTCGCGCCACTTGAAGGTACCGCTGCCCTTCGGCGCGCCGTCCTCCCAGTGGCCGTCATAGCGGTTGCCGCTGCGCCACACAAGCGCGCCCTTCCCGCACATCTCGCCGTGCTTCCATTCTCCCACGTAGCAGTGCCCTTCCCTCCACCGGTACCGCCCGTGCCCTTCCTGAAGCCGAGACGCAAGAGGATATCGGGTTAGTTGTCGAGAATATCGGTATTTTACCCATCCCGGTCATTTACATAAATGGCTCCAAAAGTTAAATTATTCAGAGGGCTCAATTAGACTTTTTCACGTCGTAGTTTGCCATGTTCAATTAATTTGCTTATGTCTAAATTTTGTCCACTTTTTTAATTAATTTAATAAAAAATAAGAAATTTAATAAAATCATAGATGTGTTATTGTCTTAGACACTTGTTACTTCCGTGTTAACCTAGTTAAGGAGAATCAATTTAGTAAAATCATAAATGTTATTGTCTTAGACACGTGTCACTTCGAGTTAAAGAGAATTTTACTAATAACATACAAAATTTAGCTAAATCTATTAGTGTACGGAATTTCGGTGAGAGCAGTGATCATACAGTGAAAATTAAAAAACTTTGATGGGTCAAAAAATAGGATCGATTTATGCCATCGCAAAAATAATAAAATTCGGTATCTATGTCACTATTAATTTTTAATATTTTAATTTTGACTATGCTCTTAAATAATTTAATTTAGGTATGTGTCTATCAAATTGTTATTATGCAAATGTCATTTATTGTTAATTAATAAAAGTTTCTTAAGAAATCTGAAGAAAAAAAAAACGAAGCTATAACTATGTTCACTATTTTTTTTTACCGATTACCAAAGTCGGTATAGACCAGTTTTTTGTTTGTTCCAAATTCCAATACTAATTAACGAAATAAAATCGAGATTTAAAGTCATTACACTTCCAATATATATATGAAAATCTATAAAAAAAAAAAAGGGAACGGTACTAAAATACCCCTCCATTCTCAGCTTTACCCCTAATTAAGTTCATATTTTGGGCATGCATGCACGCACGCACGATTCACTTGCCTGTAAGCCGCGGCGCCACTCGCCCTCGTAGGTGTCGCCGTTGACGTAGTTCTTGACCCCGTGGCCGTGCCTCAGGTTCATGACCCACTGGCCGCGGTATGTGACGCCGTTTGGGGCGGTGTAGGTGCTGGACCCGTCCATGTACCCTCCCTTGAACTCACCCTCGTATGCCGCCCCCGACGGCCACGTGAACCGCCCACGCCCCGTGCACTTCCCCTTCGCCCACCCCCCCACGTACGCGCACCCGTCCGTCCACAAATACCGCCCGCGCCCGTGCGGGAAGTTCTCGCACCACTCCCCCGTGTAGTAGTCCCCGTTCGGCAGCACCTTCTCCGCCTCGTAAATCTCGCCCGAGTCCTCCTCCGCCGCCGCCGCCGCCGCCCCCACCACCGCCACATCTTCCGTCATGTCAGCGCCGACGCCGGCGGCCGCGGCGGTGCTGCTCGCCCCGAAGAGCGTGTTGGCCCGCCGTTTCGCCGCCCGCTGCGTGCGCTTCATCGTAGCCTCCCACGCCTTCATCACGCCGCCGCCGCCGCTGCTCTCTCTGCTCATTCTCTTTTATGTCTCACCAGCTTTTTTCGAGTTGCTCTCCGGCTCCGCGGGTTTCGTCTTCTTCGAGCTCGTGACGTGACCGCCGAAGAAAGCGAAGGCACCGAAGAGAGGCTTTCTCAACCGTGAGAGGAGGCTTTTCATCGGAGTTTTCTCATGGGATCATCGATCGTACGTGTATATGTATATGCATGCAATATAGTTTATATATATCGATCGATATGATAATGCAAAGATGATGGGATTATTCTCAATGAGGAAAATAAAAAAATGGGGAGTTTGGATGATGATAAGAGAGTTTGCGATGCAGAGAGAGACAAGGTGGTTCACTTCCTAAGGACCGTGAAATCTGGAGAGACGAGCGTTGCTCAAGCTTCAATTCAACGGGTTATTTATGGGATTAATTATTTCTCACCGATTTTACTAACTTTTTTTCTATCAAGAACATACCATAGAAAAAGTAAATATTGAGATAATTTTGCGGCAAAATTACTCAAACTTTTTTTAATAGCGCCGTATACAGTGCCTGCCCTGTGGACCGAAGGACTCGAGGCAAAGTAAAATGTAAGCCTTGTTTAGGTTAGCATTTGGGCCTTTGGACTCTTTAATGCAGTGTAAAAAAACGTAAATAAAATTGGGCCTAAGGCACCGCCTTACTCGCCTTAGCACAAGGCCGGCCCTGGCCATATATATTCAAGTTTTCGACACATGGCACGTAACTTAATAATATATAGCAAAAACAATAGGATATTTTGCAAAAGGCGGCATATTCCTATCTTTTTTTGGCACGGATTAATTCTATTGAAATAACATTAATAATATAAAGGTCCAATTCCGTGAATGCCCTGTTAAAATCTATTACACGTAACGTATGTCGTATGATAAAATATCGAGGTCTAATTCTGTGAATGCCCCGTGAAAATCTATTACACGCGAGATATGCATGCACGGATAAGTCTAATATTAAACTATAAATACATCAATTACTAAATACTTTTGTTTAGTTTGAGGGACCTATGCATGTGTTTAGCTTAATGATGTTAAATTTGTTAGTAATTTGAATTAACTCTCCAAATTAGAAAATAATAAAAGCAAACAAAATTGAAGAAAAAAAAAACTTGACACCTAAATTATAGTGGCCCGCTCCCACTGTAACATATATGCCACTCGCCGTTTATAAATCTTGATCCACTTTTAATCCCTCAATCAAAGTTCTTGGTCACACACTCAATCTCGCTCTCTCCCCTTTGTGTTACAAGCCTCATATACTAAAATAAACCGAGGGCAAATAACCCGTGTGAAATATCTAAAATACACTCGCTGCATACAGCATAACAGAGTAATCAGCTTGACTGCTCTGTGTCGAATCGTGCTATAATTTCCATGTAGATTAAAGACTGATAATATACCCACACAGTTTGTGCAAAATTGGATACTTGTGCCACAAATATTTTTAAAAAAAAAGTAAGCTCGCATTTCTTATCGTTGCAGAAAAGAAAGGCCCAAATAAAAGCCCAAAGGCTCCGAACTCAAAGCCCATTAAGAGATCATCACACTGATAAATCTCAGAGGTATAAAAAGGCGAGCACGCTAGGGTTTGGTCTCTCAGCCTCTCTTCGTTCTCGCGAGAATCACAGAAGAAGAGCCGTGAGCTTCGAAAACCCTAGCAAGCTCTCATCAATGGCGCCCAAGACGAGAGCCCCCCACAAGACCCGCAACCCGGACCTGATCCGCGGCGTCGGCACCTACTCGCGCTCCAAGGTGTACCACAAGCGAGGCCTCTGGGCCATCAAGGCCAAGAACAACGGCGTCTTCCCGCGCCACGACGCGCCGCCGGCCCCCGCCGCCGCGCCGGTCAAAGCTCCCAAGTTCTACCCCGCCGACGACGTGAAGAGGCACCACATCAACAAGCGCAAGGCGAAGCCGACCAAGCTCAGGTACTTTGATTGATCGACTGATTCTCATTTCTGTGGGTTTCGCTAGGGTTTGATGATGGTTTCGGTTTTGGCTAGGGCGAGCATTACTCCTGGGACTGTGCTGATCATCTTGGCCGGGAGGTTCCAGGGAAAGAGGGTCGTCTTCCTGAAGCAGCTCTCGTCTGGTCTGCTTTTGGTCACTGGTGAGTTCTTAGGGCTTCAATGGTGGTTGCTTTTTCTCTATCTTCATCGGAAATGGTATATTTTTATTCAATTTAAATTTGTCATGCGAGTATATTTGGTACCATATATATAGGACCTAGGTTTATTTTTGTTTGTATATATATGAATGCAATCTGTATTAGGTTTAGTATCGTAAGAATATTAAGAAATGGTTTGTGTGATTCAATTATAACCGCAAATGGTGTTGAAATTTGATTTCACTGAGCTTGAAGATTTAGATTTAATACGATATTTGTTTGAATGCATATATCGAAATTTGATGAGCTTGAAGATTTTGGTTGGATTAAGAGTATGGATTGTCCGGTATATCAACCATTTTTGTCAAGGTTATTGGTTAGAAAGCTATATTATAGTTCGTTTGAATGTAACCACGGAATCTGGACTTGCTTATTTACTGCCTTATTTGATACGGTTTTGCGAGTCATAGTTCGCAATGAAATGTAGTTGTGTTTTGCTATTTCCTGTTGTGTTGGATATTCACTGATTGCTGGTTTTATAACCTTGCAGGTCCGTTCAAGATCAACGGTGTTCCGCTGAGACGTGTGAACCAGTCTTACGTGATCGGAACCTCCACCAAAGTTGACATCTCCGGTGTCAATTTGGAGAAATTTGATGACAGGTACTTTGCTAAGGAGGGCAAAAAGAAAACCAAGAAGGGAGAGGGCGAGTTCTTTGAGGCCGAGAAGGAGGTAACCAGTCGTTGTTACTTTGTCTTTATGCTTGCAC
Organism: Parietaria judaica; assembly: GCA_954871525.1. Classification (NCBI taxonomy): domain Eukaryota; kingdom Viridiplantae; phylum Streptophyta; class Magnoliopsida; order Rosales; family Urticaceae; genus Parietaria; species Parietaria judaica. The sequence goes on along the minus strand of OX940865.1, from coordinate 22,495,843 downwards.
ATGTTTTTAGAATTTTGAATTGAATTATTCAACATTTAGTCTCATTGCCCTTTTCCTTCAGTCGCTTTGTTGACTTACAAACTTTGATTTCAAGCATTCGTATTCAACAGACCGATTGTAGATTTTTTGAGTCATTTGGTTGGTTTAGTTACAAGTAAATAATTACTGGGTTTTCGCTATGAAGTATTTCTTATATGGTTTTGAAAAACGCAAATTAATGCAGGAGAAGAACAAGCTCCCGCAAGCAAAGAAGGAAGACCAGAAGTTGGTGGATGCCCCATTGCTAAAGGCGATCGAGGCGGTGGGCGACCTGAAGACGTACCTGGGCGCGAGATTCTCGCTCAAGTCAGGCATGAAGCCCCATGAGTTGGTGTTTTAAGAGTTTGGTCTTTTCGAGGTTATTATCATTATTACTCACTAGGATAATTTTGTCTTGTTTTGTTCCGTTTGAAATCTCATTGACTTTGTGTATCTTTTATATCGATCACTGGCAGAGCTATAATTCTGTAGTGACCTGTTTGCATTCTAAAGAGTTTGTTCATTTCCCACTTTGTTTAATCTTTATTTATGGATATAAAGATAGAAATGATTAGTGAGAAGATCTAATAAGGGTTGGGATCAAGATTAATTAGTTAACGAGGACGGTACAATCTTACGGGTAAACCGAGAGGTAAATTTGATAACCGAGCGACGAACGTTGTAAGTCAAATTGTTGACTGGGTGTTCTAGGTCAAGGCGAGTTCATATTTTAAGGGGGGGCATGTAATTTATTCTTTTCAACATACATATTTTCTTACCAAATTTTCTTTAGGGATTCAAGCTTTGATTTTGTATATGTGAGCACATGTCAATAGTACCACTCAAGTTATGAGTAAATCAATAGTACCACTGTCCACTCAAGTTAAAATACTCATAAGACTAAATCTGCAAGTACAGTATGAAATCCATAATCTGATTCTGAATTTCATACTTTCGATTATATATTTTAGTTCTAAATATTTTCGGAAACAAAAATTCTGGTTTTGATTTTAATTTTATTTTGGTTTTTTCGTTATCACCTTAAATCTAAAAATATGGTTGCTGTATTTTTTTTTAATAATAGTAATTGTATCGAAGAAAAAAAGTTATGATTTGAATCAAGATTTCTGGTTCTGAATTAAATCCATAAACTAATAAAAAATTCTATTATGATGATGTTGTATTCACAAGATACGTAAGACTAGGGGTGAAAATTTTGTAACCGTTTCTCAGTTTTGTCCCCGTTCCTGTACCGGTCCCAGACCGAGTTTTTAAAAAATCCGGGAAATATAGCTTAAAACCGGGTCCAGTTCCCGGTATTCGGAACCGGTACTTAAAAAATATTTCCCGGTTTTTGGTACCGGTTTCGGTTTTAAGCTACATGTCATTTTTTGTTTTTAGTATGTCGTTTTTAGTGTAATATATATTTTTATTATTGTTTTTTATACTACGTATAATTTTTAATTACTAATTTTCAAAAACTACATATCATTTTTAAGTCAAACACTTCAATAACCGGGAAATTTAGAATCGGAACCGTGAAATTTTTGAAATGTAATTGTAACCAGAACCGGAAAATTTGAATCGGAACCGTTACCGGAACCGGGAAAATTTTGAATCGGGAACCGTTACCGGAACCAGAACCGTGAGCGAAGAAAAAATTCCCGATTTTTCGGAACAGTGAAAAAAAAAACTAATTTCCCGATTCCCGGTTCCGCTTTCACCCCTACATAAGACTATATGTCTAATAGTCTACAAAGAAGAAGACAAAAGGTCAACCCCGACTTTATAAATACCCTATTTTCACTTTTTAGTTAAAATTCTCTTAATTTTTAACCAAAATTATAATGTAATCCTCACAGGTTAAAATTTTGACAGAAAAATTATATCTAATTTCCGGTACGTAAATCTTCATTCTGTGATTGTTATTCCAATCCAACTAATGTTGTGTTGATATTTTAGTTGGACATGGGCTGGGCTTTATAGTGAGACGAAACCCGAATAAATTGCTTTTCTTTTTTATTATTAACTATATATATATATATATATATATAGGCAGGGAAGCCTATGGTATGTAGCTGAAGCCGTTGACTCTGCACTTACAAATTGCAAGACAGTCGACTTGATCCGATGCTAGCAGATAACCACGTGGCAGTCTTCTAACTGTCCAGTGTCCACCTATCGTTTCACTTTATCACGAACGAAAAATACAATATTAATAAGTGACTTTATTTTTTAATAAAATATAAAATAATGTTACAACGAACTCTCACGTTATTATATATATTTAGTAGAATAACAAACGATATCGTTGGTCAAATTTACAAGTGTAAAATATGCATGTATTTGCATTCTATAAAGTGTAAACCGGACATCTTGAAGAGATATACATTTGAGAGTTGAAACACAAGGCCAAACAAAATTTGATTATATTATTAGTGACTTTATAAACTAGGAAAACTTCACAAAATGCTATTTGCCAAAATAATCTCTAATTTTAATAGTTGAAAAAAATATACCTTAGTAAAACGTGGTAGCGTTTGGTTATGGTCCCAGTACCGAATTTCTGGTTTCGATTTCAAACAGGGTCATATTGGTTTCACAAACCATGTTTGGATATCAATCTCTATTCTCGCAGAACCGATTTCAGAGATCGTTGTAAATTTAATGACTAATTTTTCGTCTTCAACACAACCGTATAATTATAATGAGCTATTATCATTCTATAGTCTTATATTATTTTATAATAATAAATTACTTTAATATTTACTCAAAAATCATTATAATTATTTTTATATATTATAATATCACCTATTCATATTATTAAATCTAACTTAATTACAATGGTATAATTTCATTTAACTAAATTACTTACTGCCTTATATTGTAATATATTTAACCATGAAATTTAAATAAATTTAAATATGTTTTTCTATTAATGTAAATATTTTCTCAAAAATAATATTAAAATATGTATTATTTTCAAATCAAACCAACTTTTTTTTTATCAGTAACACAAATTATGTTTGATTTAATAATTATATTTATTTTTTAATTCAAATCAAACACAGATTAACAAAAATTTAACCAAAAAGTGTTTCAAAAACCAAACTCCCAATTTGCGAGACTAAACTCTTAGACTGATATCCGAAAACAAATTATAAAATTGGTTTCCGAAACCATCTAACTAAACGTTTACATTATTTTTTCAATCAAGAGAATGCAGTTATTTTTAACAAATTGTAAAGTATAGAGGATTATGTTTTGTCAAATTTCCATATAAACAAATACTAATCATATCACTATCATCAACAAAAACATATATGTATTTGAAAATAAAAATTTCAATTTACCTGCCTTAAAGGAGGTTTATCTCCCTTTCTTTTCTTCACAATGTACATACAATAATTGTTAGCAAATAATATTTAATAAGGATATTTTTTGTAAATAGCTAGTAAAAGTATATAGTTAAAAATTATCAACATCTAGCTTGTTGGGTGATCTTGAAAAATAAATAAAAATGATAATTTCACATTGTTTATTTTTTCTTAACCAAAGAATAAACGGTAATATATTAATTAACGTACGAATTCTAAAAAATATTATAACCCTTTAAAATAAGAATTTAGAAACAAAAATGTAAAATTTTTATTCAACATCCAATCATACAACAACAATGGGTCTAGTGGTAACAAGTATATCACTTAAGACATTAGAGGTCTTGAGTTCGAGTCACCATGAGGGTAATCCTCATATATATATATATATAATAAATTTTATAGAAAAAATAAAATAATATAACAACAATAAAGAGACTTTAACAACATAGTTAAAGAAATGATTGAAAAAATATTAAAAAAATAAAAATGGAAAAAATCACAAAAGTAGTTGCGTAATTAGTCCAATTACACTATTATCAAGACTTTTGTTGTGAATACGTGAGCGCCATTCAAAACCCTCATAAAAAAACCCAAATTTGTTAAAATGTAGGTTGAGCCTCATAAAAAATAAAATAAAAAAATATAAAACCAAAGATTTCATAGTTTATCCGATACATAGGAAAGGGAAGATATTAATTGAAGGAGGAAGAAGAAGAAAAAAAAGACGAGAAATTCTCAAAATTTCTAGTTTAGATGAGGTAAAGGTGGATGATGTGCTTGTGGTGGCAATACGAAGTTTGTGTCTCATTCGCCAAAAATCCAAAACATACAAGGGTCCCACAAAGCTAAATCAAGACTTAGTAGAAAATAAATCTACAAAAATTCTTGGTATGTTTTGAGGCCTTCATTTGGCGACTTTTAGGATGTTGGAAAAGCCTCATCCTCCACATCCTTCCTACCATGGTAACACTTTATGCTACTTTCTAAAAATATTTAACACTATTTTGTTTCACAATTTTAGTATCTTGCACATTTTACATTGTGATTTCCACTTCATATTTTCTCTTTCTCTTTCTAAAATTGTTTGCCTAACATATATTAGAATCTCGATAAATTAATAACCTCGATTAAATAATATCATTGTGTGATCCCTAACATGATTAATTATTTTTGGTCTTAACCGTATAAATATATAGAAGTTTTATAGTAATTTGCACTCAGAATTTTGTTTTGTATATATATTTTTTCTTTATAGCTTTATTAAATTACGATTTATTCGTTGTTGTATTTACTTTCACAAAAAATTATATTTTATTAAATTAAATTTAAAATTTTCATGTGTTGTCATCTCACGAGCTTATAATATTTAATGAGTTAAGAGGGAGGAAAAAGATAGTAAAGCTTGGATATAAACCTTGAAATAGCAAAAGTAATTACACGAATAATTATTTTTAAGAGAACTATTACATGAACCATGAAATACAAATATCTTAAGTCAATCAATTAATATTAATAGTTATAACTATCTTCCTTTTTTTTTATGTAGTTGAATATTGAAAAAATCGAAGATAGTTTAAAATTTTGATACAAAATAGATATTTCATATAATTTCTTTATTTTATTTTAAATACCATTATTTAGGGGTGACTGGTGAGAAGCTTAGACTTCGGTCGATTTTTACAATTATTAAAAGCAAAAGACACTTTTTTTTAATTGTTTTTCTTACTTACAAAATTAAAAGGCATACTAATCAAATTAAAAACCAATTATATTAGTTATTGAATTTTCAGTTTTGACCATATCATAACAAAACATAAATTTAGTATTAACATAATAAAATCTTCGCCAATAAAATTAGTTGTTTATATACGCTTTTTAACTAGTACTTCTTAACAAAATAATAGTAGCGGTTTTATTGTATTTTTTGGCTTTTTATTACTAACAACTTAAAATTAAACTAAAAATTCGATAATTTTATATAATTTTCGATTCGGTATATTTTTTATTATTTTATACTCCTCAGTCCTCCATGAAATATATAAATAAATATATATAATAATATAATATATATGCCGCATATATAGTAATGTTGTCGCTGTCACCTTTTGGCTTCTCTTCTAAAGACCACATTCCAAAAGAAAGGCTATAAAAACCAAAAACGACAGAGAACCCCACCAAACTGTAAACTGCCACGTACCCAAAAGCACACTAACTCTCGTGATGACGTGGACTTCGCAGAGGCCAATCCCCTGCTACGCAGCGCAGCTTCATACGGTGGGCTCTTGCGCGCAGGAGAGAGGCTAGGAATCTCTGTGGGCCCACAAAGATGTATATACCGAATCGGCGCACACCAGTTTGCGTAATCACATGTTAAATTTTCAAAGTCTTGTGATTTGTGATTGTTTGTTTTAATAAACTATATGCAATAATGAGGCTATTTAACTAATACTAAATTCGCTCACTCATTTTTTTTAAGTTTTAAGTAACTATGAAATATTAGTTGTTAGTTACTAGCGGCATAAGTATTTAAGTTTATAATACTTAGTTAGTTACTAGCGACATAAGTATTTTAGGTTTATAATACTTACTTGTTTTTGTTTAAGTTTTCGATGCAATTTTTTTTTGGAGGTGTCGTGCGTGATAACTTCACAAATGTCATTTCTTAAAGAGTGAATTTTGTTATTGGTACTTTCAAATTTTATCAAATCGACTAAAAAAGTGAACGCAATTGTGATGAAAAATAAAATAGCGACTATTGAGAACTTTGACCATGTTCTTTTTTTTTTATACCACCATAAAAAAGTTATTGATAGTAATTGAACAAATGCCCTCTGAAACTTTACTCTCGCTGTGATTTTCCCATATATATAATATAATAATATTACATCGATGATCTCTACGCTATTCCTTCAAATCGCAACAAATGACTTGTTTGAGTTTATTTTTCATAACTTAAAACTTACGGGTATTTCTTAAGCTTGTTGAAATTACTTAGTTAAACATTTTGGACAATTAAGATTTTAGTGTTAGGTTTGTTTTCATGAGGCTAATAAAGGGGTTGCCCAATGAATCAACATATTTGAGAAGAAAAAAAAAAAACCTAAGGTGAAACTACCTTAGAGGAGAATTTCTTGAATTAGGGGATTTTACTGAGCTACATAAGGTATAACTAGGAGCAGGCCCGGCCCTCAGGCAAGACGTGCGAGGCAGCCGCCTTGGGCCCCTGACTCCAGAGGGGCCCATCTTCGTTCGTTGATCACCGGAGTTGCTATGAAAGACGGACGTCATGGGAGGAGGCGAGGAGTTGTGTTTCTGTATCGCTAAAGCTTTCCGAAGAAAAAGATGAATACTTAAAATATTAATTACATTGATATAATAAAATTGGGGACCACTTTTTCTTCCCGTTTACGTTGTAGTTGTTTTTTTTTTTATTATTGATATATATTAGGATAGCTATTATGAGAATGGGGCCCACCATTAGTTCCTTGGATTATTTTTTCTCTTCCCAAAATATATTACTATTTATAAAGATTACATATGTGATATCTCGTCACCACCACCATTGCCTAAAAAAGTGAATTATTAAAAATCAAATTATAACAAATAATTGCATACCTGATATAACATCTATCTTAACTAAAAAGAATCACATTTTATTTTTTTATTTGAAGTTTTCGTACTATCATTTACTGTCAAAAAATGATATAATTAGCACTAATATTTATTTTCCTACTTTTCATTTATATAATATTTTTTTTAAAAAAAAACCTTAAATTTTATATCTGGATTAGATCTAAAACTTAACATATAATTATAATAATTTGTTAATATTTCGTCTTATGCGGGCCCAAAAAAATAGTTTCGCCTAGGGCCCCCGTTGAGTTTGGGCCGGCCCTGATTAGGAGATTATACCTTATGTAGCTCCGTAAAATACATGCAACTCAATAAAATCATTGACAAAGTAAGCTTCAGAGACAAAATCTCGAGGCTGACATGTTTAACATCATGATATGTCTATGTCATCATGCATACTTTCCCGGTTGCTTTTCCGACGAATTGAAAATGTACAAATTGTGATAATTACTTTATCATCTCATGCTTAGGTTCACGACCGTAATATGGGCACCACAATCACAGCCCTAAATTGTTCCCCGCGAAATAGGATTGTCCGAGTCCGACAACTGTCATGATTGGTCTTTCCCGCCCTAAAAATTAATATTATATATATATATATATTTATATGTGATTTCAAAATATTATGAAACAATGTATATGTATTATGTTAATAGATTCCACTATGCGTAATCAATGATGTTAGTTTTACAAGTAGTGACTTGTGACTAGTTGTTTCAATAAATAAACTATTGCAGATTGGCATAAAATGCTAGTTTCCGATTAGACAAATGCATTAATTTTTATTTATTTGTATTTATGAACTTTTTTCTTTTTGAATAAAATATTAGCTATTGAAATTTGTATAATATTAGTAGTCAAGACGGTTTTTTCTTCTTCTTCACGTGATTACAAAAGATTAGAAAACAGAATTTTGTGTTTTATGTTGAGGAATCATTTGTTATTGATAACATATTAGGAAACATAATTTTGTAATTGGTTTGACTTCAATTACTCCGATACCATTTATAAATTTTACGTCTAAATTAATATAAATATCATTTTAAATTTCGATTACCAACCTAATATGGGAATAATCATAATTAGTCTTAGTTTGATAAAGATATATGAGAGTTTTTTTTTCCTCCAACATTTAACCTGATTTTTTAATTTCTAATTTTATAAAAATAAATAGTTGTTACTTGTTAGCTGCTTAGCCTGGTTCGGTATGTCGTGCAACCCATGGTTTTAAATATCCGGGTATGTCCTTGATATATCAACGACGTGCCAATAAAATGAGAAGTGTGAAACGATATTCGTAGAAAATCGATATATCTATTTATTCTCATTTATCCGTCGGCAAGTGTCGATGTATCCGTGAAATAGAGAGTGTGAAACGACATCGATATCGGCATTTAAAATCGTGTTTCATATTTATGTTTGTACTCTATGACTTTATCATAATGCCTAGCTTATTTTATGTTATGTCGATATTATGTTACGAATATGACTTTTATGTTATATATTTGTGTTATATTATGATTTTTGAGTGTTTTCTAGGCTATAACTACGTGTCATATTTATTAAATTGGTAATTTTAGAAACTATGTAAAAATATGATTGAAATACTAAAAATATTTTTGGAAATATCCGTCGATATTTTGATCGGCATGCGATATATCCATGAAATTATGCGATATTCTTGGCAAGCGATATATATTTCTTCGGACTTATCCATCGGCATGCCCGTCGGCAAGCGATATATCCGTAAATTGGAGAGTGCGAAACGAAATCGATATTTAAAACTTTGGTGCAAGTGTGCAACTAACTAATATAATATATTTGTACATTACGTCACTAACATATTTTACAATTTTACTATCACGCTTCTATTTAATTGGTAATATTCGATTTTAGATTTAAATTTTAGAGCATGACTAATATGCTGGAACGAATTTCAAATTTGTTTGATTTTTTATTTATTTATAAATACTATGGCCCACAAGACAAGAGAGAAGATAGAGGTGTCAAGTGGGCCGGGTCGGCCCAGGCCCACCCGCCCCGACTCGTAAAAAAGCGGGTTCACCCCGCCCCGCCCCGTTTTTTTGTGGGCCGGGCTAGACTCGCCCCTATCAAAAGGGTCAGGCTGGGTTATGCTTTTCTAGGCCCGTTCAAAAGCCCGCCCCGCCCCGTTCAAAAGCCCGCCCCGCCCCGCCCCGAAGCCCACATAAGCCCGCCCCGTGGCCAACTCGCCCCGCCCCGTTTAAAAAAGCCCACATAAACCATATTTTTACTTGTTTTACTGTTACTTTTTTTGGTATTGGTCGCTTTCAAATGTCATTGTCATTTTTTGGTGCCGTAATAAATCAAGTAATCCACCATATCGTCAACTTTTATCCTTTTTTCTTTTACAACATTGACAATGTTTACTAATAATTCAGTCGTTTTGTTTTTTATATCGTTTGTAATTGTTATGTATTATTTGATAACTCTATTTCTATTTTATGGCAGTGACTGTGAGGCTCATAAATGATTTATAAAAAATTATGATAAAAATATTATAATTAATATTATAAAAATAAAAAATTACTCTAAATATTTTATTGTTATAGAAATTAACAATTATCTTTGTATTACATGATTTATTAATTTATTTTGTACATATATTCTACTAAATGTAGCTCTTAAATTTTTTAATTAATTTTTTTAAATTTATTAATCAAAATTCTATAATCGATTATTCTCTAGTTTTAATTTTAGTTTGAGAATGAATTAATCAATTACGACATTGCGTGATTTCATGTATAAAACATAATTTCTTAATTCTAGTTTCACCTTTACAATTTATAATTATTGGCCACGTTCATAAATCATTATTCTAATTTTATACTCAATAATTAATTTCAAAATCATTCATTATCATTTTATTATTCAATTAGCACTATCATATTCACTATTTAACATCTAAATCTTGAAATTCACGAATCAATTCAACGTTCATTAATTTTAAACTATCAAGTTGTAATTCGCTAATCAATTTCATAACTTACTAATCAATTTCATTATTCACAAGGTATAGACCTTCGGTTTGACGATTCACTAATCTTTTTTGTATTAACATATTCATTTAGATTTTATAATTGATTAGTTTCAAGTTTCAACTTTAGTATTTATAATTATTAGTCACGTTCATTATTCACTATTCTAATTTTATTATTCACTAATTAATTTCAAAATCGCGTATTCTCATTTTATTGTTCACTTTCACTTTCATGTTCACTATTCAATCTTTACATCTTGAAATTCATGAATCAATTCAACATTCATTCATGCTATACTTTCAAGTTATAATTTGTTATTCATTCATTCATGTATTTACTCTCCGTAAAAATCCTACCCGTTTTGTTATATGAAAAGCCCACCAAATTCGACCCGTAGAAGCCCACTAAACTCGACTCGTAAAAGCCCACTAAATCGACTCGTAAAAAGCCCGCCCCGCTTCGCCCCGCGACATTGTGGGTTCGGGTTCATGGGCCGGGGTGGGCCTTGATGCCTTTTCCAAAACCCGCCCCGCCCCGCCCCGCACATTGAACGGGGCGGGTCGAGCCCGCCCCGTTTAACATGCGGGCTTAACGGGTTGTGGGCCGGGTTGGCCCACCCCGGCCCACTTGACACCTCTAAGAGAAGATGTTCCCTCGTCACACGAAACAAAAATATCCTACATGAACTATATAATTGTAATTATTACGTAATCCTGTACATCATGGGTAGGACACTAGGACTTAAGGTTTTATACTTTTATTAGCAAATACTTTTTCGCTATATTAAATTACTTCGTGAAATGGTTGAGTAGTCATATAAATATAATTCCTTTTAATAATGATTTAATACTACATATAAATTATACTTATAGTACGGTTAGTTGATATTCAATTTTCCGTAAGAATATAGAAAGTCATTATTGAGCAATGAGGACGAAAGGTTGAGTGAGGAACAAATTTATTGTAATTTCTAACCAAATTAGACAAGAAAATGAATATCTGTGTTAAAAAAATAATGTTATATTTGGCAATATATATAGGTGTTTTTGGGATTTATAAAAAAAAAGTATTTTTTCTTTAAAAAGTAAGTTAAGCAACGGCTCAAAAAATGCATCATGGAGGCTTATTTTTCAAAATCGACAAGCCATAAATAATAAATTATATTTATTATTAAAATATTTTATTAGCGAGACTCATGGCCGTCAAAACGCGTCATCGAAAGCGAAAAGCACGCCCTTGAGGGCGCACGCCTAAAACTTACCAGATAAGTTTCAAACTTATTTCTATAAGTAGCATCCCCCATCCTATCATTTGGTACACTTTTCTAACGTGAAAAAACTTAATTTTACCGTTTTTAACACTCCTAGGTTCGAATACTCGGCTAATATTGAGCATTAGAGCGGTTTACGGAGCCCCTCTCCGTAACCCTTTAGAGTTCACATTTTCTCAGATAGGAAGACCGATGCAAAGGTTATTCAAAGGTTAAAGATAAGGAACCGAAAAATATTACCGCCCCCCAAAATCAAAGACTCAAGTCTCATGGCCGGTTTCACCGTCAATTGGACTTTTCGACCCACTTAAAGCAAAGAATCAAGTTTCAAACCCCGATTTGCCCGGGATGAGTCAAGACTTGGACCGCTACAATGTTTAATAAACTGTTCAATATCAACACTAAATATTATTGTTATATGATTAAACAAAAACAGTGTAATGCTTTATTGTAATATTGCATGATTAGTTTTCCCCTTAAAATAAATAAGATACATTCAACATTTTTAGTATTGACTATATATGAAATAATTATAAAGCTATATAAAGTAGGGATAATAGCGGCATAAGTCCTCAACCTTTACTCAATTGGGCGGCATAGCCCCAACCTAATTTAATAGCGGTATAAGTACCAAAAGATGATTTCCGTCCATATTTGACTAACTAAAGTAGTCAACGTTTGCGTGGTCAGCTTCTCGTCAACGTGGACGCCACGTAATCCGACATGTCACCATACATGTCATCCTCGCGTCATCAAATTTAATGCAAAATTAATGGCGGTTGCATTAAATTTGATGACGCGAGGATGACGTGTATGGTGACAAGTCGGATTACGTGGCGTCCATGTTGATAAGAAGCTGACCACGCAAACGTTGACTACTTCCGTTAGTCAAATATGGACGGAAATTATCTTTTGGTACTTATACCGCTAATAAATGGGGTTGGGGCTATGCCGCCCCAATTGAGTAAAGGTTGAGGACTTATGCCGCTATCATCCCTATAAAGTATAAACAATAACTTCCGTGAGCCAAAAGCAAAATAAAATAAAAAGAAAGGTCTTAAAAAAATCTCAAAAGGATCTCTTTAATTAATGACATGGCAATGCGTTACTCACTGAAAGTGAAACCTCATAATAAAAAAATCTTCACAGTAATATCTACCAATAACAGAAGTAATCAGTACAAATGCCCTTCAAATTATGAATGTTTATACATTTTGCTCTCTTAGTGTTACTTTATAGTTTTTGACTACTATATTCTATAATAATCTTTATAAACTTAGCACACCCCTATGGGTATAAAAAAAAAATCATGCATTATAATAAACAAAATTACGTTATTCAATTTATTTTTCAAACAAAATTGATATAAAATATAAATGAAATAAAAAGGTCTTATAGATTAAACAAAAAGATAAAATAAAATTATACATATTTTTTAAAATTACTTTTTGTGTATGTTAAATAAATTTTAAATGAACATTTCGTTAATAAAAATATAGAAAACTAACCCGAGGGGAGAATTTGCAGTTTTGCACCACCGGTAAGAGCCTGATCCAACGGCGATAAGTTCAGCGTCCACAGAAACAACCGTGCACCAGCGAAGCAGACGAGCAGAGCTCCAGAGAGAGAGCAGTGGCTCGGACTGGTCTTCCTTTTATCTCCTCATCATCACTCACTCCTCCACAGCCATTCTCTCCTCTCTCTCTCTCTCTCCTCTCCGCTTTCTCTCTCTACCATCTCTCTGCGGCGGCCTGCCATGGCGTCGCACTCCCTGTCGTCTTCCCCCTTCTCTCACCTCGCCTCCCACCGCCCGCACTTCCACGGCGGCACCGGTCTCTTCGCCGTCGACTTCGTCGGACTTCACTGCACCAAAGCCAGGCGCGCGCGGCGGCGACGCGCCGTCGAAGCCGCTCTGTTCTCGCGTAAGACCGCTCGGGACCAGTTCGCCGCCGGAAACGGACCGTCGCCGGCTGTCAGAGCAGTGCTCGGCCTTCACCGTGCTGATGTCAGCTCCGATGAACCGCAGGTATGGCTATGGAGTTTGCTTCTCAGCGTAGTCAACATGTCCGAAGAATCGGTGATTGATTAGCTGATACATGAAAACTCGTCGTTAGTAGCTAGCATCTGAATCTTCATTTCCATTTGATTTTCTCGCGTCTGAATCTTCTGTGTTGTAGCATCTATAGAGTGTTTGCTTTACCGCGTTGTTGCGAGAAAGTCGTAAGTTAGAGGAAGTCAACGACGATCCAACTCTTGGTGTGGTCTCAGTCAGTCAATCCATTGTGTCTTCGTTTGCAAGTTGTGCACCATTGAAATCGTTGAAGCTTGTGTCATTGCTTTTATAAATTTTGAACCTGTTACTGAAGAACCCAGAATGATATAGAGGAGAGTATTCATTTTTTCGCGTTTTGCTTTGATGGTTGAAGAGCGCTCGGTTAAGCATGTCGCTGTTTGTTATGAGATTAATAAAGTGTGTGAATAAAATGTGACGAGTGATTGTTTTTTGGTGTTTATCAGGTGGCGGATCTGAAGGAAATACTAGCAGAAAAAGGAGAATGTGGGGTCGGATTCATCGCCAATCTCGACAACAAGGCGTCGCATCAGATAGTGGAGGATGCTCTGACTGCTCTTGGCTGCATGGAGCACCGTGGAGGCTGTGGTGCCGATAATGACTCCGGTGATGGTTCGGGTGTGATGACGTCGATCCCGTGGGATATGTTTGACAATTGGGCCAACAGTCAAGGCATGGCCACCTTTGATAAGATGCACACTGGTGTTGGAATGGTTTTCCTCCCAAAGGATGACAATCTTATGAAGGAGGCAAAATCAGGTAACACAATAAAGAGTCTCCTCTGATCTTCAGCGATGCGAATGTGATTGAGCTTCAATTTTTTTTTTTTTTTTTTTTGTAAGCTGCGCCTCTTAACTTGTTGTTTTGTCTCAGTTTCACCACTTAACTTTTTGATAGTGTTTTCTCCTATTGAACTTGTATATTTAGCAATTTCACTTTTGAACGTTAAGAAACCGACTGTTTCCGTTAAATGGTAAGCCAATATGTGCACGTATTAGTGGTTTGGGACTAAGTGACGGTACATTACATGTACGAGCACGTGCATTGCACTTGGCTTATTTTTTTTTACGTAAACTTTTGATATTATACGAGCATGGCAGAAATCGCTATAATTTTCAAGTTCAGATGGAGACTGCTAGAAACTTCAACTAAGCATAAGTTCAGGACACATAGCAGATAATTACTCTCGTTTTTCTCTTCTCCTATCAGTCACAGTTGGTTAATAAGATTTATGCAATATAAATTGGTTAGTGATTCATATTGTATGTTGCAATATGTTTTTGAAATGGTTAAGGTTGTGTTCGTTTGGTTCAAAAGCGTACTTTTACATACTTGATATTTTATCTCAGTAAATTTTATTTTTACTGTTCTTCTCAGGTTTTAAGTTTTTTTTCTTTTCTTTTTTCTTTAAAAAAATAAAATCTTCTACCCCTAGTATTGTATTTAACGGTTTATTGTGGTTGTCTTGTAGTTATTGTGAATATATTTAGACAAGAGGGCCTCGAAGTGTTGGGATGGAGGCCCGTGCCTGTGAACATGTCTGTGGTTGGTTTTTATGCAAAAGAAACCATTCCCAACATGCAGCAGGTATTTGTCAAAGTTGTAAAAGAGGAGAGTATTGACGACATTGAACGCGAGTTGTACATATGCAGGAAACTCATTGAAAAAGCCGCACGCTCACAAACTTGGGGCGATGATCTTTATTTCTGTTCTTTGTCCAATCAAACTATAGTGTACAAAGGAATGCTTCGTTCCGAAGTTCTTGGCATGTTTTATCTTGACCTCAAAAGTGAACTGTATAAATCCCCTTTTGCCATTTATCATCGGAGATACAGCACAAACACTAGTCCCAGATGGCCTCTTGCGCAACCAATGAGATTTCTCGGCCACAATGGAGAGATTAATACCATACAGGTTATTTTCTTTCAACTATAGAAGTCTGAGATTAAATAGAAGTCTCATTTCAAATCCTCTAAGCACATAAAAATTAACACCAAATGATACGAGTTTTGATGGGTTTTGGGGCCGGCCCAGCCCACTGACAACTGTAGTATGATACGATGTTTGCAATTTCTCTTTTATTAATTATATATATATTTTGAAAATATCAATCTTTTATGGTCATAACTCATTTTGCTGAAACTAATATTTGTAGGTAGGCCTAGGCTTATACTTTGTATTTTCTTTTTTTAAATTCTTTCGTCGTTGAAAAAGTTGTACAATTCCTAGGTTCTGTGTCTTTTTCTTTAGTGTCATGGGGATTGAACTCAACACCTCAGGGGTGGAAATTCAAGGTTCAAATGATGATATTTGGTATCTGTTTCGTGAGTTGGCATGCCCAATTTTTGTTTTTCAAATATCAACAAAAAAAGTTTCCTTCATGCACTTTCAGAATAATAGATATCGTTCAAGGTTTTCGGTGTGAAAACTAAAATGTTTGCCACACTGAATATTTCAATTGATAAACCGTACACTAATACAGGGAAATTTGAACTGGATGCAATCACGAGAAGCCTCGATGAAGTCACCTGTATGGCGTGACCGTGAAAATGAAATACGTCCATTTGGAAACTCGAAGGCATCAGACTCGGCAAATCTTGACAGCACTGCAGAGGTAATTCACGATTTACAGTATTCTTGTGATGATTTGGTTTAACATTGATAAAATGAGGTTGGTGTTTGAATTCAATAAAAATGTCTAAATTGCTATTAGTAAAACTACTCTAGTATTTACTATTTACATATTCCTGAACATATTGTTGGCGGTATATCAATGTACAAGGGATATTAATGATTATCTGTAGAAGAAGACCTTTTTTTATTTACAATTAAGCTTGTTGACATGTTGCAAAACAATGTTTAAATTAGTCAGAATTTCAATTAATGCTCTAGCTTTCTTTATGCAGCTTATTCTTTCAATTTGTGAATGTAAGCATCGCATTTCATAAAATAGAAATGTTTCTGTGTTTCAATTAATTTCAAAAGTCAAAACTGATGTTCCATACATTTATATGATGATTTTATTTTTATTTTTTTTCATCAGTTACTTGTTTATGTTTTCTCAGATTCTAATTAGAAGTGGCCGTTCGCCGGATGAAGCATTAATGATTCTCGTACCAGAAGCTTATAAAAATCATCCAACTTTGTCAAGCAAGTATCCCGAGGTATCGTAAGCTATAAAATTTGGCAACTAGACATAAAGTTGCCATCAATAATAAAGATTATTTATACATCTCGAATAAGCTGCGTAATATCCCTTATAGATTTGAGAAACAAAATTATCCAGTTAATTCACTGGCCGAATATTCAGACTTACTTCAGAAGTTATTCAGTCAATAAATTCGAGATTGTCTATATCTCCTTCTGTTGTACAGTTTTTTTATTATTTAATTTTTTATCTGTTTGACTTGAAACGACTTCAAAGACGATCTAGGGAAATTGCTCATTACTTTTTCTGTTAATCCATGTTGTATGTGAACAATTTTTTTTTTTTTTTTTGATGCTTTTATAAGGGTTTCAGATTTTAGAATTTCATATTATTTACGGATAATTTATTTTATTGTGGAGGATGCTCAAGCTGGTTCTTTTTTGGTTTGTGTAGGCTGCCGACTTTTATGATTATTACAAGGGTCAGATGGAAGCATGGGATGGACCTGCCTTGCTCTTATTTAGGTAATTTAAATTCCAAGGGAGTTAGCTAAACTAAACCGAATAATTTTGTCAAAATTCCAGTAGAATTCGTCAAGATGATTCGATACTCACTCGTGTTATTGTGTCGTTAAGCTAAGATGAATTGTTTAATTTAAGATTTGATGGGCCACTTTGATACGACCTAACCAAAAGTAACACCAAAAACACCAAATTTTAGCTGATGGGAATTCAGTGGAATGGTGAATGAATGAATTCTCGTTAATCTTTATTGAATAATCCAGATAAATAGCAATGGTGACCTTTCCTTGAGGACAAAGCCGAAACTCCGTGATGTTCCATAGCAAATTGACTAAAAAAACATAACCAATAAACAACATATGACCAAGCTTACCCTAGGTTATTTGCCTAATGAATGAAATGCCTTTGTTAACCTTAACACAAGAACGTAATACAGCTAAAATGACCATATCTGATAGATCACTAGCGTAAGTCTATCACTCTTGTTCATTTTTTTCTTTTTCTATATATATATTTTTATATAGAATTATTTTTTCCAATTTGTAGTGATGGAAAAACAATTGGTGCCACTCTTGACCGCAATGGACTTCGTCCGGCTAGGTATTGGCGAACATCTGATAATGTCGTATATGTTGCATCAGAGGTGTGTTATGCTTCGTCATTTCTGGATGTTTCGTTATTATTTGAAGTCTTTAAATTCTGGTTTAATAGGTTTATTGTTAATGGAATTTACAAACACCCAATAGATGGATAAATTCTTCTACTTCGTTTAATAATACTCCTGTTGACTTAATATTACTGGATAATTTTTTGTAGTCTCAAATTTTATCCTGTT
The DNA here is from genome assembly GCA_954871525.1 of Parietaria judaica. Lineage (NCBI taxonomy): Eukaryota > Viridiplantae > Streptophyta > Magnoliopsida > Rosales > Urticaceae > Parietaria > Parietaria judaica. The sequence goes on along the minus strand of OX940865.1, from coordinate 22,477,947 downwards.
TTTAATCCTTTTGATAATATTTTTTTTCTTTCTCTCGTGTCCCTTCTTTATTCTTTTGGTGTATGATGTTCCTTTTATAACTATCTAATAAGTGAAAATTTGTTCCTAGTCATTTAACAAAATAAAATTATATTTATTATTATTGATCTAGTAAGACCTATAGGGAATTTTGTTTTCCTTTTCTTTTGCTTTATTAAGCAAGACATATTTCCATATGAGTCTCCTGAGGGGAGATATTCAAAGATGACAAGCGAGGAGTTATATATATTATATAGAGAGATAACAAATATTGATTTCTTTTTCCCTTACCTATTTCAATTCTGGAATTTCTGTTTTGAGGATTTTTCTTAATTTTTTTATTTTATTTTTATGTTGCTTAGGTCGGGGTTGTACCTATGGACGAGTCCAAAGTTACAATGAAAGGCCGCTTGGGTCCTGGAATGATGATAACCGTTGATTTGTCTACTGGACAGGTTTGTGACCCCCGTCTTCTAAGTTAATCATTCTTGCTGTATAAATTGACATAGCCAATCAGTTTTGAAGGGAAATATGTTAATTGTGGAATGACATGATCAATACTTGAGATTGTGCATGACTAAAATTAATGGCTCTGAAAGTTTATTAGGTGAAAGTCTTATATCGGAAATCAGCTCGACAGTGGAAATAGCCAATTTTTGGGTCAAAAGACTGTAACCGTTTTTCACGAATACCAGTTCAAAACCAGTACTGGTACTGGTTTTTAATAATTTTTTTCCCCCTCTATAAACTTAATTTAGATATAGGGCTGTATTATGATTTGGACATGTTTCAAAATTGAAGTATGAACAATGGACCACTAGACATATTGTTTTGAAAATCTGTTAAATAAAAGATAATAATCTGAAAATCTCCTTTTCGTGCCTGTAATTTTTAGAGGTAAATTTTTTAGGAATCTTATCTTTTTAATGGCAGGTCCTAGAAAATACGGAGGTTAAGAAGAAAGTTGCTTCTGCAAATCCATATGGAACATGGATCGCGGAAAATCTCAGATCCTTGAAGCCGGCAAATTTTCTCTCGTCAACAGAAATGGACAATGAAGCTATATTGAGACACCAACAGTGAGTTCTTTCAATTCCGAAAGCAAGTCACAATATGCTTACTTAAGCCAACTGCTATTAGACACTATTTCGGCCATTTCTTTTATCGCTTTGTTCTTCTGAGGTCAATGTAGCAAGGTTCTAAATATCCCCGTGAACCCGTTATCCATTGGTAAACCCGTGACCATCGGTCAACCCATAAAATAGTGCTATCTGTTTCGGTATATAGAACCTTGATATGTAGGATAAAAAGCTTCACAGTCTGCTCATTTTTTTTAATCTTTGGAACAGCTTTACCTCACTAATGATTCAACGTCATCACTTCATGATAAATTTTTAACAGCTCTTTAGTTCAATTCTAGAGATGGAGGATTCAAAATATCTCCCTAATTTGATTATATTAATCAAATCAAATTCTCATTTGAGAATCATCATAACTAAGGAATCATAAACTAATAAATTAAAGAAGAAGCGATATTTCTACAATTTACGTAACGTTTCTTGTTATTTTTTGTCTTCAGGGCATTTGGTTACTCAAGTGAGGATGTTCAAATGATTATCGAGTCTATGGCTGCGCAAGGGAAGGAGCCGACGTTTTGCATGGGAGACGATATTCCATTGGCAGTGATATCCCAGAGATCCCACATGATTTATGATTATTTCAAACAACGATTCGCTCAGGTTGGTTTTCTATTTGGCTCAGGTCTCTAGTTACAAACTCACTTGTATGTATATATATTAGTTTTTTCAAAGGACCTTTGTCATCTGTTTTGATATCTACTGCAGGTTACAAATCCAGCTATTGATCCACTCAGAGAAGGGTTAGTAATGTCGCTTGAAGTCAACATCGGAAAGAGAGGAAATATATTGGAAGTGGGCCCGGAAAATGCTTCACAGGTATGTGTTTCATTTTTGCCGCCCAAAAAATATGTCACTAATTTGATCCTAAAGCATAGTACTTAATCAAATTTATTTAGTTACTTTTTTTTTTGAGATCCAAACACAAAATTAATATTTTCTTCATATATTTTTAAGGTTATATTGTCCAGTCCCGTACTAAACGAAGGAGAGCTTGAGTCATTGCTGAAGGATCCTTTGTTAAAGCCCGAAGTTCTACCAACATTCTTTGATATTCGTAGAGGCTTAGACGGTTCCTTGCAAAAGAGGCTTGACAGGCTTTGCGAAGCAGCTGATGAAGCAGTTCGAAATGGCTCGAAGCTACTTGTTCTCTCTGACCGGGCTGATGAGCTGGTAAGATAATTTAATTTGATCCAGATAATATATTTTTTCATAATGATAGGTTGTCACCTTCTTTTATGATACGTGGGAGCTTTTCAACAGCTCTGCTCTAAAATTTCTTCAGTTTACTGTTTCCTTCTCATTTTTACTAGTAAATTTTGAACTGCATTAGCCCGGAAACCTGAATGTAATTGGCACTGACCGTGACTTTAAATTATGTGATATATTTAATTATTTAATTTCGTTTTAGGCTTTAAGCCCAATCCATTAAGCTGTAATGTTTGGCTATTACAAAGAAGCCTAAGCAATCTGAATAGATACGGGGTTTATTCAGTAAATTTGTTTAATCCTTCAGCTTAGTTTCTCTCTAGGATTTAGTGTAGACTACATAGAAAAAAAAGGTTCACCAGTCCTCTACACACGAGGAGAACCACATCTTGGGACCATAACAGTAATGTATCTGAATCTTATATGATAAAGTTTCATGCACATTGTCTTTTTTAGTAAAAAATTCGTAAAATGCATGCACCAAACTGCTTGCTGCTTCTTTGTTCTGGAAATCCATCCTGCAAAAAAGCTTTTTTTCTTCATCAGCATCTTTTGGGTTACTGTGGTGGGAAACATTTTTTCATTGAGTTTGGGCAGAGACCAAAGGTCTTGAGAGACCGATCCGGCAGAACAACTCAAAAAATAAAGAAGTATCATTAATTTCTTCATGCTTAGTTGACTTTTTTTGCCATTGACTTCTCTTAGGAGCCAACCCGTCCTGCAATTCCAATTCTTCTCGCTGTCGGAGCTGTTCATCAACATCTTATTCAAAATGGCTTGCGAATGTCGGCTTCTATAGTGGCAGATACTGCTCAGTGCTTCAGCACTCATCATTTTGCCTGCTTGATCGGATATGGTGCCAGGTCATTTTCTCACCTCATATCTATAACTATAAGACATGAGACAAATATTTCTGTATTCATTTCTACAAGCCTATTTAACTAATGGACTTAATTTTAGGGGACGAGCGATAATCAAATCCTACAACAGAATAAAATACTGCAATTATATCTGCGAATTAATTACTTTATCCTGAACCGTAGTCGTTCACAATGTGCATGAAACTTCACAGTTCCTTATTTCTTTTAATTATAATTGCAGTGCTGTATGCCCATATCTGGCGTTGGAGACGTGTCGGCAATGGCGTTTGAGTAACAAAACTGTGAATTTAATGCGTAACGGGAAGATGCCTACTGTAACCATTGAGCAGGCTCAGAAGAACTTCTGCAAGGTTAGCACATAGGATTTATTGGATATAACTCATTGTGATATTCTAGCTATCCCTACCTCGTCAATTATCTTTTTATTTTACGATGATCCATACAATATATAATATAAAGAAAAAAAATAAAATTAGTTCTGATGTAATTTCAATGATGTGTCAATGAATGTTTCGATAACTTCTTTAAAATCACATCATAGGTGCAAAAATTCAACAGATATTTAAAGGTGGTTTAAAGCTTAATGTACACAAATCTTTAATTTGGCTGTAGAGGAATTACCAAGTTCAGAAACTCTTCTCTTTTTTTTTTTCTTTCTCAGATTTAATTTCTGGTTTGTTTAACTCATTCTTTTCACGTTTCATTCGATAAAGCAAGGAGAATATATATGTTCCCCGAAAATCGTTGATAAGTATGTAGTTGCTGCTAAATATCGGGTTTATAAAGCTGTCTCTGCTCCTTAAATCTCAGGCTATCAAATCTGGTCTTCTCAAAATTCTTTCCAAAATGGGCATATCGTTGCTCTCAAGGTACAGTGACCAATTGTCTATACTTAAACTGCATTAAAATATTTGTATCAAGATATTTCGTAGATCTATCAAAATGACCTAATGGGCTTCCTTTATTCAGTTATTGCGGTGCACAGATTTTTGAGATTTATGGATTAGGCAAGGAGGTTGTTGACTATTCATTTCGTGGGAGCGTATCGAATATCGGTGGATTGACCTTTGACGAGGTGAGGCCTTCATATGAGAATTTTATTTTTGCACAATTTTATGTTGTAATTATCATATGTTGACAAGATTTATGTACTTCTCCAAATGTGTATGATGTATAATAAATTCCAGAAATGGGACTGCAATAAAAATAAAAATAAATAAATCATCGTATGTAGTTATAATATTGTATAGATCATCTAGTCGTCATTGAATATAGGACGACTCGTTCAGATGTGCAGTAAATTTGGTCCTCGGAGGAACATGTAATATAATGAAACTCTTAACTTAGTTAGATGTAGTCAGATGAGTCTATTTCTTAATATATAAATGTGAGATGCTGTAATTTACTGCTAGTAATTTCTTTTCTCTTTGTGCAGCTGTCGAGGGAAACTTTGTCATTCTGGGTAAAAGCGTTCTCCGAGGACACAGCTAAAAGACTAGAGAATTTTGGATTTATACAGTTCAGACCAGGAGGTATTGTTTTTATCATACATATTATAGTTGATTACTTGATACATATTCAGGATGCAAATAATTTTTCTATACAGTAGTCACCAAAAATGTAATGGAAGCAACTATGGTTGATATCAAAAAAATGTTTTAGTGCGATTTATTTTTTGAAATTCTATTATTTGTTTATCTTTTGTGAATTTGTATTTTTTATACTTACTACTAATTTCATATTTGATTAATGTCACAAGGTGAGTACCATGGAAACAACCCCGAGATGTCAAAATTGCTTCACAAAGCTGTTCGCCAAAAGAGTGAAAGTGCCTATTCAGTCTATCAGCAGCATTTGGCCAACCGGCCAGTCAATGTGAGCGACATTTGTTTTAATGAAAAAATCATGATTAATGAATTTAATTTAAGATTAATTTTGATGGATGGAATGATAGGTTATCCGAGATCTGCTCGAGTTCAAAAGCGATCGTGCCCCAATTCCCGTGGGGAAGGTTGAACCAGCAGCATCTATTGTCCAGCGATTCTGCACCGGTGGAATGTCACTCGGAGCCATTTCAAGAGAAACCCATGAAGCGATTGCCATTGCAATGAACAGAATCGGAGGAAAATCTAATTCAGGAGAGGGTGGTGAGGTAATTTTCTCCCCTGCTATATACATTTTGTGTTGCAATATTTTCAAGATGATCAATTCTGTGACTGTCGTTAAAAGATCGTTTAATTGAATATTAATGGTTAGTATCTGAGGTTTTGGGATAATAATTTGTTAGCATATGTAAATATGTCGTTTTGTATTTGATTTGTATATCAATAAAGTATTTCCATTTCGTGTTTGATTTGTATCCCGGGTCATATCAGCATCATTAATCTATAATGAATTAGAATCTTGTACGCATATCGGTTGCCAATAAATAGTAATAGTTTGCTCTTATTTTTAAGTAATTCTTATCATAAGGAGACTCAACTAATTAGTATTCACTTAGATTCATATTTATATGTTATCACTATTTACACTGTAAACACTAACTTTCCCTGTTTTAACAGGATCCAATTCGGTGGAAACCGCTTGCAGATGTTGTGGATGGTTACTCCCCCACGCTTCCACATCTGAAAGGCCTTCAAAATGGGGATACAGCTACAAGTGCTATCAAGCAGGTCAGAACTCTGTTCCTTTTTCAAAGCAATTGCTCAAACAGTACAGACATTAATTAGATGGGTGAATTTGAAAGTAATATGTTCATTTTTTTAAGATTAATTGACAGTAATGCCCCTGGAAACTTTTGAGGAAGATCAATTTGATCTTTGATTTTTTGTAGCATTCAAGACCTGATTTACTAGAAAATGTAGCAGATTTCTCTTTATTCCTTAACAAAGTTAACATGTGTTGAAAATGTGATTTACACGTGGGTATTTTTTTATCTTTTTATTATTATTTTGAAATTTATATTTCAATCTTGTTAATGAAGAATTACAAATATGCAACTTACCCTCAAGTAAATCATACATTTACCACATATTTACCTTTTTTCATAATATTTTAACGGGTAAGACAGTCTGCTACACATTCAAAGTACGGGGGTATTGCTGTGACAAATCAAGATCCAGGGGCAAATTGCTCCATCTTGAAATGTTCAGTGGGCACTGATGCCAATCATACTAGTAGATAATACTTTTTTTTTACTCCCAAATACGAGATAGAACTGAATGGTAAAAAAAAAACCCTATATTATTAAAGTCAGTAATTATCAGAACCTAACCAAAAGCTACCTTTCTTCAGGTTGCTTCAGGGCGTTTTGGTGTCACTCCGACATTCTTGGCCAATGCTGAGCAAATAGAGATAAAGATCGCACAGGGTGCAAAACCTGGTGAGGGAGGCCAATTGCCCGGCAAAAAAGTCAGTGCGTATATCGCGAGGTTAAGGAACTCCAAACCAGGTGTTCCGCTCATATCTCCTCCTCCTCATCATGATATCTATTCCATAGAGGATCTTGCGCAATTGATCTACGACCTTCATCAGGTGATTAATTAATTCCTCAAAATTATTTTACTGTTGTTATTATAGAAATGGGAGTTAGCTGTAAGTAATTTATCATTTTAAAAATGTATTATAAATTATTCAGAAATTTAAATATTCCTAAACAATGACATATGTATTGTTTTAACTAACTGTATATACCGAGTTGCAGGTGAACCCCAAGGCTAAGGTGTCTGTGAAGCTCGTTGCACAAGCTGGAATTGGCACGGTTGCTTCTGGTGTTTCCAAGGGTAATGCAGACATTATTCAGGTAAAAAAATCATTTTTTCTGCATTCGGTTAAAAAAAATGGATAGAAAAGAAAAACTTAAAAAACCCTATAAAATTTAAGTAGTCAAAACAAGTAACCGTTTTCCAGCTCCAGGTATGGACCAAAAACCGGTTTTGGTTCCTGAAAAAAATAGGTTACTAGGATTTTGTCCTCAACAACCGGGTTTTTTCCAGCTTAAAGCCTTCACCAATGGAGGTTTTTACTTTTGTGCCATTATTAAACGCTTCCATTTACTTTGACAGGTCTCAGGACACGATGGTGGAACTGGAGCGAGCCCTATAAGCTCAATCAAGCACGCTGGTGGTCCATGGGAGCTCGGGGTTTCAGAAACACACAAGGTTATTTCGGACTGAAATTGAAGATCAAACCATTTTAATGTGTTTTTTTGAGACATTTTTTGAATATTAATAGATTCAAACTTTGCAGACACTTCTTCAAAATGGTCTCAGAGAAAGGGTTATCCTGAGAGTTGATGGTGGCTTTAAAAGCGGAGTTGATGTCATGATGGCTGCAGCGATGGGCGCCGATGAGTATGGATTCGGTTCCATTGCTATGATAGCCACTGGTTGTGTTATGGCTCGTATCTGCCACACAAATAACTGCCCCGTTGGTGTTGCTAGTCAGGTACTTTCATAACTATTACTGTTACAGTAGTTATATGTTAGATCTTTAGTTAGTAATAATTAGATAAAACTTTCTATTTGTCTTACGTTATTAGAGGTATATCTGGTTATTTAAGATAAGTAATTTGGGTCTCTTTTGATAGTTTCTAATAAGTAGATATCATGATTTCCTAATCCCTATATTGGACCCCTATCATGAGGGGGATGGCACGAGTTTTGCATATTGTTTCTTACATCTTTGGTCGAGCTTGGATCGCGTTCTTGAAGGACGTCGCTACATTTTTTATTCTGTTCCATTTATTCAATAGAATTATCAGAATTCATCGGGTGTATTTCTTGTTAAGTGTAATGATAAACACACCCGTGGTACGGGTGCGTTTTTTTTTTTGGTCGGTTCCTTTCGAATTGGTATTTTTAAATTACGATAAGGTCTACAGCAATGTTCTCTCGAGAATGTGGGAAATCGGCTCCTTTCAAATTACTGCGTATACAACTATTTTCAGCTAATCATTGATGAAGTCTATAAAATACTCGTTGGTATTATTTATGCTAACATAGCTTGCTGTTAGGTCGTTTAATAAATCTCTTTTCTGTAATTTGTTTATTTCAGAGAGAAGAGCTGCGAGCTCGGTTTCCCGGAGTGCCTGGTGATCTTGTTAACTACTTCTTTTATGTTGCTGAAGAGGTAATCCATCAGATAGCATAGTCTGTATTTTCATTTTTCATTCTTATTGTTCATTACCGATTTATCATTAACTGGAATATATTTCGAACATAATAACAGTGAAGATTTATTTTCAAGGAAAAGAGGGGAGATCTAAAAAAAGATTTTAGGAGATGTTTAGTTTTTATTTAAATAAATGCATGTTCATATGGATCATTGTGTAAGTAGTTCATTTTTGTTGTGGCTTATGCTATTTTGTCCCTTTTTTGTACACTGCTTAGGTAAGAGGCATCTTGGCGCAATTAGGGTTTCAGAAGTTGGACGATGTAATTGGACGCAACGATTTGTTAAGACCTCGTGATATCTCTTTAGTGAAAACCCAACATCTGGATCTTGATTATCTTCTCTCGGTAGGTCTTTGAAGCTTCAAATATTTCCTGGTTTTCTATATATTACTTTCTAACTTTTGTGTTTATATGACGATTCGAACTTCTCATTCTTATTACAGAGTTGCGGGTTACCGAAATTGAGCAGTTCTGAAATTAGAAACCAAGATGTCCATTCTAATGGTCCTGTTCTTGATGATGTGTTACTGGCGGATCCAGAGGTAAATTAGCAGCCATTAATACCCCAATTACCAAAATGTACAAAAAGTGTAATAACGCCCTTGATTAATTTAAATTCTGTTTTCCTCGATTATGAACTGAATGTGCAGATAACAGATGCGATCGAGAAAGAAAAGGTGGTCAACAAGACCATAAGTATTTACAATATTGACCGTGCTGCTTGTGGACGTGTCGCTGGCGTTATTGCAAAGAAATATGGGGACACTGGTTTTGCTGGGCAGTTAAACATCACGTAAGCTGCTAATTTTTATTGCAATGATAATGTTTTTATGGAGGGTTCATGCGGCAATTAACAGCGTATAAAAGCTGAATGTGAGTTATTTGCTGTATTTAGGTTTACGGGGAGTGCCGGACAGTCATTCGGATGCTTCTTGACTCCTGGAATGAATGTTCGGCTTATCGGTGAGGCCAATGATTATGTAGGCAAGGTACGTTGATCAAATCACGTGTTTAATATTCAAATAGTCAAATAATAACATTAAATCAATAAATAAGTTAATAAACTGATAGATGGCTTCATGAAAGATTGAAGTTGTACTCCAATTTATTTAATTAGGCATTATTTTGTCGTTATCGGACTTGGTAGAAACATAAAAATTCAAAAGTAAAATCGGTTATTAAGGTTTTTTATTTCTTATCTTATAACTTTTACTGATAGATCTGGTGGTGGAATAATGATGGGTTTCAGGGTATGGCTGGAGGTGAGTTGGTGGTGACTCCAGTTGAAACGGTCGGGTTTTGCCCCGAGGAGGCGACAATTGTGGGCAACACTTGCTTGTATGGTGCTACCGGCGGTCAAGTCTTTGTCAGAGGCAAAGCTGGTGAGCGATTTGCTGTCAGAAACTCACTTGCAGAAGCCGTGGTGGAAGGCACCGGCGACCACTGCTGTGAGTACATGACCGGAGGATGTGTCGTCGTTCTTGGAAAGTGAGTCACATGATGCTGTATTGTTATGCTATGTAATTATAAATCATTTTGAATAAGATTGTCTAGTTTTCAAGTAAGAATTATAAATTATTTACCCCTAACTAATTTGAATCTGTAGTTTTTACCGTAATAAAACACGAGAGGGCCAAACGCTCTACTATGGGTGTAACAGGGTCCGGGTAATTTAGAAATAAATGAGTTATAATGTTGATTAATTTTTGAATTGACTTGGGACAGAGTGGGAAGAAACGTTGCTGCTGGAATGACCGGTGGATTGGCTTACATGCTCGACGAGGACGATACATTTATCCCCAAGGTTTGTACCATTGGCCCGATTAATCGTATTTTTCACGAGCAATCTATGCTATGCACTATACTTCACTCGCTTTACCCTTCTCATGCACTTCAAATGTAGGGGTCAAACCGGGAACGGTTTCGGGTTATTGGCCCTTTTTCACCCTCAAATAAAATGATAAACAAGTTTAAATTTCAAATAATATACAATTTAAGCTTTACGTAGAACCCAAAAAGCTAAAACTACAGTAATTAATTATAAATAAAATAAGTATAACTGAGCTTGCCTGGTTATTAAAATCCCCGGCCAGGTAAGAAGGTCCGGTTTTCGGCCGTATTAAAATGTAGATTTTGCTATGAGTAATAAGATGTTGCATTGCTTATGCAGGTGAACAAGGAGATTGTGAAGATCCAAAGAGTCACGGCTCCGGTCGGACAGATGCAATTGAAGAGCCTCATCGAAGCCCATGTTGTAAGTTCCGCCAACTTAATCCGCAATAAACAAGTCCCAATTCAAAATTCTGTAAACAAAAATACGAGATATGAAAATTTTGCTTGAACTTTTAAATCATTCTGATCGTGCCTCAACTGTATCTGTAGTCGTTTGTTCCTCGGGAACTCATAATTAGGCTACCGTTTCTAATTTCAAACGGTTCAACTGGGTCTGCGCGCGGAACTTTTCTCGCAAGAAACGCTGTTCTAATCATTTGCTATATGTGGGTGTAGGAAAAAACCGGAAGTGGGAAAGGGTCAGCTATTCTAAAGGAGTGGGAGAAATACCTTCCGCTGTTTTGGCAGCTCGTCCCGCCCAGCGAAGAAGACACTCCCGAGGCCAGCATGGACTACACAGCCGCCGGAGAGGTCACTTTTCAGTCCGCTTAGAGACCCAATTTAGTTGACTTTTGAATCATCACCTGTGCCGGGACACAAGGAGGTTGACTGTTGCGATGCCTCCCAGCCAGCTGGGATTTACGAGCGTGGCGGTCGGTACTGTAAGGGTCGGAGAATCCCTAACCTCGTCTCGATTAGAATCAAATCCATGAAAAAATTGTGGGATAAAATTGTAAATTCAAGGCTTGTTCATATTCTCTTGATAGTTTTCGAGTTCTTTATTGCCCGAAAGCTTCGGGCAGTGTTCATAAGGTATTTTTCGGGGTGCCTTTCTGCTACTTGAATAAACTCGGGGAGGGTTTTCGTTTGTTTTGAGAAACGAAATAAGAAAACGAACTCGATCTTGTTTATAAGATGCGTTTTGTTTCCATGTTTTCTTCTCTTTTGATTGCTCCGATCTTCCTGATTAAACAACGAACGATTTGACGTTGTGTGGATTGGTACTTTTACCATCACCCCCAACATATTTAAGGATGAAATTGAGTATTGAATTCCTAGAATCATGAAAACTGAATTTGCAGGTATATTTTTATATATATATATATATATATATATATACTACCTGCAAATTCAGTTTTCATGATTCTAGGAATTCAATACTCAATTTCATCCTTAAATATGTTGGGGGGTGATGGTAAAAGTACCATTTTTTTCCCTCTCTGTATAATGATAAGTATCAGTGATTTTTTCAGCGGTTAAAGTACCAAAATTAAAATATCTATCAGTATGCCACAAGTATCGGGTATTATAGTTATATTGGTAGTATAGGTATGGTACTTAGCCGCTGAAAAACTCTCTGATACAAGCTGCTACACTAGACATTGGTTCTTTTATAAGCTATTATCCCAAATATAATACGTTAATGTAAGATATTTCTTAAATTCTTAGTATTGTATAGATAAGGCGATGAAGCTGAAGTTTGTGTTTGTCTGCGAATTAATCGTTGTCTTTTTTATTTATTTATTTGATATAGTATAAGTCTTTTTAATTGAATTAAAATTATATTAAGAAGTAAAGAGCAACGCCCCTTATAAATAATATTTTAATACCAAGATCTGTATGTAACATATTACTACTAGAATTCATGCAATCATCAGTTCTCTAAATCTGTAAAAAGAAAAAGAAAAAAAATCATATTTTGGAATAAGATATATTTTATTTTATATTTAGTAACTGAAATTATTGTTGATTCCTTTTTCTTTGACTTTCTGTGCAAAACAATAAAACTGTAAGCTGGTTAATTAGGTTGTCTAGTTGTATTCTTTGTCATATTCATTCGATCTTTCATTTAAAATGTTTTGAAATTTGAATGAGTTAATTTTAGTTTGATAGAAGTCCAACACGGTTGCTATAAGTTTTCTACACTAATAAATTATGAGATAGTGATCATATAAGCAATGTTTGAAATTTTGCTCCCACCAACTTCCACAAGTCCAATTTAAAAGTATACCGAAAGTGGTACGAGAAATATCACTAACAATTATGCTTACTCGATTTATAAGTAACCGCAAGTTGATGTGTATATCGATGAAGTTCTCGTAAAAAAAAAAATATTAAGAAAAAAAATTCAAATATCTTACCAAGATAAAATCTTGGAGTAGTTTCGAGGATTACGAAGGAATTTAAGTGTAAAAGTTTAAGAAACTATAGGATTTTCTTGCTCAAAATTCGAGTTTGAAGAAAAATGATCGTTATCTGGTGTGATTTTTGCATGTTAAAAGAGGGTTACCACGAGTATACTTACCCGTTTAATCAAGTTGATTAAAAGTGTGGCTGCTAAAACATGGCGTAATAAGACTTACCCGTTTGGGAAGTTAAAAAGAGAGTCAAATGGGGACTAACAAACAATAAAGAAAAACATTGTCCCCTTAATTCTCACACGTAAGTAAACAAATACTTTGTATTGTGTTTTACTATTTTTTGTGTTGCTCAACAAAATGCTTTGTATTCATGTCTTTAAATTCACACATGATCTTTAACACGATTCAAACGTTTGCAATTTATTTCACTGTTCTTACTTCATGCATTTATCACGTACTTCGTTAGCTTAGCTATAGATTTTGCTTGTTTCCAATGTATCACGTGTTGATTATCCGATTCAAATTGAAAAATAAAAGTTTCTAATTACAAAGATACATTCAATTTTTTTTATATTCAATAAAACACCGTGCGTACGTGTAAGTTCTCTATTGGAATTTCATGTTGATTTTTAAAGGGGGTTTTAGCGGCGAAAGTGTTCAAATTTATCACTTGATTGTACTTTTAAATTACTAATTTAAGTGCTCTTAAATTGAAATAATACATGGAACGCAATTAATTTTAGTAATATATACTCATTACACAAATATCTTTTATAGAGACTTCAAAATCATTTTTTGCGAAGACTCGCTCTGATAGACTTCAATATCTATACGAACCCAATTTTTTTGAACTTAAAGATATTCATTTTTAAAGGTTTTTTACTTTTATTATTAATTGGATTAAAATGGACTCGATTTAAGTAGATTAAGCTGTGCTCATTTTGGTCACACCCCTAACAGCTCTTTAAAAAAATATATAAATAGTAACAAGACAAAACAAATATAAGAACTATAGTAGCAAGCTATATACAAATATGTTATATACACGTGTTTTGCATGCATGAAACTTAAACGAAAATGTTGACCCCGTAATTGAATATGGAAAATCCACTAAAAGGTAAGCTGTTGTTATTCCATGTATATAACAAGATACAGATGTATTATCCTCATCTTTATCTTACAAGCACCGATCGATCACAATAAATAAATTGAAAAACAAAACATTATTGGATTAGTGATAAACTAACAGTACAAGTAATCTGTATAACCCACGTTTTGATAATAGAAAATTAAAATTAATCGAGTAATTGCTATTTATTATACAAACAAACGAAATAATAACACCACGAAATAACCCGTTTCTTTCCTCTCTTTGTTTCGTTGTAGTCATAATTCAACGACAAAATTAAAGTTGTTTAAATAAACTGCGAATTTGGGTACGAAAGAGATAACTTACACAAAATCGGAATGTCTTGTTGCAATTTCAAAAACCACAACATAAGAGAATTTGAATGTCTTGTTGCAATTTAAAAAAAAAAAAAACAAAAAAAAAACACCTAAGAATCAGCATCGATCTAGTATTATATATCATATACGTTTTCTTAAAAATATGTACATTATAGATAACCTCAGAGAAACAGGAAAAATCTTCGATTGTCGATTCACCAACGAATATCAATCGATGCCGATCTTTCGTGACTTACTGATTAAATTTTATGACTTAAACAATAATTTCTCTAGTTAAGTTTGATTAAATTCGACCAGAATAAGATTTAAATTGTCCAGCCGAAGAAAACATAATAATAATAATTAAAAAAAAGAAATTGGAAAAAAAAGACAAAATGTAAAGAAAATAGTGTCCAAAATACACTTAAACAACGTGTTTTTAGGAATGAAAAACATTGAAAAGCCATACCGGACTCTCAATGAAAAGATACAACGCGTCAAAGTTAGACCCAGTTCTCAAAACGCTCCAAGCCTGGTGTCGACCAATTTGGGCCTCATAACTTAAAAACCGCTCTGTGTGCTCTATATGTTTCCTTCTACGTTGATAGTTAATGTCTTCTATATGTTTATGTGTGTGTTTACACTAACGCATAAACATGGATTTGTACTACTTTGTAGGTATTAAGTAAAGAACAATTAATTGTTTAAAGTAGTACAAAAGCTCATGTTCTCATTGCCAATATTCCTCTTGAGAAATTTAGGGTTGTTTGTTCTTTATAAGGAAGTAGGAACTATATATTGGTAAGTAAGTACACTAAAAAGCTTCTAAAATTATGTAGTGTATACTATAATATTTCCATCAAAGTCGAAACTTGAAAGTAATTAAACAACCGTACAACCAAAGTGATTTGATTGTTTAGATAGATTTTATTTCTTTTCGCTTCAACATCACCGATAAGTGATAATAACATGGATATAATTTGCAACATAAGTACTCAATATTACACCACATAATATCAATGTATTCCATTTTTTTTAAAGCATTAGTATCCAAAGGTCACAAAACAGTGTTGTAGTCCAATTCTGTCCATCTCGGCTTAACATTTGTTAAGCCAGATCATGCACAGTCTCTAGTTTTGTTAAAAATGTAGAATAGTTATTATCTTCGGAGTTTAACATAGATATACATGTGTCTCTTTGTGTACAGACCACAACAAGGCATTGGCGATATTGGACCTCGACACAATTTTTGTCGCTTTACGTACAACTGAAGGTAAAGAAATTAAAATCGAGATTATGCCGGCTCACTTAACTATGCCTTATAGCTAGATTCAATAGTATTTAAGCCTCTACCATAACACTTAATTCACATTAAGGACATAGATTCATTGATGAAGAAACAAAATACAAAGTATGGAAAAAGAACTCTTACCAAATAAAGTTATGAAAATTTACTAAAATATCCTTTTTCTATGGGCAAGTGAAGAGACCATGAAATCAAAGTAGATTAAATTAAACAATAACAAATCTACCAACCAAATGAAAATTTCTTTTGCCAGCATCAGTATTTGGTCATTTAGGCAGCTCGGGACGGTTGAGTATTTGAACTTGTATTATCGATATTGGAACATTCAAGTGATCACATGACATACAAAAATTGGAAAAGTAAAAAAAAAATCTTTACATTTGCAGCCATATCAGACCGTGACATCGCCGAAGCCGCCGGTGGCTAAGTTGGTCACCGACGGCGAGAAGGCCGCGAAGAAGGCAAGCAGGCAGAGAAGGAGGAGCGGCAGCAGAAGCAGAGCCGGTGGAGGCGGAGGCAGCGGCGGCAGAATGAGCGGCAGGAAGAGCAGAGAGACTGTGAAGAGGGCCATTACGCTCGCTGATCTAAGGCTGTATAACTCCAACACCATTCCTCCATATATTCTGATCACACATATGTGTTTATATATATATATATATGTATGTATTACAAGGCAGCTTGAGGGGTCTCCTCTCCGTTATTGTTGGGTAGGGTTTTATGAATTTTTGTGTGGTAAAGTTTTATGGGTTCAAGGGAAGGCCAAGGGTTTAGGGTGGGGAGAAACCTAGAGCTACCGAGAGAGTTAATGAGAGGATATATCTATATATATATATATATATATATATATATATAATAGGGGATAATCGTGGTAATATTTCATTATTCAAAAATTAAATTAGTGTTGTATATTCTTAAGCTTTCGATTACACTAAATTATTAAAAACTGAAAGTAATAAAATTTATGTTATTGATTGATTCTATTATATTTGTTTCTAAAAATTAGTTTTTCTTAACTGTAAAAAAAAAAAAAAAAGGTTTACGTCTCATTTTGACACTTTTTTTTTATTATTATTTACGTTTTGAGATTTCTCATGTTAATTACTTCTATTTGAGTCTTGAGATATATTTGAGATATATGCATGTAAATGAATTATTATAAATGGAGACACATGAGATAAAATATATAAGATATATATAGGATATGGAAAAATATCATAAATGTATTCAAAATTCAAATTAGAATTGTATACCCTCAAGTTTTCAACTGCATTGAAATAAATATATACTCAAATTAGTGCGGTATGTTTTGATCGATTCCGTTATATTTGTTTATGTTAACATTGATTTTTTATTTTTATTTTTTTTTACAAGTGTACGCTTTCTTTTTCTACGTTCGAGATTTTTTATGTTAATTAATTATATTTGAGATATATACATGTAAATCAGGACTTGATATTAATAAAAATAAATATTTTACCACCGTGGCTGACTGGCTGTAAGTATTTACTCGGAGTAATTCAAAAGCCTAAGAAAATATTGAGGCTCTTTTAGAAAGTTTTAACTCTTAAGCACTTTTATGGCAATTACTTTGTTGATGAAAATGGGAGTACTGAAGAAGAGTGGAATGAAATAAATAGGAGTGACTGAAAATACATATATGCCAATTGTCACAACTCAACTCTCAACCTACCTAACCCACCATAATGTACGTACACGTTTCTCGTGTGTGTGTCTATAAATACTAATTTTATTTATTTATTTTGTTTTAAGGTTTGGTTGGTGTCTATACTCTATAATATTAAAATATATAGGGTTAATTGCGACAATAATGCACAACTTTTGGTCAAAATGGGTTTTAGGTCCCCAACCTTTCAAAGTGTGGGAAAAAATATACAACGTTTGTTGAATGTAAAATCCGTTGGTCCTTCCGTTAGAGATGTTAAATTCTGCTGACATGGCATAATTAAAGTGCCAAATAGAGTCCCAAATTGTTATTAATTACATAACTTAATTAATAAGAATATATTAAACCTGATTTTGATTATGATTATGATTCAAAAAATAAATTAATAATTTAAATTAAATAAATAATTTGTACCCCCCTAAAAATATAAGACTCTTCGTCGAACATGACTAAAATTTTGAAAAAAGACGGATTATTAAACACGACTAAAATTTGCAAAGATTACATAATGACAGTTTATTAGAAACGACTAAAATTTTAGAAAAACGATCGATTATTAAAAACTATAATTTAAAAAACGACATGGTAAAGATGTGAATAATATTGAAGCACAAGTTTAAAAATAGGAACTACGCGTTAAATAAGTATTGCTCGTTAATTTAAAGTTTTAATTTATTTTTTGAATCATAATTATAATATGATTTAATTTATTCTTATTAATTAGGTTATAAAATTAATATTACAAGTTGACAGTCCATTTGTTAGTTTAACGGTGCCACATCAGCAGAATTTAACATCACTAACGGAATGACCAACGGATTTGACATTCAACAAACGTTGTGTATTTTTACCCAAACTTTAAAAAATTAGGACCTGAAACCCATGTTGACCAAAGGTTGTGCATTATTGCCGCAATTAACCAAATATATAATATAAAGTTTATGGCCTTTGGAAATATGAGGAAACTACAATTAACAACCCCTTTCAAAGTTCAAACTAATCCAATTTTGGCCCGAGAATTATTCATATAAATTATTATCGTGAAATAATTACGGTTAAATGCTATACGATACAGTTCATATTCATCGCAGGAGATTTCGTTGAAAATTGAAATTGTTTAAAGCGAGAAGCATGTGCATGCACTTTAACAATTAATGTAATTAAATTCAAATTTGGTATTTAAAAGTGGTGATAAATGTAATTTTCTGTTTTTGTTCTTACACTTCTAGAGTTATTGCAAATGCATGAATCTCAATCTTTTGTTGTTGTCAGCAAGCAGATGATACATTTATTGCCTCAGCATGTAATGAAATATATATATAAGAAAAAAGAAGAGATGATTTTCTTGTTGAGATTTATTTGTAAAAAATAATAATTTTGAGAACTTGGTATTTTGTTTTCTTGTTGAATTTTTATAAGTTTTTTATTTTTATTATTTTTATAAAATAATACTTTTGGTAATCTGTAATGATAAGAACTTGGCATCTTTTGTTTTCTTGTGACTCCTGAGATTGGTATTATAGATTATTTTATATATAATTTTCAACAAGAGAATGAGATCATCACATTATTTTTAGTTCCCTTCCTTTTTTGTAAATTGTGATACATTTATAATTTTATCCAAGTACGTTGCACTGCTTGCGCCGTTTATTAAATCAAATTTAGGCAGTGTTTGAGGATATTGAATTTTATTGGAATAAGTTTGGCTTGATTGTGACTTTGTTCAAACTGTTTCAAGAGCATACGAATTCGTTTTGTTGGAGGCTATGAACTTATTTATCTATAAGCATTTTCTTTGGGAAATTTTAGGTTTAGGTTTACAACGATGATATTTTTTTTTACAAAGAGTTTTAGCTTTATATATAAACCACATGTATTTGGTTTATGTATATAAACCTAAAAATATTTGTTACCGCGCCCACTAATTATGTAAAACTTTCAGTCAGCTAAAGTGACGATGCAAAAAGTTGACTTTGATTTTTTTTTTTTTCTGTTAAAATGAAATTTTTATTTATATGTGACTTTTTTCCAATCATTTTTCGCTATGATACGCAAAACAGTAGTAATAAAAGTTTATATTTTGATATGATTGATAGGGTTATTTATCTAATTAACCAACAAAATGCAAGAAATTTGTTGCCATATTGGCAACACAAAAGAAGGCTTGTCGTGAAGGAAAGAGTTGTATCACGTAGCCAAAAGCATTATTGGGTTTTGTATAGTGTGAGTAAGAGAATTGTATAGGTGGAAAAGCACCACAGTGAGAAAACAAGGGTGTTTTGTGCAATTTAAATAGGAATATTTTAATTCGGTTGCTCAAAGTCAAACAAGTAAGAGTACGAGAGTGCCATTTAAGAGGAGTGGCCCTTATTAGAGCCCTTCATTTGTCAATGTCTTGCTGCTTTTACAGAATGACTAAGCCAGCTCGGGATCGGGACCGGGAATGCAGGAGCAGAGCCGGAGATCGAACTCAAGCGAAGCACGAAAACGATAATAAATGAGACGGAGAACAAATTTAATATATAATGAAAAAATAAGGGTTTTTTTTTTTTTTTTTAACGCATAGGGATTCAAACTCGAGTTTCTTTTATAACCAGGACTTGAAATGTTGGCCAATTTTCACTATGCTACATTTTTACTCGACCACATTCGACACTAATAAATGTAAAATATATAATTCAAGTACATTAATGACTCGGTCGTTTTATAGAGACGCTAGTATCGACTTGTAAGTATGTATCATATGATCGTAATAGAATTTAAATGATCTCTTTGTACCATTTAGAGATTTTGTGTTGGATTAATCTAGTTTGAATCACATATTTAGGATCATGTTAAAGAAAAAAAAATCAAATTATGATTATTAAGTTTGGGGCGACGCCTCTCTAGTCTCTTGTCTATAGTTTGATCACGAGTAAGAGTCGGCTGATAGATGGAAAACGGCACAATTAGAAAACGACGGGTTTAATGGAAAACAATTTGCAAAACTAAACGACACTAAAAAAGATAGTTCAGATATTCAAATCCAATGAATGCTTGTGGTGCTAAATGTCAAGAATTTGACTAGTACGGTAAATGCGTTAATTTATGAACAAAATCGTCCATTAAGTAAATAATAATAATATTTATAGTATTACATATAAAATTTAAAGGTTTAAGAAGTTACTAAACCAATTAGTTAAATGTTAATATATAGTGTAGCAATAAATTAGAGAAATATGTTGAGTGTGAAGCCTAATCGATCTACACGGAAGCGCTAGCAAGACCCGACATAGAGCAGTCAAGCTGAATTTTATATTACGCATTATGTAGCGAGGGTAATTTAGACTTTTTCACACGAGTTATTTGCCTTAGGATTAATTTTTCCTTATAAGTCTTGCAGCCGTTATCAGTGCATTCTAGCACAAACTGAGAGAGGCGAAATTGAAGGTGTAACTAGAAATCTGAGAGATTAATAATTGATCGAGATTTACAAGCGGCAATTGGACATACCTTCTACACTTGGAGCTAACCACTATAATTCTGGTATCAAGTTTCGATTCGTTTTATTGCTTTTATCATTTTCTTATTTGAGAATAGAGGCTCATAACAAAATCTCTTCATGAGAAAAATAGTCGATTCATGGTATAATCACAAATTGTTTGAGAGAAGTCATCATATATGTCATATATATTCTATCTTTTAAATTTATCTTTTAATTGATATGGCCATATGGGCCTGAAAAGATAATATAAAATAGGGGTTAAAGGTGGTATAAGTACCTCTAAATAAATGATAGAGGGTTAATCTCGGTAAAAGTTCTAATATTTTTAAAAATACACTAATATGTTCTAATTTTTTTTTCTTGCTCGTACAAAGTTCCAACTCTTTGGTTTTGTATCCCTATAGGTACCTCCGTGTTACTCATGCCACGTCAAAATTTTAGTTTTGTATCCAATTTCTTTTTTGTTTACCCTGACAAAGTTCCAATTATTTAGTTTTGTCTCCTCGTTTCACTTTCGTGAAAATTTTGAACCATGGATTACGTCTTTTTGGGGGCTTGAAAAAGCAATTGAGCTCTCATTTATGTACATTTCTTACTATTGTCTTTGATTGTCCAACTTTCTGATGGCTAATTTTCCCCGACAATAAAGACAATAATTTGTAACGGTGGCATGAGAACAGTGGAGGAAGAAAATTTTAACGGAAGTAGCAATAAGGATACAAAATCAAAGAATTGGAGCTTTGTCTAGGAAAAAAATAAAAATTAGAACTTAATGGTCCATTTTTTAAAAGTATTAAAACTTTTGCTGGAATTAATCCTTGATGATACGTAGCAGTAAATTTCTATTTTTTTCTTTCTATTAATGGTTTATGTACTTAATGTTCTTTTTTTTTTCCTCAGTTAGGCAACAGGAGGAAGATTGAGATTCAGAAACACCTCTCCATATTAAAAAAACGGATCACGTGTTTTAGTTTTAAAAGATAAAATTAATCTCAATCTTACATGGGTTGCTTGACGGAGATGAGTTGATAAGAGTCGAGATATATATATATATATATATATATATTAATTACTTAACTCATTATTAAAAAAAAAACGACAATCTGTTATCCCAAATCACCATCTTAAAGGTATTTATGCCACAATTATTCTTTTTAAATGTAAAAAGTATTAATGTCAAATGGATTATATTATATATCAGTTAAAGATGTGGAATAAACATATATTTATCTGCAATCGATCATCTCAGAGAAGATGGAACATGTTCCCTATGAAGATAATTTAAATTTATACGCAAATTTGAAAAGTTATTTTTATATTTTAAGTGAATTTAGCTTGACTTTATAAAGTTTGTCACTAATTATATTCCAAATGCAATGTATATGGTTGCCTAATTAGCATAGAGTCTAATATATATATATATAGGGAAACTTTAAAAAATAACCCCCAAAAAGTAAGTTATTCAGTTTTGTTCTCCGATTTAATGTTTTTGAAAAACTATTCCCGAACTTGTATTTTGCCATGTTCTTGCCCAAAATACCCTTTAGACAGTTTTTTACATAAAGTTTGACAATTTTTTCTATCAAGGTAGACAGTTTTGACGGGTGGACAGTTTTCTATACCAAGTTGAGTGTTTTCTCTTTCGGGGTAGACAGTTTGTTTGAAGTTAGATAGTTTTCTGGGTAAAGTTAGATAGTTATCCTCTCGAAGTTAGACAGTTGGTTGGTTTCAAAATATTGCAACTTTGTGTAAACAGTTTTCCTCGTAAAGTTAGATAGTTTTCATCTTGAAGTTGGACACTTTGACGACTTAGTGTCAAGAAGTTAGTTTTACCCCCGTCATAAAGTGTCGGATAGTTTTATACACGAAGTTAGATTGTTTTCTCTTTCGGGGTAGACAGTTTGTTTAAGTTGGATAGTTTTTCCCATTAAATTTGATAGTTTTACTCTTGAAGTTAGACAATTTAATGTTCCATAAAATATTGCAAGTTTTTGTAGTCAATTTTCTTCACCAAATTGGATAGTTTTTTTTAGTGAAGTTAGACACTTTGACAAGTAAGGGTCAAGAATGATAGTTTTATCCCCCCCTCATCAAAATATAATTTTTAAAATTAGATAGTTTAATACATGAAGTTAGATTGTTTTCTCTTTCGGGGTAGACAGTTTGTTTAAGATCGATAACAAGTTTTTTGGACAGTTTTCTTCACCGAGTTGAATAGTTTCTTTGGTGAAGTTAGACACTTTGATAAGTTAGGGTCACGAAGGATAGTTTTATCCCCCGTCAATAAAACATAATTTATTAAGTTAGACAGTTTAATACTTGGAGTTAGACAGTTTTCTCTTCTGGGTTATTCAGTTTGTTTGGTTGGATAGTTTTCTCCGTTAAGTCGGACAGTTTGACCCTTCAAATTAGACAATTTGATGTTTCACTAAATATTGCAAGTTTTTTTGGACAGTTTTCTTCACCGAGTTGGATAATTTTTGTGGTGAAGTTAGACACTTTGATAAGTTAGGGTCAAAAAGGATAGTTTTATCCCCCGTAAATAAAACATAATTTATTAAGTTCGACAGTTTGATACTTGGAGTTAGACAGATTTCTCATCTGGGTTAGACAGTTTGTTTAGTTGGATGGTTTTCCTCGTTAAGTCGGATAGTTTTACCCTTCAAGTTAAACAGTTTGATGTTTCACTAAATATTGCAAGTTTTTTTGGACAGTTTTCTTCACCGAGTTGGATAGTTTCTTTGGTGAAGTTAGACACTTTGATAAGTTAGGGTCAAGAAGGATAATTTTATCCCCCGTCAATAAAATATAATTTATTAAGTTAGACAGTTTAATACTTGGAGTTACACAGTTTTCTCTTCTAGGTTAGACAATTTATTTAGTTGGATAGTTTTCCCCGTTAAGTCGGACAATTTGACCCTTCAAGTTAGAAAGTTTGATGTTTCACTAAATATTGCAAGTCCTTTTGGACAATTTTCTTCACCGAGTTGGATAGTTTCTTTCGCGAAGTTAGACACTTTGATAAGTTAGGGTCAAGAAGGATAGTTTTATCCCCCATCAATAAAACATATATTAAGTTAGACAGTTTATTACTTGGAGTTAGACAGTTTTCACTTTCGGGGTAGACAGTTTGTTTATGTTGGACAGTTTTTCCTGTTAAGTTGGATAGTTCTACTCTTGAAGTTAGATAGTTTGATGTTTCATAAAATATTACAACTTTGTGTAGACAGTTTGGGAATTTTTTTTGGTAAAAAGGGTATTTTGGGAATAAAAAAATTCAGAGACAATTTGAAGAATAATTTTTCAGATACATGAAATCGGGAAACAAAACTGAAATAACTTACTTTTTGGGGATTATTTTTTCAAGTTTCCATATATATATATATATTAGAATTAGAGTAATACAACCATGCAAAGAAAGTGATCCAAAGAAATAATTAATTAAAACATGTTGACTATATATCTTTCGAGTATAATTATACATATATATATAGTATCTACACTAACATTTAATTGGACTTGAATTTTTTACACAAAATTACCAATTGTCTTTGGAAAGTATTTATTTCAAACATCACTTTAAAGCTTTATATATATATATATATTAAACTATTCATATATAAAGCTTTTATTTATATTTAATGATCAATAAGGAGTTAAAGTATTATAGGATAATGGCAATGACTTATTTACGTCCATTAGGTGTTTCTATATTTTTTAGTCCCTTAAGGTAAATTTAATAAACTTTTTCTTATTTAATTTTATATAATTAAATACTCATTAAAATATGACGTGTTTAATATTTTTTTATTAATAAAAATCCTATCCAATTAATGTATACTTAAATTCTCGATCATCTATATATATATATATATATATATATATTCTCAATAGTACATAACATATATGGGAGATATGTTTGGCAATAAAGTTAGATAAATTCGAAAACGTGCATCGAAAGGGTTGAGAGCAATCAACTTCTAGATAGTCTTATGAATGAACAAGATTATCACAGCATTTTTTTTTTCAGATATTGAGTACTTTTTTTTTTTTGAATCTCGGATATTGAGTACTTTTGTTGTTAAAGAAAGAGATAAAGAATATGTCGTTACACTTAGTACAAAGTTGAGTATTTATATAGCAAATATTCCAATAAAAGCCCAACATTATTGAAAGTATCAATTTGTGTGCTTGAATTTCTTGTCAATTAATGTTTATTAATAATTTGAACTTTATTTAAGGGTTTTTATTATTGATTAGTGATATGAAAAGGAAGTAGCTATACATCATTTAATATCTCCAGTTCTTAATTTGTACGATGTTCAATGAACCTGTCTCTTTCTCGCAATCGAACATCGTATTTTCTCCGCCACGATTTCATAACTCTGTTGCTGTATGATTGAAGAGCCAATAAACACTTTTGACTCTAAAGACTGTCGCATGTAGAGTAAGCTTGTGGGCAACGATAACAATTTCAAACGGTTTCATTGTATTTTATATATTATGTGTCCTGATAATGATACACGTCAACGTGCAATAAATTGTTTTGTAATTGTAAAATCCTTTAGCGTTACACGCAAATTTTTCATAGTTTTCTCAACATACATTTCACTAATATTGTAATATTCTTTTGTATTTTATTGAAGATTCATCTAATCTATATGTTCATTCATCACTTATATATATATATATATATACGTATGGAATTTATTATGATTATCTAGTCCACCTTATCCCGAATTTATCAGCGTTAAGGACTAGGAATGAAACAGAATCGCGAATTTATCACTATCGATATGGATAATTTTTATAGAAATTAGTATAATATGATTGAGACCGATATGCATTTACTTGGTTCTCTATTTGTTAAAAATGCCAATTTGATTTCGGAAATCAATATCGGGAAATACAAGTAGTGATTAATTGATTATATAAGGTGATAAAAATTAACCTGGATATGTCTAGCTAGCTTGCGTGGTTCCTTGAGACGCAAGTACGAGTATGCCTGCTCGCCTCGAAAGAATTTTTTTTTTTTTTTTTTGTAAAAGCTCTTATTCATTTTTTAAAATTAATATTTTTTTTATAAAAAAGACTGCCCATTTCTAGAAGCGAACGACGTCAACCATTAAAAAAGTTATATAGTCCTTTAAATTATTGCTCGACTTTGTCAGTGGCCCCACAACTTGTCGAAAACGGGCAAAATCTGCCCGCAGCCTATAGTTACCCGTTTCTACAAACATTATTAGTAATTACCGAATCTGGATTTTGAATTATTATTGAACCGAAGATCTACTAGTGACTAGTGATGTATTTTTGAGCACATGGCTTGTTGTTGCGATGAAATTAATCTTATAAAAAAGCATATAAGGTACAAAACAAGAATGTGCTATATTATATATAGACAAAGCAGCATTACATATGAAAGGTGGCTCGAGCACTTCAAGTTCAAAGGCGGTGTTCGGTTGGTCCGATGAAAGCTTTGTGTCTTTTGTGTTTGGTTCACTTTACTAACTTACGTGGGATTGGCATGGGAATCACATGCTATTGTTATTTATTATATGAATTTATTATTAGATTATGTTTCACTAAAATATTTGGATTCACCAAAATATAAATACATAAAATAGCAAAACACAAAGAAAAAATAAGTAATTAAGTACCAAGAAAATATAATTGGTGCATTGAAGAAGCTCTATTTTTGTTTTGTTTTTATTTCTACGTAAATATTTTTATGTTTTATGAAGGTTTGAAACTTGAACTTCAATGGAGAATTAAGCACAAACTCTCTTACACTTTCATATTAAAATAATGACAATCAAGTTAATTATTATTATTTTTTATTTAGTCTTTTTCTTTGTAGAATGATTATATTTAACTCCTTAACCTTGTAATGTTGTCCATATCTAGACATACGACTAACGTTTTATTTCACCCCAGGTACCAACATAAAAATATTCTTTCATAAAAACATAGACAAAAATCTAATAGAAGGGCTAGATATGGATACAATTATAAAATTACGAGTGTCATATAGTCATTTTACAAAATAACAAACAAAAAAAATACATTGAAAGACTTTCAGAATTAATTGTCACGTTAAGAGAACTTCGACCAATTTCCTCGAAATGTTTTAGCTTTTAAAGATCCACGAAGGCCAGGTTCAATTCTTAGAAGAATATCCTAATAAGTCAGATATTTCTTCAAAACATACGGATGATATTGTACTCATACAAATTTGTCAAAAAAGAATGAAGAAAAATCTTAACAAAACGTGACAAATATAAAAATCTTTGATAATCTAGGGAAATATTAATGTATGCTATAGTCTGCCCGTATCAAATTTTAAATTAACCGGCATTGGAAAACCGCGTAATAATAGTAAATATATATATATATATATTATATATATACATATATTATATTTGTAGCACGTACGCAATAATATTCTAGGTAATTGAATGGACAAGTCTCGTGAATACGACCAAAATAAATAATAAATGGCGGGAGGAGACTCGCTTTGACTCAAAATGTTCTCTTAAAATTATTAATAAAAATTTCGCATGTGATTGATATTAATCTCATAAACTACTAATAATAGCTATTCCATTGCCTTTAATCAAGACTCAATAAAAGTGAGATTAATTAGAAAGAGGAGCGAGGAAAGATAAATACTTATGTGATAAATATCTTTTTAAATTACCATTTTTTTTTAATAAAAAAGAGCATTTACTACAAATATCAGTTTGGTGATTAAGTTTAAAAAAGTTTACCTTCTAATTCCCATTATAACCTGAATTTTGGGTATAAAATTTACTGAAATGTAAAATTTACTGAAATGTTTTTTTTTTTATTTTGACTAATTTATTTCCTACCCGATAAGTGATAGAAAAGAACTGTTCGACTAAAATAATCTTTATCTACCATTAAATCTTCTTCTTCTTCTTCTTTCGATTAATATTGGTGAAATTGAAACATAAAAACATTAGATTGACCTTTTAATCTGAATTAACTACAATATATACTTTCTTAAATGTTGACAATTTTAATAAACAATATTATACATTGTACATAGTATACCATGTCCAAGAGCGGTTCACGGAACATCAATATTCATTTATGACGTAATTATGTACCTAGTCATTTACCATAAAAAAGAAGTAATAGAAAAGAAAAATACAGTTCCATCATCACTACATTTTTTCCCCTAAATTTAGTTGGTCATTTTTCACTAACAAGGCAAGATTTGTTGTCTCAAATCTCAATATTTTTTTTTGGCAATTCTTAACTCTAATTAAAAGACGAACGTTGTTTGAATGTTTATAGACTTATAATAGATTCTGAAGTTAAAAACAAACCATATCCTATCTGCCGCATTGTATATATAACATAATGATTAATTATGATTAATTAATAATCATTAATAAGCAAGCTTATATAGTTATATATAGTCCTTTCTCCCTTAACATGCCATTTGTCATAAGGAAATGGCGACCATAGTATTATATATATATATATATGTATGTATAAACCACCAAAAGCCGACCACAGTATTCACTCATATATATATATATATGTATATATATATATGTGTACTAGTAATTTTAAATTAAAAAGTGACCGAGTGGAGAATTCCTTACAAAAATTTGAAGCTCAAAAGCACATGCCTTGTTTGTCTTAGTTGAGGACTGGTTCTGAAAGCACTGTTCTTTCTTATGAGAGAGAGAGAGAGAGAAAGAGGTATGCATACACAATACACATGTTGAATTAACAAGCAAAGAATCAGCCTTTTCTCGCTTACAGATGTTCTCAAAACATTATTCACAAAAATCACCATTTAAGACTCAGTTGTTATAACAGAGAAGGAACAAAAAAACCCAACAAAAAACAAAGACAAAAAGAAAGTCATACATACATATATATACACACACCATGAAACTCGTGATCATCAATCGACAAGCAAAGCTTCACAAACATGTCATACATATATATATATATATAGCTAGACTAATTGACAAGCAAGGCACTGGCCTCTTCCCCGTTGACGTAGGCGACGAGCACGAGCACGGCCATGATCAGCACCGGCACGAGCAGCAGCGGGAGCGGCGGCGGCGGCAGAGGCGGCACGACCAAAGGCAGGAGAAGCAGGAGCAGCGACAGAAGCACCAGCACCACCACCGATCTCAGGTACTTCCACATCAAACGACGTCGTTTTGGCGGCGGCGGCGGAGACACCAACACTCTTCCTCCACCATGATCTTCCCGCGCTTCCCGGCTGTAATATTGTCGTTCACGGCGAAGTGACGTCATCGCGCAACGTCGTCGTTTTCCATGATCTCCCAAGCACTTGAGCCCCACGGATATCTTTATATTTGTGCGTGTGAATGGTGACAAAGCGATCTATGTTTGATCATATATATATTACATGTAAAAGAAATGGATTTTATATCCTTAGTTTGAATTTTTACAAAAATAGACCCTCTATTTTTTTAAACGTCTAAAGTATACTCTCAAATTATATTTTAATTTCAATTTGATACCCTTTCATTATTCTAATTCTTCAAAAATCCAAAATTACCTTCATTCATCATTTCATAATTTTTTAAATAACCTCTATATATATATTTTATAGAATTTATGCCACGATATTTTTTTTTCTTTTCTAAAATCCAAAAATTTTACCAATTGTCAATTTTTCGGATTTTAATTTCTGTAAGAAACAATAAAAAATTAAGAATAAAGGGTAATCTTGTCAAATTAGTGAAGGTATATTTGAACTATTCTTAAAATTGAAAGTATGTTGTGTTTTTGTGTTGTTGAAAAAAATAGAAATATAAGGTATATAGAAGGTGTAAAGCGGCTTAATTACTATATATTTTATAAACTTTTAGGGTTAATGATGGCAAAAATACTCAAAGTTTGGTCAAAGAACCTCTCGGGTATCCAAAGTTTAAAAATGGTGGTAAAAATACCCAAAGTCATATTTGGGGAGTTGACCACTCCAATCTCGTAACACCGTTAATTTACATGTTAACTCTGACCACGCGGACAAACGTGGGTTGCCGACAGAACAATGTTTTCCACGTTGACAAGCCCACATCAGCCTTGTTTACGAGAAAACAGCGAATTAAACCCCTAAGTAATACTATTTAATACAACTAATTGAACCTCTAATGATTACACTTAACGAAACAGATTTTTCCACGTGGCCAGAGTTATTGGGTAAGTTAATGGCGTTACAAGAATGAAGTGGTCAACTCCCCAAATGTGACTTTGAGTATTTTTTGCCACCACTTTTAAACTTTGGATACCCGAGGGGTTCTTTGACCAAACTTTGGGTATTTTTGCCGTCATTAACCCTTTTATTTATGTTTAACATTTCATCCACCTGCTATAAATTAAAATTGTGTACGCGTTTTAGTATTTGAAAATTTTAATAATTATAATTTCCTTTAAGATATTGGAAATTTTTAAGCGGTGTTCCAGACTTAACAACACATCCAAATACAAAATTCTATTGATTCAATTGTGGAACTGGATATAATTTTGAAGAGAACCAAAATACACTAATAGACATTAGAAACTTTCACCATAAATAAAGAAAATTATTTTGTTGTTGTTACAAAAGTGAACCATGATATACTTATACCGATATTAATCCTATAAAAAGCAAATTTCTACATATGTAAGGTTGGTGGGGTTTTAGCATAATGAGTCACCGTCAAACACCCACTTTTTATTTATTTATTTTGATTTAATTTTGGTGTAATTTGAATGTCTTGGTTCAACCAACCGAACGTATAATGCATTTAAATGTAATGAATATGAATGATGGCTTTTAAATAGGTTCATTGTGCACAGACCTTATTTACTTTCTTCGTCTTTTTCTTTTACCGCTCAACATATTTATTGTTTTTTCCTTGGAAAGGACCTATGATTTTGCCTATAATTGTTTCTATATTTATGTTGGCTCTTTAATGTTCAACTTTTTCTCTACCAACTAGGAATAATTATAACGTCGTCGATTTTTTATTTTTCCACAAAAATGTTAATATCATCTTACGTTTTCCCGGGTAATTATGGTCAAAGTATTTAAAGTTATTGGAAATAGTGTGTCATTTTCCTAAATTTTAAATTGCGTTGATTCATACTCAAGGTCCTGAAATTTGCATTTGCATTTGCATTTTATTGTTTTTGTCTTATGTATTCTTGTACAAAAAGGATCTTCGGAATCGTTTTAACTCGAATTTGTTAACCCAAAACCGATTGCATCGAAGACTTTGTTTGGGACTAAAAATCGGTCGTAGATTCAGTTTTCAACCCAATTGAACTCTATATTCGTAATGAAAATAATATCTTACAAAAGTTTTATTTTCGTCAATTAGCTTAAAATAAATATGTATCGTTCAAGCAAAAGATTAATATTTTAAATGAATAATTGTGTCTTTTATTTGCAAATAAACTCCTTCATCAAATTCTACCTCAGATAAACATTGAGATATGTACTATCTATAATGATAATGTAAAAGAAAAATCAATCATAAATAATGTGAATATACGTCAATTTTTCTTGTCTTGTACTACTTGCATTGACATTTTATACACTAACATCGGATTTGTAATCAAACATTTAATATATCAAGACTATGGAAAGAAGATCATACTTTGAAAAACAAACCGAAACCAAAGTCAATTAAAGTCAACAATATATCTGCTTTAAGAGAAGGTCATGCGAATCTAGCTATTATAAGTTCGAACACCATACGACTTTAAGTTGGAAAACGTGCAATTCAATATTTCTTTTTTTCTTTTTTGTTTTGTGTCGAAAATTCGTAAATAACTAAATCCGACAATGATAAATCCAGTAATAGGAATGCTCCATTCTGATTCTTTTGGCGGAAAAAATAATAATTTCGACTATATTTTTTTTTCTTTTAATTTTTTTGAACAAAGACCAATAAATGAAACTTTTAACATGTCATAACTTGTGAATTAAGCATATGATCTGAGCGTCCAATATATCTATCGAATCGAAGCTATTGGCAATACGTGTTAGCTTATTTTGCTAATCTGGATTTCGGCTTCTAAAGCCAATCCGGATTATTTGTTGTCTTTTTGTGCTTTGGCTAAACCAGCTCGACTATAAAGAACTCAATCGGTTGACCGCAAGGGTTCGAACGACTTTACGTATAAATCTTGTGTCTTGTGTCGTCTTTTTGTTTTGTTTTGTTTTGTTTTTTTAACCTTTATATGTTGATTTGGTGTTCCTATAATTTTAATGTGATACATTGCCCTTAGACAGGCACTCTATTAACTCGTTGAATAGGGTTCGTCCCCACAATGCACGCACGAAAAGCCTACAATAAATCTATTGATCACTCTCTACGGCCAATGTTCGATCAATTTCATAGGAGCAAATTTATGGTTCACTCCTACATTTTCTAATAAAGATATTTTAATTATTATTTATTAAATGATAAGTCATTAGGCTGTCAATATTTTTGAATTTTCGTTTTTTCAGACCATAATATACTCTTTTTAAATTATTCATTACTTTTATTTAAGTCTCACAAATATAATTTCCGTTTTATAGACCATATAGTGAGTAATTTATTTATGAATAAAGTTTAGATTATACCAATCTACCACTAACTATGTGACTTCTAGCTCTTGTTAGAAAAAAGAAAAAAAGAAAAAAAAAACCCACAATACGTTATTGGTATTCAATATTCTCAATAAATCCCAAAACCTCAAACCTGCCTCAAATTTAATCTCTCTAGTGCTGTAACGGGAAATTTATGATTAGTTTCTAAAGATTAAATACTTTTTTATATATATAATTTTTTTTTTGATTAGGCACATTTCTAGTATTTCCGGGAACTTATGCCATTAAATTCCCTTCTATTTTTATGGTTTGAGTGTTTTTTCTTTTCTTTTCTTTTCTTTATATATTGTTGCGAGAAATTTTAACATTAATTGTACTTCAAAATAAAATATACAAAATTCAAAAGGACGAACCTTTATTGACACAATGAATTTGAGATATAAAGTTCAAACTGTTGTTGCTTTATGGGCACAACGAACTTTTTCTCGTGATAATAAAAATGTCTAAAGACAAAAATATCGCATCAAAATCATTGTAACGAAGAAGAATGCTACTTTAGTCAAAATTTATATGCTTCCAAATAAAATTATATTCTACGATGAAAAAAATTATCCACTGATTATTATATTGATCTCTACATAACTAATCCAACATAGGAGTCGAAGATTTTAGGTGTAGCGAAGACTATAAAAAAATAAAAATAAAAAAATCCCTATGGTTGATTCATTTACGAATTCTAGATAATGGCACCAATATTGCAGTTCTTCAAAAATACAAATTTGGGAGAAAGTTCAAAATTTTATTTAAAATCCAATTATTCTTAGACTTGGAAAATAGATAAACAAAAACAATTTTTGACCAAAAAAAAAAACACTTCAGAAACTCTATATGAACATCGTTTTTAAGCCTCTAAAATCGTTTAAAAATCGGAAAAATTAAGCTTAACTTTCGATTTTCGATTCTTGGATATTGTCAAGATCTTTCGATTTTCGATTGTATGATGTTCGCTTAACTCGGACACTTGAATTAAAAGTTACATATCATTAATGAACGGCCTAGTTCATCTATGAAATGGACCTTTTGTTCTAAAAATGTTCGAGTTTGCTCTTACGGTGGATTCGATGCAGTTTTTCCCTCACTAACAATTGGAAAACTCTTTACCAACGATGACCACTAAATAACTGATAATTACTATTTTAGAAAAAAATATATAACATAATAATATTATGATATATAAAAATTATAAACCAAAAGAATATCTTGTTCAGATGTCGGGCATAGTAAACTGGAAGCCTTTGATTATAGATCATCCTCGGTGGCTAAATTTATATTTTATACATAGAAATACTATTTTATAGTTCAAATTTGATTCGTAATTTGTTTTTGCTCAATCTATCCATAAACCGGTGGTCTATGATATATTCGAAAATCGGATTATTTGTCTATAGTTCGCGGTATATTCAAAAATCGGATTATCGGAATGTTTCGGTAACGGTAACTCGAACCTCGGTTGGGTTTGGATGGGTTTGGTTGGGACTCTGCTGCAAAAGTCAATGTCAAATAGAGCTGATTGTTGTGCTCTTGTATAAGGGAACAAGTCAGACAAATTGGGACAACGACTTTATATATAATTATAATTATAATTGTATATTAGATGCACAAATTGGCAGAATATCAATGATAGCAAATTAGCAAAAATGGATCACTAACATTGACTGCTTTGACGTAAGACTGGTTCTCAACAACATGCAATGTATCTTATGAATTTCCATTAATTAAATAATTAAATAAATTCTGAGCACTAACGTAAAGTTGAAAGGTTTCTACTTTCTAGAGGAATTAGGAATAGCCAATTGATTCTGATCATAATCTGTCGTTTTCCAAAGCCTCTGCTTTATTCGTACATCATCATTTATATTAGTCATACTTGTGCAAAAAATATATATATTCAAATTTCAGACTTATAATTGGATAGACTTATAATTGGATGTATTAATTATCAAAGTCGTAATTTTTTTATTTTTTCGATTAGTTTTGTCGTAACACAATACACGTAGTAAGAAAACCATATTATGTATCTGGTTTGCCCCAATAGTAAATTCAGAATAAAAAAAATTTGGTACCGAAAAGATTCATCACTGAAAACATTTGGTTTTAGAAAAATTCGAGCCCAAAATTTATGGTTATGTTTTTATTATTTTATCTGACAATTCAAATTTACCTGAAATCATGATCCAGAGCAACTTATGCTAATATTATAATATAATATGTCATATATTTTTAAATTCAAAACCTGAATATTCCGGATAGTCTGAGAAATATAATATTATGATATCGAAAATAATATACCACATTCTTTTTTTTTTAAAGGACGAACTTGGATTAATCAAAGAAGGATAAGATCCCTTTGGATACAATTCAAGAGCCACTGTGGGCTCTCATTAGACCAAAAATCAAGAACTAACCCGGAAAGACGGGATTCGGTGATACAATTCGCCACCTCATTACAAGACCTAGGAGCCCACCGAACTCCCCCTAACAAACCGACCGAGCTAGCAATCCGGTATATACCCGAGAGGATCGGCCCTTGCTTACAACTAAGATTTTCCTTTTGGAGAATTTGGGAAGTTCTTAGGCAATCCGTCTCCACTTCCGCGACGCTCCATCCCTTCTCTTGAGCAAACCGAAGGCCAAAAAGAATGGCGTGACATTCGGCCGTGAGAGCCGAATCTGCATGACCAACCAATGAGCCGTCCACTCCAACCACCTCTTCGTGAATGCTTCGAATGACCGCCCCAACCGCAAAGCGTCCCGACAACTTTTCCCATGCCGCATCAACGTTTACCTTTAACCCGCCATTCGACGCCCCAGACCACGAAGCCGGTCTCCCATGGCTAATCGGCTTGGTTGCCTCCGCTTGTCGGGTGCAACGTTTGTAACTCTCAAGCCAACTCGCAACCTCCTCCACCCATGCCTCCTGGGAGACCGCCTTGAATCGACGCCTGTAAATCCAGTTCGAAAAAAAAAATAAAATACACAAACAACCAGATATGACAAAGCCAACTACTACTTTCCGTAGATCAAATCTCAAAGCAAAGCACTTCAACCCTAACGGAGTAAATCGAACAATATGCAGAACAAATGGATGATTATTAAACAATTGTTCAGAGCAAAAATGAAAAGAGTAGAGTTCCAAATCCGATACACATTCATGGTTTCTTCAAGATCAAATATGGCAATAAAAGGAAAAGAGAAATAAATGTTAAGTAAGAGGACATAGATCAGTATTTTTTTTAAAAATGTGTAATAATGGATTTTTCTCGGAGTAAAATCAGACTATGTGTGTCTCTTGTGTAAAGACCTTAATGGAACATAAACGAAAATGAACATCGAGACTATAATTCTTAGTGTCCATTTCATTTTCGTTCTACTTATATTATATATGGGAGTTAGGTCGCAATTAATAATACTTAGTATTAGATTGGAAAATTGTGCCGCAAATATCCCATTTTGATTTGTGATTAACATATGGCCATAGGGTTAATGACGAAAAAAATACCTAAAGTTTGGTCAAAGAACCTCTCGTGTACTCAAAGTCTAAAAGTGGTGGCAAAATACCTAAAGTCACATTAGAGGCGTTGACCACTCCATTCTCGTAGCGCAGTTAACTTACTCGTTAACTCTGGCCATGTGGACAAACGTTGGTTGCTGACATAACAATTTTTTGACACGTGGACGAGCCCACGTCAACCTCGTTTACGACAAAACAACGAATTAAACCCCTAATTGAGCTCGTCCACGTGGCAAAATATTGTTATGTTAACAACCCACGTTTTTCCATAGCCAGAGTTAACTGGTAAGTTAAATGCGTTACAAGAATGGAGTGGTCAACTCTCCAAATGCGGCTTTATGTACTTTTGCCACTCTTTTTAAACTTTGAGTACATAAAATATTCTTTGACCAAACTTTTGATATTCTTACTGTCATTAACCCTTTGGCCATATTAATTTATGCATATCCATGTCGTTTATCTGATTTCTAGTTGTATTGTCGTTTATTTATAATCATGTCGTTATTTTCATCTGTCAAGACCAGCGTAATGCCGTGAGGTTCATACTTCATTTAAGAATTCGTATTTTAGATTTTTTTTTCTTTTAAAATTTTAATAACTTAAAAAAGCCCAAACATTCTTTATATGATAAAACCGAGGCGTGTCCCTCAAGCGTTTTTGAAGCAGAGGCGCGCACGGTTCACTGGCCTTAAGAAGCGGTTTTGGTGCAAAATTACCTCGGAGACACTTCTAATGCAAATGTCCTAGGCGCAAATTGTATAGACTGTAGTATAGTAAATGTGAAAAAATAAAATAAAATTTGTGGTTGACACTTGAGTCTTGACAGCCTATATATACAGTACTGTATACTAAGATTTTAAATACTGCTTGCTGATGTGGTTTCGCACTTTTCATTTTATGGATATATCGCTTGCCGATGTATATCTCATAGGTAAGTCGATGGATATGTCGATGGATATATCATTTCGCATATCCTCGAATTTTTTTTTCCGATGGGCATGCCGACAGATATTCGAGAAAGTTAATACCTTGCATTATACATATACACGTACGTAATATAATGGAAATTTTTATATTTTATACCTCTATTTTCATTTTTTGCAAATCTCTATTATCTAATATCTACGAATTATTTGGCAATACTACCACCCTCTATTTTTCCAATTTTTAATTAATCCGAAATAAATTAAAGCACCTAAAATTTAAAGTTAGACATATTTTTGGAAAAAATATGGTATCTTTTTGTCAAACGTGAAACTGGAGGGTATATGAAGCTCCAAAATGGTAGAATTTAGGTCAAGTAAGCTCGTTTAGGTCTCACAAAATAGAATGGAATCGAATGGAATGTTTCATTTATTATTTTAATTTTTAAGCATTTCAACTAATATTAATTATTCAGTAATGTATATATAATTATGATCCAAAAATGAAAATTTGTGTCAACCGGTATTGGTCGTCCATGTGCCGGTCGCCTCCGGAAACCGGAAAACCAATTTAATGATAATGCGAGTTCGGTAATTCGGTATATAAATTGTGTTCTCTCATGTTAGAATCATGCTGATAACTAATATCTATGTACAGCAACATTATTTTCCTTTTTTCTAATACACAAAACAAAAAATTCCTCATCCTTCAATCATGTTCGTACATCTCTCTAGAACCGTTTTCGTCAACATAACCCGACGCTCTCAGCTCCGATGAAAGGAGCCCAAGCATTGAGAACACGTGCTCTGAATCGACGTGAGAAGCGTCGCCCGCGATGAAATGATGAATCTCGCAGTCGATCTCTATCGAGCTGAAGCCAGGGGTTTTCCGTATCCCCCGAGCCTTCATTCGCTTCCTCACTTTGTTCGACCCGTCCCACTTCCCGGCCGCTGCATAGATGTTTGCGAGGAGCACGTAGTTGGAGTCGCCATCAGGGTCCAAACTAAAGAGGCGCTTCATCACCCTCTCGGCTAGAGCTACATCACCGCAGGTCCTGCATGCAGCCAACAACGACCCAAATATGACTTCGTTTGGCTTCATCGGCATGCTCAATATCACGTTCAATGCCTCTTCTAACCTCCCGGCACGGCTGTACAGGTCGACTATGCATCCGTAATGCTCAATTCTATGCCTGAATACATATATGCACACATATATATATTTATATTTGTTAATGTAATGTCATGATTAGAAGTACTTTTTTAAATAATTGCTTAAAAAATATCTTTAGTTATTCACAACAACGCAACATATTCTCAAACTTATAATTGATGAATAAATAACCAAATCGTAATAATTTACGTTTTTCGATTGGTTATGTCCCATGTGTCTCCGTTGAAGTTGATGTTTCATTTACATTTGTGTGTTTCAAATTAATACTCATTTTTCCCGGTAGGCCTCAAATTAACGTTATAGTTCAAAACGTGAGAAGAAAAAAGAGAACGTTAATCTGAGGCACACACGTGTAAATGGCTTAACATGAACGGAAACACATGGGACGAAAATGCAAATTTCACAACTTTGGGTATTTATTTAGTGCAATTAAAAACTTGAGAATATGCCGCACTATCTTGAATTATTATTACTTTTGCTACACTTATCCCCTTTTAAAGTAATAGAAATTGAGCTATAAATTTCTTTATCATATAATTTTTTAAAAGATAATTGTCAATTCTAATGTTAAATTTGATAATACTAGGAACGATTGATACTGCACTGAGAAAATTTCTTACCTAATTCCGTGAACTCGCCTCATGTTCTCGAAGAACATGAGCCCCTCGTCGACCAACCCCGCGTGGCTGCACGCAGTCAGTGCTCCGGTGAAGCTGACTGCGTCGGGCTTGAACCCCTTCTCCTGCATCAGACAGAAGAACTCGAGCGCTTCCTCTGCCCGCCCGTTAACGGCGAACCCGACAATAATCGAGTTCCAGGATACAACGGACCGTTCGGTCATTCCCTCGAACACCTCACGAGCGAACTCGATGCACCCGCAACGAGCATACATGTCAATCAGCGAGTTGCTTATCTTAACGTTGTCCTTAAAATCGTACCCGAGCAAGAACCGATTCACCCACAACCCTAACCCGACCGTCCCAAGATCGGCGCACGCGGCGAGTACAGCGATCACGGTGACGTAATCCGGCTTGACCCCAGCTATCTGCATCTGGCGGAACCACCCTAGCGCCTCCTCGAACCGTCCCCGCTTCACGAACCCACCGATTAAAGCAGTCCACGTGATCTTATCCCGTTCGGGCATTTCGTCGAACAGCTCAATCGCGTTGTCAACGTCCCCGTTTCTCATGTACCCATCAATCATGGTGTTCCAAGAAACAGAATTCTTCCCCTCTATCTCGTCAAACGCCAGCCTCGCGGCATCAACGAGTCCGAACTTCCCGTACATGGCGACGATCGCTGTGCCGACGGTGACGTCGCGCGAGTGCAGGCCGAGCTTGCGTGCGTAGGCGTGGACCGACGCGCCGAAGCCCGCGACGCCGAGGGGGAAGTGGGCGCAGGCGGAGAGGAGCGTGACGAGGGTGACGTGGTTGGGGTCGACGCCGGCGAGGCGCATTGCGGCGAAGGTTGCAGCGGCGTCGGCGAGGCGGCCCTCGCGGCAGGGCCGGGCGATGAGGGAGGTCCACTTGACGACGGGGCCGGCGCGGCTCTGGGTGCGCGCGGCATGGCGAGGTGGGCTGAGGAAGAGGGGCTGTGAAGATGGCTTGGGCGAGGGAGAGACGTGGGTTGGTGGGAGTGGGAGAGTGTTCGCGGGAAGAGCCATTCTTTCAAATTGGAGACTTGCATTGCATTTCATACTAATTAGATTAATCGACTCAATGAATATAAAATATCACTCCCCAAAATCCATATATATAATTATAAAATGGGATTATCATGGTAAAAGTACTCAAACTTTAATAAACTAAAGATGCATGGCTTCAAAATAACTATTAAAGTCAATTAACGTGAGACGATATTTTTTTTGTCAAATTTTTTTCTTAACTATTTTTTTTTTTTTGCATAGTGCTATTTAATCTTAGCTAAAATACGCATTTATGTGCTCATCTGACTATCTAGTATCTTTATTTGAATACGAGGAAAAAATTTATTGCCTCACATTTGTTGATTTTCGGTACTTTCATGTTATTTTTTCTCTTAAACGTCTCGGCCTGCATCTCCCTAACTCAAAGTTTGAATACTTTTGTAGCAATTATCCCTCATAAAATCACTACGTCAATTATATTCATTTTTTTTATTGTCTCTCTTAATTTATCAATCTTTATCATAATGATTTTTTACCTCAACGAGTGGGATTAGCAATATAATTCTGTTTAATCCATGTATAAACAGTTGACTAAGCTTTTTACACTATAATTTATTATATTCCGAGAGCTTCTTGTTCTTGTAATTTGTTAGCAATCTCATTACCCTGTTAATTAGAATTATATGATGATCCCATATATAACTATAACTATAACTATAAAATAAAAACTTAAGTACCCACATATATAGAAAATAAGTCGTCGCTGATCAATGGCGATGTCAAATTAACATTTTGGACGTACTATTACAAGTTGGTCCCTAATCAACCAAACTATTAAATACATAATTTAAGATAGCAGCTTCGAAAACCACTATATAAAGGGTAAAAAACACTGAAAACAAATCACAATCAATCACAAAACCAAGCTTTGCTTTCTCATACAAACCCTAGATCATCCTAACCTATATCTCTCTCAATGGCGAAGCTCATCAACCCATTGTTCCTAATCGTGTTCCTCCTCGTCGCCACGGCCTCAGTCTCGAAATGCCAAGTGCAAATCCTAGGCCGCCGGCTCACTTGCTCGAATCCTTCGCCATTGCTGCTGAGGCCGGCCTTGTCCGGCGCTAATGTGAGGCTGTCATGCAACGGTGGCGTTACTACGCTTGCCAACGCTACAACCACTGCGACCGGCGATTTCAACATCACTGTGAACCCGGTCCCTACGAGCCCCATCTTCTTCCCTCTCACATGTCGTGTGTTCATTGATGTTCCCTCTAACTGCACGATAAGGAACTTTTTCCGAACCGTGACCGTCCTCCGATCGCTGGTCATTTACCCGTTGTTCGGCCAGCCCTCGGTGTTCGAGGCCAGGCCCTTCGTGGCCGCATAGCGTGCACGCTTGCGGACGTCCTCTTCTTCTCCATGCATTCAGCAGTTGATGCTTATTCCATCCCGAGTCGTTTTAGTTATTATAAAGAGAATAATAATGGTTGAGAAATACCATATGTGCATTCAGTAAGATTGCTGCTATGCAAACTGTGAATGTTTGTTAATTAGCAGTTTGAATTACTATATTGTACTAAATAATATATTATTATATAATATCAAATAAGGAGAAGAATTGATTTTGCGTCACTCTAGTACACTGATTCTAATTACTCGATAAAATAATATTTTTATGCGGACTAGCATTATCTTTTAAAAAATTAATAACCACGATAGTATAATAAAATTCTTTAATCCTAACAGTGTTAATGAGTTTTGATTGCATCCTAAATGCTAAGCTAATTAATATGGCTAAAAGGAAAAATAAAGAATGGCAGAAGTAGGATATCATACACATGTAGAATGGATATATATATATATATATATATATATTATAGGGTCATGAGATTTGTATATATGATAATTGCCAAAACTAATGGAGATATATACATTATGAAATTTAATATCATCTCGATATATATTTCTAAAGATTTGCATTCAATTTTATTACGGAGAATGTGATAGCTTGCAATTTCCATATAAACTGAAGGAGTTCGAGTTGAGATTGACTGAATTTGAAATGATAAGAATAAGATCTTAGTTGAGTTGGTAATATCTATTTTTTTTTTTACTACAAAATGACTAGTTTCTCCTCGTATTTATTTCCTTAGGTTTGGTATGGTAAAAAACTTTAGTTATTTATTTTTATGAAAAGAGGCTCATGTAAGCTACATAGTAAAAAAAAAAAAAGAAATAAAAAAAAAATCGGTGATAATATTAATTTATATATATAATATATATAACTGATTTACATTTTATGTGTAATTAACTAATTATAACAACTTAAAATTCTCACTGTAGCAAATTTTATGAACTAGCTAGCTCACGTCATAGTGGCTGCTCATATATTAGTTGACTGAGTTTTTGTTTTTTCATCTCTCTGTATATATTAACATTATTTCACCAAAAGATAAACGATTGAGAACTTTTGCCGCAATTGTGTGGGCCTTACTCTAATTATGGGTTTTTTTGCAAGAATGACCTTAAGTGAGATTTCATTAAAAAGAATATCCTCCTTTGGTACTATTCATGTTTCTTAGCATGGGGTATTTAAGGGTATGGATTTGATTCAAAATTACCCAAATGAGGTCTTTTAGCAATTTATTTCCTCTGATTACTTCATAAAATATCCCTCAATACATAATAAATTAAAAAATTATCCCTTAATTTTTTATAATTCTCAAGACATTCTTTACAAAATTCATGTTACCTAAACATCCTTAATTTGTCCATTTTTCAGGACGCAATATGTCTATTTTTTAAGACGTGATATGTCCATTTGTAAGAATATTTTAGTACATAAAATTTAAAAAGGATGTTTAGAGAATTATAAAAACTTAGAGGATAAGTTTAGAATTTACGGGTGTATTTGAAGAATATTTTAAAAAATTTCCTTTCCATATCTAGCTTAACATGTTTGATGGACTAAACCATACGAAATAATAAATAAAAATAAAAAAACAGCCTTGAAAAGAAGAGATAATTACAATTCTAACAGATTTCCAACGGTTCTTACGTCACAGCTTGGTGACGTGGAATAGCAGAATCAGTTGGAGAGTTCGATAACGTGGCTGAGGCTGGTTCCGGAACCGGAAAGCACTAT
Source organism: Parietaria judaica (assembly GCA_954871525.1). Lineage (NCBI taxonomy): Eukaryota > Viridiplantae > Streptophyta > Magnoliopsida > Rosales > Urticaceae > Parietaria > Parietaria judaica. The sequence goes on along the minus strand of OX940865.1, from coordinate 22,435,293 downwards.
ATAAAGAGCCAAAACACACTAAGTTAACCCATCATATTAATAATACAAAAGTCAAGGCTTGATTTCATAAACTAAACCCTAATCAACCTCTCTCGCCATGGCGAAGCTCACCAACCCGATGCTCCGAATCGCGTTCCTTCTCGTGGCCACAGCCGCAGTCTCCGAATGCCAAGTGATTATCCGGGGCCGTGGGGTCACTTGCTCGAACCCTTCGCCATTGCCGTCGAGACCGGCCTTGTCCGGCGCGTACGTGAGGCTGTCGTGCAACGCAACGACAGTTGCCAACACTACGACCGGACCCATCGGTGACTTCAACATCGTTGTGAACCCCGTCCCGACGAGCCCACCCTTCTTCCCTTTTACATGCCGTGTCCTCATCGACGTTCCCGCTAACTGCACCCTCACGACCATTTTGGGACAAGTCACCCTCCTCGGATCGCTGGGCATTTACCCGACGCCGGTCGGCCAATCCTCGGTGTTCGAGGCCCGGCCGTTCGCACGCGCTTAGCATACACGTGTGTCAACACCGTCTCTCCCTGCATTCATTAGTGGATGTTTTTTTCCCTAGTTGTTTTACTTATAATAGAGAGAATTACAATAAAAGTTGTGAGTGTGTATTCAGTAAAAAATGTTGCTATGCAAACTATTAATGTTTGTTTTAGCAATTACTACAGTACAAATTAATAAATAATTATATAATGTCATTATGTCAAGGGTTATTAGTGGTAATAATACCCAATTTTTGATAACAGGAGTGACATGCACCCAACTTTCGTTAACTCCGTTAAATGCTATCCCGTTGCCTATATTATTTTCATAAGTTAAGTTATTTGTAATTAATTTATATAATCTTCTTATATTTCTAACTGAATTATATGATAATGTACGGAGTATTAGCCAGGTTTGAAATAAAATAGAACGAAAAAATAAAACCGATAAATTCATAAAAATCAACGTTGTCGTTTGACCGGCCACGCGAAGAAAATTGAGACATACAGTATCAAGTATCAACTATATAATTCATAGATTAATATTAAATATTATTTTCATGTTATATATCAAGTACATTTCATTTAGTTTTAGCAAGTTAATTTGCTAAGTTAACACGTTTTATTATATTTTTATATATATGTTCCTGCTATAGAAACTTGAGCTAATTGTAAGCCACAAAGGTCCTCGCCCGAAACGTCCCTGTCTGGTCGGTTACTCGGATAATGGAGAGCGAGCGGAGGGTATCGACTTGGTCAGAGAGACGCCTTATCGTGCAGTTTGCTGGAACAGCAATGAAGACGCGACAGCTGGTCGGAAAAATGTTCGGGACACTCACAACATTATTGACAGCAATGACAAAGTCTCCGTCTGCCTCGGTCGTAGTGCTGTTGACGGCCGTCAGGCCACCATCGCAGGACAGTGTGGCGTTCGCTCCCGCCAAGGCCTGTCTGTTCCGCAGCGGCGAAGGGCTCGAGCAAGTGAGGCCTGTGCCGATGACCAACACTTGAGCGTTGGAAGAAGAAATGGACAGTGCGAGAAAGAAGGCCATTGCGAGCAGTATTGCGATTGTGATTCTCGCCATTATTGAGAGAGAATTAGTGTTACGAGAGACAGATGTGCTTGATAATTGGACAATGTGTTTCGCCATTTATATAGTGGATTGTCTTATCAAAAGCGTGCTTTAGTTTGGACCATATAGTGTATCCAAGTTGTAGAGGAAGTTGAAAAAAAATGCGACGACTTTATTTATCATTATATATATATATATATATAATGGTTTAATTAGCTGAGTTTAGATCTTTCCTTTCATGAGAAGGAATATTGGCAGAGAGACGAATTTAATGTCGAGTATATTTGACTAAAACTAAGGAAAGGAATGTCACACTCACATGCTATTAACTAGTAGAATAAATTATATATATAGCAGCCTGGTTCAGTCAAAATTTTACATAATTATTATAAATTTTATCGAATTAATTTAAATGACACATAACTTTCTATATTTTTTTATGTGTTTATATTTTTATAACTAAGTCAAAACGTGCACTTAATTTTCTTATCTCATTTAATAATATAAACGCTATGTATCATGTTATGCAATATATAAACAAAACTAATTAAACAACAAATCCCAACTAAGCTCTCTATAATAGCTCTATAGAAAACTAAAAATAAAGGATAATATATAAAAAATATGCGATAAAGTTAAATAAAAGTGTAGCAGATCTCGAGAGTGTGACCCAGACGTCTGTGGTAAGGGCAGTCATTTAGATTGTCTGTCATGTCTGCCTCTTCAGGGACGGTGATTGGGGGAAGTTCTAGTCCAGCCCTTAAGTCATGGGCAGGGGATAAATCCAAATATGCATAAAAACAAAAGAAATGTCTTGAAAATTCAATGTGCTCCAGTGTAAAGTTCGCCGATTTAAGCAACATAAATACAATATCACTTTATTAATTGATTCTATTGATATTTAAGAGTAAGCACCTACGTATGCCCCTTGCATACGTAGTTCCACGTATATATATAATACACTGTATATATAATACATTTAAGCTCTATATGAGAGTAAGACAAACCTCGGGTATACTTTATTGGTAGGCACAGTAAATACACAAGTGTCACTCATTTCTCAACTTGTTTTTTCAGAAGTAGAATAATCAATGAAGGATGGAGATTCATTGTCAATGACTCGATATCATAAAGATGTATAGCATATGTAATCCCTCTCTCTACTTCAAATTTTGCACTGAAACTTAAATATAATTTCTGATAAAAATTTAATTCTAACCAGGGGCGGACCCAGAATTCTAAGTCAGGGGTGACGAACCACAAATAAATTATATTATATTTTGTAGTATTTTTATATGGTAACGAACGAAGATAATATCTTATTAAGACTTTTAAATTCACTAGCGATTTTTATTAAGTGGAGAGCAAAATGAATAATTTATTGTATTTTTAGTTAGGTAGCAATTTTTTTTATTAACATGACTTTTTAATTTATTTTTTATTATCAATATGTATAAAAATAGGTAGCAACTAAATTTTAAAAATTAAAAAAAAATCAGAAAACATTTTATTACATGTATACTTAAATTTTCTAATAACTTTGTCTATAATTAATTACATATTTTGTATATATATATATATATATATATATATATATATATATTACCTAAGAAGATAGTTACATGCAGAAATTTCACTAAATAAAGTTGTATATTCACGATGAATAGCAAAAAGACTAATTTATTGTATTTTTAATTAGGTAGCAGTTTTTTTTATTAACATGACTTTTTAAATATTGATTTATTATTAATATGTATAAAAATAGGTAGCCACTAAATTTTAAATTAAAAAAAAAAAATCAGACAATATTTTGTTACATGTATACTTAATTTTTCTAACAACTTTGTCTATAGTTAATTATATATATATACAGTGGCGAGGCCACTTAGACCCAAGAGGGGTCAGTGGCCCCCACTTGGCTAACCAAATCTCTATTAAAAAAATATATTTGTCCCCACTTAATTCTTAATGTTAATTGTTTTATATCTATTGAATTTAGTATGTTAATTTTTGCCCCCCCTTCCGACAATTTCTGGCTTCGCCCCTGTATATATATATATATATATATAATATATATATATATATATATATATATTCATTACCTAAGAAGAAAGTTACATGCAGAAAAAGAAAAGTTTCAATAACCAAAAATAAAAGTTGTTATATTGACGATGGATAAAAAAAGTGAAATAAAAATAGGTTAAAATATAAAAGAAAGTCAGATAGTGCAAAAATGTGGGTGGATGGGTTCGATCTTGGGCCTACACTAGGGAAGAGTGATATAGTCCATCCTTCATCCGTTGAACCAGACTTTGTTTTCTTAAATGTAGAGACATAAGAAGGTAAATATATGTTCAAATATTATATTATATATAAAACGTAAATTTTTGGGACGGAAGATTCGGGGGTGACATCAGCCACCCCCGAACGTGGCTGGGTCCGCCCCTGATTCTAACCCTTATGATGCATATTCATGGTCCACCACTGCAAAATATACAGTATATCCTTAATATTAGATGAGAGAATGCATAAATGTAAAATACGAAGCGTTGCTAAATTTATATATTAGTGCACAAGATGGCACGCACTTTTTGTAGTTTATAGGATGGTCGCACCCAATTATTAGAATTACGCATGCACCTTTATTTTATTTTGTCTGATTGTAATTTTTTTTGTTAATACAATCAAGGTTTTAAATGCCGCTTGCCGATTTCGTTTCGCATTTTTCGTTTTACGGATATATCGCTTGCCGATGGGTATGCCGATGGAAAAATTGTAAAAAAAAAGAAATACCGCATGCCGCATATACCGCACTTTTCGCATGGGCATACCGCATGCCGATGGGGTTTTCGACGGATATTCTGTAAAAAAATATTTGAGTATTTAAGCAAGATATTTATATAAGTTCAAAACGACATATTTAATAAATACAAGATATTCGTAAATTAAATATGTAGGTGACATGTATAATATTAAGTCACTTTATTAGTTGAAGTGTATAATATTAAGTCAAATTATTATGCGAAGTGAATATGTATGTTAATTAAGTGTGTAATATTAAGTGAATATTCATGGTAATTGTATATGTATGTTAACAAATTTAATATTAGTTGAAGTGTATATTATTAAATGAATATGTATATTGAGCTTATATGTATGTTAGGTGAAGTAAATATGTATTCTAAGTGTATAATATTATTTGAGGTGTATAATATTAAGTTAAATTATTAGGTGAAGTGTATGTGTATGTTAAGTGTGAATGTGTGATATTAGTTGAATGAATAACAAAAAGTCCCACATTGATAGATGACAAGAGTTTAGTGATGTTTATATACCAAATATTAGGGACAAGGGCTTGGGCCCTTTGGGTCATAGGATTTTGTGGATGGGGGAGGACTCACACAAATGTTCTAATCTACCACGCGCGTGCCGCCGCCGGCCGAGGTGGGGTGGGGTCTTGAGCAAGTATAAATATTTTTGGCAAAAGTTTAATTGGTATTTTTGCCAAAATCTACCAAAAATATAATTTTTACCGAAATTTGGTAAAACGACAGGGTTTTCGAACCGCATTTCCTCGAAAAGCGAATTTCCCAAAATTTTAAACCATGAATACAATTATACAAGCTTTGGATCATGGTCATCTACACGACTACACAATATTATTAGTCAAGATAAGCGGCCAATTTTTTGACTTTTGTTTCGAGAAATACTTATACACATATATCGCTATATATCTTTGAAACCCAACACAAAATTAACAAATGGATTTTTTGAAGTTATTTTGTGAAGTATCATGAAATTCCACTTTAAATCAATCGACGACAACAAAACAAAACGAGTAATTCATCACTTCTTAATGTGAAATTGCGTATGATCTTCATATAAGAGATGACACTATTATGAGTTAATTTGCTTGACTCTTAGAGGTAAGATAAGATTGCAAATAAGAATATTTTTTCAGAGTGAAGCATGCTAATTCTTCTCCTTATTTTTATGTATGTATATCATCTGACATCTAGTACATGGAATAAGGTATTTTTCAACCTTTTTATTCTTTTAGTAACTTTTGCTATACCTATATGGTACTTTTCAACTATTAAAAGAGCATTCACTGAATGCATGGAGAAGAAGCAGTGAATGTGACGGTGCGAGCTAATCCACAAACGGCCTCGCCTCAAACTGCGAGAGCGAACCCTGACCTAGCGAAGGGTAAATGGCCACCGATTGGAGGACCCTGACGCGACGCAAAAAGAAGTTGAGAACCGAGCAGTTAGCTGGGAGGTCGATGAACACACGGCATGGCAGAGGGAAGAATGGAGGGCGCGTCGGTACAGGGTTCACAGTGATGTTGAAAGAACCCCTCGCATTGGTCGTACCATTGGCAATAGTCGTGACACCATTGTTGCACGACAACCTCACGTTCGCCCCCGACAAAGGACGGCTAAAGGGAAATGGAGAAGGGTTCGAGCACGTGAGGTCACGGCCCAGGACTTGCACTTGGCATCTGGAGACTGAGGCCATGGCTACGAGAATAACCGCGATTAAGAGCATTGGGTTGGTGAGCTTTGCCATTGCGAGAGAGGTTGATTAAGGGTTTGTAGTTTGAGAATACAAAGCTTGATTTATTGATCGTTGATGATTTTTTTTACAAAGTATTTTTCACGTTTTATAGTGTTCCAAGGCTGCTAATCTTTAATTACCTAATTAATAGTTAGGTTTTGCAAGGACGAAATCGTATAGTGCTTCTAATTAAGTTGACATTATACTACTCAAGATTGATCAATATCGTTCGCAAGCGATGACTTGTATCCATAATCCATGCATAAGGTATATGAGGTAAGTCTATCATATAATTTATACTTTATAGCTATATCTTCCTTATACATTTGAATATGTGTGTGTTTAAAACCTATATTTATAGCTACTAATATATGAATGTTTGTTAGCTAAATACAAATTAGCTAGTCAGTCTATCCATGATATTATGGTTTTTATTCTATTCCTGCAAAACGGAAGACTTTTTATTCATAGGTTCGTCTTTTTTATTAATATACTATACGTGTTATACTATAAAAATTGCTAATTCATAGTATAAGATTAATAGCGGCATAAGTTCGTATTATATATTTGGTTTTTCAATTATATAAACAATTTTGTTTGCACGGCCCAAGTTCCTAATATCAATTATTTTGTCCGTGGTATACTATATGGTACCTACATTTTTTCTATGCTTAATTTAGTGACGCGACATGTCATCATCATAGCGTACAACGGCGACATTTCACGCTATAACAACAATACTTATTGTCGCTGTTTCCTTCCTTGTCGTGAAAATTCCATGAATACCAAGAATTTTTGTCTGTGAATATTTTAAGAAATAAAATATTAATACGTATACTTATTAACAACACATCAAAAATCTACTTATAACAGATTAAAAAATGTAATGATGTTTTGAGAGAAGCAAAATAATAGACATAAAAAATAAAAATAAAAAGCATTGAGTCTATATGTATCAAAAAAGTAAAAATATAAATTAGGGAATTGTACCATTTTTAACTCATTCACATATGATCCTTCAGATTATGAACGCGTTAAATCACAAGTTTAATTTAGAGTTAATAACAGTTTTACAACATTAGCCCTGATATATATATATATATATATATATATATATATATATATATATATATAATCAACTTGAGGCTCTACTCATTACTCAACTTGTATATTTTTTAGCTGCTATTTGCATTTTGGTAGGTCGCTAATTTTTTTATTTTTATTTTTGTTATATTTAATATTTATACAATACGGAAGTGACCTGGCATTATTAAAAGCTATATATATATAGTCAAACAAATAACTCAACTAAATTGTAACAACTATTTACAAGTACTGCCTGGCCATTTCATATATAGTGGAAATTAGGAGAACCGTAACCAATCTTATTGTTAATTATGTTGGAATGTCTACAGAAAATCCTCCAATACGCACAAATTAATATTATACTATTCATAGTATCCTTATCAATCGTTTATTTGCACACGAACAACAAGCCTCATCACAGCATCGTAATCACATCTTTTAAAACTATAAAAGTAGAAAAACCTCAAAATTTTCATTCAAAATCCTATTTCGCCACAAAATATGCAAAAACTACGAAACAAAATAAGTAAAAGGGTAATTAGCGGCATAAATGGCCAAAGTTATTACTTTCCCATAGGCATATATACATATATTTTTTTATCATTTTTCGGCGATAGTTTTCTTAGGTTTGCATATATACATAAATACTTTATTCAGGTTAATTAATTTAAATTTTATAGAAACTGACGCACATTATAATTTGGATTGTTTGACAATTAGAAATAAGATATTTAACTTATAAGAATCAGAATAGAGAGTGACACAAAATCAGTTCTTCTGCTTATTTAATATTATATAATTATATATTATTTAGTGCTCCTAAACAAATGTGAACAGTTTGCATACACTGCTTTCACTGTTGAAATTACATTTAGTACTTTTCACGAATGTCACGGCGAACTAAATCTCTGCCTCAACACAAACTTTTGCAACGGATAAAGAAATGATGAGCCTTACATTTAAATTTGAGCACCAAATTAAACGTAAAAAAAATAAAAAATAAAAAAATAAACGTAAGAATTTTTTGTTTCACATTTATCGATCACTTAAGAGCAGTAGCGAAGCTAGCTCTTTTGATTAAGAGGGGTACTTTTTTTTAAAAAAAAATATGCACAAATATTGATAAGTAATTTTTGCGCTCTACTGGAAAAATTGATGCCGTGTTAATTAGAACATGAAGTTTCGGAAAAGAAAAAAAATGCAAAGCACACTCGCGCGATGTCCTTGAGAAAATCCATGCGAGCATAGCAAAATCTCATATTAAATCGACACCTTACGAATTATGAAGTAAACCCGCCGTAGAGCGGCGGAAGAAAAAAATGGCAAAATCGAAATGTCGGGGAATTGCGTTTTAAGTCGAGCGATCAAGTTTGGAATTAATATAGAAAAATACACAAAAGTAATGAGAGGATATTATAATAATTATTGAGATTAAATTTAAAGATGTTATAGGAATTTAAGTCAAAGATAGTATAAAAATTATAGAGGAAAAAATAATATTGTTAGATATTATAATAATATTGTTAGGTTACTACAAGCTTTACGCCAGTTGTCTAACAGTTAAAGCGTAATTTGAAACTGTTAAAGTAAATTAATTTATTTTCCATTCCAATTTTATAGTCAAAATCTGACTCCAAATATATGCAATATCATAAGGCTGACCATATTGTAAATGTTAGCAATGAAATTAGGATTAGCTTGACCAATTTTGGGCTCATTAAAAACTTCCTTTTTATAGAAACGACAAGGAATTTAATTGGATTTTTGACGCTATTTGAAGCAAGACTAAGGATATCAGAATAGAGTGGCACAAAATCAATTCTCCTCTTTATTTGATACATTAATTATATTTTATTTAGTACATAACCAATTTGCATATATATTTTATTCACTATACGTATATATAGTATTTTTTTCAACTATTTTTATTTTCTCTAAGTGAAGCATCCACTGATGTAACCATATTGGAGAAGAATTGAGGATGTGGACATGCTTGCATGCTAAGCTGCCACAAACGGCCTGGCCTCGAACACTGAGCGCTCTCCGAACATCGGGTAAATGACCAGGGATCCGAGGGTGGTGACACGTCGGAAAAGGGTCCTTATGGTGCAGTTAGAGGGAACGTCGATGAACACACGGCATGGGAGAGGGAAGAAGAGCGGGCTTGTCGGGACCGGGTTCACAGTGATGTTGAAGTCACCGGTGGATGTGGTTGTAGTATTGGCGATCGTCGTAGCGCCACCATTACACGACAGCCTCACGTTGGCACCGGACAAGGCCGGCCTAAGCAGGAGTGGCGAAGGGTTCGAGCAAGTGAGCCGGCGGCCCAGGATTTGCACTTGGCATTTCGAGACGGAGGCTGTGGCTACGAGGAGGAGAGCGATAAGGAGCACCGGGTTGCTGAGCTTTGCCATTGCAAGAGATGTTGATTTAGGGTTTTGTTTGAGAAAGCATGAGCTCGGTTTTATTTTGATGATGTGATTTTTACATGGCCTTTTGCTTCTTTAAATAGTGCTTTCCAAAGTTGTAATACTATTGATTACGTAATTAATAGTTTGGTTTAGCTAGAACCAAATTGTATAGGACTTCCAAATTGTTAAGCTGACATTTGAAAATTTAACTTGGGAATAATTAAAGTCATGCGCGCAAGTGACAGTTTATTAGTATACATACATTTACATAATATATTTATACGTAAGTTTTTGTTTTTATGTAATTTATAGTTATTTTTGGGCTTTCTTACCCTCAAGACTTCTATCAATACTATATATATGATGGCTTTGGGTTTAATTAGACTAAGTTCAAATAGACAAATAATGACTAAAATTGCATAATTCGGGTTAAAAAGAAAATAGCAGAAAATCCTCTTACAATAGAACCCAAAATATATATCTATGTACGCACCTCTCTTAGAAATTTCTATTACCGTCCTATCGTCTTCGTTCGCTCAATATATTATATAGCATCTCCCACTCGGCTGATGGGGTACCCGAGCTGGGCTGGGTGGGCCGAACAGGGTCGGGGTTAAACTCACCTTCAAATTGGTGACTGACTAGCTAATAAAGGGTGTCATACCTTACTGTAGTCAGGGCCGTTCCTGAGTTTGTCGGGACCCTAGGCGAAGACTGATTTTGAGGCCCCCGTTGTAAAAATAAATATCAATACAAAAAGTATAAAAATATTTGAAGAATACATTACTCATTTAAATATGACACAATTTTTTTAAAATGTGGACACAATATATTAATTTGCCTTCTACGTGGGGCCCCCAATTTATAAATTTTGGGGCCCCCAATTTACTAATATATTGTAGGCGGCCGCCTACCATGTATACCCTCAGCCCTGACTGTAGTTTCTTACTAATTGGATCAATGGACTAAATCATCTAAAAAGAAATCATCCTTGAAGACTCGGATTGAGTATTAGCTACTGATCGATCTTCAAAATTTCTTCAAGCTTTCTTATGATATATATCTCTTCTTTTTTTTTTTTTTCTTGCACATTTACTCACTCATACCTCATTTAAAGTTACGTGTCCTTCTAAAAGAACTTATAAGAAAGACGCTCTTTTTGCCAATTCTCTCACACCGGTTACGATACAATTCCATTATTTCTATACTCTAGCTGTAATTTTGGATCCTACACTAGTCGAGGAAATTGCAAGACATCATGATGAACTAAATTATAATACTATTACTGTAAAGCTTTGTTGATGATGGAGCTCTACCAGGTCTTCTACAACCTAGCCATATGCCGGAAACCGGAACAAAATTGTTTGGCTGCCATTGATCAAAATCATGCCCAAGCGACGACTAATGTATAAGGTAATTCATTTTATATGTGAACAGCCATACTTTTATTTTATATGTTAGTGGCCATACTTTTATTTAAGGGAGATAAAGTACTAATTAAAATATCTCAAAGTTGGTAATTTATCTCAAAATTTATGCCAAAAGTCTAAAAAAGAGTCTTCGGGTAAGTTCCAAAAAAAAAAAATGTTTTTTTGGTTTAATCTAGGTGTCGCGCTTATATTAAGTCATATATCCAAAGCGTCATTAAATTCATAAAAAGTGAATTTATAATGAATTGAACAACTATAAATTTCTCATATAAAAAAACAAATACTACTATTATAATAATATTAAGGAAATTGTACGAAATGCCAAATTTTATGTCAAACCTTTTAAGAAATGTCTATTTGTGAGAGTAAAAAATACACACAATGAGTATTTTTTAAAAAAATTTGACATAAAATGGTTATTTCATTCATTTACCTATAATATTATAATAATAGGAGCATGAGAAGAAGCAAATCACCGTCAGAAGTGCGAATCATTGTCAAGTTGAATTGAGAATGAGACTGAAAGAAAAAGAAGGCGGAAGAAAAACAGTACTAAGAACAAATGTTAACTAAATCAAGACCCATATATATATATATATATATATATATTAATTAGCATACACATATTAATTAGCTTTCCTAATATTGCTGATTTCTAATGGTTCGCTACAGTTTATCTTATAGCGAAAAAGACCCTTTTTTTCTGCGGCCCAAAATCCAATGTGTAAAAAAAAATGTCATTATTTGCTAGTCATCTCATGAAACATTAATGTTATTACTCATCTGTAACTCCATAGCTCTCCCGCAGTTTGTTGTTAATTAATAAAGATAAATGAGACATATCCAAAGTTTATAAAATGAGAGGGTTAATAGCCACGTAAGTCTTCATGTAATTATAATAGTAATTAGTTCAAATAATTCCTTAAAATTTATCTTTATCGCCGTAACTCTTCGAATTATTCTTGGGGAAATTTGAGGCAAAAGTCATCGATCTCATCAGTTTCTAACAGACAAGCTACTAAATTCTTTTTTGCGGCGAAAGTCACTAATGTCATACTTTTGAAAATACACTCATACGTTGTTAACTGACACATCTTTTGTCATGTTAGACGAAACACATTACTACTTATGCTTACATTTCCTATATGGGCCTTGCTCAGTTACACTGGAGACGTCTAAGGTTGTGCCCACGAGAAGAAAAACGATTAATTAAAGAGTTAAGTAACATAAGAATATAGAAGTTCATTTTTAAACATGAACAAATATATCTTAAATAAGCGGACCCCAAGATCGGGGTCCACTTTTTCTTGTCCCGGATTTTTTTCTTCCGGATATTCTCCGGCCCAAACGCATCCGTGTCCCTTTTTTACGAAAAAAAAATTAGGATATTTGACACTATACATTTACGGGACTAAGCTATATAAATGCAAATTCCTTTTGAACCATGACACTGCTACCGTGTGACTGTGTGAGAACTATGGAAACTTTGGTATTTATTGTCAACTCGAAATTTACATGCATGGTTCATGACAACGAACGCATCGCTACCGTCGATTAAAGACTCCCATTTAACGGCCAAGCTGCCATATAGACTAACAGAATTTGGAGTTCTGTTAAGCCACGTCAGATCCACATTCGAATTGTATTAAAATTTAAAAGTTCGTTACAGAATGTATATTATATACTGTATTACATATGCTTTGATCATTCTCTTTCTCATTTCTCCAAATTCTATAATTAATGACAATAGTGAAACGAAAGTAACTCTTCTCATTATTGTTATAATTATTAATATATATATATATGGTATTTCAACGTTTTTGAATTCTCTAAAACGTAAAAACCACTAAATTGCCACAAATGTCGTGGCCTGGAATAGCAAGGGCTGAACCGACGACGGAGTAATGACCAGCGATCCAAGGGCATTGACGGGTCGGATAATGGTCCCTACAGTGCAGTTAGAGGGAACGTCGATGAACACACGGCACGTGAGAGGGGAGAAGGGCGGGTTTGTCGGGACCGGCATGTTGAAGTCTCCGGCCTCAGTGGTCGTAGTGTTGGCAAGCGTCGTTGTGCCACCGTTGCACGACAGCCTCACGTTCGCGCCGGACAAGGCCGGCCTCAGCGGGACTGGCGAAGGGTTCGAGCAAGTGAGCCCACGGGCAATGACCCGCACTTGGCATTCCGAGAGCGAGGCTGTGGCTACGAGAAGGAGCGCAATCAGGAGCACTGTGTTGGTGAGATTTGCCATTGCGAGATTTAGGGTTTTGTATGAGAAAACAAGCTTGGTTCTTTTTTTGATGACGGGTTTTTTGCACTTTGTTTTGCACTTTATATATATTGGTTTCCAAGTCTAGTCTTTAATAAGGTAATTAATTTTTACGTAATTTAAGAGGGTGCGATGACGTTATATGCATGGAGCATGCAAAACTGAAATATACTTTCATCACGATAACTTCCTTGTTTGTTATTAATTGCTTTCTTTACTTATTCCTTGACAAATTCAAGGCTTTATTTTCGTTTCATTCATTAATTACAATGTTTGTTGTTTTATTTTAGGGAGGTTATAAGTTTGTATTTTAAGGGTATTTATTACTTTATTTATATTTGTAATTTAAACTGCATACAAGGACAAATTAATTACTTGTTGGACTGGTAACTTTACTATGTGCTTCACGAGGGGGGAGCCATGATTTTGCCACGAGGGGGCGAAAAAAATTAAGCCGGAATTTTTAAAATATAATATGGTAAATAAAATATTTTTATAATTAATTTTTAACAACCGATAAAATATTTATTGATACAATTTTACAAAGATTATAACTTAATGTAAAATAAAAGAATCTTTACGTTAAGAGATGGTTAATAATAAAAAAATGAAGTTGATAAGAACTGAACATTGGCTTCAAAGAGAGAGAGTTAAAACTATTCTCAAACACTACACTAGAGTATTAACTTTGTTTTATAATGATACATTTAATATATATTGATAAAACTGTATATATTTATTTATTAAAAATGGTGGACATTTATTATTTTTCCGCGCTGCATGATCAGTTTGATTTCAGAGCCGTATTAGCTCTGCGAACAAACATATGATGCCACAAATACAATCACCAGATTTGGTACCAAACGAGTTCCTCGCCGGTGAGGAGAAGTGCCTCATGGCCAAGATCAAGCAAATATTAGGAAGATCGCATGAAAATTTCAATCACGAGGATGATGCATTGCGCCTCTGAGATTATCACGGGTCATGTGATTGTCGATAATCTCGCAACCAGCTACCGAAGCCAATTTTGATTATTTTTTTTGGAAAGTACGTTACCGACGTGAGAGCTATGTATACGGTATTTACTGTTAACTGTAAATTAGGTGCGTTCATTTTGAGACATAATGACTTAATTAACTAATATGCTCAAAATTAATGACATAGATCTTGACAGTAATGACAGTATGGTATTCAGTTTGCTATTAGTATTAGAAAGGATAATCTTGCTATTTAACATTATACAAACTTTCTAAAAGTGTACCTAATTTCCATTTTTTTTCCTTGAAACCTTTGTAATTACAAAAAAAAAAAATAATAATAATAATGAACTAGCTAGTAATGGTCATTTTTAGCTATCTATGACTATGGCATTATACTTTTAGAAAAACTCATAAAATGCTCAAAAATTACATAAGGTTTGAAAGAAATGCTCATACTTTAAATTAATTCATTTATGCTCATTTCATATTAATTTTGGACCATAATAACCTTGTTCTTAATTATAATTTTTATTTTCATTTAAAATAATTTCGAATTTCATTTCCCTGAAATTATGGTTGATTTATTACCATATTTATCAGATTTCAAATTAGTTTGTTACTTTGACCAAAATAAAAATGAAAATTTTATATCTCTCATTTATATCTTTCACCCTCTCTCGTTTCATCCTTCGAAAACCACTGTGATATCTTCCTCTCACCCTATCTCCCTAAACCTTCGAAGATCACTCTGATTTCTTTATCTCTCCCATTCTCTCTCGGGCTTTCTCCTGTCAACGGCGGACGGAGGCGAGCCTGCGCAAGCTACTCCGACCGGGAAGCTTCCACAGCGTGCGGGAAGCGCGGATCGCGATGGAGAGGAGGCGAATGGCGGCGGGGCGCCCGACGTGGAGCGAGGTGGACCGGCGACTCTGATCTTGACGAGCAGCGGTGTTTTGTCTTGGATCTGGGTGCTCCCGAGCTTTGCAATCCCGAAGTGTCCCTTTCGGACCGCCGACTCCGATCGTGGCGAGCAGCAGTGTTTCGTCTTGGATCTGGGTGCTCACGAGCTTCGGGATCCCAAAGTGTCCATTTCGCATATCTATCCAATGGTAATCATAAGTCTTAGAAATTGAATTTTGTAAATATTTACAATATTTTGATGTTGATAATTTCTCTTTGAGTGTCAATGTTTTCTGTAAATGGAATTACACCAATGTTCTATATATGGATTTACACAAATGTTCTATATATTTTGATGTTGTAAATGGATTTACACGATTTTGGTATATATTTTTGAAAATTTATTCGCCCAAAATCGTGCAGTCGCCGTCTCTCGGTTGCTGGATAAAAACGGAGTAATTTTTGTAATTCGTTTTACAAAACTTTCTGAGTGGTAGTATTGGTTGGAGGGGTAAATGGATTTACACCATTTTGGTATATATTTTCGTAAATATATTTACAGTTTGATATTTGTATATGCATATACCAAATCCATGTTGATATTTACGGCTTACACAAGCAGTTCCCGTATTAAGATTTGGCATATAGATATAAATTTTTTGTGATTAAATTTACAGTTTGATAATGGTATATACATATACTTAATTCATATTGATATTTACAATTTGTACAAAATGTTCCCGTACTAAATATTGATATATACAACAATTTTAGTAATTACATTTACAGTTTTATATTGGTATATACATATACTAAATTCGTGTTAATATTTACGATTCGTTAACATATTGGTTTATATATATACAGTTTGATATTGGTATATATATACAGTTTCATATTTGTTAGCATGTTGATTAATAGGGAGAAAACAATAAAAAATAATTAAGGAATGATTAAGATGAATTAGTTATTCTATTTAGCTACATTTAAGGAAAAATTATTTTGATTTTATTAATTAATTCGAATTATTAATTATTTTAAACATAATTTAAATGCTAAATATTAATTAATTGATTCGAAGGGTATATTGGTCCATATTTTAATTAATGGGTGGTTTGGATTACCATAAATAGAAATGGTCATTTTTTCGAAACCTTGAGTCACAAATGGACATTTGACTCATTTACCCTATATTTTTTCATCCTATTTTCCTAAATAAAAAATGTGTATATATCTCCTATTCAAATGTGAAAAACCATGCATGTACTACTACGTAACTATTAATTAGGATCATTATGTTTTATTTTTCATTTTAAATGTGTTTGATTTTTTATTTTGATGATCTTCATTTTCCTGGTTTCGGCCTTCAGGGATGGATGCACCCTATATTAGGATTTAGGGCAGGGTTGCAACCCCTTGTATTTTTTTAATTGCATTAATACTAAACTAGTAGACCGGCACCGCGCAAAGCGCGGTGGTGTAAAAAATATTAGTTATGAAATTTGGTTGAAAGCTTTTGAATGAGTTTGCGCTTAAAATTGTGTGTAGTAATTGAAGAATTTACATAGATATGTATACATGTAGTTTAAATATACAAAAAAAAAAAAAAGGATGAATTTTTTTTTTCTTCAAACGTGATAATATAAGAATATAAGAGTGCTTATAATTTTTATATGCGAAAATCATTGAATGATAAAACACATAATTAATAATAGTAACATTGAATACATGAAAATAAAATCAAATTTTTTAATTGCTATAAAGAAAAAGTTATTTAAAGTCTTCCTTTTATATTTTTAGTTCTTTTACAGTTTCCAAGTAACAAAACATCACATAGCAATCAATTTATGTTTCTATTTTTCTTTTAACTTCATATTTATACTATTTCTAAAATTGTTTGGTTTAATTGTTATAATCATATATTTGTTATAATCATATATTTTTATCATGTATAATATTAAGGATCTCTAATTAAAAAGAAGAAATGCAAATTAATGATGGAGTTTCAACATTTAATATTTTAAATAAATTAGATTCAGTGAATGAATTATGTCTAGAGTGAAATTCAGAAAATGTCCAACTTCAATACTTATAACTCAATTGGCCATATTAAAATTTGAAAATGTACAGCATAATATCATGATGTGATTGAATATATATATATATATATATAATTCTTACTAATATAACGGAAGCTAAAAAACATTCGGTGGAAGGAACTCTACCAATGAATTTATTGAAAAATATTCAATGAAGAAATTTGTCAATTATATTGTAATTTTATGTTCCGGTGATTCACTGAATTTTGATAATTAATTAATATTTTTATCATATATTAACCCGATGACTATGATGCCCGGCCTCTTCTTAAAAATGACATATCATAAGAATTATAATGATAAATACTTTTTTTTTAATACTATTCATAATTAATTACAAAAATTCAATCGCAAAACATATATCATGAATCAATCATATTCATTCCAATAAAAATATTAGAGATGTACCTTTATGAGAAAAAGCGCTTCAATTTCAAATCCGGAGAAATACAATAATCTCTCGTACTTTTTGCAACCGTTGACATTTCGGATTCTAAACACAAATAATTGAATTAAATATATAGTAGCATAAATGTTTATATGTCATCAAAAACCTTGCAAGTGCATTACTAAATGAAAAATTAGTAAAATTTTATATAGTATCACCCTGGCATGCAAACACATCATATAACGTGGATTTCCCTATCCCCGGATCACCTACATTTATCTCTGTCAAAATGAGAATACGGTCTACATATATTAATCCTAAGAGATAAAAGTCAAAGAGTTTTGATTCCCAAAAGAACTTGACCAATGTGAGTCAATCAATTGAATTGCAAACTATTGAAGAAGATATATACCAGTATAGAAAAATAATATCCTCCTTGCCTCTTCTCGTATTTGGGTTTGAATAGAGGGAACCCTGTGAAAAACAAAGGCACTGCTTCCCTCAAACAATGATTTGCGTTCGAGGAGTGAACTCCCCCATTAACATCGTCAGGGAGTGATACAATGACAGAGACAACAACGTAGAAATAGAGCGATTGAGCAACGTTGTGATGACAAGAGCTCGTGTATGGCTGGCGCGAGAGAAAAGACGAAAGAGAAATGGTGTGAATGATTTTGAACATAGTTTTAATGAGTTGGGAGGACTATAACCCATTTATAACCCCTTTCAAGTGGTTGTAGGTCCGTCTGGAAACCATCAATCTCAATTTTCTTTGAAAATGAGAAATTTGATTAGAAAATTTTCAAGGATCTTTCTTATTTGTGATCTTACATCGTCAAGCACTACATTAAAATATTTAAACACACAACAACAACAACAAAAAACCATCATAGAAAGATGAAAGATAAAAACCTGGCTGTAATCCCGAATTCTTCTTTTGATAGAATCCCTCGCGAATTAAAAAAAAAAAACATAAGCACTCTTGAATCAAGCATTAAAAGAGAAAATAAAAATAAACAAAATTACTCTTTTTTTACACATTAATTAACTATACACGTAGGATTTCTCATTTTTTTTCATAAACTTATTTATAAATTTTCATGTACAGCAGTTGCGTTTTCATGTTTACGTGCCCATTCAATTTTTTCTAATTAAAAAAAAATAAGAAGAGAGAAAAAGGAATGAAGTTGATTACAAATATTGAAACAAAGCAACCGTAGCGAATGTTAATTGATTTTTCTATAAAAAAAAAATTCATATAATGGAGAAAAAACAATAGGGCAGAAATTGATATTTTTTTAGCCTAAGAATATTTTTTTGTGACTTTAAAGATGAGCTAATAAACAAATATTAAAACCAACGTCAATGAGTTAATACGTTTCTTATAATTTATTTTTTAAATTGCAAGAAAAAAAAATAGACCATTTCATTTATATACACAAACAACTCATTTAAAAATAGCTTCGTAAACAAATATTTTAAATATTACGTAGATACCAAAAAAGAAAAGTAAGAATATAAATTTATGTCACCTTGATGGTGTTGGCTGGTAAGAGTCAACGTTGAACCGTGGTGTCAAAAGAGTCTTCGGGACAAAAGTAGCCAGAGAATAATTAGAGTAAAAAAATGAATCAAACACACGGAATTTTGATATATAATAAATCTTTAAATTCTTGCTTTAAAAAAATCTAAATTAAAAAAAAACTCACATGAAATTTTCGCGGTAGAAGGTGGGTCGCGGTTGGATAATTCGGAGAAGTTGAACATGCTAACATCTATAGCTACTACATCACCGCCACCTATTTTTATGAAACAATAAAATATATCTAAGAAAACGTGATTTGATAAAATTCATGTTGTTTTTACTTCTCTTTCATCAAACTATACAGTAAAAGAGTTCCACATTCAAAAGTCAATGCAAAGATAGTGAGAGACCATGCAAAATGTTGCAAAAGACACATCTAAAATCCATGTTTATGTTATTAGAAAATGTATATTATATATCTTACACTATTTTCTCACTCGAAACTGAAGATAATTATTCCTTCATTTTCCAAAGCATCCACTAAGTTCGCAATTGGCTGGTGTTCCTGCGGTACAAAAAACACAAATCGTTTCCAAAATTACTTCAAAAAATTATCACAACAGAGATTATTTTCTTATTTAATTCCTCATCTTTAAAGAACTAAGAATCAAGGATCATAGCAAAGCCTAAAATTATCACAACGAAGACTATTTTCTTCTCTAATTCCTTATCTTTAAAGAACTAAGAATCAAAGATCATAAAAAACCCTAACTTTTGCAGTAAGAGGACTGACTTTCATAAGAATAGTTGGTCGTATAAAAACTTGCTCGAGAAAATTGACAATGATACGAAATAAGATGCCCAAAAAAAAAAAAAAAAAGATCATATAAATCAAACCTCGCACTTTCGTTTCGGGAGTGATGCCAACACGCCAATTGCAGAATGGGAAAACAATCCATAGATGTTGACGAACTTAAACGCTCTGACGTCTTACCTGCGTTGCCATCGCTAAAGACATTATATTGGGGCGACAAAGAAAATGGACGAAAACATTATACAATTAAGAAAAAATAAGAGTAGCAAACAAATAAAATTTGACATTAAGAAAAGCATCATTAGATTACATAAATTTTAAACAACATCCAATCTGTAACACCATCATCTCTTCTATTCGTAGAGAAGGGGCACCAACATTGAAGACGATTAAAAAAATTTGGGCAAACACGCCTAATGCCTAATTCTAAGCAAGTTGTTATAAATATAGAGGAAGAAACGGTTATTTTAGAGAGATGCATCACTTGATTAAGTCTTACAAATATAAGATGCATCACTTGATGAAGAGATACATACAAATATAATTTTATAATTATTTCATCGAGAAAATGGTCTTTTATTAACAATTGACATGTGTATTTTTTCTTTTCTTTAATGATATTAATTTTTTTATAACGTAATATTATTCCATATTAAATTTTAATTGTACTTTATTTTTTAATATAAATTCTTATTCCTTAAATATATAAATTGATTGCCAATATATCGTTATAATTTAGTGGTAACCATAAGCTATATCCTATTTTCTTATTCACTAATATATCAATATCTCATATTATTTATATACTCAGACGTTTTTGTTTTCCATAAATAATTTATCTGAATATTGCCAAAATATCTCCTCATTTGGTGGTAACAATAAACTTATTTCCTATTTAAAATTACCTAATAATTAATAAATAGGAACTATATTTATTTAAGAGATATTGTCGCCCTATTTTTTATTTAAATAATTTGTTACGGAAATAATGAAAAATATTACGTGTAAATTACCGTTATCAAATATTATTATTTATGAAAAAATTATTGTATAGGTTACAACGCTTGGGAAGTTGTTAATGAAATAATGAAAAATGTTACGTGTAAATTATCGTTATCAAATAATACTTTTATTTATAGAAAAAGTAACTATTAAATAGGTTACAACGTTAGGGATTTGGGAATCATTTATTTATATTTATTTGATAAACATAAAAAGAAAATATTAAAAGGATACAACGCTTGAGAGTTGGTTATTTATGATTTCAATTAGTTAAGGGAGGATACACAACAAATAAAAGAAGCTATTCAATTTTTTTAATTAAAAATAATTTAAACAAAAAAGAGAAAAAAGAATGACGCGGAAAATAGTGTTTTTTTTAATATATAGATTATAATAACTAATAATCAAAAATAATAATTACATAACAAAGAACAAAAATATTAGTTTTTTTAATTCGTATAAAAAATCTTGACATAATAATATAACAATATACGTAAAAATCTTTATTTATTATTAATTAATATGTACTTGTAATCGTTTATTAACTGTGGGAATACGTCGAATAAAATAATTTCTATTTTTTACCTAAACAATTTTAGATTCTAATTGAAGTTAAATAAATGTGATACCAAAAACAAAAACTAAAAAAGTTTAATTTCTTGATAATTCGATAGACTTAGTATTGGCGTGTCACGGAAATTGCACCTATCAAAGCGGCTAAAAGAATTATCGAAAATGAATTCAAGTAGGATTTCTCTCATAATTTTTTTAGTTATTAGTGGTGTATTTATTACGTGTATCAAATATGTTGTTTAAACTTTAAATACTACTATTAGTGGTGTTAATAATTTTTATTTATTTATTTGCAGTTGCTAAAAAAGAGCAAAACGTAGTGTTTAACGTAATATTATTCCATATTAAATTTTAATTGTACTTTATTTTTTAATATAAATTCTTATTCCTTAAATATATAAATTGATTGCCAATATATCGTTATAATTTAGTGGTAACTAGGGGTGTGCAAAAAAAACCCAACCCAACAATTTAACCCAACCCAATTGAACCCAACCCCAATCAAACCCAACCCAATTAACCCAATAGTTATCGGGTTGGGTTGGGTTCAACCCGAATAAATAGTCGGGTTGGGGTTGGGCTAAATGCATTGGGTTGGGCCGGCCCAATTGACCCAATCAAGATTTTTTTTCAAATAATTAATTAATTTTTTAAAATATATTTTTGTAGTTTAAACGTTAAATAAGTAAAAGCAAACAACAAATAAATAAAAAAAATGTATTTCTAGAGTCTCATTTTTATTTTTAGTCATTATTTAATGTCTATGACCATGTTTCTAGTATACGATTACGATCACATTTCTAGTTTAGTTTACGATATGTTCCGTACTTGTGTTATTTAATGTTTAAGACTATAATAACGTTAAATTTTTGAATTTGGTGTTTACAGACAATAATATGAAATTTCTATTTATTGATCGACGGTTTAAATTTAAGTGTTATTCGGTAAAATATTTATATATATTTTTTAAAGTTTAGTTCAGGCCAATGACCCAACCCAACCCAACCCAACCCAGAGTTTTTCGGGTTGGGTTGGATTGGGTCTTCAAAAATTTTGGGTCGGATTGGGTTATTTTTTCCAAACCCAATATGATCGGGTCGGGTTCATGTTTTACCTCGGGTCGACCCAATCCAACCCATGCACACCCCTAGTGGTAACCATAAGCTATATCCTATTTTCTTATTCACTAATATATCAATATCTCATATTATTTATATACTCAGACGTTTTTGTTTTCCATAAATAATTTATCTGAATATTGCCAAAATATCTCCTCATTTGGTGGTAACAATAAACTTATTTCCTATTTAAAATTACCTAATAATTAATAAATAGGAACTATATTTATTTAAGAGATATTGTCGCCCTATTTTTTATTTAAATAATTTGTTACGGAAATAATGAAAAATATTACGTGTAAATTACCGTTATCAAATATTATTATTTATGAAAAAATTATTGTATAGGTTACAACGCTTGGGAAGTTGTTAATGAAATAATGAAAAATGTTACGTGTAAATTATCGTTATCAAATAATACTTTTATTTATAGAAAAAGTAACTATTAAATAGGTTACAACGTTAGGGATTTGGGAATCATTTATTTATATTTATTTGATAAACATAAAAAGAAAATATTAAAAGGATACAACGCTTGAGAGTTGGTTATTTATGATTTCAATTAGTTAAGGGAGGATACACAACAAATAAAAGAAGCTATTCAATTTTTTTAATTAAAAATAATTTAAACAAAAAAGAGAAAAAAGAATGACGCGGAAAATAGTGTTTTTTTTAATATATAGATTATAATAACTAATAATCAAAAATAATAATTACATAACAAAGAACAAAAATATTAGTTTTTTTAATTCGTATAAAAAATCTTGACATAATAATATAACAATATACGTAAAAATCTTTATTTATTATTAATTAATATGTACTTGTAATCGTTTATTAACTGTGGGAATACGTCGAATAAAATAATTTCTATTTTTTACCTAAACAATTTTAGATTCTAATTGAAGTTAAATAAATGTGATACCAAAAACAAAAACTAAAAAAGTTTAATTTCTTGATAATTCGATAGACTTAGTATTGGCGTGTCACGGAAATTGCACCTATCAAAGCGGCTAAAAGAATTATCGAAAATGAATTCAAGTAGGATTTCTCTCATAATTTTTTTAGTTATTAGTGGTGTATTTATTACGTGTATCAAATATGTTGTTTAAACTTTAAATACTACTATTAGTGGTGTTAATAATTTTTATTTATTTATTTATTTGCAGTTGCTAAAAAAGAGCAAAACGTAGTGTTTAATTTAGTTACTATATTTATTGGCATCGTTTGATATTTTATCTATAAATAATAATAATAATTTATTTCTTTATTAATTTTTTTTATTAATGAAGAGTCACGACGAGCGAGCTTTTGTTTTTTTGTTTAAAAAAATTCAAAAAAAGGAGAAAATAGAATAGGGTCAAAATACGTTGTTTTTTTAGGCCTGATGTTATTTTGCTTTTATATATATATAGATTAATTAATATGTACTTGTAATCGTTTATTAACTGTGGGAATACGTCGAATAAAATAATTTCTATTTTTTACCTAAACAATTTTAGATTCTAATTGAAGTTAAATAAATGTGATACAAAAAACAAAAACTAAAAAAGTTTAATTTCTTGATAATTCGATAGACTTAGTATTGGCGTGTCACGGAAATTGCACCTATCAAAGCGGCTAAAAGAATTATCGAAAATGAATTCAAGTAGGATTTCTCTCATAATTTTTTTAGTTATTAGTGGTGTATTTATTACGTGTATCAAATATGTTGTTTAAACTTTAAATACTACTATTAGTGGTGTTAATAATTTTTATTTATTTATTTATTTGCAGTTGCTAAAAAAGAGCAAAACGTAGTGTTTAATTTAGTTACTATATTTATTGGCATCGTTTGATATTTTATCTATAAATAATAATAATAATTTATTTCTTTATTAATTTTTTTTTATTAATGAAGAGTCACGACGAGCGAGCTTTTGTTTTTTTGTTTAAAAAAATTCAAAAAAAGGAGAAAATAGAATAGGGTCAAAATACGTTGTTTTTTAGGCCTGATGTTATTTTGCTTTTATATATATATAGATTCAATTTTTGAAAATCTATTCAAATAAACCCTTCCAGCCATAGTCCAACAACCCGCGAAGCCCAAGCCCAATTGATATTTTATTTATAAATAAAACTTGAGTAAATATTCTTTCAAAAGTCAAAACATTACTAATTGATTTTTATTCTTAACACCAAAAACTGTAATGTACTTTCCAAAGTTTTTTTTTTTTTTTTTTTACTATAATACCCGGTGATGCAAGTCAATTTTAAGATAGGGATAAAATTTACAAAAAAAAAAAAAAAAAACTTTGAAGAATAAATTAAGTTTGGCGTTTAATAATATAAATTTTAGTTAATAGAGTTTTAGTTAATATTTATTCAAATTTATTTATTTAAAATTGGTCGAAGTCATTTAGGTCATTTGTCAAAGTTACAAATATTATTATTATTATGTAGGGACTAATATTTCCCTTTACATTATTTTAGGCTAATCCTATAATTTAGTTTTATCTATTTCAATCTTTATTTTCGAACAAAGGAATTGCCATCTTTTGTCGTTTGCAACTCTACGTGTAGGGATAAACTTCAGGCTAGCTTGTTAGATTCCCTCCATCCTATTATAGTAATTTAAATATCAAGAATATATATAATATTAATATAATATGTATGTATAGTTGGCAAGTTGGCATATATAGCACGTTCGATACATATCTGGACCGGCAATTTATGTCTAATATTTACGTAACAAAAGGAATCTCCACTTTTCAAACCAAATTCATACTGAATCCAAGGATCTTCCAAAACATTAGCTCTTTAGTTTAGTTTCTTTGCCTTTAATAACTATTGGCAAAAGTGGTCACGATATAGTAAACTGTGCTAAAGGATACCCAAAAATTATAGTAGAAAAGTAAGCAACCTTAGTGACAATTAATAAGACTCAAATAATGAAACTAATAAGAATTAATGCGAAAATTAAAATAAATTTGTACGAAGGTGATAAATGTCCTTTCATTATTGTTTCATAACAAAATTTGATGGTTTTTTTTTTTTTTTAAAAGAATTTAGATTGAGTTACTGGTCTATTAAATTTAAGTTTTTCTATTAAATCCGTCGACGCATTTGAGTATAATTTAGATACTTTTGTTGCTATTGATTTTTTTTTTTTTTGATTAAGCTCAAACTGTACATCGGCCATTGAATAAAAAATTTAAACTTACTATTTGATTAATTAGCAATTAAATTAACCGCATTATGTAATTTACTTTGAATTAACGTATATTGAGTGAAATATATGATTTTCAGTTTTTTGCTAGGTTATGCCACTCCAATTACAACTTGGCCTAAGCATAATCATATTTATCGAGGTTATGGTTTCGAGATGCTGTTAATAGAGATCATTAGTTCGTTGGTATGAATGTGGGCCAAATCCGACACCCTGTAGAGACCGTTTTCTAAAATTCTTTTTTGACCTTCAAATTCGATCGTTGACCAAAATAGTCATCAACTTTCTTCATTTTTTTCATCTCAACTAATAAATAGTTAGTCCCCTAAAACTCTTCCAAACAAAACCTCATATTCATAAGAAATTTATTCTTTTATGAAAATTCAATCGATATATATTGCAATATACGCTTAAAATCAGATTGCCATTTTCCACAATCGGTCTCGATCTTAACAATCTAACAAAAAATTCTCATCGATATGCATGTCTCGCCCTTGATATACCCGTAAATTAAACTTGCGGGCGGCTTGCGATATGCGACCTTGAAATATATTGATTATTAAATCACTCCAATTACTTGGTCTAAGAACAAATTCTCTATCACTTTATAATAATAATTATAATAGTCTATATATATAAATTCATAGATGAAGTTGGTATTGCATGCTCAGTACATATGGTACCGCACTTTCTGTAGTCTAACAACAACACAACAAATCGAATCTAGTCAAGTTTCTTTCCCCAAACTTTTATATTATTAGCTTACTTTACTTCCCACTTTCAAGTAGAATAATCTTATATATAATTATTGCATGCAATTAAATTAATGATATGATTCGTGCACGTAGGGCACGCGAAGCAGGGTTACTCCACACGCAGTTGAGCAACGGACACGCGCTTTCAACGAGGGACTCGTGCTCTCGTGGCCATGGCCATGGTTGATCAGTCTCTTGGAGAATTTAAATAATATGTTAAACCTCATAAGATATAGTTCGAGAGTTAGGTCATAGCTCCAAGCTGTTACATTCTTGGTTTAATTTACTCATATGCCAATTGACAATTGTTTTGGAATTAGGTTTGTTATTATTATACATGAGTGGTTGGGACTTGGGATTATGAAACTGTTTTGTCCATTGAATCTAAATCTTGTGTTAAAAAAAAATACGATAAGAATATTTATAAAAAATTGTGAAATGACGACATATATATGTATACATTTTATCTTAAGATTATTAAAAATGTAAATTTCAAGAAAAAAATGTATACAAATTTAGTACTTAGGATTATATACTTTTGATAATATTGAGAATGTACACTACCAAAAAAGTGAGCTGTGAAGTGAAAAAATAAATATACAATTTGGAAAGAACTTGAAAAAGAAAAAGCATCGGAATGAGTATGAATATAGGAATGAAAAAAATTCTCAAATAGGCAATTATGAAGTATTTATTAGCAGGAAAAGAAAATCTAAATAAGAAATATCAAACATTAAATTTATCGATTAAATGTACAAGTTGTTGTTCTTCATAGATATACTCAAAGGTGGCATTTTGTAGGCGATGGATAAAGTTTAATTGTTTATTGCAATCTTCGATAATAGTATTAAATTATGTTCAAACTCAATAATTAATTTAAATATTAGTGGCTATTTATCTTCATGCTATATATATCATACTAGCATCCCACATTCTACGCAAACTAAAGAGTCATAAAGAGAGAAAATAATTATTTGTACCCAAAAACAAAAGAAACATGTTAGCTTTATCTCCTTCGTTTTTTCCAACAAGTATTGGATATTTTCCCATGGAAGAATATGCCCTAGGGTTTGAAGATCAAAACTATTTCTCTAGAGACAATAATTATAACATCGATACTGGGGCTGCGAATTATTTGGCTCAGTCAACGTTTCTCGACTTGCTGCCAGTTCCTCTGCCATCCGATCAGCACGTGCGAGCTGATCGGATCGATCGATCGGCCACGCCTTCGACGGCCACAGCCGTTAGCGGTGATCATCTTGGCATCAAGAAGCTCAATCACAATGCCAGTGAGCGAGATCGTCGCAAGAAGATGAATCAGTTGTACTCTTCTCTCCGGAAACTTCTTCCAGCTTCGGATTTTAAGGTACTATATTTTAACCTCTATAATATTATTATACAAAATCTATCATCGCTAAAAACGGACAGCAAATATCAGCTTATACCGATAATTGTTAGCCGGAATCAAGGAAGCCTTGAAATCTTCATATGGGTTGGTTCGTTCGAACAATATATGAGAACCGAAAGAGCTCTGTTATTTTACCATAACCACCAATCAACTTAACATTTTTTTTAATAGCAAAAAAATGAGGTGATCTTGTGATTCCGTCAATGTTTATTTATTAGCGTAGCCCTCACTTGCGAAGGAGGAAAATCGTGGTAAAACAAAGACCTATAGGACTTAAAATATACGAACTATCTCGAGAAATCCATTATCACAATTCACTTTTATATCCGAATTCGAGCTATTCGTATACATCATTAAAATATATTATTAACAAAATAAGATACACTTTTTGCAGAAGAAACTAAGTATCCCAGCCACAGTTTCACAAGTGCTGAAATACATACCGGAGTTACAAAGAGAAGTTGAAGGGTTAGGTCAGAAGAGAGAAGAGCTCTTGTCAAAGCTCGGCATTATAAGGAAACAAAGGAATATTAATGGTATCCAAGTGAAGCAAGAACTCCATTGTCATGATCATAACACTCAAGTGATTGCCAAATCTCGAGCATCATTGTTAGCATCATCCTTCTCAGCGAAACAGCTTAGTGATAGCGAAGTTGCTCTTCAAATCTCCACAAATCATAACTTGGAAATGGTTCCATTCTCTGAAGTGCTGCACAATTTGGAAGAAGATGGCTTTTCGGTGCTCAACGCTTCTTCCTTTGAGTCCTTTGGTGGCAGGACATTCAATAGCTTGCATCTTAAGGTATTAATACCTTTTCTAAATTTTCTGAGCAAATTTTATTGCGATGTAAGAGCAAAATGAAAAGAAAAAAAATTGTCATGCAAGCACTTATTCGATGCGCCGAACTAGTGTTTGCATGATGATTTTGCGAAAACCAATGTGGGAATGCTTAATGGCGGAACTGAGATTTAGACTTAGGGGCGTTTTATTCAATTTTTTTATTAAAATAAAGAGGGACATCTTGCAATTTAAAAAACTTAGCACTAATCCCTCGACTCATTCACATTGTTCCGCCATTACAAATTTGCATATTTTTACTTTGCACAATAATTTTTGGGGAATTTTCAAAACTTTCATATTTTTACTTTACACGACGATAACTTTCGTGTATAAGTGACTATTAGTAGTAGTGGAAACACGGTGATTGTCCGTTGATTATAAATATTAGCTTTGTGATTAATATTTGTGTATATTTTATAGCAGGTGGGGGCATCATATAGATGGGAATATTGTGGGTCATCGCCGGAAGCTTATAGCGCCTCTATGCAGCATTTCGGAGTTGTTCTCTAATATATAATTTGATTTTCTATGTATAAATAGACTTTGGAGAGTTTCAACTTTACAAACTTGCGGATTAATTATGAGTTATAGAGAAAATTAAATAGACTTTTAGCTCTCAATCGTTTGATCGTTAAATTAACTTATTTAATTTATGTTTGTATGTTTATCATCTACCTAATAATCAAAGATATACCGTTAATCTAATGATATTATTGCCGATCATGTCAATCTCGACGAAGTAGTTATAACTTTATGACTCAATAAGACATATAGTTGGTTTGAATTTGTAACCCCTACTCTTGAAATTTTAAGGTTCAAACTCTAATGATACTAAAAACAAATTAACAAAAAACTCACCAATTCAAAAATAAGAAAATGTATAATCACTTTTATTTACTTATTTGAAAGTGAATATATAAAATAAATAAATAAAAACGTTATAGGTAATTTTTTAGAGTTATATAACTTGATTTTTATTCTATTAAAATAATTATAGCTAATCGTAACATAAACAAACCAAAAAAAGTTTAAGCTAAAAAAATTAAGATACAAATCATAGAGAGAAATGAAGTGAGAGAAATTAATCTAAGAAAAGAAGTTAGAATTCAAGATTAGAATTAGAAAATATTATATACATTTGACGCAAAGGCAACGAGATTCTGGGACGTTTTAACCCAACATCAAATTAGTCGTCACGGTGGTCTCAAGTTTTCATAAATTCTAAGGTTTTTTAGCAGTGAATTAAAAATGTTTTCTAAAATATATATTTTTTAATGTAATTATCAGATTATAGAACACATCCCTCTCTATTATAGTAGGTGTAAGCTAAAAAAATATTATTGATTAAAATGGATGGTCACTTAGTAACAAGTTTATCAATAATTGTTTCACAAAATTTACCAATTTATTAAAAATAAAATTTATCGATTAATTTTTTCCAAAATAGTAATATTACTAATATAAGTTCGAAATTAAAACTACCATGTTTTGCAAATTATTAAGAGTTAAAAGTGCATTTTTTTCGCAATGCATGTGTGACTGATCTTAATAAGTCGATCCACTATACTAATAATTCTATTTAAGCAACATAATTACATCCTTAATTAAACCATCAAATTTTAAAATATCGTACCAATAAAATTAATTCTGCATGTTCCTTTTATGAATGCGAATTCGTTACCGTACAACTTGATGAGGAAGTCCATCCAACCACAGATTCTCCGTATAATTAATAAATTATATGTATATATATATAGGATTAGTTGGTATTGAATCACGTACTTGAGTACATATGGGACGGCACTTTGTGTCTAATAACTACACAACAAAGCGAATCTAATATTTTAATACCAAGTCAAGACTTAAGAGTGAATCCAATGATAATAATGTCAAGCTTATAATTATATATATATATATATATATATATATATAGAATGATTTAAATACAATTAAATTAATGATATGATGTAATGTTGGAGGAAGCAAGTATGGCACACGAAGAAGAGAACTTCCACGAGCGTTTTGAACAAAGGCACGTGTTTTGTCGTGGCTTTTTCACTCTCTTGAGTAGTCTCTTTCTAACGCAAATTAATTATAAATAAATAAAGGTTTTATGTGAGTAATATTAAAATAGTTAGGAAAAGGGTATGACCTCCACTTTCTGTAGATAATTAAAGTACTATAGTTCTCATTTTTTTTTTTTTGTCATTTTAGTGTTTTATGTGTATGCTTTCTTTTTAAAAATATATATAAATATATATATATACATATATACATATATATTCAGTGATTTAGCTTCCTCAGTGATGTCGGAGAATAAGTTTGGTTTGCAAAGTAGGTTATAATATTATAAGCTGTGTGTCAAAACATAAATCATATCAAAATTCTATCCACTTGATAGAGTTAGTTATTTATCTATACATATATAACAATAGGAAAGTTCCTATATATATATATATATATTTCTTCAGTGATTTAGCTTCCTCAGTGATATGGATGAACGATTTTTTTTTCTTTTTTCCTAATTAGTTTCTTTTTTTTTTTAGGGACTTTTTTTCCCCTAAGTTGAGTATATATATTTTAACTAATCAATAGAAATAGCCTTCGTTGATTCTCGACTGAAGTTACTTTGTGCATGTCCTAGTTTACATGTGTAAAATTATATTAATATAATAGAAGCAAAAAATAGTATTTCAGGTGAATTACTATATACATATATAGAAAGCCGCAAGTTGAAAAAAAAATAGTATAAACATGTAGCAAAATAAAAATTATATTAATCTAATAGAAACAAAAATGAGAAACTCTATTTAATACTTATTGATATTGTAAGGACTTTGAAATAAACAAAATAATAAGATAATAATTACCTTTGGATATTAACATATCATAATACTCTAAAATAGATTTATTTGTATGTATATCACAAGCTTAGAAATCTTTGACAACTATACTTACCGGTGAAAGATTTAAGAAACTAAAAAAAATGCACGTACATACACTAGTACATTACATGCTTTACGGCATGCTTAATTTAACGGTATCCTACTATGGGGTATCCTACTATGGGATGATTATCTTTTTTTCTTTTTGTCATTTGGTACAGTTTGGCTTCGTGTAAGTCCAAGCATAATTCTCTCTTTGAGAAAATAGTCAAATATACTATTTAAATTAGTAAAATTAGGAATCTGTTCATGAAGGAGCAGTTGGTAATTGCATGTTCAGTACAAATGGGACAGCACATCGTGTCTAATAACAACACAACAAAGCGAATCTAATATTTTATTACCAAGTTAAGAGTAAATCCAACAGATGATTAAGGCCTCTGAAAGCTTAATTAATATATAAATTATATGGTTTAAATACATTTAATTAATTAATGATATGATATGATGTTTGAGGAAAAGCAAGTATGGCACACGAAGAAGAGATGTTCCACACGCACTTGGGCAGCCAAAAACTTCGATGCGCACGCGTTTTCAACCGAGGCACGTGCTATTTTCATTCTCTATTTCTCACCACAAATTAATGCTAAACAAATTTATAGGAGATATAAGATATATATGAAGAGGAAATGACATCAAGTTTCTGTTGATAAGACCTAGTTTCGAATTATTAAATTGTACATGTCAATTCTTCGAAGTAGGTTTTTATCAGTGTTTATGATTTGCTTTTATATTTTAATTTGTATTTCAATGGTTAATCTGTCTTGGTGTTATCATGGGGAGCACAATTTTGAATGTTTAAACGACGCCAATAAATTCGGGATGATATAATGATAATAGTTTACTAAATCAGTAGATAGTCGGAATTTTTAGTAGCATATAGAAGTGCCTATCTAATTTCTTTTGAAGAAAAAAAATTAATATAAGGGATTTAAATAATTTTAATTAATAATAAAAGTATTTAAATTTAAAGTAAAATCGTATAAAAATAACAAACAATACTTTTTTAACCTTTTAATACAGTTGACCTATAATTTGAATATTTTTATCGATATTATGCTTTCTATAAATCTGATATATATATATATATATATTTATTAGTGTGTTTTGGTGCTTCTTAGTTTATCCGCTTTGACGTAGCTTTTGTGTGAGGGTTCAATCGGCTTGACTATTTCATGCTGTTTTTGTTGGCTCGATCATGTGAACTTATATAAGCCCTATTCATTTGTTTTAGGGCTAAATTTGTTGACCTATATAAGTCGTCTTTTGCTTATAATCTGATGAATTGAAAACCTAGACTTAATTAATCCAAATTGCGTTTTTTTAGAAAAAATAAAAAATAAAATTGAGCCTATTGCCAAATTCTAAAATCTTGCTCGAAAAGTTCTTCTAAGAGGCATTGGCATGCGAATCAAAATAGTCAGAGCTCGTTACGTTTTTTCCATTCCCTCAACGGTGTAATATTTTAGCTAATGCTTTATTGAATATATATTGTGAGAGGCATTTACACATCGAGGTGAAATAGCTATGGCTATTGAAAAGAAAAGGGAAAAAAAACAATATTTCTATACCTAGCTTAGAAAATGTCATCTTTATCTAAAAATAATAAGAAAAAGAGTAAGCAAACAACATAAAAAAATAATCTAAGCAAACATTATTTGGTGAATAGTGACAGATGTGCATGTCATGTGTTAGTATATATATGTCATGTAATCCTCAAAATTAATAAGCTAAAAGACTCATCATCAAGAGAGAAATTTTATACTAAACCCTAACAAAACATCCAACAATATGCTAGCTTTATCTCCTCCTTCGTTTCCAACAAGTATTGGATACTTTCCCTCGGAAGAATATGCCCTAGGGTTTGAAGATCATAACCATTTCTACAGAGACTATAGTTGTAACGATGATATAGGGGCTGCGATTTCATCGGCTTACTCGACATATCTCAACATCGTTCCTCCGCAGACCGATCGACAATTGCGAGCTGATCAAACCGATCGCTCTGCCACACCGTCGACGGCCACAGCCGTGAGCAGTGATCATCTCAACGTGGAGGTCAAGAAGCTCAATCACAATGCTAGCGAGCGAGATCGTCGCAAAAAGATTAGCCATTTGTACTCTTATCTCCGAAACCTCCTTCCTGCTTCAGATCATAAGGTATAACTAGTAAGAATCATATAGTATTATACTATAAATTTATATATATGTTATATGTATATATATGGGTATATTTCTAACAATTAAATTTGCAATATGGCAGAAAAAATTAAGCATTCCAGCGACAGTTTCACATGTGATAAAATACGTACCAGAATTACAAAGCGAAGTCAAAGGATTGGCTCAAAAGAGAGAAGAGCTTTTGTCAAAGATCAATATTTCAAGGAAACAATTGAAGCAAGAATGTTGTGATCAAAATCATATGAAGAACACATCTCGAGCGATCTCATTATCTTCTGCTTCAGCAAACCAACTCGGCAATGAAGAAGTCTCAATCCAGATCTCTTCATATATTTTGGATAAAATCCCATTATCTGAAACTTTACAAGCTTTGGAAGAAGATGGTTTTTCTGTGCTCAATGCCTCTTCCATGGAGTCCTTTGAAGGAAGGATCTTTCATAATTTACATCTCAAGGTAGCTTTCTTTTCTTTCTTTTTTTCTTTTTTTTTTCCAGTATATACTATAAACCCGAGTTTAGGGTTTAGGGTTTGGAAAACGACTTTCGATCGGGTACTTGTATATTTCCAAAACTCACACCTGTATCCGAATTTATACCCGGATTTGAAAAACAAAAAATGAATATTTTAAACCGGGCGTTTTCTGGCTTCGCGGTTTAAACCGGGCTTTCGGGTCTTTTTAATTTTATTTATAGTAATAGTGCATTATGATTAATTCTTTTGATCATAATATACACAGGTGGCTGAAACTCATGGTGTGGAATGTGGGTCTCTGGGAAGGAGGCTTGTGTCTATATGTGACAATAAGGAGTTGTTCTCTCAAACAACTTTGTGATTAGATTCAATAATGTAAAATAACTTTGGGTTTAATTATTGTTTACTAGGAAAATTTTGAAGAATACTACTTACTGTGACTTTTTATAAGCAACATGCTATGTAAATGCATGTGTTATTGTTAAATATGTTTGGCCACATGAAATCATACTCCACAATCCATACTTATCCTGATCAATTTCTAGAATGACATACCGTACTCGATATCATATTGTTTCCTTTTGGACTACCCGGATTTGTCATATGAATTCACTATATATCCTCAACGCCTTCCGTGGCCAGAGAAGCTCCTCCCCCGTCCAGAAGCACCCTTTTCAAATCGGAAACCCGAAGGGGAAACAACGGACCGAATGTTATCAAACGATGACCATCATACTTTACTTTATTCAGACGATAAGATAATGTAAAACTGTATATATCTTATTATGTCTTGCCCTTGTCGCTCAAATGGCCGATTTGAAAGAAAAGAAAATAGTTAACACTCCCGATAATAAATGTCACCAGAAATTCATATCGGTCATGTTGATACCCCGCAAAGAATACCGATCTCATTTATCCAAATATAGCCAAGATATATGAAATTACGTAATACATTAGTTTTAATATAGCCAATAAATTTTCAGCTAAAGTTGGAAATTCAATATTCACTTATTGGATTTAAAATGATAACATGGTGTTTTATTTTTATTTTTGAGGTTTATGAGGTAATTTAATTTATTTTATTTTATTTTTACTTACTATATTATTTTAATTGAGTCGATTGGTCCAACTCGAACGCTATTTTTGGATCGGACTCCGACATAACTTGATTAATGGGTTAGGTCTCATCTAACCCAATTATCTTTGAATCAACTGAGTTGATGAGTTTATAAGTCGAATAAAGACTGAATTCAATGAATTACTTTTGCAAACACACCACTACCCTAATTAATATATTTTACCCTACTTTCAAGGCTTTATAGAAGAATCATTAATTTTCCTTGAACATCCTCTCATTTGAGACCACCTCATATGTGTGAATTTATACTTAATCTCGTTTTTTTGGGACAGTTTCTGACCTACAAATGAAGTCTAAATAATTATCAAATGATGCAAAACCAACCTGAAAATGATGCAACTCGTTGTGGCCAACTATCATTATATATATATATATATATGTGTATAAAAGATACAGCGAAGATTGGGACTCACAGACCACGGATGGGCATGCCCGTTTACTATTTTCGTGGTCGTGGGCACTTTCAACCCGGCCATTGGCGGACGTAAGTTACGGTGTGGGGTGGTTGAAACCACCCCCAAAGTTTTGAAAATTGCACTAAAAGGACCAAAATACTATAAACTTCTTTACATAAACCACCCCCAAAAAATTAAATTTAATGGAAAAGAAAAATTAAACCCCCCCGGTCTCCGAATCCTGGTTCCGCCACTGAACCCGGCCGTATCCGGGATAGACTTGGACTCAAGTTTCCCATCTCGATAGGATGAACATGACAAATTCTCATTTGTACGTTTTAAAATTAAGCAGGGATAAATAACCCGCTCTCAAATATTTTTAATTAAAAAAACAACCCTAAGATTGTTTAACTTGGGCAGCTCGGGCTCACAATAGACGCAAGCACATGCCCCGTGCAAACGTGGATCAGACTAACCATAGGCGCGGGCCATCTACGGCCACCCAGTCTCAGCTAATTTATGATCTAAATAATATACATGATTCCTTTCACACTCGCATATACATTATAATATATATATATATACACAAGTAGACAAGATTGAAAGTGGCGAATGAAGATGAAGATATATGATGCGCATGGCACGAGACTTCGAGATTTTCCACGCGCACTTGCCATCAAAACCTACAATTGCATGTGTCGTGAACCAAAAGCCACATGCAACCACAAACAAGTATATATATGCAAAGAAAACATGACACCAACTTTCACCAAAATTTCATTACTATTATATCATTATCAACCAATTGTTTGGAAGGTTTTCAACCTCTTAATTACT
Organism: Parietaria judaica; assembly: GCA_954871525.1. Taxonomy (NCBI): domain Eukaryota; kingdom Viridiplantae; phylum Streptophyta; class Magnoliopsida; order Rosales; family Urticaceae; genus Parietaria; species Parietaria judaica. Next base: position 22,398,398 of record OX940865.1, on the reverse strand, counting down.
AAGTAAGAATAAAGAAATCATAGATTCTTATAAGGTAGATGCTAGCTAGTGACGGCTTTATCTTGATAGTTATATCCATATATATTCCCAATTTCTAATCAAACTAGAGAGTCATTACAAAGAGAGAAATCATTAGTTTGCTTAAACCCCACAAAACCATTCAACAAAATGCTTGCCTTATCTCCTCCTTTGTTTTCCACAAATATTGGATATTGGCCATTAGAGGAAGCCATGGGCTATGAAGGCCAAAACTATTTCTATAGAGGAAACACCAATACTAACTACATAGAGGCTGCGAATTCGTCGGCTCAGTCGACATATCTCAAAATTTCTTCGGCTCCGGCATTCGATCAGCAGCTATTCGGAGCTGATCGGAATGATCGCTCCGGCACACCGTCAACCGCCACAGCCGTGAGCAGTGAAAATGTTGGCATGGCCGTCAAAAAGCTCAACCACAATGCGAGCGAGCGAGACCGTCGAAAGACGATCAATCAATTGTACTCCTCTCTCCGTCGCCTCCTTCCCGCTTCGGATCACAAGGTAATAATCATTGATGATCCTTGTTTAGGGTTTTTTGTATTGGTGATCGCTAGCTAGTGACCCGCTCCGGACTTTGAAAAGCTTGATTTCTTCACTAAAGTTACTAATTTATAGAGATTCTAACAATTTGTATTTCACAAATAATTTCAGAAAAAAATGAGCATCCCAACGACTATTTCACGAGTGCTGAAATACATACCGGAGTTGCAAGAAGAAGTGGAAGGCTTAGCTCAAAAGAGGCAAGAGCTCTTGTCAAAGATCAACTCAAGGCAACAAGGGAGTCTCAAAGTGAAGCAAGAACTCAATTGCAATGACATAAAGAGCACTTCAAGGACAATATCATTGTCTTCTGTTTCGGGAAACCAACTAAACGACAGAGAAATTGCCCTTCAGATCTCATCATACAGGCAAGACAAAGTCCCATTGTCTCAGATGTTGCACAATTTGGAAGAAGATGGCCTTTTGCTGCTCAATGCCTCTTCCTTTGAGTCCCTTGGAGGAAGGGTGTTTCACAATTTACATCTTAAGGTACATAAAAGATAAAAAAATTTATATTCGTATAATGATAGAGTTTGTGACCCGAATCTGTTTTCTTGGTTAACCTGTTTCATAGCTTTAAAATTAAGGTTTTATCGTAATTGACGCCTTAGGGTTAATTATTCTTAGCCGTCATATTCACTCACTCTTTTGTCTCTTTTCTCTATTTATTTTTTTTTTCAATCGAAGTAGATTCTATCAATTTATTGGTATAATGATAGAATTTGGGACCCAAATCTGTTTTCTTAGTTAGCCTTTTTCGTAGCTTCCCGGTGTGACGTTATACTTATCAAATTATGATTTTATTGTAATTGGCGATAAGTGTAGGGGTTATTATATAACTTAAACCTCATATAATTTCTACCCACTTCTTCTATTATAAAAACTTTTCGATTAAAGGTAGATTCTTCTGCTTTGGTCGTAATTTTCTTCTCAAATTATATTTCTACGAATTCTTGAGTCGATATCTCTCTATTACTACTTCCATTGCTATTTTTTCTTTTGATGTAATCTTATGGTACAATATTGATTTGTGCAGGTTGATGGATCTTATAGCTTGGAATATTGTGGTTCTTTGGGAGAAAAGCTTATGTCTTTGTGCGATAACGGAATTGTTTCTATGAGATAATTGTAATTTCAATTATAAATATCAAAGTGATAGGGTTGGAATTGACTCTTCATTTGAAAGTCATGTGATAATCAAGCACGCCTTACTTTCCAATCATAAGAGAAGATATATAGAATTATATAGCGATTTGTCAACTATAAATTTTTGGCCCTTAAAAATTATTCCATCACGCTATGTTTATTATAATCAACAAGTTATGTATTATATAGTTTCTCTTTGTTGATACATTGAATATATATATATATATATATATATGGTCGATGAGCATCTCATTTAATTGGAACTCGGCAACATTAGTATACTATATATTAGCAGGTATATATAGACGTATTATATACGTTGTTCAATGTATTTATCAAGGAACATATATTTAAAATATTATTTTCTAAAACCCTCAATTAGTCTTCATAATAGTAATACTATAAAAAAAAAGTTAAAAAAATCTTGAAATGTTACTTATATTTTAATCTTCACAATACAATTACAACCTAATCATATCAATTATAAAAATAATTGCGTAACTTTAAATACAATATTAGATAAAAATATTCAAATACACAAATTTGGTATGAACACGAAATCTATAATCTATTGAAGTGATGGTTTTACCGTTTAGTATTACAAGAATAAATATTTTATAAAAGTCGTGATATTCATTTGAGAAAATAAAAAAATAAGATTGATATTTGGAATCAAACTTTCATTTTTTTCATTCATGCAAGTTTGTAACATTCACAAATTAACTAGATTTTCCCGCATTAATTAATTTAGAAAACTAAAAATTCCATTTCCCGATCTTGTGCATTTCAAATGTATAGAATCCCACCGAATAGTAATGAAGTTATGAAGTATTTTAGGACAAGCATCGTGTGTATAAGTCTCACTTTTGATCCTTGTTGTTTTGGGGTAATTATGTCGAGATCTCACCGTCACTACTACAAAAAGTAGTTTACATGACATGACGGACTTCAACCGTTGTATAAGGTTTGAATAACATTTTAAATCTGCCGTGTAAACGCATGTCATTAGCTTACACGACACTTTGCATCTACTTGTCATGTAAAACTCTTAATATGACATTCAAAAACTGTCTTTTGGGAAGTCGAAAAAGGTGTTAGCCGCGCGGCTAACCCGAGGTTAGCAGCGGCTAGTAATGATCATATAACACGATTGTTTATCAAATGACAGTTTAAAGCTTTCATATAAGAAGTGAAAGAAAGGATTTAGCCCTGCGGCTAACCCGAAGTTGTTACGGCTCAACCTTAAAAAGGCGTGGCTATAGCTAATATATCAAACAATAGTATATTTAAACGACAGAAAATAATTATGTTGCCTACGTGGCCGCGGCTAGCTTCTAGCAAGCCATGGTGGACATCTATTTTGGTCTAATTTTTCACATCGGTGCTTGCATTGAGTGTCAATTTGAATATAATTTTCTTTTTAATTTGAATATAAATTACAAAAAGAAATTTATCAATAAAATGGTATGGTTTCATAGAACATGTACGTTTATCATCATTTTAATATGTATATTTTCTAACATCAATTGGTCATCTCAATAATAATAAACAAATGAACAACTCAAAAACACTATAATAATTCAGATTTTATAATTAGGCATTCATGCCCTTAATGAATGGACATGAACGGTCTAAGGTACACGAACAAGAGACTGTCATCACCAAAAGTTAATATCCTGCATAAACCAAAAAATAAAATAAAATTTAGAGCGTATATAAATAAATCAAGAATAACATTTTAAATGTGTCAAACATATATTATTTACCTGAAGATGTAAAGTACAGAAGATTCTGTCTCCGAAGGATTCATGAGAAGTGGCGTTTAGCAACGACAAGCCGTCTTCTTGAAGATCAAGCAAGATGTGCGACAATGGCGTCTCTTGAGCCTTGAATGTCCAAATGTGAAGAACTACTTCTCTGTCGTTTAGTCTGTTTTCCGACACGACCGACAAAGCGCGCCACGCCGAGCTCTTCTTGTGCTTGTCTTGGCAAATCAAGTCAACTTTTTTCCAAACCCTAGACAAGAGCTCTTCTTTCTTCTTGATCAGGGCCTGAACTTGCCTTTGCAGCTCCGGGACGTACCTAAGTGCCCGTGAAACCGTCGCCGGATTGCTAAGCTTTTTCTGAGGAAAAAATAGGATCACGATCAGATGAAAAGCTCAAAATTCAAAACCCTAGATCCTGATCAAAGCAAATTTTGTAAAACATACGGAAGAAAGTAGTACCATTTGATCCGTGGCCGGAAGGAGCGATCGGAGCGAGGAGTACAAAGAATTGAGCTTCCGGCGACGATCACGTTCGCTAGCGTTGTGATTGAGCTTCTTCACAACCGTGGGGTCACCGCCAGTAATGTCGGTGCTCGAAGGAGGAGATTGATCTCGATCTTCAAAGATCTTCGGGTGTTCGTAATAGAGATGAGAAAACGCCGCTGACTCGGTGCAATCGTCGAATATGGCGGCTTTAATGTTGCATAGCTGCTTCTGGTCATAGTCTTGGAAGGCCATTCCAATGGCTGGAACTGAAGATGAAGAGTACAAAGCCAACATGTTGTATAATGTAAGACTCGTAATACAACAAGATTAATAATTGGTTTACTCAGTTTGATGAACAAATTATGAAAGGGAGACAATGACTTATATATACACGCTGAGTTTTGTGGTCGACATGTGTACGATTATTTTAATCGATGTCTCATATATAATATTGATGAGTTGAATTTTACAAAGGAAGAAAAAACATAGTAGTTAAATTATAGGAAATTTTTTGAAGAAAATATATTTTGTAGCGGCTTTTGTGCAATACGCGAGGAGCTTCTCCCGGTAAAGCGGATTCATCATACACCATGCACTATTATAACCGATTCAAGCGGGACGATTCTCCTCTTCCGGCGAAATTTTATACTGATGTGGAAGAGAGCTTCCTTTGTTGAAGAACCCGTTGATCTGAATTTAAATTGTGACTTAACAATATTTAATTTCATTAGATGGAATCCGGATAATGAGTTGTGTTGTTTGATTATTCATAAAAAAAAAATGTCTACTTTTCTAATATTAAAAAATATAAATAAAATTGTCTACCATAAAGCTCATTAATTGATCATTAGTAGGGGTACTTATGCCATATATATATTTACATATAATCAATGTCAAAAGGCAAACTAATTTGTTTATTAATTCTAAAGATACGCGATCTCTACATATCGATAATGTATATATTTTATATATACTCTATAGTACAAATAAAGGAATATACCATCTTTTTTTCTTTCTTACAAAGATACCAAGAACTTTTCTAGCTTTTTCTTAATTTCTAGAACCAAAGAGCTTGAACTGAACTAGTTGACTATCGATCATTAGATTTTTTTTAAGATAAAACATCATAGTATAACGCGTTTTCTTTCAGGAAATAATAAAAATCTTTAGTCAACAATATATAATAGATATATTTTCAGATGATCACCATAAATGGAGTTGACAAATTATGTTTTCAAATAATACTATATTTAATTTATAGACGTGATTATGTTATCAATCATTTTAATTAGCTCATTCGAGCACGTTAACCGCTAATAATTAGACAGAGTTTATACGATCTACTATAGTATATTTAGCTGCTCTACGTATACGCGGAAGAAGTGCCATAAAACTAAGGAAAATAAAATACAAACAATTATTCTAAAATATAGGTAATCATTATACTTGAGCGTTATGTTATAACGTATAAGTAAGTATATATATACTACATTATTAAATAATAATAAAAAAAGATTGTGGATAATCGACGATTATCGGTCTTACCGATGTTTACCGATAAATAATTCACTACACTAGTTGTCGTTTTGGTAACTTATCGCCGATAATCGAGGAAAAAGATAAATCCTTTTCCAACGGATTATCGGAAAATGCAGTGTAAAAAAGAGGGACTTTTCGGTCAATTAAAAAAATAATATTGGGTGGTATAAATGTGATTTTTTCGAGGATTTTCGGGTTCAAACCCTACTTCTCGCCATTTTCGCCGCCTCCAAGCAACTTCTTGGTGATTTTCGCGATTAAAAAATAAATCCGAAAATTATATGAATGTTTTGAATTTAAAATTTGAATTATACAAAAAAATGTTTGGTTTTGGTTGTTACCATATTAATAGCTATTTCAATTAATAGCAATATTTTCAATTAATGAAAATAAATGAATTTTTTAATTTTATTAAAACATGAGGGCGATAATGTAATTGGTATTTCATTTTAATGGTTAATTGGCTAGTTTACAAAATTAACCAAAGTTTAACTATTTTGTTAAATACACTTTTAAATTTAGCTATTTCTCCAAAGCGCCCTAAAATATGTAGGGCGTTAGTTTTTATGTCATTTTAAATTAGTATAATCTAGATCATGTTGTAGAGATTTTTTTTACTATTTATTTTATAGTTTAATAATTTACTAATAACTGTTGGGAATCATCCAATACGAGATCAGGACTCAAAACAAGAGGGGGAGGGTAGTAATGTGATTTTGCATGACTTAGGTCACTGGCGGAACCAGGAATTTCATCTCTCGGGAGGGTTAAATTTAATTTAAATATATATTCTGTTTCTCTACGCGTTAATAAATTAAAAAACTAGTCACTAATTGATCACACGTGTATATGAAATTGCAGCAAATAATTTAATATATAAATTGACTATTTATCTATTACTTTATTATTTAAAATAATAAACTTGAACCCTTTAGTTGCGTAGTACTCCGAACCATGGTTTTAAATATCGATATCGTTTCGCACTCTCCATTTTACGGATATATCGCTTGCCGATGGATAAATCCGAAGAAAAATATATATCGCTTGCCAATAATATCGCATTACTTCACGGATATATCGCTTGCCGATCGAAATATCGACGGACATTTCGGAAAATATTATAAGTATTTCAATTATATATTTATATATATAATAGATAGTTTATATATTACCTATTTAATAAATAAAACACATTCATAAATCATAATATTATGAAAACACATAATATTACAAAAAGTCACAAACATAGAATATAACATAATGTCTGTTAGTTCCAAATATTTTGGAACTTATGCCACAAAGCACACTCAAATAAGTATAAGCACACTTTTGCACAAGGAAAACGTCACAAGCACACTTTTTGTATATGAATAAAGTATATATATATATAATAGTGTGCTCTGAATAAAGCAAGGAGATTTTAGTGAGAGAGGTGTCGAATTATATTGTATTGCTGGAGTGAATTGATACAACCAAGGCTTAAAATGTCGCTTGCCGATGTCGTTTCGCATTTTCTGTTTTATGGATATATCGCTTGCCGATGGGTATGTCGATGAGCAAATTGTAAAAAAAAAAAAAAAATGCCGCATGCCGCATATACCGCATTTTTCGCATGGGCATACCGCATGCCGATGGGGTTTTCGACGGATATTTTGTAAAAAATATTTGAGTATTTAAGCAAGATATTTATATAGGTTCAAAACTACATATTTAATAAATACAAGACATAATTATATACAACAAAACACAGTTGTAACTTAAATATTTAGGTGAAATGTATAATATTAAGTCACTTTATTACTTGAAGTGTATAATATTAAGTCAATTATTATGTAAAGTAAATATATGTATGTTAATTAAGTGTGTAATATTAAGTGAATATGCATGTTAATTGTATATATGTATGTTAACAAATTTAATATTAGTTGAAGTGTATAATATTAAATGAATATGAATATTAAGTGTATATGTATGTTAGATGAATTTAATATGTATGTTAAGTGTATAATACTATTTGAAGTGTATAATATTAGTAAGTTAATTGTTTTTGCCGAAAGTTTAATCGGTATTTTTGCCGAAATTTATCAAAAATATGATTTTTCGCAAAATTCCAACCATTTTTCGCAATTTTTACTCACAAAAACGAAAAACGATATTCCATCCACCTGCTCATGCGAATTTCGCGAAAAATGGTAAAAAACCAGCGAAACGAAAAGGTTTTCCTTTCGCATATCCTCGAGAAACGAAAACCGGTCGACATTTCCATGGAAAATCGCGAAATTTAACACCTTGGATACAACTACTTGCTGGCCTTTTGTAGCTAGAGAAAATCCACTAAAATTACTATAATGCCCATACTTGATAGCCAAGCAAGAAAAAAACGTCATCACTTATCTAAGCAAAGTTGCAACTTGCTAGGATAAGGTCAGAGTTCAAGTTTATCCCCTTCAATGTCAAGTGTCAACGTAACATAGAACAATCAAGTAGGCATTATAATAAAGTCTTAAAGTACGAAATACAAACATAACTACAAACATAGAGTACGAACTAGAAATATGAACATTATAGTCCAAAACCGTAACAAATGATTATCATCATGTTTAACATAGAAATTGAAAATTTAACAAACCATAAACATAAAACGTAAATCTCGAGCATACCTTGCGATTTTCCCCTAAAAATATTCACAAACCCTAAAAATACTAATTTCCCCCAAATCATCAAGCAAATTCGCAAATAGCCAAAATAACATGAAACAAATGAAATTTCCATAGACATACCTTGCGATTTTGACCAAAAACATGCGAAATATGGGAAGATTTGTGCTCCCGCTCGTGAAATTCGACGGAGAAGAGAGATACACCGATAGCTAGTCGCGAAATAAGAGAAAGGAGGATTCTGAAACTAGGATTTTTTGGAATATCAAGCACTTTATCGAGATTTGTAGGCTTAAACGAAAAAGATATTTTTCCGGAGGATCGAAGGACATATCGCGATAAATCCGAAAACGACAACGATTTATTTGGAATATCGTACCGCATATCTCATTTTAGCGGCATGTCGTGGATATATCGACGATATGCCCCGATATTTAAAACTATGTTCCGAACAACAGATAAAATTTTTAAGAAATTAATTTAGGCGTGTGGACGTCTACATTAAGATAGCAACTTTACCTTTGTAATTGAAAAACATAGAAGAAAATGATTTTTAAAATATTACTTCTCTTGAAATGTTGAGTTTAATGATCTATGTGTGTTCGTTTGCAAGTGATTATTAAAGTGTTCATGACCCATATTTTATAAAGTAGATAACAGGAATATTGAAATTGATCGCTTCGTGGTATGTATTTGTGGACTTTGAGTATATTTGCCGTTATTTTGTTTTACTGAAAACCAATTATAGCTCTGTTTATTTTGAGTAAGTTTGCCATAATTATTCATATTTACACAAAAATTATTTTCTTAATTTTGATTATTATAAATAAAAAGTACCCTCATTTTCTTGTATTATGTTTTGCGCATTTAATGACAAATATATATATATATATATATATTCTGATTATTTTACTTTTATTAGCATCCAATATTATCCCGTAATTAATGTAACTAAATCTTATAAAATCTTATAACATAGAATTATAATTACGTATTACTTCGTGCGGCCCTTCGCAATCCCCAAAGTCTCAAAATTCGTCACTCTAATCATATGACTCATATCATTGATAAATATTTTTTAAATTTAACCAAAAATAAATAAACATTTACGGATAAAGAGCATTTGATATAATTGAAATTTCAGGGGACCAAATTGATTAAAAAAAATATTTGAAGGGCGACTTAATACAAAGTGAAATTTGGTAAAGAAATTTGATACACATAATATTGTTTAGGGGGTATTAGAATATGAGAATCTACATATAAAATTGTAAAAACTATATCGGAGAAAAACAAAGAAATTAATTAATTATGATGACGATGCACTCCTCAAAACATGATAAATTGATATAGAAATGAACTAGGTGGATTTATACAAGCTTTAATATTATAATTCACGTGGTTTGTTGGATCCAAGCGAGTGTCTTATGAACATTTTCAGCTCTAAGCTCGTGGAGGCTCGTGCTTCCCTCACTCAATTTTTTAATGAAAACTTAATTAAATCAATTAATTATTAATTAGCTTATTCTAAGGTATCGTTGTCATACGTTTCTTAATATCATAAGACATTGACAACGACACATCTTTAATTTACTCTTGAAAATAAAATATAAATACTCAAGTGAAGAAATAGTAATTTGAGAGGTTCATCAGAAATTTTTGCTGAATTCCAATTATCATCACATCCAATCCCAATAGAATATAATATTAATTTCGATGTTAAGTTTCCTTTACCTCTATACAAATAGCAAAAAATTATTAATGATATAAAGATGCCGAAAAAAAATAGTTTAATTTTAAATCAACAAAGTAATCTAGTCATAACCATTTTAGAAGGTAAAATTAAAGTAATAATATTCAGAAAATATATATTAAAATTGGTAAACAATAACGACTTACGCCCGGTATATGATTTCTAAATGTGCCCTCCCTTACCGGTTTCGTTCCAGTTTACTTGTCCGATGATGCGAGTATGTTTATGAAAATTTATGATGTTGTAATTTTGGAAACAGTGGCGTATTATCTTATAAATAAATATAAATAATGGATTAAATTGTGAAATTTTGTAGTTTGCTTTTTGTTCTTGACAAGCAACATCAAACTTTATTGATAGAACATTCCTTTACTTGATTCCTAGATCCCATAATAAATTATCTTTATACTTATATATATGTATAACAGAAAATAAATAATATTTTTTTAAATAACGTTAATGTAGTTGCGTATGTCATAGTTGTTTTGCACAAATATGTTTATAGCATACAATAAACAAATATCATCTATGATCTATCTGCCACAATTTTATATATATTGGCGACTTAAAAAGCAAATAAATTTGGCAGGTTAATTAGTTCACAATCAATGATGTGCTTATGATTCAAATTAACTATATAATGAGCTAAGTAAAAAAAAAAAAAAAAAGAGTCGTAACTCAAGCCCCATGAACTATTCTTGTTTTAACTCATCTTTAAACAACACTAATTAATATAAAAATTTGCGAGAGCTTGGGGTAAACCCAATTACTCATAATTTTGATTTTCTTACCATAATGCTAAAGGAAATTTGTTATTGGAAATTGAAGGTGAACAATTTTTTTGACAGAGCGGTTTTTCTTTCCAACGAATTAAAGTCTTTTGTTTAGTTCAGTGACAACACCTCCTCAAATCTTAATGTTCCATCTTTTCATGTGGAAGCGCAATACGGACGCGGCATATGGAGAGGAAAACAATGTCTACGGGTTGGGGTTGCATCCGTGACGGCGAAGGAAGATTTGTGGTGGCCATGTGCCGAGAATAATTGCTCGATTCGTGCACCGGAGCTTGCTGCGATTTGAGAATGGCTCTTCCTAATAAAGTGGCTTCATCATGTACCATTCGCGATTGTAACCAACTCAAAAGAGGGCGGTCCAGTTCCTCCGGCGGAAATCTTATATTGTGATTTGACATTTTTCAAAATGACTGAGAAATAGTGTTGCCCATCACTTAGCTTCTCTATATTTCAAATCTTTTTTACTTATAAACTAATGAGGCTTTTCTTTTCTAGTATTCAGATTTGGTTTTTAAGAAATGAGCTATGTATATATTGTTATCGATAGCATTGTTGTCACCTGAACCATATATATATATATATATATATATATATATATATATATATATTGTCGGGGACATATCCTATACATAGGACCGTACTTAAGTTTAGCCCAGACTTCGGATGAATAGTTTGGGAATCTCCTCCGAGGAAAATGATGGCGCCAACCCAGTGATGGAGTCAACCATGCACGTGGACTCCATGGGACGGGCTTACGCTGAAAATACGCTTAACGATATTCAAAATTAATATGAAAGTTGGTACGGCCGTGGTTTGAAAGTTTATTTAAACGTCGTAGAGAGTTTGAGCCCCACACTCAAAGTTCAATTAAAGTATTTATATATGATTATATGTGTTTATTATAGCGTTGAATCTAAGGTGGTAGCTTGAATTGGTAGCACGACAAGAAACGCGTTTCCGTACTTGAATGAATTACATTTTCTTTATTTCTGTTTTTATAAGCATGTAATCGAATTTATCGATTAGTGATAACATTTATCAAATTCGACCTTGAAACCCTAGTAGTACAGGTGTATTTATATGTAGTACATCTTCTAAATATTTGGAGAAGTGATCAACCTCCGTCATGGTATGATGAAGAATCAATTTACATTAATTTGAGTATATTTTATCGTATAACTTTTATTGATGTGGATAGAAAGGGAAGTTTGTATCAAGTGAAATCGGTCATGACAAGTATATCAACATAGAGTAAAACGCCCAAATCACCAAACACGCACATAACTAAAAGACAAGTGAACACGCGATATTTGGTAACGCAGTTCGTGAACCCTTCGTGGGAACCTACTCTGCGGGGCACTGACCCAGATACTTTATTCCAATGGAAAATATTCAAAAATGTTACACGGTTATACAGGATACTTATATGAGTTTCACAAGGGAATAGACAACTCCCCATCAAGACCAGGCGCAACTGGTGATCCAACTCCAGGGAAAAAGCGAGCACTCCTCTACCGGAAACGGCCTTGGATGCTTCAACCGTCGAACAGTCGGTCGTCATTCCTCGATTGAGATCGCAAGACCCTCCAGGTTTATTTGAGCTGATTTTTACATTTTCATGTGCTAGTTGATAACCACAACCAGCAAAGGTTAAATAGCCGGTCAAATTGGTTTCCAAAAAAGGCAATAAAGGCTCCATGATCTTGGGTGATTGAAGGGAAAATTGGCAATCTTCAATCACAACTATTCAAGGGGCTGATGTTGCAAACCACTCATTGATTATGTAGATTCATGATTAAGATCGTGGTGATGACTATGAAGATCTTGAACATTAACTCTGATGAAGATTCTGGTCATTAACTCCGTTGTTGCTTTGACACTTGTTCCGACAACTCCTGTGACAGCCTTATCCAGTCCGAAAATGGCAATCAAATCTCCAGAAATAAATGACCTCCATGAATGCGATAATATCTCCCAACAGCTAAGATATCACGTCAAGTTATGCCTATTGACTTTATTATGATTGCATAGATCTTCTTGATGATTGAGCCACATCTTTTGCACGAGTCATATATGGAAAGTCTTTCACATCACCTGTTGTTACACATGATGACAAAACCGAACACAAATTGCGGAATACAATGCAATGTTCTTACATCAAGTAGATTCGATCTCATATCACCGACCGATCAATAATATTTCATGATAATCAAGTGGATTGGATACAAAGGGAAGTTCTTAATTAATGTGTTTCGTTGTCGTTAACATTATCTTGCTAAGTTATTTTTGTTGATTAGTGTTAGGGGTGAAACCGGTACCGATAATCGGTAAATTAGTATTTTTTGGTATTGGTATTGAATAATCGAGATTTTGTTTTTTGGTATTGGTATTGGTATCGGTTCTAAAATTTATTGGTTTTTTATCAAACCGATACCGAGACCGAGACCGAGAAAAAATAAACAAAAACCGATAAATAAACCGAGACATAAACCGAGAACAACCCGGGGAAAAATCCAAAAATAATACAAAATACCATGTCCGAAATATAAAAATACATGTCTAATACATAAAAACATCAAACATAATTAAAACATGTCATTTCTTTTTCTTTGATTTTGGTTTCGCCTTCTCTTTTTTCTTTGATTTCGCCTCGTCTTTTTTCTTGGCCATGTTACTAATACCACCGGTAAGAGCGGAGGGGACGGAAGTTGAAACGGGAACTTCGAAGTTTTCTTCTACAATAAAAAATTAAAAGAAACTTTCATTTAACAAATATAAAAGCATAATTATTACATATATATTATATTCAACGTTACAAACCTATTTGCATTGTAATATAAAATCTGTTATATTATAAAAAAACGACATGTAGTATAATAAAAAACGACATGTAGTTCAAAACCGAAACCGATACCGATATTCGAGAAATTTGGTATCAGTATCGTTTCTCGGTATCGGTATCGGTTTCCGATACCGATAAGTATCGGTTCTCGGTTTTAAACTAAATTTATCAGTTTTTTTTAAAAACCGATCCGAGATCGATACCGATACCGAGACGATACCGATAAACGGTGACAAAATTTTCACCCCTAATTAGTGTATATGAATTACTTTGATTATCTGCATGGACAAAACATGGCGCAACTTTATTACGTACAAATAAATTTAAATATATTAAGGATAAACAAATTAGTTATGGGTAAACTGCGGCTAAAATACCCAATGTTTCATTTATTTTTAATTATATACCTAAAGTTTTTTTTTGGTGGCTATAATACCCAAAGTTTATTCTGTTAACGCCAAATGTACCCACCGTTAAATCTCTGTTATTTCGCCCGCGTGGCATATATTATAAGGGTAAACTGCGGCTAAAATACCCAATGTTTCCATTTTTTTAATTATGTACCCAAAGTTTTTTTTTGGTGGCTGTAATACCCAAAGTTTATTCCGTTAACGCCAAACATACCCACCGGCATATCCATCGATTTACCTATGAGATACCAATCGACAAGCAATATATCCATAAAATGAAAAGTGCAAAACGACATCGGCAAACGGTATTTAAAACCTTGAAGTAGATAATTTATATTTAACATTTACAAATTATATAATTTATAAAATGTAACATGTAAAATTCAATTATAACTATATAATAAAATATGTTAAAAAATATAATAAATAACATTCCATGTAAATATTCATAATTAATAGATTGAAATAACTTTATGCTAGATATATTATATATTACATTTATAAATTACATAATCTATAAAATGTGTATATAAATGTTATTTTTATAAATATTTATAAACAATATTATAAATTTTATATTAAACCCTAAACCCTATTAAAAAAAATATGTGCCACGCGGGCGAAATAACGGAAATTTAACGGTGGGTACATTTGGCATTAACAGAATAAACTTTGGGTATTATAGCCACCAAAAAAAAACTTTGGGTACATAATTAAAAAAAAATGAAACATTGGGTATTTTAGCCGCGGGAAAAATAACGGAGATTTAACGGTGGGTTCGTTTGGCGTTAACGGAATAAACTTTGGGTATTATAGCCACCAAAAAAAACTTTGGGTACATAATTAAAAAAATTTGAATCATTGGGTATTTTAGCCGTAATTTACCCATTAGTTATTAATAAAATAGTTATTACGTTTCATATGACACGTACTTCTTTTATCGTTTAATACATATTTGTGTAGCATCCCATTATTATAAAAAAGAAATGCATAGAAAATAAAATTGGTTATCTCATTAAAAAAAAAATACAACTCAAATACACTATATTTAATAATTGACCACTATGCACTCATATATAATTACACTCATGTCCTTAATAATTGGACATGAACAATGTATGTAAGGCTCAAAAAATAAAGAGATTGTCTTCACCAAAAGTTGAGATCCTGCATAAACCAAGCAAAAAATATATTAAAATATGAACATTTTATATGTTTTAATTTGAGATAACACATGGGAGACCTATAGAATAATATTATAGTGCATATTTTCATATATATTTTTATATATATGTATTATTACCTGAAGATGTAAAGTATAGAAGATTCGGTCTCCGAACGATTCATGAGAAGTGGCGTTTAGCAACGACAAGCCGTCTTCTTGAAGATCAAGCAAGATGTACGACAATGGCGTCTCTTGAGCCTTGAATGTCCAAATGTGAAGAACTACTTCTCCGTCGTTTAGTCTGTTTTCCGACACGACCGACAAAGCGCGCCACGCCGAGCTCTTCTTCTGCTTGTCTAGGCAAATCAAATTAACTTTTTTCCAAACCCTAGACAAGAGCTCTTCTTTCTTCTTGATCAGCGCCTGAACTTGCCTTTGCAGCTCCGGGACGTACCTCAGCGCCCGCGAAACCGTCGCTGGATTGCTAAGCTTTTTCTGAGAAAAAATGGATCACGATGATCAGATGAGAAGCTCAAAAGTCAAAATCAACCCTAGATCCTGATCAGAGCAAATTTTTTCAAACATACGGAAGAAATTAGTACCATTTGATCTGTGGCCGGAAGGAGCGATCGGAGCGAGGAGTACAAAGAGTTCAGCTTCCGGCGGCGATCGCGCTCGCTAGCGTTGTGATTGAGCTTCTTCGCCACCGTAGGGTCACCGCCAGTGATGCCGGTGCTCGACGGAGGAGATTGATCCCGATCTTCAGCGATCTTCAGGTACTCGTAATCGAGACGAGAAAACGCGGCCGACTCGGAAACATCGTCCAACGTGTTGTAAGAGGGCTGTTGTCTCTGCAGGTCATAGTCTTGGAAGGCCATTCCAATGGCTGGAACTGCAGACGAAGAGTACAGAGCCAACATGTTGTACTTGATGAAGTGAAATGGAAGAAATCTTGTTTGGTTACTAGCTACTGAACAACTGAAGCTAACATATATATGTATATATACACTGATTTTCATGATTATTTTAATTAGCGTTGAATTTCGCAAAGAAAAAGTTAAATAATGATGTTTAAATAAATTGGAAAGGCCCTTATAAATAATATGGATGTAAAGAGTGTGCCTGACACGAGAATTAAATAATATAATTTTATTCATAAGGTAATAATATAAAGCTTGTTAGACAAAAGGTCTTAGATTAGAACTCTATTAATAAAAGGACATATATTATACAGCCCTGATTTTCTTAAGGGACAGTTTGATCATATAAGTTTTTAAAAACTATTTATATTTAAATTGAGGCAGACTATTCTCAAATTTATCTTTAAGCAAAAAAGTTCAGGAACTCTACTTTTGTCAAATTGTACTATGCAATTCTAGTTTGAGAAGTTTATCTTTCAATTTTTTATTTTTTTTAATATGCCGGTGGCCTAATTCGAATAATATTTATGTGAATTTCATTTCTCAGATATTAAGAAAATTAAAGATATGTGATCCAAATGTCATGTAGGGAGAGTTTATCGGAAATAATAAAACCGCAAATATGCAACATATAATGTCAAATTTTTCATTTATTCATCAAGCTAAAGAAAACATATTCATTGTTGTACAATGACATAGAGCTCGGCCAAAGGAAGAGGAGAAACCGAGAAAGAAGTGATCCAAAAATGGAATCAAATCAGTTTAACACGGGAAGTAAATAATATAATTAAATAAAGCAAATAAGCGTAATAAAAACGGGAATTAAAAGCTCCAATCAGCCCCAAGATAGCGCCAATCAAGATCGTCAAAATCAGTGGTCTCATGCAATCCATGCACTTACGTCATCTCCGGCACATCGGCCCAAGCCTCCATCAAAATGCACCCGCTTTGTCGAAGTCATCAACTCCAGAGTGTTTCGTATCTTTCAAGAAGAAAATAGAGTAGTTGATGCATCATTTAGTTTTAAAGCTCAAAATTTGATTTCGCACACGGATTATATACACTTTTCTTTTGTAAACTATGACATTTTTCGAGAGAGAATTTTAGGTTTAGATAGTCTTCTTCTCTTTTATTTGGTGTGTAATTTTTATATTTTTATTTATATTATTTTAAGCCCCGGTTCTTTCTTTGTGTTTTTTGGGTACCAACATAATCGGGATTCGAGTTCACTTAGCGAGATTTCAGGTCTTCATCTTTACTTTAAAAAAAAAATCAAACATATATACCTGCTTGTGAAATTTTTTATTCATTATAGAGTTAAATTTATATTAGTCTCAAATATCAAGTAAACCTTGTATAGAAATATACATCAACAAGGTCATTAGTAGATAGAGAAAAATCGTTTATACGTATATAGTATATAATATAAATGTATAAACTTACGTATATCGCATTGCTTAAGTATAATTTGACTACTTATTACTTACCTATTGCTATTAGGACATTTACATATATATATAAATATATTATGTTCCTTGATTTTATGTCACTAATTACGCGTATGCGTAAGCTGCAGCAGCCAAATCTATTATATTTGTAGATGAATCATATAAATGTAAGGCTAATTATTGATTCAACAGTTACTTAATATGAGTATGAGTGTATGAGTGTGTCTACATATACACATATATATATCCTCTTCAAATTTTGACTAATCAAATTAAACAAATGATTAATTCTATAAAGTATGATTGAAATCATATTAGTCAGCCCAAATATTGATTTTGTGGTATAGTACAAAGCTCAAATACATCAAAGAGAATCGTATATTCGTATATGCTGTGCCCCGTTTGTGATATATTAGTCTTTGACTATTTATTTTTATTATTTCTTGAAAGAAAACGCGTCACGTGATGATATTTTTCATCTTTAAAAAACCCACTGTAATATATAGTCAACTTTATGTTTATATTTGCTCGTTTTGAGTTCTTAATAGTTACTAGAAAGAGGAAAATATCATCTTTGTAAATAATAATAAATTATAAAAAAAAAAAAAGGATGATGATATACTTTATTTGTATTGCGTAGATAGAAAATACAGAGGTAAAGATCGCGTATCTTTAGAACTAATAAACAAATTATCTTAAAAGGGTATTTTCTTTTTACAAAACCCTTCTATTTTGTTCTCTTTTTTTTTTTCAATAAACTACCCTCTAATTATAAAAATTGCCAAAAATATGCCCTCTAAGACAAATTTGAACACTTACCCTTTATTTTTTCAACTTCCTAAGTCCTTTTTTAAAAAATTAAAATTGCTAGCACTGACCATTAATAAAAAATTCTTTTTTGAAAATAAAAGTAAAGGATTTATCAAAAATAAACTAGAGGATACATTAAATTAAAATTATGACTCTGGCGGGTTTTTGAAAATTAACATAATATGGGTGGTTATAAAAATTAACTAAATTACACTTAGATGGTAGTTTTTTTTTTTAAATAGAAGGTATATTTTTGCCAAAAAAAAGCACTTATATTAATTGAGGATATACAATAGTAAATTCTCTATATTTAAATATTTCTCTACGCGTTACTAATTAGGTCACACGTGTAGAGGTCTACAATTATTCTATTAATTGACTATTTATTTTTTTACAATGTATAATGGACTCTTTGCGTATTACTCAAAATAATACATACATTATACATATACGCGTAATACGTAAATTTATGCGTGTGTACGTCTTACATACATCATTACTATAGAAGAAAAAGAAAACTAATAAACTTTGTAGTGAATAAAGGGGAATAAGTAAGAACAAAAAATAGCAATAGCTTGATGACCTAACGAACGATGTTACGTATTTAATTGTATATAAAGAAATAATGCCACGTAGACAATATATATAATAGACATTAAAGATTAGAGGAGTGTGGAATATTTAAATTTCCACTTCTAAGCTCGTGAAATGGTCTTCAATCTTGTGTTTGACACATGCCATTTCTTTAATGCATCTTTTTCTTTTTCAAATTTATTGCAATGTATTTACTGATGTAGTTTAGCATTTAGCATAACAGTGAAACCGAGATAAATACAAAATACAAAAATCGACATTATAATATTTTTTACGGTCTCGAAAAATTCATAACGCTAATTTTATGTTCTCGTCTCAGTTCCGGTTTAAGAAAAATCATTTTTTTTAATTCAAGAACAAGAAAAGAAACCGAGACATGAACTAAAACTGATATTTTATCGTATATTCGGGCAGGACAAATTGTGTCTTGTTTTTTTTAAGGAGATATATGTAGTGTATAAGTCATGTAAAAGCAATTGATCAAATGGTAATTGTTATATAAAAGTAGTTATAAGTTTGTGACCCAAATCTATTTTTTTTTAGTTAGATTTTTTTTTTCTTTTAATTACATGACTCGAAAATGATCTTGTTAAATATTTTGTGGGCTTTTTTATTGAAACAGTGAGATAAAATAATTTACTCATTTTATATATGCGTACTCTCTATTTTTTTATTTTATTTTTTACCAACATTTTTATAAGCACCAATACAATTTGAAAAGAAAATTATCAAAGCAAAAAGACAAGCAAAAAATTATAAATTTGACAAGATTAATTTATGATGACGAGACATTTCTCAAAGCATGTTAATGTTATCCAAATGAGCCACGTGGATTTTATATTATAATTCACGTGCCAAGTTAGGTTAGAGCGAGTGTCCTATTAAATTATCCATTTTTAAGCTTGTGAAGTCTCGTGCTTAACTCACTTACTTTCTTTATTATTAGAGTTTAAATAAACCCCTTAATTAATCTTGTCGCATACATCTAATTCTAAAGATCCTAAATTTTGACAACAGCACATCTATAATTAATCCTTGAAAATAAAATAAAACATACGCTATTAGAGACATAGAAATAAAATTTCAAAGATATTTATTATCAAAATAAGAAAGTATGCTATAATATTCTTGATCAGTCAAATCTAAAATTAAATATAATATAAAATAATGAATTATCTTTGATTCCCCATTTTTATACAATAGTACTGAGAAATAAAATGAATAACTAATAAAAAGATGATGATAATATCAATATTTTAGAGTTCAGAAATCAAAAACGGCAAACGGGCCCGATAGTCTAAATTTATGGGTATTCTGATGCATTATGAGTATACAAATAGAATTTTTATGAGGTTTTTAATTAATAAATTATTGTACCGATTAGATTATACATGTACATTGATAACTCATTATTAAGTAAACCGACGGTATTTTGTAAAATAAATAATATCTAAACTTATATAAATGATAATATCCTACCGTATTATTATAAGTGTTAATATTCAATTAAGATTAAACATAGAAAATATTTCAATTAATTAATTATAAGTCCAAAAGTTGATCCATATATTGTCACATACTTCTAATCAAACATCCTAAATTTTGACAACACCCCATCTACAATCTAATGAAAATAATATAAAACATGCACTATAGATATAGAAAGAAAACAATTTCAAAGATATATATTATCAAAACTACAAACTATTCTAAAATCTCAATTAGTCGCATCTAAACCAAATATGACATAAATCAATAACTTATCTCTGATTCCCGATTTCCCTTTCTACAAATGGTAATAAGAAACAAAATAGATAATTAATAAAAAGATAATGATAATTATGAATTGTAGAAGGGAAGTTTATTATTAATTTATAAAAGTGATAATGATAATTATAACATTTTCAAACAACACATTTATTTGCAAAGCTCGTATAATGCCATTGCTAGGGATGAAATCGTACTTATAATCAATTTCAAGCTTTGTGGATGAAGAAATGCAGAAAACCAAAAAAAAAAATTAAAAAGACCACCGATATTGTTTTATAAATAATATTGTGGGGACTTTTGATATAATGTAATATATAACGTCATGCTATACTATAGTAGGATTAAAAAATATAAAGTGATAAAAAAATATAAGTTTAAAAGACAAAGTTTATACTTAAAAATAAAATCAGTAACAAAACTCATATAAAATGATAAATTCAGTGAGTATATATTATCGAGATTTTCTCATTAAAATATGTTGGTTTATAGTTTTTTATTTCTTTTTTGTTCTCTAGAAGCAAACATCAAAGAGAACATTCCTTCGCTTGATTCCTAGATCCCATTATAATCTAGAATTACCAAACTAATGAGCTCATCATAATTATAAAATAGCAAATTTTGATACTCCATAATATTATAAAATAAATATTTATAAAAATAAAAAAAACACCTATTTTGAATTAAAACACATTAACCTCAATGTATCTACTTATGTCATAGATATTTTCCACAAATTTATATAAAACATACAATAATCAAGAGTAATCATATTTCAGCCAATGATTGAAAATAAATAAAAGTAATGTCATCTCAAATAGAAATCAAACAAGGAATAATACTACGAATCCGAGTGTATGTATGCGTATGTGCTACATTGTCAACGCAACAAATCAATTATTAGAACACAAGACCTAACTTCATAGACTTTGTAAGAGATGCTTATATTCCAAGTTAATGATAAAGATTTAGGCTTAAACTAGCTTAAGGTTTTTCTTTCAAGAGTCACGATCTTTCAACTGGCCGTGATGGTAGCTCCTGAAAAACCGATGTAAAATTTTGGCTTTAAAATTCCGAACTATACATATATATCCAGCTGCGAATTCGAATTCGGTCTCAAAACTTCCTTTTTGTTTTCGAAATCGAATGAATATTTCTTTTAATAAAGCTGGATGGAAAAGTGAAATTTTGAAACTAGAAGATTTATAATAATATGTGAAATAGTTGTACTTTAGAATAACACTTAGGTTATAATGGACTTTTTATTTGTTTCATCAACATTCTGAAATATTCGATAAAATAAATAAGAAGATGAAGAACATTATGAATATCAAAAGTTCAAAACAATACAAATGCATTATGAAACAAACCCTTCTTACGATGAATATAATAAAGTAGATAAAAAAATACTACGCTACACCAAAATTTCTGACATTTTACAACCTCATTTTCTAAATGCCAATAAAAATATATAATAAAATTATGATAATCCTCGCAAAAGAACTCATCGGCCGCCTCTTCTGCCGCCCCGCCCGCCTCTTCCACGGCGGCCGCCACCGCCTCTCCCTCGGCCGCCGCCTCTGCCTCGGCCACCCCCGAACGTGTTCCGATCTGGTTTGAGACCTAATGATTGGATGCCTCTCCTCTTCTCACGCTTCTGTCCATTATTATCTGCCTCGTCTTCATTGTACTTGGCCGAGCTCCTCGACTTGAATGATATCTCTCTAGACCCGCCGGGCCCAAACTTGACGTTGTTAAAATGGCCGGACGAGGCTCGGTGACCATCGCCGAGATGTTTCTGTCTCTCACCGAGTGCAAGATTCTCATCCTTTGCGAGAGAGACACGGTTTGAAAACGCATCGGCGTGCCGTTCGTCCTTGATTTCGTGCAATCTGAGGAACGCCGCAGATTATAATTTTTAGACTATGCTAGGATCTTAAAAAATATTAAGAAAAATAAATTAAAAAAATACATTTTCTCCCGAGCAAAGAAATAGAAACAAAACAGTAGTTCATTAAAATTTAAATAACAAAAAACAGAGATTAATTGAATACTTCTACTTGTATGTTTCACACTATGCTAAGGTAACTATACTAGAGAAAATATAGTCTGTTTATTTTAATAGCAAATTGTAATAATGCAATATATTTCCGTAATTTTTTTAAAAATGTATATTAGCAGTGAAAATCTATAAATTCATTGAATTTTTGCAATTTTAATCCTATTCTAAAACATGGAGGCAAAAACTATTGCCAAATTGTTGCATTGTAACGGGAATGATCCGTTAAGTGGCCATGTGGCATGCAACGTAACGTTTATATAGCATCACGAAGGTAGGGGCTCATATATATATATATATATATATATATATATATATATATTATTGGTAAAGGAAAAAATATAATTACTATATATATTATTGGTAAAGGAAAAAATATAATAACTAACCTTACGACTCTTGCTTTCTTGTTTGGTTTACTCTCGTCTTCCGAAGCAGATTCGTCGCTTGAATCTTGGTCTTCGTCGTCAGAGACGGGTTCGAAGTGCTCTTTGACCAAAGACGCCGGCGTCTTTGAAGAAGCTACTGGGTGTAGGGCCAAATACTCTCTCGATTCCTCGTCGATTTCAAAGTCCTGAAATAATAATTGAAGAAGTTAAGTTCATGATTATCAAAAATATATAATTTAAAAAAAATAGAAACGAAAATGCATGGTATATTGAGCCAAATTTCCAGTTACTCCTAGAAAATAAACAATGACGAATTCGAATTCGAATTCGAGCTCGAGCATATTGTACAATAATATTAGTAAATTAGTCTCGAAAATTGTGTAAATAATTTCTCTATCTTAGAAAATGAAAAATACTGTAAAACATTTATCATAAAAGTACTAACTTATAACTAAAGTAATCTAGGATATTAATTGTACGTAATACAATTATAAGAATACATAAATCGACGATTTCCATTCGAACAGATCGCATTACCTTATCCTCGAACATCTTCGAGAAACGATCATCACTGAAAATGTCAGCACCAAGAGCCCTCTTCTTCTTGCTCTTCCTTGTTTCTTTATCATCGGTATCTTTCTTCTCGTTCTCTGCTGGATCGTTTTCGATAATTTTTTTCGCTAGATTCCGGTTGACTTTGGGCAATTTCCTTTTAATCTAAAAATCAATCAAGAAAAACAAATTGCCACATAAATCAGAAAAAATCAAGAATTGAAAAAGGCTGTTTGGTTTGGTTTATCTGTGTCTATTTTCTATTTGGATTTTTTATCTGGCAGACCTATCGTTACAAAGCGCAATATCGTTAAGTTCTCTGTTTAAATGGCTTTCAGATAGAAAACTGAAACCGTTTTTGGTATAAAAAAAAACTGTATTTTGTTTTGGATTCTAAAATTCCAAAACCAATTAATTAAATGAATTAAGGAATAGAAACATGTTGTAAAATTAAATTACTAATTACGCTGGTAATAAAATAAAAAATGCACAAATTGAAATGAGCTTACTGTAATCCGATTGGCGTGTTCTTTATCAAGTTGTTCTTGCTTTTTCTGTTCCAAGTATTCTTCATATACGAAGGGATTTGCTAAGTCCTTAGCCTGCAAAAGTAGATACACAAATTCAAAGAAAGTATGTTACAAACATCTTTACCTCTCAAATAACAAATCATGTCAACAATGAAGAACTCGCATTTGCGGGTAAAGACCTCGAGCCTTAGTTGACAAGATATAATGATCTAGACAAGCATGAAGCGAACAGTTAAAAGTAGGAGTGGAATTTTTTCACCGGTTCTGAATTTTTCCTAAAAAAAAAGGTTAATTGGTAATAGATTGATACCGGTTTATGATCGAAAACGGTAAATTCCCTGTTCTGGTTTTCTTTTAAATAAAATTACTTTATATGCCACAAATTTATTTTTTTATCAAAATCGGATCCTGGTTTAAACTAGCAAACCGCAGGTATTTTATCGATCCCCGTTCTTATTTTAAAATCAGCAAATACCGGTTACTACCCGTACCCGGTGAAAAAGGTTGTATAAAAAAAAGTACCGGGGATCAAGAGAATTTTTTGTAATTCTGGGGGAAAAAACGGAAAAGAGAGGAAATATTGTCAAAATTCCTAA
Organism: Parietaria judaica; assembly: GCA_954871525.1. NCBI lineage: Eukaryota > Viridiplantae > Streptophyta > Magnoliopsida > Rosales > Urticaceae > Parietaria > Parietaria judaica. The sequence goes on along the minus strand of OX940865.1, from coordinate 22,373,596 downwards.
TCCATGTTTCACCCCTACCACAAAGCAACATGAAGAAGTTATCATAAAAAATAAAATTAAAAAAAAAAAAACAAGCTCTGACCTTTCTATACAGTTTATAATTGACAAAGTAACCATGCATGGAGGCTCTAAGAAGGTCGGTGCCGATCAGACTCGTCAAATTCAATCTCTCTACGTCTTCTTTCGTCAAAAACTTTATATCATCGTATATAACCGCTTCTTTATTCCCCTCCAACTCTAACTCGTCCTGTAAGAATGAAAATAAAAGAGCATTAACAGAAAATTAAGACCTTAATACACAATAAGAGAAATAAAAGTCAAATGAGACTAAAAAAATCACAGGTCATATAGGGAAAACAAAAAAGTTGACGATTGGAACCCCTGACTTCGTATTTTTGTTTCTATTGGACCCCTCGTTTAGTAAATTGACTATACTGCACCCCTGAATTTATATTTTGTTCTTATGCCACCATTCTGTTAAGATTCAGTTATTTTTAACAGGAATTGCAATTTTAATATGGTACCACAGGGGACGAGATGGGGATAAAAATACATAGTGGAGGGCTTTATAGTGATAAAAATATTAACTCGGGGGTGTGATTACAGAGTGAAGGACTAAATAGAAACAACAGACTAAGTGAGAATCCTCCAGTATTGATCGTTCTACAATAAATTGCACGGATAACACATGACTAAGATAATAATATGCTCACAAGAACGCCAAAACTCAAAGACCATTACCCAGAGTTGCAGCCTAGGGCTCCACTTGGGAGCGGCTCCGAGATCGGGGATAAAATATGACGGAATCTGACGGCTGTCCAAAGCCAGCATTATCAACCCAGTGTTCGGGAATACACATATATCGTTTATTTTGCCACCTGTCGGCTCAATACTCGTCATTCCTTCTCCCTGCAAATAGAGGTGAATACATCTAAGATTATGGAAAATCGGAAGGGTATAAAAGTCAAGAACCCATTTCTAGTTCTGTGTAACTGTGTATTTTGAAAGAGGATATTCTTTCTTTTTTAATACCATGAGAAATATAGCATAACATGAACCATTGTAATTATTACCGTCTCCGGATCCCATATTCTAACGACACGATTGTCTGTAGTAATCAGCTTTGGCTCTTCAGAGTGTCGATGCCACTTGATATCTAATATCGGGTTCTCATACCTGCAAAACAAGCAGAACTCATTAGCATAACATAAGACGGTTCAAACATTGACAGAAATGAGGATATAGACTTACATGTGGTCTTTAACTCGAACTGGGCTGGATGAACGCAAGTCAAATATTAGAACCTGCCATTTAAAATCGTGAATAAATCACGGTACCCAGTATAAAGTTGATGGAAACCTTCCAAATAGAAGTAGTTAAGAAAATATTTATACATTTAAAAACAAGACTCGAGGAAGAAAGAAACAATCATACACCAAACACGGAGAAATTAATAGCCAGTTAATTTCTGATCTGAAAATAGTCAGCATTTAGAAGATAAACAAAATATCCACTACTATATTGTTATTATTAGTGTTTTTTTTTTTTCTGATCGTAAATTTATATTACATTTAGTAAAGATAACAAAGTTTCAGACCATGTAATTCTCATATTTACAGTTCTTCGGACACTTTGGCTCGTATTTAAAAGTCTGCACTCAAACGGCTGTTCAACTACCCGCTAGACAGTACTTAAGCATTTTCTCGACATAATCTCTTCAAACTACACTCTCCTTTCCTAAAATCTTAGAAGTAAATTCTGGCATGTATAGCTCCATAAAATTTTCGACTTCACATCTGTCAAATTTCTAATACTACTTCTTGAAACTGCAGTGAAATTTCTATCATTTTCACATTTATCATTTCTGTAATTGCAGATTTATACGGCAAGCGGTATATTCTAAATAGTAATAGTATTTAATTAGCTATTGCAATTTAGCTATATATTAATTATATAATAGTAACAGGGACATAATTTTCTTTTCTTTTCTTTTTTACCCTCAAAATTTTAAAATTTTCATTTTTACCCCTATTATGCTTACTCAACCCCTTTTTACTTAACCCCACAGGGATTTAATATCCTGGGAATGCCAGAGTAGTTGATTATGTTAGTTTTAGACGTAATCCAATAAAACCGATAAGATATTCTCCAAAAATAATAGTTGTAACTCAAACAAGAACATTTAGACGATAAGAAAAAGAATACCTTTCCAGTGCTAGTTCCAACAGCCATCCGATTATCGATATCCCCATCAAACTCGATTGCAGTGACCTCCTAAAGATCAGTGGTAAAATATTCAGGAAAAAACATCACAATATAACAAGAACACAATTTTTTTCATAAAAAACTGCAAACTTTACCGTATCATAATCACCAAGTGATGCAGCAACGTTAAGTCTACCAACTGAAGATTTTGTCCTCGGGTCAAAGCATTCCACAACACCATCGTCGCCTCCACAAGCTATAAGCCCATGTATTTTGCTGTTTTTTTATTAAAAAATATATGTATAAGTTGAAGTAGATTATGTACATTAAACAGAAGCTAACAGCCGAAATACGATGAAAAATGTAAATTTTATATCTACAACCTTCGAGAAACTACGTTTAGCGCAGAAGACTGAGTGGTAAGAGGAGAAAGAAACCGCCCCTGTAAATATAATACATTAGTGATGCACAGCAAATCATAAGTACATTCGTATATAAAATATTTATCAAACAGTAAAACCAAAAAAAAAAAAAAAAATCACAGGATCGATCCAAAACCCAGATGATTAAGAAATTACGAGAATAACATTTTTGTTATAAATTTGAAAAGAAAAGAAGAAGAAAAAAAAACTCTCAACTCTAACAGTATTAGTTTTATTCTAATTATGATATAAACGAACCTGCTCCAAGTTAATTCTGTATAATTCCGGTGATGAGGCAGCGCAGAGTAAGTCGCAAGACCAGTTATCATATTCCAAATCCCTTCCCATTCTGTAAGAGAACGAACAAGTAGGTGATAAGAAAAAAGAATGAATCTCCAGATAAACGAAAAACTAAAAAATAGAGCAATAAGCGGTTAGTTTTTTTATCAAGGATTTACCTTGGAATTCTCAGCGTGTAATGTTTTCCATATTTTGCGTGAAAACTAATAGACCGATCAGTACATAAAAACGCCAGCTTTGAGTAATCATCATTCAGAATCTAGAAAGTAAAAATCGGCAAAAAAGAAGAGTCAAGAAAATACTGACAATTATACAATATAGTGACCAATATCAAACATCTTAACTTATCGTTTGTATCACTTCGCCTCTAAACTTCTAAGATATATCACAATGCCCTCAGCTAAATACTTTAACGGTTTCTGTTAAACTTTGGAGTAAATAACTAAATATCAATAGTACCACAAAATTTATCACATTCCTCTTTAACTTTTAATCAAATCACCCCCTCTCTGTCAAACTTTTAAAGGAAAGATGATATTTACCGGTAATTTTTCTCGTATTTGAGTATTAGTAATACGAAGACTAAACAAAATGCAGCACATAATATCCATGTAAGACTGCTTTTTATGTACGGTTCTCGTAAACTAGTACCTGGAAATCAATAATCTCCGAGTCCAAGTGCCTCTCAAACTTCATCGAAAGCTGACTTAGCTCGTAAACCTTGATCTGTGGCGGGTAAATGCCTGCATTTCACTTTCAATAATTAAGCCACATTCGCTATACAAGCCTATTTCCTTTGACACGTTACTCGTTACATCACTAAATATTAAAATACATAAAACCGATGTGAGTATAAGATTAAAGCACCTGATGCAATTAGATACTCTCCATCAGGAGTTGGTTTGATCTTGCCCGTCGATGTATCGAACCACAAGTCTTGGAGCAACACCACCTTTTCGGTTTCCTCTAATGGAAGAAAAGAAATCAAGATTCCCGTCGATATCAACAAAAAAATCATGTAAAGTACACAGACAAATCTAACGTAGAAGCTGAAACCCGATTCCAGAATCGCAAGAAACTTAATTTTCATGCAAAATTTGTTCAAAATTCAAAAAAAAAAAAGGAAAGAGGAATCTTCAGAAGTCGAAGATAAGCAAAATATGAAAATATCATATTTTTACTGATGGTGGCATAAGTACTCAATGTTCCGGCCCAATTTTTCAATTGATTGACATAAACTTTGATGTGCCAATTAAGTCTCGACCGCGTGTCACTTCCGAGAGTAAGTGGACGGAATTTCATCGAGAACTTTGGTTGTCGGAAAAAAAATGAATTCTATGCCACTCCAAAGATTAGAACATTCGACACTTAAGCCGCAGCTAAACTATGTTTTCTTTCTCACTGATAAACCATTGTTTCTAGGGTTTAAGCGACCTAAACAACCTTCTTAATAACTGAAATTCGACCAAAGGCTTGAAACCATGAATATATAGCAATCAATTAAGAGAAAAGCTCAAAGGCACGCACTGTGTTTGGATCTGCGAGTAGATTGCTGCTTCTTATCGGGAAGCCACGACGGCGTGGCGCGTTGCTGGGAGGTTATGGTGTAGATGTCGACGCCATTGACGGATGTGTGCCTCAGGTGCTCGTCGGCTCGCCCTTTCAGTATGCTCGACGCCATTGTTGCGAGCTTCGTCAAGGTTTTCCAGCTATAAATATATATATATATATGTATGTATATGTGTATATGAATGCAAGGTAGGCAATGGCAGAGAAAAGAGAGAGACTGTAAGTCGGCTTCGAGACTCACTTGGGTTTCTCCTTCCTTCTTCCAACCTAAATCTTTCTTTTTATTGCATATTCACCCCTCAATTCTCTACAATTGTAAAACGTGTAGGGATTTATGCCCACAAAGGAGACATGAAGGACTTTTTAGCAAATAATTAAGTTTATTAATAAAGTACTCGATGTAATAATACGATTATGTTCTTTTGCTGAGAATTAAATAAAGATTAAATATTCATTCTTATTTATTTAAGTTTGTGTTTATGCATATATGTCTACGCCCTGAAACTATCATCAACGAAAGAAGAGTTAAGTACAGACTTAACAATATACCTCTTCTTGATAAGTTTAAAATAAACAGTTCGCAATCTTAGGATCGATGGGGCAATCGTATCCGATTAATGATTGTTCGAATAAACTATTGATATCGGATCTTGTGATGTTGAGAGTTGTGACTCTGGAGTTTATTCTTGATGTCTTAATGAAGACACTGAACTAGACTTGTGACACTTTGAAGTTCGAGGTAAAACCGTTTCATTACTCGAAGCTTCAAAATCACAAACGAGGGGTATTTTCGTAATTACCTAACTCCTGAAGTGGGTACATAATTTCTTGTGACACTTTGTGACACTTGACTAGTCAATGGGCAAGATCCAAATGATGGATCAAAGACCCGACGGTTGGTGTCATAATACTATCTCGTTGAATTGTGTAATTCATAGATATGAAATTTGTGTTATAAGAATGCTACGACATTAGTATCACATCATGCTGTGTTCTTTGAAGTGTGAATGAACAAACCGGGCCTGGTACTCATTGAATAATATATTCTTTGGATTAAACATGTGACATGTTGTGACATCTCACTTTATGTTTTTCTCATTCACAAACAACAAAGGAGTTGATGAAATAATGACTAAGGGGTAAAACGGTAATTTTACATTCCTCTTAGTTAATGATACACACAAAGGGTAATATCGTAAATACACCGTGGACCGTGTGAAGAATAATTGTATCACATCAAACAGAAATAAGAACGCATATGAACTTAAAGATTGTCAGTATTGGTCCTTTAGTGGAATCGACCAATATTAAGAATTAAAAGTTCGGGAAAAGTTTGTGAACTTTTGTGTCCGGATTTTATTCTAAAGCTTCGTTCATGTGGGTCCATGAGGTCTCAATGTTAGACTTTCGGACGAGATTTTGATGAACATAATAAGTATTAAAAATATGTAAAGTTGATTTATTGAAATCTCACTTTAAGTTCAATTATTGAATTGAAATATTTTTAAGTACAAAATTGGTTTGATAATTTTCTCTTATGTATAAATTGCGATTTATACTATGGTAGTTATTTTCTCATGGTAGTTATTTTCTCGTGATAAAATAAATAAATAGTTATTTTATTTTAATCACCTTTATTAAATATCATAAGTTGTATAATTATATTGATAATTACACATTTATGCGAATTTAATAAATAAATAAAAAAAGGGAAAATTAATCTTTAGATATTTTTGCCAAATCAATATGCGCATAATAAAGGAGAGATTTGGTCAATGGACTTGGTCTTTACCGAATCCAACGATTTGTAGCATTGAGATATATATATTGATATATATATATATATATATATTTAAAGCTAGAAAGATGAATCAGATTTAAAAGATAGGAGGAGAGAAAATAGGGATTTTAGTTTTAAAATAAAACCCTAACCTACTCCTATATATAGACTGTGCGTTGTTTACCAAAAGTCAGAGAGAATAAGTTCTTTTTGGGTTTTGCTATCTAAATATATGCGCAAATTTTAAGAGAAAGATTGAGGAAAAAGTTCTTCATTCTTATCTCTTTGTTCATAAAGAGCCCACACTCTTCATTTCAAAAATATCCGAAAGCCATAACATCGAATCCATCGTGGTTGTTTGATTGAAGATGGAGGGACGACTCGCGAAGATCGACGACGAAAACCGTGAATAAATTCCGAATTTGTAAGTCTTCTTAATCCTATAACTGTTATATGATTTTCCGGAATTTTATCCAATCGTTGTTTATGTAATAAATTTATTTTGCATGCATGATAATCGTTTTTAACGTTATGGTTATTTTAATATGTCGAAAATATGTTTTCATATTAAAAAGAAATTTTGAAATTCCGCCGTAACTCGTTACGTTCATTATTTATATTAAAAAGTTTAATATCGATCCAACAAAACGACCCTTCTAATTATATATAGCGGCAGAAGTACTACACATTCTCACCCCTTACTCTCAAGTTTCAAGAAAATAGAATAGGAGCTATATAGAGTGACTATAGTGAAAAAGATTCATTACAGCAATTACTTCAAGTTAATTATGTTAAAAATTTTAACAAAATTATATTATTAAAATTAATTTAATAAATAATAATTTAATGATATTTTTAAAATCAAAATTGTGCTAAATTATTAACTTTTTGAGTAAACAAAATTTTAAGCCTTCTTACTTTCTTTTATGTTCACATTTAACCCCCATTTGAGGGTTTTAACACTTAAGTCCTCAAAATATAAATATAGATGAGTACTACACCCTCTAGGGTTTTAGCACATTCATCAGTTGAGATAAAACCCGCCATTGTTAGTTAAGAGCGAAGAAGAGAGCTCGTCAAGCGCAACAATGGTGAGGCCTTTCGCAGCCAAAGGGAAGAAGAGGAAGACGAGGGCCGAGAAGTACGACAGAGAAGAAGAAGAAGAAGAAGAAGAAGAAGAGCCGATAACTGAGCAACCGGTGGATAATCCCGACGAGGAAGAACCGGGAAGAGAAGAAGACGAAGCCGGGGAAGACACCGCTGAAATCGACGGAATCTCGATCGTGCCGAGCGATGCGATCGGAGGGAGGAATCAGCCCGGGGTTATCTTCGTCCTCGAGAAAGCTTCTCTCGAAGTTGCGAAAGTTGGAAAGGTCGGTCTTTTTCTTGGGTTTGCGCCTTAGGGTTTATCGTCCATTTCTGTGGATTGATTCGTCGCTGTTCTTCGTATTTTTCGCGGGTTTTGCTGATTTTACCTTTTGTATGTGTGCATAAGTACAGAACTACCAGCTTTTGAACTCCGACGATCACGCGAATTTCCTTCTGAAGAACAAGAAGAAGCCTGCGGATTACAGGCCCGATATCGCTCATCAGGTTCGCAAATTGGGTCCTTTTTTAGTCTAGAAGCCCGAAATCCGGGATTGAGCTGAAACCGGTACCCGGTCCCGCTTTCATTTCTCTTTGATCTAAAAGGTTTATAATTTAGTTATAGAATGAGTTAATTAGAGGTGACTAGCTTTGTAAGCATCGATGTTGGCAATTGATTGAAGTTGTAACTTCCGACACCGATGCTCGTTATCTTTCTCTCTGATTTGCGATTTGGTCAAGCTTCCATGGTGGAAATAGTATTTGTTAGTAGCTGTTTTCAATAATCTTGAACTAGTAAGAGGCGATTGAAGCGGTCAATTTGACTTTCTGAGACTTGATAGATAGCGGGAGTCTGATACAAGCCAATTAAATCAAAGATGCGATACATTTGGTTTTTGAAACTCCATTTTAAAGGTCGGTAAAGATAAGAAAAACATTGGAACTTTAGAGTAATGATTAAGAATTAATAGAAGTTTTTAACTTGGTTTCACCATGTTTACGTGCATGTTTGAGATTGAGTAATTTAGAAATTAATTCTTAAGAAATTGTGCAGTCACTTCTAATGATCTTAGATAGCCCGTTGAACAAATCCGGGAGGTTGCGAGCAGTTTATGTGAGAACAGAGATGGGCGTGCTCATTGAAGTGAAGCCATTCGTACGAATTCCAAGAACATTCAAACGATTTGCAGGGATCATGTGTATGTATTTTTACTTAAAACAATAACACGATAATTCTCCTTTTGAGTTTTTGCGGTTTTCTTCTTTTCTTTTCTTTTCTTTTCTTTTCTTTTCTTTTCTTTGCCATCAGAGTTTCCTGCTTATGAGTTTCGACTTTCAACAACTTGCAGTGCAACTGCTACAGAAACTGAGTATATCTGCCGTTGGAAAACGCGAGAAACTTCTGCGTGTTATCAAGAACCCGGTCACTCGATATCTACCGGTCAACTCTCGGAAAATAGGTTTGACTTTTGAGCTTGGTTATGAAACTTTCTTACAATTGTTAGTGTGCGGTGTTATGAGTTGCAAAGTTATTTTATTGTCAATGCAGGCCTCTCGTACAGTTCCGAAAAATTGGTTATGATGAAAGACTATGTTGCTAACTCAAGCGATGATACCGATCTCGTTTTTGTGGTAAGTCATATTTGAGCTTCAGCTTCACATACCGTCTGCTTAAAAACGCTTGTGTTTCTAAGTCAATATGCATTTCAGCTTGGTGCAATGGCCCACGGGAAGATCGATGTGGACTATATTGACGACTTCATTGCAGGTAAATTTTTTACCGAAATTCACGTTTGCATTGATTTCTCTTTCAGTTACGAGCTTATATCTCTGTTTTACATTTTATTTCACTTCTATATCTTGAGTATTCCGAAATTCGCTAATTGATCTGTCATTTTTATTTTCTTTCCTGTTTTGCAGTTTCCGGCTATCCGTTAAGCGCGGCTTACTGTATAACGATGATCTGCCAAGCTCTGGAGGCAAAATGGAATATTTTATGAACTAAACACTTGTTTTTTTTTGTTTTTTTTTTTTTATAAATGATACGTTGTTTAAGCAATTTTGCGCCAAAAGTTACTCTAATTTTTTGCCTGATATTATAAAAAGTTAATTATGTTTATGTCCCTATTTATCTATGTGACGTGTCACTTTCTTTTTGTTCAACTACTTTTCTTTATGGTTTCGATTACATATTTTCGGTTTTGAAACACCCCGTTCAAAATAAAAACAAAAGGAAAGCCTTGTTGATTTCGTACTAAAGTAAACAGAAAATTTTACTATCATATTAACCTTATTAATTTATCGAAGAATACAAAAGCATTCGTAAGAGTCGTGACAATATGTAAATATTATTTTATCGAAATTATAAATTCATCGAGTATTAATTTAACGATATTTTATTTTATTATATTAAACTTGTAAGACAAATATTATTGGATGCGACACTGTAATTTGTTCTTGGCACTTGCGGGGGTGGTGGAAAGATAAAACGGTTTTAACTGCTGATTACCAGTTTCGGGCGGCTGTGCCAATTGCACAACATTTCATTTCATCTAATTTTCAACAAATTCAATTATCGCCGATAAATGCGATATTTGTGTAGTTTTCGTACACCAAAAGAAAAACGTAAAACAGACGCAAATCAGCTATCATTTAACCATTGCAATTCAACAACGAAAAGCAAAGCCAAACGCTCTCTGAAACGATATCATTTAAATAAATAAAAAAGACATTACCGTTGAACATCGATTAAGCACGATCAATTAAATTAAACAATTCGCATAACAAAAGCAACTCTATTTGAATTTCAGAATAATTAAACAAAACCAAAAATATGCATGAACCCTAAGAGAGCTCAAAATTCTCTAATTCATGAAACACTAAAAACTATCATCTTTCATATTCAAGCTTACAGCCAAATCAAAAAGTCTTCTTAATCATTCCAACGAGACTGATTAAGATACAAAATGTATGACAATAAACAAAATTCTCCACCCCCACGCCCTCATTTCCGCATCAACGGTTAGCCTTGGCCACACGCTCGATCTCGTCCTTCTTCTTGATGGCGTAACTGCATGAGAATCGGAAAAATATTAGTGACTAACACTCTTCATGATAGTGATTGAGTAATCAAGAATTTGGGGCCCAAAAAAAAACAATCAAAGTGAACCTTTTTTTAAATAAAAAATTAGATCAGTAATCTTTTAAAATAAGCTCAGTCAATCAAAATTTTAAAAATTATATTTTAAAATCCAAATCAAAATACAAAATATACAATATATTAAAAAAGAGATCAGGTAACTAAAATCCCAATGTAAATTAAATAACATCAATAAATAAATAAAATTAAACAAGAGCTCAGGGAACAAACATCGCAATCAAAATGCGATTTTTTTTAAAGAGACACGGGGACTTAAATTACGATTTTGCCATGATAAGTAGTTGCGACTAACCTGTTGGAGGAACCCTTGGCGGCGTTGATCAGCTCGTCAGCAAGGCACTCAGCGATGGTCTTGATGTTTCTGAAGGCAGACTCCCGAGCACCAGTGGTGAGCAGATAGATGGCCTGGTTGACACGGCGCAGAGGAGAGATATCCACAGCCTGACGCCTCACAACTCCGGCAGATCCGATACGGGTGGCATCTTCCCTGGGCCCACTGTTTTTGCCAAGAAAGAAATGTCAAACCAATGAATCGCAAAAAAGCAGAATGGGAAGTAGATAACAACACAACAAACATCACAACCATCTCGTTCCCATATGCCTCACAAACTCAATGAAAGATAAGGGTAAATCTTTGAAGGTTTAGTTCTAATTTTATGGAGGGTAATTTTGACACTGGCACTGACACTTCAATGTTCCAATAAAAATAAATTAAGGTTTGCTTGAAAACTTTACGGTGAAAGGAAAATTGTTCACCCAGAAATAAGCTTGATGAAAATAGTTGATTCTCAAAATCTTTCCTACCATAAAATTAACTTTTAACAGGTCCATATTACAAATTAATAGTGTCAATCTCGAGAACCAAATTGTGAAGCACCAATTACAATTTTTTTGGGTAAAACCAAGAACGATACTTTTGCTACAAGGGAAAAAACTGCATCGCCCAGTAAGAATCAATCTTACTCCCAATTAATGGTATTAAATAAGCATTTCAATACCTGTTGACAACAGCATCAACAATGACTTGAATTGGGTTCAAGTCAGTTAGCAAATGGATAATTTCCATGGCGTGTCGGATAATCCTCACAGCCATCAGCTTCTTTCCGTTGTTACGGCCGTACATCATAAGTGAGTTCGTGAGCCTCTCAATGATGGGGCACTGAGCCTTCCTGAACCTTTTGGCAGAGTACCTCCCGGCAGTGTGGGGAACGAAGGTGGAGTGCTTGCCTGATTGAACACCAATGTAATCGGCCAAACTGATGTCCCCAACCTGTAAATATGGACAAAAAGCAATAAAATACGTTCGGATAAATATACTGATGTACGTGGGCGGTGGGCCCTTCCGTTCAGACCTAAAACCCGTTTGAAATTAATAACGATTGGGCAATGGATCCTAGGGGTTTTGGGGGGGGCATGAAAGAGTTATATGGATTCAGTGGCTTAGAAGCTGGGCCGGCCCAACCCACCGAAACAGATAAAACAATAATACTGCAAATTGCTACACAACCTAGAAACAATAAGTTCCACTCTAAAAAAGAGACTGAAAACGTAGAGATAAGATGGAATGGTGCATTGAAGAGAAGCTATCATCGAAACTCGGTGACACCGACATGGTATCAGAGAGATATGGTGTCTTACACATCTTTAAGATGACTGTCAACGCTACTGAACAGCGAATTTCGCCTAGAAGAACAAAATCAATACCTGAACATCTTCGAAACTCCACCGGTTGAAGAGCTTCACCTCATTTTGACCCTCTATGACGTTATCCACATCGACGACCGACATTTCTGAACAAATTAGGTCCACAATCAGATTAGACACATATTGAACCATAATCTTAAACTTTCACTATGCACAAACCCGCCATGAAACCCACTTATAGATAGCAAAAATCGAAAGAAAATTCAGAAAAACAAGGATTTTCCAGGAGAATTTCTATAGCACACTCAAACCTCATCCATAAAGGAGAATTTAGAAATGTTGGGATTTTCCAGGCTATTCCCATTAAGGCCAATTAGGGCATCGAAAAAACAAGGATTGCTTCGGCCAAAATCGAGCATTCTACAGAGACATTGAAGCATCTATACACAGAAAAAACACAGCTCTCGACGTGAAGGCTATGACACAATTGAAACTTACGAGCCGGAAATCAAAGAACAGAGCAATCAAAAACTGCGAAAAATCTCAAGAAAAATTCGCAGAAATCGTACCAGAGTCGAGAATCTGAGATCGAGCCAGAGAGAGAGAGAGAGAGAGAGAACGGCTGATGGGAGAAGAGGTTTATGTTTTAGGGTTCTTCATCTTTTTATTTTCCGTTTTTGCCCATCCTTTATTTATTTATTTAATTATAAAATATTAAATGCAACTATATTTGATGTCGTTTGGATTTTGGACTGTAAGAAGAAAATGACACTGTATTGTACTTAAGTTTTTTTTTTTTTTTTTTGGAATTAATATTGTACTTAAGTTACAGTAAAGGAACTAGACCTGAATAATTTTCTATTTAATTTTTAAAAAATCAACAAACGCTAGAAGAAATATAACTCGAGTACTTCTACCATTAAGATTTTAATTTTGGTGTTAAATAGCAATACTAGTATAACTTGTATATCTTTGCCGCTTATTAACTTTTTCATGATGGACTCTAAAATAATTTAGTTGTATTTATATTTTTTGCTTCATTATGTAGCTTACGTATAAAAATTAAACAAACGAATTTTAGAAATAGTGAATAAGTGAATTTATTTAATTGCAATCAAACGAGTTTATAAAATATTTTAAACGATGATCAAATTCAACATTACTTTATGTAACTTACTTTGATATTCTAGTTTTAAAATTTCGAAGTTATCCGCTAGAAAGTTTGGAACACCGATATACTTGGTATGAGATTTGTACTTTTCCATTAATATTTCAAAATAAAGACACTTAATTTGATTAAAATGACGAAATTGAGTAAAGTTTTACCATGTAAAACTATTCTATTGTATTTAACATTAAATTTCATTCATTCAATCTCACACAACTATACAGTCTTGAAAAAGATAACTATTAGTCACTTCACAAAAAAAAAAAAGTTGACTTTTTTAATGACTCACGTCTGTTGATGCTTTCTCGGCAAGAACTTTCTTCAGTTTAAGAACTTCAAGTCCTTTAGCGGCCAATTTCTCCTTGAGTTTTTTAGTGGCAGTCTCGTAATTGTTGTCCATGAGCTCGTTCTCGCCAACCATCTTTATGTACAATTCCCGAAAGGAGTCGAGCTTTGCTTGCGTCCACCGGAGCCGCATCATCATTTTGTAGCCATCAGCTTGATCCTGATTATGCAAAAAAAAAAAAAAAAAAAATCAACGCTTAGGACTTCTCGCCAAATAAAAACACCAAAAATAAATAAGTAAATTATCAACGATGAACTCGGAAATCGTCGTGATGTCACAAAAGGATCTTACAATCTTTACCAATTACCGACACCCTGATCGTTGCAGAGTTGCACAGCATGACAAGTTCAGAATGAATAACTTATAATTACCAAAACAAATAATCATGACCAAAGGTAATCACACGTTAAAAGTTGGCAATTCGATCCGGTTTTTAAAAGGCAAGAGTCTCGCAAAATTAGATTTCTTGAGCGAATTGTGTATCATGGCGAAGATTAGACTCGAAGGCTTTCACTCAGTGAGAAAAGTTTTCAATTTTAGTGAATGAGTTTGATCCAAAAGAAAAAATACATATCGTGATTAAACTTGTGTTGTTTTTGTATCCATCAACCAAATTTTATAATATACGTACTCTTAACGAAAACGGTGTTAGGAAATTGATAGACCCGCGACAGCTGGTCCTATCAGAAACTCCTATGATTTAGACTTTATAGAGGTAAATTAAAAGTTTTAATGAGAATTTAAGCTTAGTACTTACTTGACGCATTTTAACTTCCATGTCGGTGATTTTCCGACTCAGTTCTTCAACTTGAACATTTGCCTGCTGCAACTGAAATAAATATATATGACACATTAAAGTTTACCTCTTCAATAATTTAGAAGCTGGGATAAAAAAGTAAAAAAAAAAAAAAGACGAATTCAGAAGACTTGCCATATTATGGCTCCTTTTATTTACAAATCCCAATTCCGCTGTGTGAGTTTTCTGTTCTTCAATTTCTTTTTGTAATTTATTCCGCTCTTCCGTCATATTAAGAAGCTCGTTTTTTAGGCACTGTCGTGAAAGAAAAAATCTGTTATAATAATACGCTTATAGAACTTCCGAAGTAAGCTATCTCGAATTTTAATTTTAAAGGAAGAACAACGGTCCCTCGAAATCATTTAAAAGATCCGATAAATTTTGTCCATGTGCCGAAGAAATATGCTCATTCTGCAGCATACAAGTTTGCTTTTATAGAGACAAACAAAAAAACCATTCTTGATCAGAAGCGACGAAAAAAATCACCTCTCTTTCGTTTCTCAGCTCATCGACTCCCGAAATATTCTCCTTACTGCAAAAATTGAAAATGGCGAACATTGATTTGAAACTGCTTTGACTCATTTCAGTGAAGTTAAGGTATTTTTTTCCATCGGTACATATTAAAGAGCAATATCAGACTATCAGTCGAAGTCATGTGTTTTGCCGCTTTTACCCCTATTTAAAGATGATTCCATTTTTGAAACTGAATACAAGACTTGCAAAAAATATTTCTATGGTTATTGATTATTTTGGAAGGCCAATCCTTGTTGTAATTCTCTTATTGTAAATTTGATATTATTAAAATTAACGGACAAATTAAAGAGAAAAAGAAAACCTGTTCCTCGCCTTCTCTTCCTCAGATCGTGTTAGTCTTTCACGTAGTATCTCGCAATCTTGCGTACAAGACTCCAATTCACTCCTCACCTAGAATCGTTTAAACAAATAATAATCAGATTATGCACAAAAATGTACCAGATGAACCAGAAATTACAAATATATATGTATGTATTTCACCTGGGATAAATTTGTCGACAATGATACAATTTCGGAATTGTATAACCTTGTTTTCTCCTCTATGGCTTCAATAGAATCCCTCTCTTTCGCAGACCATACAGCTTTTTCCTCTTCCATTTCCAAAAGGGAATCTCCAAGTTGCTAAAAAATAATATTAAGATATTAGCAACTGATAAAACAGAGATCAACAGAGACGGACTCAAACTAATCACGCATTACAGCGTAAAAACTTTTATTACCATTGATAATTCCTCCTTTTCTTCCATCAGCGATTTGATACAGCTTTCCAATTGTTGCTTCTCCAAGGTAGAATCTTTCAACCTTTGCCTCTGCGTATATATAGATGATAAATTATAAAAATGAAAAGAGAAATTGACAGCAACGCCCCCTAAAATTTCAAAAAAAAGTAGCACATTGACTTCTATTACGCATTAAAAAAATTCCAGAAAATGTCAACTTGGTCCACAGATTTTTTATCAGTCAGATACAGAGCGAGATGAATATACTAAATCTAATTATGAGACTATTTTCAAAGTATAGTATCTGAAGAAAATGTAGACTAGGAGTACCATACAAATGAACTAATAAAATAACAAAGATACCCTAAAATTACTTATGTCTTAATAGTTTCTGTCATTTTCTAACATGTAGGGGCTAATGTGCTACTTTTCAAAAGTTTGCAAGGCATATCTGGGGGCATTATTGCCAATTTTTCGAAAAGAAGAGATGGGAGAGAAATACTTACAAGGGATGTAATTTCTTCATGCAAAATATTCATCTCTTCGTTAGAAGTATTTAAATTTTCCGATAGACAATCCAATTGAGAAGCCAAATGATCATTTCTAGACAAAATTTCTTCCTTCTCACTGCATAGAACTGATAGCTTATCTTCAAGATCCTCAAGAGAAGCAATCTTTGCTTCCAGTTCAAATACATAAACCTCCATCTTTTTGTATTCCTCCTGACATCATACGAGTAAAATCACTAATTAATAATGTATTTAAAAATAAATAAAAAAGTTATCATACACTTTCAATAGTGTTAATATAATAGTATAGTTTGTTACTAGACATTTTTAGAACGTTAATAATGTATTTAAAAATAAATAAAAAAGTTATCATACACTTTCAATAGTGTTAATATAATAGTATAGTTTGTTACTAGACATTTTTAGAACGTTTTGAATAATTCTAGACCTTTTAAAATCTTCCCTATATATAAACTTATGTAGAATTTGACAAGATGTGCTTGGTCTAGTGGTAACAAGTACATCACTTAAGACATTAGAGGTCTTGAGTTCGAGTCACCATGGGGGTAGGAGTGAAATCCAAAGATCCTCATATATATATATATATATATAAGAAGAAAAGAAAAAAAAAACTTATGTAGAATTTAACACACTGTCAAATTATTCAATTCCTATCTTCTTTTTCTACAAATTTAATATTGTGACGGTACCTGAATCGTCTGATCAATAGAACCAGTTTTATACTTTTTAGAATCACACATCTTTGGATTCTTGTCGAAAACCGAATCACGCCTCCTACCGACAAATGACTCCCGTCTGTTGATATCGCGTTCAAGAAGAGAATTCTGGCCATTTAAACGCTTAATTTCGCGCTCTGCGAATGCTTTTGCACCCTTTAAAATAAATCTTCAGTTAGTTAAAAAACAAAGATGGGTAGTAATTAAACTGATGAAATCATGAAATATCAAACCTCGAGTTTAGTTTTCTCCTGCATTGCATTCTTGAGCTTAGATTCCGTGTCTTTCAACTTTGTTCTTGTTTTATCGAGTTCTTTTCTCAAAGATTCTTTCTCCTTGGCCAACGAACAAGATGAAACACTTGATAATTCCTTTTCCAAGTTTTGAATATAAGTAATTAATTCTTCCTTTTCTAGATCTTGTTGTTCCAGAAGCGTCTGGAATAATATTAAATAAGTCAGAAAGAGAACAATATTATTGTGATTACACCCATTTATATTTCTATGTTAATCATTAACACAAGAACCCACATGCATATAAATTAAAAACTGATAGGAACCTAACAGAATCCAACACACATTCGTAAGCCTACGGGAATTCACCAAAATGGTAAATCCCCGAGTAACTCTTTATAAATCACATACGTCATGAAAACGTCTTTCCTTCGAGATCAAGGCAAACACCCTCAACAAGATGTCTCGATGGGAACTTTGGGAACTTTTCAACCAAACAAAGAGTAACCTAGCCAAACCTTTACACGTGCAATAAACAGAATACCCCTACATGTCTTAACACATAATTTAATTAATTAAAAATAAAAGGCATCAAAAACTTACTCTTAGAGACTGCTCTGAGTTTTGAGCTTCAAGTTTAACTTCTTTCATTTGGTTCTGGAGATCAACTGTTTGACTACGCAAAACACACTGCATTCAAATAATTGGGTTCTTTCAATACAACAAAAAAAATGAATTAATCTTATAAATAATAAATCAATTTATTTTATTTTTTTCTTACATTTTCATTTTCAAGTTCAGAAACCTTGCTCATCAAGCATCCATTTAACCTCTCATGGTTGCTGAAAATGTCCTTTTCTTGCATAAGAATTTCGCGCATTGAGCCCTTAAACTCCTGTTAAAAAGAAAAAAACACAAAAATGAAAACCAATTAACTTCCGACAATAAATGTAAAAAATTATTTTAAAAAGCTCAAGCTCTTGAAAATTGATTTAGAAAATGCAGCACAAGATGTTCTGACTTTCGAGAATACAGACCAGTATTGTTTCAATCAGAGAAGGAAAATTCTTCGAGGAATCATCCAGAAGGGAAGAGATCTCGTTAATAGCCATTTTTGAGTCCTGAACTTCCGAAACGACATCTTGGATTTCAGTTAAAAGTCTGATCATGAAGGCAGAATTTTCCACCTAGTAGAAGCTCTCATAAGTTAGTTGAAAAATTATGCTTAAACAAATATGTGGGACTTTATTCTTCGTTGGTATTTATTCTTTAATTATGTATAGGTTTTAGGTATTTTTATGAAGTACGGGTGTTTAACAATAAATCTGGCATAAGAGTTTCTTATTTTATGTATAGGAGCCTAATGCAGGTTAGATGTAAAATACATATTGAACATTATTGAGAGTACGGACCAACTCTCAAACCAGAGATCGAAATTATATTTATCTATAAAGTGTTCCCGACTTCCCATTTTTGTTTGATTTATATTCCGGTATATATAGCTTAGATATATTTATTCAAGAATCATTAACTGAGATATATACAACCTAAAAACTATTTAAGATATACAATTAAACTAGGCTTTCTAAAGTAAGGAAAATAACTATGCTATGCTAATAAAGTTATTATTTACATATTAGTACTATGATTAATTAAATCTAACTAATCTACACCAAACCTATATTTATTCTGAATTTAAAATCAATGTTGTGAATAACGTATTTAAGCCTCGAGGCGTTTTCTCGCCGTGCCTCGAGGCGTATAGCCTTGAGGCGTTTGAGGCGTAAGCCTTGATAAATACAATATAATTATTTAAAAATAATATAATAAATTAAAAATAAAATAGGTGTAACATAACCCTTAAACACTCAAAAGACTTAGAAATGCAAAACTTTAAAGACTCAACCCCAATAAAACATTTATACACTCAAACACGACTTAAAAATCCAAAATAGGTAAAATATATAAAAAAGAAAAAGACGAAAAAAAGTGGACCCACCACCACAAAATTTAATCTTGTAAGCTGAACTGAACGATGTTCAGGATATATACAAAAGATAAAATATTAAAATATATAATATTTTTAAATATTATAAAGGAGAGAGAAAGTGCAAGTGGGAGTGTCAGTGGGCCCATCTCTTCCTCTTCTCTCCCAAAAATATATAATATTTTTAAATATTATAAAGGAGAGAGAAAGTGCAAGTGGGAGTGTCAGTGGGCCCATCTCTTCCTCTTCTCTCCCAAACCTTGCTTCAGAGATATAAGCTAGGGTTCCAAAGCTTTTACTGTCTCAACAATGGCGCCGTAAAAATCAGTAGAGAAATTTTTTCCTCTCGATCTAAGAGTGCCCGCAATGAGGCGTAGCCTCAAGGCGCTAGTTTCAAGCGTAAGGCGCTGCTCAAGGCGCACGCCTCACTCTTTCCTTTCAAGGCGTAAGCCTCGTTGCGAATATACCATACGCCTCACTGAGGCGCGCCTCAAGGCGCGCCTCAATGTCGTTTTTCACAACATTGTTTAAAATAGATAATGTCTGTTCTAAAAAATATTAATCCGAAAAAGAAAAAACGAAACAAGAACTTAAATAAGGTTTTCATACAGATTCATTTGAAGTAAGTTGTTCCTGAGCCACCCGAGCCTCCTCCCGTGCGTTGAAGAGCTTTCCGTATAGCTAAAAAATTCAATAAAGTCTCAAAGATGAGATGAGATGAGATGATATCCCAATCATTGTAACATTCTGAATGCTATACCTAGATAGACCAGATTGCTAGCAAAATTAAAATATAATTACCTCTTCGCACTTTTGTCGAGCACACACGTTTTGCTCTGTCGTTAGCTCAACAATACTAGCCAGATTTTTCTGATTTGAAACCTTTTCCATTTCCAACATCTTAATCTACAATATAAATATAAGTTTAGGATAGCAATAGATATGACATGACGGGTGAAACCAGATCGGTTTGGTTTCGTCCAGCTTTTCAAACGAAACCGATTTATTTGGTTATGCAAAAAAAACTTGTAAAACCAGCTAAATCTGATGTAAGATCGTTTAAGCCGATATGAGCTTCTGATGGTTAACATGCTTGCTAAAGTAAGAAAATTAAATTTCAACAATATATCTGAAGAGATGAAGTAAAACCTGCTCTTGAAGCCTTTCAATAACGGCATTAGCCTCAGAATCCTTTTCTCCAGCAGTATAACTCTCATTAATTGTGCCTCCTTCATAATAATTTAGAAACTCCTTGTTGACTGATGACGAATCACACTCAGCAAGCCTTCTAGTCAAGTATTCATTTTCTGTTCTCTGCGAAAAAATATATGACGTATAAGAAACTATAGAAATCTATAAAGTTATTGTTTATATCATAAATTATATTAGTTTTATTAGTGATTATAGCTAACTAGCTAGTAGGAGAAAAAGTGTTTTAAAGGAACCCGGTTTCTTATCGGTTGTTGACCCGTATAGATTTAAAAACCAGTAACCAGTATTTTCTGCGCGCCGCCCGTTACTGAAAAGAAGAAAGAAAGGTGAAATTCCAGTGTTTTCCTGTTAAACTGGTAATATTATTATTTTACCGGTTACATGATCTGGAAAAACCGGTTTTTACAAAACCAGTACTGGGACAGGGAGGAGTTTCTATTTATTATGCGAAAGCAGTACCAGTTAGACTTAATTATTATTGTTATTTTTAAGCTATCGGTTATGTGTAAGATGTAGCCTGATTATTGATTAATGACATACAGAAAATAATTATCACAAAACCCACAGGAACCATTTCGACTTTATCATGAAAAAAAAAAAAAAAACAAGAGATATGACCTGACTCTCAAATTTTATGAGCAGATCTTCATATTCTGCTTGAAAAACTGGAGCTTTGCTGTGGGTATTTCCAACTTCGTCTTCCTTCTAGATTTGAACGTATAGATGTAAGGGTTCTCAAAACTTAAAACAACCGGCAAATTTTATAATGTGAAAGGACTCAAACTGATAATCGCAAGAATGATTAAATTTGATTAATAGCAATTTAAATGTAAAATCACAGTCACTACTCTAGCTTAAGCTTTAAAGACTAAATGCCCTTACTAAGAGCAATGACAATTAACATAACATTAATGAGCCACCTCTCTATCTTAAATAGGCCTCCCTCTACCAAAAGACTGAAATGCCCTTATGAAGCTAAGCCTATACTAAGGATTCAAAGTTCAAACCCATATTACAGTTATATAGGTATCTAAGATATCCAAGCAAAAGAATAATTTCAACATAACATCACAAGCCACTTCTCTATCTTAAATAGACTTCACCAAAAGACTGAAATGCCGGTACTAAGCAAAACTAAGGATCCAAGCCCATAATACACTTTTCTCTTAAATAGCTTTTAAAGGTTCAAATCGAAGATAAATAACAGTTTCAGCATAACATTAATCACCCACTTCTTACTCTACTAAAAGACTAAAATGCCCTTCCTAAGCTTAACTAAGGATCCAAGTCCACATTACTCTTTCCTCTACAAGACATATTTATAGGTCTATCATAAAGAAAGAAGAAGTCTATAGAATAGAGAAATAAGGAAACTTTTGCATACACTGGGAGAGCTTTTCTTTGTAGGTGGCAATTTTCGCCTGCTTGTTATACGCAATAAAGCACATGGATCGGGAAGTTTATAGTCTTCGGATGCATTACTTTTGCAATCATCCTCCTCCTCTTCAGTTATAGTGTGCATCAGTTCTTCAAAAGGAAGAAGTGGCGCATTCTCAGGCTCAGATCTTGACAGCTTTCCTCCATAAACATTTGATTGTCTGCTGGAATAAACCTAAAATGGAAGGCAAAAAAACTAAATATTACAGATACTATTTTAATGAAATTATGATATATACATCCAGTTATGAGGAGTTATACATTCTGTTATGACCCAAAATCGATCTTGAAAAAGAGGAGCTTTGCCGAACCTTCACAAGTCCAATCTCCCCTCTTTTGAGAGAGATTAAACTTTGTGAATGATTTTTTGGCTCCCTTTCTCATTAGCTTACAGTCTCTTAAATAGACCAAGGAATTACAAACTAATGGGCCTGACAGGCCCGACTAATTTAATTGAATAATTAAATAACGGACATAATTATTTACCCTTAAATAATATAGTTAAATAACCCTAATTAGACCTAAATCTTACATATGAGTAACACATTCTTAATTCTTTTCTCATAATTTTACCTCATTCCGTTGTTTTTGATAAAATACGTGGTCAGATACTCTTACTAGAGGGGTAAAAAAAGTGAAACTGGTTATAAACAGGATTTGGAACCTGTCTACAGTACCGAGCAATATACAGTCATAAAAGTTCGAGAGACTAGTACCAATTACTAAACCAATATAATGTATTACTATTACCTCTTCAATGGTTTCTTTTGAGAGATTACCGGGACACCATGTATCTCGCCGCTTTTCCTAGAGCAGCAATAAAATTAATGAAAATTTAAATACACCTTGTGGAATTCGATAACTAGAGTATAAAGTTTGTTACTATGTGCCTTTATGGTTATACTAAATTCTATTTCTCGTTATAGAATTTTCAGCATAGTTTAGTATAAAGTTGTATAGCTAACTTATGTCATTCACAAACCTTTTTCAAACGCTCTCGATTTTCATCTCGGTTTGAAGATAAGACCATAGAGCTCAAGTTCTCGATCTTCTTTTCTTGATCTCGCACCCTCTTTTCCCATTCAGCTTGGGCTTTTCTTTCCTCCTCCAACTCCAAAGCTATGCGCTCTCTCTCCAACTCAGTCTAGAGTCAACCATGGGAAATTACCAACTTGTCCCATTCATCGTATTAGGTATAAAAGTTCTACACTGAAAACTGGACTAATCATCGAAAAACCAAAACAAATCCTATATTTGGACAAAAGTGTAACCGGTTTTTGAACCAGATTTTGGTCCATATCGGAAACCAGAAACGGATTTCGGTTTCATTACTTCTTTTCTAAGGTGCTTTGTTCGTTTTTTCAGTTTTTTATTTACAAACCAATTTTACATGAAAATGGCTAAGAATACAGTTTTTATGATAAATAAGAAAGGGGTTCAAAATTCCAACGAACCGGAATCAAAGCATGGATTTAATCCCTACTCAAGTGAAGTCTGAATCAAACCATGGATTTAATCCTTACTCAAGTGAAGTAAAATATTCAGAGTTAACAGCTAATAGAAACTAGGGATCGCAAATAGCATTTAAGAACCTGTAATAGTGTATTCCGCAAATTGAGAATCTCATCCCCCAAATGGGTAGAATGAGAACCCTACAACACAAATAAAGTGAAGAAGATAAAAAAAAATATCAATAGAAATAGCATTAAATTCGCTCTTTTTTAGTACAAATAGTAAACGGTGGTAAAACAAAAACCTAGCTAACCTGTAATTTAGCTCTGAGCTCCTCAATTTCCTTCTTTTGTCGTTTTAATAAAGCAGCGTCTGTTAAAATCTGCCGTAACAAATTAAAAGTGTTCATAATCAAAATATACTTAACAGTACAAAATTCTGATAGGGGGTTTACTTTTTATCATAAGAATATAAGACAATAAATAAACAAGGTAAAATGAAACAAGACCTCATTAACATGAGCACAATTTTTGACACATAAAGCTCTGCTTGCAAATTGTAAACTGCTTTTTGTCTCATCTGCATGAATCTGCATAGAAGTATTTACCATTAGTAACATCATTTTGTAAGTACCAATACCGATTTACTGCGGTACAGTTCTACGGATAAATAATTTCCTTCCAATAACTTCGCCTCTCAAGCCATACATATAAGAAAGTGTGCCTTAATTGTATACTAAATTTTGACTTGCGTATACACGGGGAAACCGATTTTGGGGCATTTTTACTACCAATGTTGTGTTGATTTCTTGGTTATAAAAAATGAATATCTGTACTGGTTTTTTTTTTTTTTTGGAGTTTGATTTTTCAAAAGAAATCTATTGAAATTTGAAACCAGTAACCGATAGCTGATCGAAAATCTGTAATGATTACCCATTTTTGAGGGGTAAGGTCAAAATGGTTCACCCTTAACTTCTTTGATCTAGGAAATTGGAACACTTGAGCATGATAGCGTAAATAATACCAGTGCGAGAGTGATGTTGCAGATTATAGCCGTATTCGCATTTCCCCCAAGAGCAGGTTGCAAAATCCTCGTAAGTTTGCTATCCCTGTATGGAACATGACCCCTGCATGAAACATCAAACAATATATAGTTTCAATCTAACATAATAAATAATATTATGCTTATCTAATTAGATAAAGAATGAAGGGACAAATTTACCCTTGACTCTCTGCTCCTTCGCTCAATTTTTTAATAACCGTTCCCAGTGTCATTAAACTTTTATTAATGTGGGAACCCTCTTTGAGTCTCGCGCCTTCAGCACCCGTTTTCCCAACGCGTTCTGACCCCGCAAGGTCAACTAAATTCTAAAAATAAGAAAGAAAAGAAGGTCAATATTAAAACATAAATAACATAATTTAGGAGGCAAAATAGGGGGTTTGTAATTTGAATACGAACATACCAAAACAGAAACACGGACAGCATCACAAGGACTACCAACATCTTCGTCTTCGGTTTTGTCCTTACTTTCTATTATCTGATGAAAGCAACCATAATGAAGTAAACAAAGGGCATATAATGTAACAAGAACACAATAACAAAAGAGAAAACAAATTCTTACCATGCGAAAAATAGTGTGCGACCTACTACTGTGAATGTTCATGTTTGTCTCGCCAATATGCCGATGAGCTAAAATTTTGACCGAAAGACCCTTGTGAGATAAATAACTTGAAAGACATAAAAAGATAAACTCGGAAGACTAAATGATGCTCTTGCCAATAAACGATCACGGGCCAATCATGCTTTATAAAGACTAGAAGGAATTTATACATTCTCCAAACTCCATGAAACTGAGGACTTGCTCAGGAGACGTCACAATTTCTTCTCGCAACCCAGCAACATAGATTCCACGCTGCAAACATCAAGAGAAAGAAAATTCATTTCAGTATATGAACTGCCCCAAAGTTAAGATCAGCAACAAGAATAAGTACCTCCAGGTTTTCGTGGATCTGCAATTTCCGGTGCTCCGGAGCCAATAGATCGTTAATTTCCTCATTGTAAATCTCCATATACGACATTCGGAGAAGAAATTCTCGATCCACCTCCTAAAACAAAAATTGCATAAAAGTAAAAACAGAATGAAGTAATGAACCATCCAGCGACTTCAATGTTACTTAATCTCCTAAATTTATGGCTAAAAATGTTGATTAGTTATAGACAACACCGGCAATTGCTCCAGCAAGTATATACATTCTTCAAAATTCTACCATAACTTTTCATATTTATCAAATTTTCGCCCTTTATTATAGCTTAATTTTCCCCTAAAGATTTATCCGCTAACTTGGTCCCGCCACTGTTTATCAAGATCAATGTTTCAAGAACGTTAAACCAACCTAATTTCTCCAGAAATAAGATGCCAATTTTCGGGACAACGATTTCGAAAAAACTCAACATTCAGTTTAAAATCCTTGCAGTACCTGATGAATCGTGTCGAACAGATCGCGCACGGCGAGCGGAATCACGCCGGGCTCCGAAGCTGATCCGCGCATGGTGTGAGTCTTCCCACTGTTCGTCTGCCCATAAGCAAACACAGTACCTATCAACTCAAACGATTCCAAGTTAGATCCATCAAAACGATCAAAATCAAAAGAAAAACTTCAAAATCTAGGGCTAATCAAAATTCAAGTACCGTTGAAACCCCTAACCGCGGCGCCGACGATTTCCTTGGTCCGCGATTCGTAAACCTCGACGGTCGGACAGTTCTCGGCGAGAATCCTGTCTGAAAAGCGCAGTTCATGAGCTCCTAAGAAAACGGCAAGTACGAGGAGAGCTTAGGAGCGAGAGAGAGGTGAAACCTACCGAAATCGAACTGCGCATTGGGGTTGTGGATGAAAATGGAGTTGCCGGAGATGCGCCATGGACTGACCCTCGCGTCCTCGCCGGATATAGGCCGAGCTCGGACGGTGACGTGAATCCTCTCCATCAATGGTGGTCGGAGAGCTTGAAGAAGACGAATAGGAAAGGAAGATTCGTAAATGGATTAAATTTTTCGCGCCCGTTTGGAGTTTAAGCTTGTATTTCCAAAACTTGTGGGCGAATTTACAAGAATAAGTTCTCGAGGGTGTAAATTGTAAATTGTAAGAGAGCGGTAAATGTACCTAAATTTTGTAAAAATAACTCAAATTACCACTCATTGAATTCTTCGATTAGAGGTATATATATATATGTAGATGACTTAATGCCAATAGAGAAAGTAATTGTTTCCCGGTTGTGTCCCGGTTCCGTTACCGGTCTTGGACCGTTTAAAAAAAAAAAAAATCCGGAAAATTTTAGCTTAAAACCGGGAACCGGGAGTTTTCGGAACCGGGAACTAGAACCTGTACCTAAAAATTATTTCCCTGATTTTGGTATCGGTTCCAGTTTTAAACTACATGTCATTTTTTAGTTTTTATTATGTCGTTTTTAGTGTAGTATATAATTTTATTGTTGTTTTTTATACTACGTATAATTTTTAATTACTAATTTTTCAAAAACTACATGTCATTTTTAAGTAAAACACTTTTAAAACCATAAAATTTAGAATCAAATCCGTGGAAATTTTATAAATGGAACCATAACTAGAATCGGAACCGGGAAATTTGAATCGGAACCGTTACCAAAAAAACTTTCCTGATTTTTCAAAACACGGACGAACGAAAAGCTAATTTCTCGGATCCGGTTTCACCCCTAAGAGAAAGTATAGGACAACCCAATCAACAAACATAAACTTCACAATTTTAGATATCTATTTTACGCAATTGAAAGATTTGGAATATATGTCGCGACATTTTGAATAGTTTTAGGTTCTCTTACGTTTGATTAATAAAAAACAAGGGAAATTTATCTTTTTATACCCTCATCTTTGAATTTTCACTAAAATATACCCTCAAGTTTCATAAACAACTAAAGTATACCCTCAAAGTCTATTTTAATTTCTTTTATATACCCTATCATATATTTAGTTTTGAAAAAACCCAAAATTACCCTTACTAACAATTTTTTAAATATCTTTTATATGCCTTCTAGTTTCATTTTCTTACAAAAATATACCTCTACTTATAAAAAAAAGTCAAAATATACCCTCAAACATAAATTGATGAATAATTTATTTTCCAAACAACAAAAATATATCATCAAGCATCTACTAAAGGTTCTTTAAAGATTAAAGACCAACAAAAAACAAAAATTGTCTCTTGCACAAAAGAAAAACTGTCTAAAAGCAAGGGTTAGAATGAGGTAGACACATCCTCTACGTAGTCAATCAAATGAGGTAGAATCTCAAAGTTTAAGCCAATCGCTACCTCCTTGTCCTAATGGCAAGCAAATGCTTCAAATAAGAAGGAAGACAAATAACGATGTTCATTTGCATGAAGAGTTCATGTACTGACTATACTTTTCTTTTTTTGCACAAGACAATTTTGTAATAACTCTTTCTTTTAACAATTTTTCTTTTGTGCAAGAGATAATTTTTGTTTCTTGTTGGTCTTTAATCTTTAAAGAGCCTTTAGTAGATTCTTGATGATATATTTTGGTTGTTTGGAAAATAAATTAATCATCAATTTATGTTTGAGGTATATTTTGACTTTTTTAGAATAGAGGTATATTTTTGTAAAAAAAATGAAACCAGAGGGTATATGAAAGCTATTTTCGAAAATCGTTAGTTAGGGTAATTTTGGGTTTTTAAAAACTAAATATATGACAGGCAGGGTATATAAAAGAAACTAATATAGACTTTGAGGGTATAATTTGGTTGTTTATGAAACTTGAGGTTGTATTTTAGGGAAAATACAAAGTTGAGGGTATAAAGAAGTAAATTTCCCAAAAAACAATATCACTTCCACCCAGTGGCGGAGTCAGACTTTCGGTTCAGACGAAGCACTACCCAACCTAATTTTAGTGCGCAAATGTGCGATCAATTTTTATGATCTCATTTAATAATTCAAACGCTAAATATCGTATCCTAAAATATATCAAGAAAAATAACAAACCAACAAACTCCTAACTAAGTTTCTAATAATAGGTCTAAATGAATAAGAAAATTAAGAAGAATATATAAACAATAAGAGTGTATGTGACCAAGTAAAATAAAATGAGATAAATTCCAACATCTCATGCATAAACAAAGAAAATGTTTTGAAAATTTCAACATGCTCTATCATAAAGTTCACCGACATAAGCGAAACTAATACAATATCACTTTATTATTTTTTTCTTTTGATATTTGAGCCGAAACACGTGCATATGTAGCTCCGCCACTACTTCCACCTAACAAATATAATTGTTTTGGGAGAAATCAAGTCTACTGAAAGATAATAATAAAAATCAAACCCATC
This sequence comes from Parietaria judaica, assembly GCA_954871525.1. Taxonomy (NCBI): domain Eukaryota; kingdom Viridiplantae; phylum Streptophyta; class Magnoliopsida; order Rosales; family Urticaceae; genus Parietaria; species Parietaria judaica. The sequence goes on along the minus strand of OX940865.1, from coordinate 22,344,928 downwards.
AAATAAAAAGGAATACTCACATATCATAGAGTTTTTATTCTATAAATTATGAATACTAAATTTTATTAAGTAGACTAATATTATGAATTTCTTGCGTATTTAGTTGATGGTTGTTTGGACTGATTCTGATTAGAAACTTTACACATATTTGCGGCCTTAGTGTCAAACATAAGTGAAAGAAAGTGGTAGAAATACTTGATTATGTAAATAAAAAAGTGTAATTTTGTAGGTATTCGTTTTTATTCGTTTAGATTTACTCCGTTAGTGGTCACGTACCGATTGAAAGAAAGAAAATTAATATACATTTTTTGGATAATTACGCTATCAACTTCATCAATTTGACCCCTAAAATTTACAAGTTAAATTAAACCAGTGGCATATTTCATTTCTTGCCAAACTCTAACCAAACCAGCTTATTTGGCCCAATGATAAACCCACTAAATAACTCTTTAAAAGATCTTGAGTTTAATCTCAGCGATGCCTAAATTGCTTATATATATATATATTTATATATATATATATATATATGATCTTAATCAATAATGTTTGCAATCGATCGTGCCAGATATTTTTACGTTGTGAATATGTCTTTAACTATATATAATCTCGACCAATATAATAAAAAAATAGTCATAATTGGCCCAACTATCACTTATAAACTATACATAAATTTCATTTATTTCCTTCTCTCAAGTTATATCTCAATCTTATTTATTTTCATTGCTTCATTTCAAATTAAAAAAGGCGCAGACACTCTTGGCATACATAATAATCCCTCATAATATCATATCATATATTATTACACAACAAAATACCACAACTTCACTACAAAAAGGACTAATATACACACTCTCACACTCACACATGAACGAACTGATTAAAACTGTACATGCAATTTGCCCAACTAGTACTCTCAGGTCTTGACCCCAATTCTCTCAGCAACCTGAAATCACAAACAACAATGATTAATTTGACAAGTATGTGAAAACATAATCGAGCGCAAAATGACGCTTTCGCCCTTGATTAATTTGAATCTGTTAGTTCTATAGCCAAGTAAAACCTAGATGTGTTACAGTTTGGGATTATAGAAGAAGTTGTGTGTACAATTTTCTGATTTTTATAGATATATATAGGAAGGGGCATTTGTGTCAAAAACTCTAAGAGCTACTTTTTTGCTTTAGAATTGTTATTTAGGATTTAGCGTTCAGGGTTATAAGAGACAGACCTCCTTGAAGGAATGCACATCGCTCCCCCAAAGCCAAGCATCGCAGCCCGCGTCTCTAGCGCCCCATATGTCGTTCCTCCGATCATCCCCGACGTGAACAACCTCCTCGGGTTTCACCCCCAGCAACTCACACGCCTTCAGGAATATCATCGGGTTCGGCTTCTCTGCTTCAACCTGCCATGAGGGAGAAAGAGAAATTCAATACACAAGGGAAAATTTAAACAAGTTTTCACAACAAGACACGTGTTGCGTGAAACAAACTTATGTTTCTGTTGAGTATTTTGGATTAATTAGAGATTATTTCAAATTAATCAGGAGCTGTAAGTTTCTTACTTCGGCGGAGACGGCAACAGCATCGAACCAATGGTCGCAGTTCAAATCGCGCAAGAGGGGTCTCAGTCTAGTGTCGAAATTAGACACGACGGCTATTTTCACGCCGGCTTTTCTCAGCGATTTGAAGACCCGCTCGGCCTCGGGATCCACCAGGTGCCAGGCCTGTAAATAGAAGGAGCAACAAAGGACGATCACAACGAATGTCAAAGTGTTCCAAGAAATGATTCGTGAAAGTCAACATTAACAGTTGAACCTACCTTGTTAGTGGTATAGTAGTTATAGAGTTCTTCAAAGTATTGAGAATCCGAACACCCGGTTGAACAACTGACAATGTACTGCCAGAAGGGTCTGCCATCGTTTACGTATCTGAAATAAAAACCGGACAAATAAGTTATCGGTTGTTCATCAAAAGATTGAGAATGAAATAATCTATCATGCAGTTAGAATTCTGACAAACAAATTACCTGAGGCGTGATCTTCCCCACGGCTTCTCGTAAGCCACTCTGTATCGATTCAAAATCTCCTTCTCCGAGTACTCAACTCCATATTTTTCTCCAATCTGTCTATAAATCTGCACATAAACAAAAACCCCCAGGAAAACACAACTTTAACAACAAGATCTAAAACATTCACCATGAACAAAAAGCTAACTAGATCAGCAACATCCATCAAAGTCCCAATTTCATAAACAGACTTAAAAGAGCGAAAGAAAAAAAAACGAAAAATCAAGTAAATGTGTACATCAAGATAGATCTATCATAACCCAATCATCAAAAACAGTACGTAAATTAAACAGATTTGTCACTGTAAGAAACAGGCATAAAGACTCGGAAAATGTCACGGTAACATTGGATATGCCGACGGGTTGCCGATAATTCAAGAATACCGGCATAAAAACCATGATAAAGCTAACCGGTATAAGTTTCGACGAGTGAGCAATTACCCACTATAAACCCATAAAACTGACGAAAACTCGGATAACTTCACAAATTTTATGAAAAACGAGCAGTGTGTTTTTTGTGTAAATATATATATATATATATATATATATATATATATAAACCCAATACTCCAATATGAACACTGTAATTACTGTAGAATATAGAGAGCGAAACACGATCCTGCAGAAACCCAAATCTCGGAATAAACAAGAAATCAGTGTGTATGAACTAGAGAGAACAAGGCACATGAACCCAGAACCAGAAATTCCCCAAAAAGTTGATGAACAACACAGTCAAGACACTACAAACCAGAGCGAGAGAGAGAGAGAGAGAGAATGAAGAGAAACCCATCTCTAGTTATACACCAGTGACAGTGTTTGTGTGAGTGTGTGAGAGAGAGAACACTTAGTATAAACTATATAGATCAATCAACACACAGGAACCAGTATCAGAGACGATTTGATCTACATAATACACTATGAGCTAGAGAGAGAGAGAGAGGAGGGACCTGAGCCATGGGCTGAGAAGGAACGACGAGAGTGCCAACGGCGTCGACAAACAGAGCCTTGTGGCTGATCTCGCCGTAGAGGGACCTCCGATACTCCGCGTACTCCTTCACGCCCAGCAGACTATCCAGAACGCCTCTAGCCCCCACCAGCTCGCGCTCCTCCGCCGCCAGACTCGCCGAGGCGTAGCCCCGGCGCATCGCCGGCGAAGAAAACCCGGCGAGATGAGAGAGCTTGGTGAGAGTGGTGGGTTTGATCGCGGCCATTTTCGCGAGGAATCGTCAGCTTCATTTGAGAATTCCAAGCACAGAGACAACACTCACGAGAGACTTGAGTCTCTCTCTCTCTCTCTAATCTTTTTTTTATTAATTTTCTTTTTTTGTTTTCCTTTTTTTTCGGTTCTGTTAAGACTCGATGAGGACAGAATGGTCTTTTTATAAGGAAGATCTTGCCTCTGCCGTCTGCAAGTTTACTGTTATTACGAATTTACCCTTCTGTTTTTTTTTTCTTTTTTTTTTTGATGGACTAAAAATACATGTAGGATAAATAACTTTAACTTTTAACGAATTTATTATAATAATTTTCATAAAAATAAATTAAAAACGACATTCAATTGTCTTTTATTGGAATTTAATTTAAGAAAAACTCATAAAATATTCAAAAATCATTGAGAGAAATGCTTATACTTTAAATTAAGTCATTTATGTCCATTTACATAAATTTTGGACCATAATAACCCTGTTCTTAATTATAGTTTTTATTTTCGTTTAAAATAATTTTGAATTTATTTCCCTTAAATTTTGGTTGATTTATTTCTATATTTATCAGATTTCAAATTAGTTTGTTACTTTGATAAAAAAAAAAAATTAAAATCTTATATCCTACATTTATTCCTCTCATTCCCTTACGTTTATCTCCCTTCGAAGACACCTCTTTGGTTCTCTTTCTTCCTCTTCGATTCTCTTTCTTCGCTCATTCTCCCCCGTAGCGCCACCTCCTCCGTCGCACCTCCTTATTTGTTGGGTCTCATTCTCCGTTGTCGTCGCTCACATTCCTCCGGCGCTCCGGCACCGCTGTCGGGGTCCTCCTCCGTCGTTACTCGCTCCGCCATAATCCATCCGTCGTCGTCTTCCCCCGTCCCTGCCTCGCTCCGCCATCTCCCTCCGTCGTCGTTGCCTTCGATGTCAATCACAGTCGCCCACCCTCGCGCCGGCTTCTCTACTAAACCTCTAATATTGTAAGTCCAAATTTTTGTTCACCCAAAATCGTGCAGTCGCCGGGTAAAAAACGGAGTGATTTTTTTAATTCGTTTTACAAAACCTTTTGAGTGGTAGTATTGGTTGGAGGGGTAAATGAATTTACACGATTTTGGTATATATTTTCAAAATTTTGTTCGCCCAAAATCGTGCAGTCGCCGGATAAAAAACGGAGTGATTTTTGTAATTCTTTTTACCAAACCTTTTGAGTGGAAGTATTGGTTGGAGGGGTAAATGGATTTACACGATTTTGGTATATATTTTCGTAAATACATTTACAATTTGGTATTGCTATATGCATATACAAAACTCATGTTGATATTCACGACTCACACAAACAGTCCCCGTATTAAGATTTGGTATATAGATATACATTTTTGGTGATTAAATTTACAGTTTGATAATGGTATATACATATGCTAAATTCATATTGATATTTACGATTTGTACAAAATGCTCCCGTATTAAGTATTGGTATATACATATACAATTTTGGTAATTACATTTACAGTTTTATATTGGTATATACATATACTAAATTCGTGTTGATATTTATGATTCATTAACATACTGGTTTATATATACAGTTTGATATTGGTAAATAATTTTACAGTTTGATTTTGGTTTATATATACAGTATTCGTTAGCATGTTGATTAATAGGGAGAAAACATTAAAAAAATAAAAATAAAAGGAATGATTAAGATTAATTAATTATTCTATTTAGATACATTTAAGGAAAAATGATTTTGATTTTATTAATAATTCAAATTATTAATTAATTTTAAACATAATTTAAATGCTAAATATTAATTAATTAATTCGAAGGGAATCTTGGTCCATATTTTAATTAATGGGTTGTTTGAATTATCATAAATAGAAATGGGCATTTTTTTGAAACCTTGAGTCACAAATGGGCATTTGACTCATTTACCCTTTAATATATAATCGATATATTGATTATCGAATGTCTTCATCGATCAATTATCGAAAAATTTATAAGGGACGCCGGCTGATTACTCAAATGTAAACGTTCCACAGGATTTTTTTTTTGTCAGTGGTGGAGCTTGCTCTTTGCGCGTTAAAAATCGGTAAAATGTCAATTTATGAGTAAAAAATTATTTACCTTAGAACTTAGAAGTAGATGTTAGAGGTGACTAATAAAATATCCTATAATTATCTGAATAATTTTTATTTAAAAATAAGCTATTTCAGAGATTTGTAAGAGACGGTCGCCCAAAACTTTCTTATGGGTATTTAGATCCAAATTTATTTTTAGCAATTGTTTTAAAAATAAAATTAGTATATTAGATTAGATTTTAAGATTATCATAAAAATAATTAAATAGTCAATTTTCTGTAGATTTTTTTTTTTAATTCATGAGATGGAATTCTAATAACGAATTAAATGGATACGGCTTACGAGTGTAACAATTAGGAAATTTCATATGCTGAAAATGCCAAATAAAAAATAATCTAACTATAATGGAGTCATACTCAGAACTCAGAAGTTTGTTTTTTAGTTGACAGTTATGAATAAAAAGATAAGTTAGTTTGATATTTCAATGCAGATTTAATATATATATAGTGTACACGTATAGATACAAACAATATTTCATATGGTAATTTTGTTTCTATTGCATATATAAATAAAAGAGAATGATGCAAAATAAATAAAGCAAAATAAAAAAGAGATTGATGCAATGGAACCCATATTAACACTTTAAATATTGTTCGTATCTTTACGTGTCGTTTATTTTAACGTAGTTTAGTGTGCACGTCGACTTCAGACTTCAATAATTGTGTTTTAATATTTAATATTCATACAAATTAATATAGGGAGTTCGCGAAAATCGACAATCAGCACGATGGTTAAGTAAAGTATTAGAAGAAGAAGAAAAAAAGCGGAAATTAATATAAAAATACATTATTATATAATAGGAATATGGAGGGGTTTGTCAATTCACATAATAAGAGTACATTAATAATTTTCAGTTATTAAATGGTATATTTTCGTAAAATGAATAATAATGACAAGCGTAAGTGTCTTAAATATTAAATTAATCTTTATCATAAAATACTAAGTTCATTAAAATAATTTAGTTTCAGTTTAAAATATATATATATATATATATATATAGAGGACAGACGCAAATAATTAAAATGAAGTGAAAGTGTATTGAGATGATATAATACATCTCTTTCTATTAACGTTTTTAACCAAAACTAGGCGGTCTAGTAACATTTTTTTTTAACGACCAAAAATTGCTCGGCAGTTACTAATTACTGAATTTGGGTACCTATCGTTATAGTTGACAAAAAATGGGTATTTTTACCGTTAGATTTCTTATCATTTGTTAAGGGTAGGATCGTCAATAAAAGAAAAACGAGGTGCAATGGAATATGTTAGGAATCGTATAAGAGTTGCTGACGTGTAAGGCGGCGAGGCAGTTGCAGTCCACGTCAGCCCATACTGCGGCGATAACACCCACAAAATAGCAAGCATGGGTCCCACTCGTCTGACACGTGGGCCCCATCGCAACAAGAGCAATGCATGCTCATCCACATATGCACAAAGCAACTGCAAGCCACTATTTTTTAATTATTAAATCACATGGACATACTTATTATTATATCTTAAATAAATAAGGCGGAGATTCGAGAGAAAAAAACAATAATATATTTTTTACTCACTTTAGATATTTATCTATTACAACTTTTTTTTTTTCAAAAATATTCTCCGTTATTGTTGTCGTTTAGCTTAATAAATTAACGTGTGTAATTATTTATTTTCAATTAATTTATGGAATAAATTTATTAGAACTAATTTTGAGATTATAAATCATTGTAAAAATATGAAGTTAAGGTATTAAGTAAGATAAATATCCTACAAAATTATCTTCAAAACTGAAATAAAAAATAAAAAATCAAACAGGTTGTCAAGTTATAAGTGACAATATTCTCAAAAATGTAAAAAGCTCAACTTAATTTTTTGCATAATTAAAATATAAATGACACTATTCTATTTCTACTATTTCATAATATTAACAAAAATGTAATATTAATATGCCACTATTTTATAATATCAACAAACTTTACTAGTGCACTACTTATAAACAATTTAGTTTACTCTTTACCTAAGTATTGGTGCTAAGAAATTATTTGAAAATAGTTTAATGGTTGAATTATAGTATTATACCTCCAATTTAGAGAGTTGGAATTTGAATATGAACAAATAAAAAGTCAACGGCCATCCGAAGCTTCAATATATGTTCACAATTTTGGATATAATATTATAATAAAATTGAAAGTAAAATTGTTTAATTTCGAATTCCTTAAAAAGCAAAGCTTTTGGATTTTCAAATCATCTTCATTGATTATGATGTAACCATTCAATTTAACGAGCAAAGATGACTATGACTTCCACTACGGGACTAAATATTAAATAATTACTGAAAATGTTGTATAAGAAATAATACTGAGCCTAAATTTAATGGAGAATTAAGAAATATATCTTTAATAAAAAATATTAGTGTAAAATATATATTTAATTTTAATCTTTTCACGTAAAAATTCTCAAAACATAAAATATTGTAGTGCGTAGGAATTCATCTCTTTATCCATCTATTTAGCACGTATCCGAAACTTAAAAATTATGCCGATACTATTACTATAATTTTAAAAATAATTATTTATACTGCACAGCAAACACTCTTTTAATTTAATAGCTTAAAAATCCCAACAAAGCATTAATAATAATAAAAAAAATATGTCAAATAGTTGATAAATGACTTCTTAAACGTGTTATGATTCCATAGGCTGGGTTTAGTCACGCTATTTGAATAATTGAAGTCTCTTTCAATTAATTAAGTCTTATATATATAATCATGCATAAGCTACAAAGTTTCATCGACAGTTTAATGTTCGAAGTGACAGAGGACCATTATTTGATTTCCTTTGATTTTTAGCCACATAGTTTCCAATCATAAAATTGATATAAAAAATATAATAAAATATCCGTGGTTGGAAATTAAGGAAACACCACAAATAATTCAAAGGCAAGATCATGAGCATACAAGTGGGCCCACCCTCTTGGAATTGATGTATGATGATATGATAAGAGTTAGAGACCTACTTACTATATAATAAAGCAATGTACCAATAATGTTTTTAATGCTTTGAAGGGACCATTCATATATGATGTCTTTTTAGTAGAAAATAAAGCTATAAGTTTTATAATATTTTTTATTTTTATGAGTTGCTAAAATTGTATCACAAGTATCAATATTTGTTTTTTACTTTATTATAACTAGTGGACCGGGTGGTGATGAAAATAACATAAAATTAAACAATTTTGGTGTCTATGATTATTGAAAAAAATATACATCTACATTAACGATGCAGTTTAATTAAATCTTTGAGTTATTTTAAAATATTAAATCCAACACATTGTACTCACTTTCTTAATTATAGAACTTGGTTCAAAATATTAAAAATACATTTTCAAAATAGAAGTCCGAATCTAGAATACATTGAGACAAAACCACCAAAGAGTTTGCGATGAAACTACCAAGAGTCCTATACTCGTGAGAAAGACCGCACATGTGAGATTTTAGTCGGAGAGAAAGAAAAGTCATAATAAATAGCCAAAATAAAAATCCAAAGATATTAATGATGAAAAATAACCCAAGTACTAAAAATCTAAAACTGAGAAAGCATACATCAAAAAGTGTACAATTGGTAGGAGTTGTACTTCGGTCTAAGGAGTCTCTAATTCAGTATTCATCGAAGAGCTATTAGAGTAAGAAATGAAGCAAACTCGCAAGAAATTTTTATGAGGAAAACTTAATTTGGCCCAAAAATATTCTTACTGAAAACTTTTATTGGATTCTCTCTAAAGCAGGTGGTTTTCGGTTGACGAAGTCAAAGAAGTCGAGCATGCTACACCTAAAATTCAAAAACAAATAAAACACCGAGAAAGCCATGGAATCAACTAAAATTTGCAGAAACTTAACAACTCGATTGAAAAATCAAAACTAAAATCCAAGGGAAAATGAAAAGTAGAAAATAAATAAAGAACGGTTGTAATTACTCTCAAAACTAATGTCTACTGTGTAAATTTAAATGAAAAACTATGAAAGTGCACAGATTAAAATAATTAGCTTTAATCAACCCAAAAGGAAAAAGTACATAGCCTAACATTCAAGAAAATGTCTCTCACCAGATAAACGAAAAAGAGGTGAACCCATGGCTATACATGGCAAAGAAGTTTCGTTGAAGACGCGACAAACTGAGTAGATCTCACAAGTCCTATAATCACCATGAAAATTTAAAATATCAAATAAAAGAAAACAGAACATATATGAACTCAAAAGTCACCTCATTTTGTTATTAGTTGGAAATCTCGGATGAGTTTATCTATATCTGCAAAAAGAGATATTAAAATTGACAGCTCTCACATTCAGGAAAACAATTTATGACAATTGACCACTCGACCAGTTCCAAAATAACTCACATTAGTCATTCAATCTTTATAAAAATCAATAATCTAAACTAAAAATTGAGCACAGATAAGAATTTGAGAAATATATCGAACATAAGATCAGAACAACGAACATACACTAAATTCAAGTCATGCAAGATAATACCTGAAGCGGAGATTATCTTGAGCAACGTCGACGGACTTCACGAACAACTGATGACAGAGAATGGGACATAGATCTGAAGCCAAGCTTATGGACAGTGTTAATAGAGATTTAGGCGGAGGAAAGCTGGCTGAAACAATAAGAAAAGAAGAAGAAGAAGAAGAAGAAGAAGAAGAAGGCTTACATTTTAATATATTGAAAATCAAACAGCTTCTGAAAACATGTATTTTTCTCTCTAAACTATCAAAGCACATCATTCTATATGATCAAATAAAGCGTGGTGGATTTAATAAGGGTTATTGTTGGTATAACTACTTAACTTTTGACCATCTCAGGCGCTATATGTCCATATTAAAAAAATAGCAGCATTATGCACCCAAAATCGACAAATTTGAGATGACACATATTTCTGTCTACTTTTTTTTTAACCGACGTTAGTCAAGTGTTACGTGGTATGACACATGCTTGTTGAACAATACCTATTTAATTTTGGAAAGTGAGAAGAAATATACTCTTTTTCATAAAATTAAAACCGTTAGTATATGGATATCAGTAGGTTAAAACCGATTGACTTCGAAAGATATCAAAACTTCACGTGTATAAGTTTATTCACTTACTGTTGGATAATGTCGATGACCATGTTAAGCAGTTAACCGGTATCAATCTATTTTAAGCTGCAAAACATTTAATTTATATAGTACCAAAGGCACCCTATGATTTCATAATAAAAAATGCACAAAGTATTAGCATCATAAATCACATGGTAAATTTCCAAAACTTGCCTTGAGAACTTTGAATTTCCTATTGTTACCAACCCTCTGGAATTGTAAGAAAGTATTGCATCAGTAAATATATATCACCGTTCATTTTTCTCCGCTGGTGAAATTCATATTTCTATATTAATTAGGAACTTGTAAATGTTCTAAAGTTTAAACAACAACAATGAATTAGAGACAAAAGATATTCTCCTATATTTTTAGCGGAAGCAAAAATAAATTGTTTCATGTAAGGAAATTCCTACATGTGAAAATCAAATCATATAATAAATCTAAAGCCACACATATAAACTAAAGATATTCGACTTTAGTAATCAACGCACTTCAAATACTTATAGAACAAAGACTCGCCAGTAAATACAAAGAACAAAATCCAAACAATCCTTTGATTTTCACCATCAAAATATTTTATCAAACATATTATGTGCGTTGATTGAATTGATAAAACATTGAATTTTCAAATAAAATTTCAACATCAAATTAACTAAATAAAACTACAAATTCAAATGAAGATGCGAGCATAAAACGAACCTACAATCTGGACGATCCAAGCGGAACCGAAAGCCGAGGAAATGCTGGAATCGTGACATTCATATACATGAAAAAAAATTAGTTGCATCCTGTACAAAAACACTTAAATCACAAAACACGATTACAGAACCATTAAAGAAGAAGAAAAAAAGAGAGGGACCTTGATGGATAGGAATACTTGTTCTTGCTTCTGCAGAGAGATGTGGGACTGAAGCATAAACAAAACCATATTGGAGCATAAAACGAACCGACAATCTAGATATAATCACTTGCTGGTTGTTTGGAGGAAAAAATATTTAAAAAAAATGAACATGAATAAGGGTTGAATATAAATTTTATGCAGATATTTTTCATTAAGTGGTCGCGTTCAGGGGAACACATGAATTAGCGCACTTCTGCAAGCGAAAAATGATGCCTAATAGAGCCGATTTCAAACCTAACTAAGACCAAAAATGTAAAGAAATCAAATTCGATCTTACAAGAAAATAGAAAGCGCATAACACAAGTACAGAGCCAATACCACCGATACCATGAATCTAAATAATCAAAATTCAACCTAAAAAGCTAAATCGAAATCGCAAATCAAAAGTACAGAGCCATTAGACCCGAGCAATATAATCTGCAGGAACAAATTGAAAAGAACATCATATAAAGATAAGTAGAACTCATTCCAATTACAAATTCTATTAAGTGTAATTAAGCAATCAAACCATAAATTTAAATAAAGAACCACAATTGCATAGCATATAACTACGAAATCAATGAAGATGAAAGCATAAAATGAACCTACAATCTGAAAGATCCAACCCAAAGCCGAGGAGATGCTGGAATCGTGACATTTATATACATGATAAAAAAACAGAAATTTTAGTTGCTTCCTGTACAAAAACACTAAAATCACAAAAGTATGTGTATATATATATATATATATATATATATATATATATATTGGTCTTCGGGATAAGTATAAACCACACCGTCTTTCAGTGGTGTTTCGTTTAAAGAAGATATAATTAATCTACGTCAACAGATAGATTTTTAGCAAGAAAATCCTATCATAGTCTCAACTATGATTAATAATTGATATAAATCAAAGTCTTATGACCAAATTAGGATCAGACCGTATATAAATAAAGATATTACAAACAAATATAATTGGAGTATAACAACTTCAGTGGAAGATTATTAAACAAAACATGTATTACAAGGTAATTTAACCAAACTAACTTAGAAAACTCAATCAAACTCCACTCTTTGTTAACGTTGCTCTACTATGGACGGCTTGTCCAAGTTTCTTCACGATAAGACTTGCCATGCACTTGAGGAGTCCATGGACTGTTCTTTACCCAGACATTATAGTGAACAGTTGGTGAAAGGACTTGAAGCACCACAAAAATTCAAGAAAGAAAATTCAAATATTAGCCAAAAATATCTGTCAGACTTAAGGTAAAAAATGTATTCTCTCACATACGAAGTGGAAGTATCGAATCTGATCGAATACCGAGATCAATATTTGGAATATATGAAGCAGGGCAAGAACCACAAAAAAAAATCAAATAAAAGTCCATATAAGCATGAACGGTAATTCTAATACTTGAAATCTAAAACTGAAAAGCATACCTTAAATACATACGTAGTCGAGAGGAAGATGAAAGAGGAGATGATGGACGGAGTTGGCTAGGCGGTGGGCTCCTTCAAGAAACTCTGTAGTTAGATTTGGAAGAGAGAAGAAGCGCAGAAAAGGTTGCAAGGATTTTATAAGAAGCGTGACTTGTGTTCGAAGAGGCATGGCTGGGCCTGGGGAAAGTTGCCTTTGTGTTCGAAGAGGCATGGCTGGGAGACGTTCAGGTTTAGCGTGTGCGGGGGCGAGGAAACGTTCCTCTTCGGAGAAGATGCTGAACCAACACGACGACCGATACTCAAAACCGTCAATGAAGGGACACGACGTGCGAGGATTTTTTTTAATAAATAAAAAAACCAAAAAACTTAGAAAATAGAACGGGGATAAAAACCGTGTTTTTTAGGGCATCAAGTTATTTTGCTTTTATATATATATATAGATTTCAAAAATTAACGTGATAATTTTATTGGGGATTATTCCTTTCCGTTAAATAATTGATTTACCACATCTTTAATGAAAACATTTAAGGGGGTAAGAATAAGAACTTGGCATAAGAATATTAATTTTAAGGAACTTGGCATATGAATGATATAATATTGGGCTTATTAGGAAAATACTCAGGTTATGTCAAACTATTTAAAAGAATACTCAAGGTTTGAGATAATTCATATCATACTCATTTTAAACATATTTTTCCTAAACTACCCCTACTCACCCTATCTCACTATCGCTCTGCAATTTGGTTCCTCTGCAATCGATTTCCTCGCTCACTCTTCCATGGCTTCCCTCTCATCGCCGACAAGCTCTCTCGACTCCTCAATCGCCGACGATCTTATCTCGAACCCTAATTGACGAGCTCTCATCGCCAATCTCGAATCCTCTGTTGAAGCGCGAATCATATCCCTAACTCTCTGCAATCGCTTCCAGAGAAGAGCAAGTGGAGGCCAGAGAGACTTTTAGGGCTTCCTTTCAGATTCGGACACCGTACTTGCCGAGCCTCGAGCCTCTGGAATTCGAGGTCTTCAATCTCTAATTCTTCTCTTTCTTCTTTTCTGTTTGGTGTAGTTGTGTTTGTATGAAGTAGCTCATAATATATATATATATATATGTACGAGAATGAATCGTGACATTTTTTATGTCTTTTTTACGGTTTCAGATTCGGACGCTGTAGTTTCGGAGCTTCGAGGCACTGCAGAGGAGGAATTTGAGGTCTGCAATCTATAATCATTTGTTTTTTGTTGTTGGGATTGAAGAAGCTCTTGGCGTTTTTGAGTTAATAGATATACATACATATACATATATGTGTACGTATATGATTGTGTGTATATACACAGTTCGGATACGATTTTGAGCTATCTTTGGTGGTTTTTATCTTCTTCTCAGAAGCTCCTAGGAATTTGACAAGTATGAATCGTGATATATATTTTCTTACCGTTGCAGATCTGGGTGCCGTAGATTCAGAGCTTCGAGGCAGCGGAGAGGAGGAATTTGAGAACTTTTATCTATAATCCTTTTGCTTTGCTGGTTCGTGTGTTTGTTTGGTGGTTCAAGCTCGGATTTGCGTTTTTTTATTTTTTGTTCTTGATGAAACTAAGGAAGAACAGAGATATATGTGTATATGCATATAAACTTATACATGTATATAGTATGTGTATACATGTATGAACTCAAATTAATGGAGGATTGAATTGTTGTGTGAATATTTTGTTTATTAGAAAATTTGTGCTTCGAATTGTTGATCAGATACGAGACACGACATGGTTACGACATGATGTAAGTCCAATTACGTGTAATTACTGCTATATAATTTTAGATCGAGACTCATTCAATATAATTATATATAACATAAGTGTAATTATATATAACTAGAATTACAAAATTGTAAGTGTGATTACAAAAGTGTAACTCTAGTTATAAAAGTGTAACTGAGTGTAACTCTATTTACGCTGTGTAACTCTTATTTCAAATATATTTATAAGTGTAATTACAAATGTGAAATTACAGTTATGTAACTACAATTATATAAATATAATTGTAGTTACATAATTTGTAATTTGTAAATAAAAGTTACGTTAACGTAACTGTAGTTACATTAATTAAACTGCCATTACGTTTATGAAACTACACTTGCATAATACAATTACAAAAGTGTAACTATAGCTATAAAAGTATAATTATAGTTACATTATTTTACAAAGAACTTCATAAAAGTGAATTTCATAATTATAGTAACATTAATATGATAGAGTTGCAATGAATAAAAAATACGTTAATGTAACTAAAGTTACATTAGTGTAACTGTAATTACCCAAATGTAACTTTAGTTACATAAGTGTAACACTAGTTACCCAAGTGTAACTGTAGTAATCCAAATGTAACTTTAGTTACAAAAGTGTAACTGTAGTTACATAAGAGTAACTCCAGTTACATAAGTGTAACTGTAGTTACCCAAATGTAATTTTAGTAACTTTAGTTACATAAGAGTAACTCCAGTTACATAATTGTAACTGTAGTTACCCAAATGTAATTTTAGTAACTTTAGTTACATAAGTGTAACTGTTGTTACCCAACTGTTACTGTAGTTACCCAAATGTAATTTTAGTAACTTTAGTTACATAAGTGTAACTGAATTTACCCAAGTTTAACTGTACTTACCCAAATTTAACTTTAGTTACATAAGTGTAACTCTTGTTACCCAAGTGTAACTGCAGTTACCCAAGTGTAAATGTAGTTACCCAAGCGTAACTTTAGTTACACAAGTGTAACTTCAGTTACATAAGTGTAACTGCAGTTACCCAAGTGTAATTGTAGTTACCTAAATGTAACTTCGGTTACATAAGTGTAGCTCCAGTTACATATGTGTAACTCCAGTTACAAAAGTGTAAATTCGGTTACAAAAATTGTTTTAGTACTTCCAAATAAATTCCAATAAAGAAAAATCACTAAGTGTAACTCCAGTTACATAAGTGTAACTAGTGTAACTTCAGTTACAAAAGTGTAACTCTAGTTACATAAGTACATAAGTGTAACTCCAGTTACAAAAGTGTAACTTCAGTTACATAAGTGTAATTTCAGTTACAAAAGGAGTTAAATAATTGTAACTCCTGTTACAAAAGTGTAACTATAGTTACATAAGTGTAACTTCGGTAGTGTAACTCCAGTTACAAAAGTGTAACTCCAGTTACAGAAGTGTAACTTCATTTACGATAATGTAACTTTGGTTACCATAATGTAACTTCGGTTACAAAAATTTAATTCCAATTAAATTAGTGTAACTTCAGTTACGATAATGTAACTTTGGTTACCATAATGTAACTTTGGTTACGATAATGTAACTTCGGTTACAAAAATTTAATTCCAATTAAATTAGTGTAACTTCAGTTACGATAATGTAACTTTAGTTACCATAATGTAACTTTGGTTACGAAAATGTAACTTCGGTTACAAAAATTTAATTCCAATTAAATTAGTGTAACTTCAGTTACGATAATGTAACTTTGGTTACGATAATGTAACTTTGGTTACCATAATGTAACTTTGGTTACAAAAATTTAATTCCAATTAAATTAGTGTAACTTCAGTTACGATAATGTATATTTGTTTACGATAATGTAACTTCGGTTACAAAAATTTAATTCCAATTAAATTAGTGTAACCACATTTACATTAGTGTAACTATAATGATTGTGGTCATAGTATTACCTAATTGTGGTCATACTATTACATAATTTTATGTCACTATTTTTTGACAATATTTCAATTTAAATTCTTTTTTGTAACTCAAATTATATGAACTTATTGCTATGTACCTTTAGATGGAAACTGGATTAATATAATTATGTAACATAAGTGTAACCATATATTACTAGAATTACGAAAGTGTAACACCTGTTACAAAAGTGTAACACCTGTTACAAAAGTGTAACACCGGTTACAAAAATTATTTTAATACTTCCAAATTAACTCCAAAAGCACTAAATTATTATTTGAACAAATATATTGAAATTGTAACTCCGGTTACAAAAGTGTGACTACAGTTACAACAATGTAACTCCAGTTACAAAGTGTAACCGAAGTTACAGAAGTGTAACTTCAGTTACGATAATGTAACTTTTGTTACCATAATGTAACTTTGGTTACGATAATGTAACTTCGGTTACAAAAATTTAATTCCAATTAAATTTTTGTAACTTCAGTTACGATAATGTAACTTTGGTTACCATAACGTAACTTTGGTTACGATAATGTAACTTCGGTTACAAAAATTTAATTCCAATTAAATTAGTGTAACTTCAGTTACGATAATGTAACTTTGGTTACCATAATGTAACTTTGGTTACGATAATGTAACTTCGGTTACAAAAATTTAATTCCAATTAAATTAGTTTAACTTCAGTTACGATAATGTAACTTTAGTTACCATAATGTAACTTTGGTTACGAAAATGTAACTTCGGTTACAAAAATTTAATTCCAATTAAATTAGTGTAACTTCAGTTACGATAATGTAACTTTTGTTACCATAATGTAACTTTGGTTACGATAATGTAACTTCGGTTACAAAAATTTAATTCCAATTAAATTTTTGTAACTTCAGTTACGATAATGTAACTTTTGTTACCATAATGTAACTTTGGTTACGATAATGTAACTTCGGTTACAAAAATTTAATTCCAATTAAATTAATGTAACTTCAGTTACGATAATGTAACTTTGGTTACCATAATGTAACTTTGGTTACGATAATGTAACTTCAGTTACAAAAATTTAATTCCAATTAAATTAGTGTAACTTCAGTTACGATAATGTAACTTTGGTTACCATAATGTAACTTTGGTTACGATAATGTAACTTCGATTACAAAAATTTAAAATAAATTAAATTAGTGTAACTTCAGTTACGATAATGTAACTTTGGTTACGATAATGTAACTTTGGTTACGATAATGTAACTTCGGTTACAAAATTTTAATTCCAATAAAATTAGTGTAACTTCAGTTACGATAATGTAACTTTGTTTACGATAATGTAACTTCGGTTACAAAAATTTAATTCCAATTAAATTAGTGTAACCACATGTACATTAGTGTAACTATAATGATTGTGGTCATAGTATTACGTAATTGTGGTCATACTATTACATAATTGTATGTCACTATTTTTTCACAATATTTCAATTTAAATTCTTTTTTGTAACTCAAATTTTTTGAACTTATTGCTACGTATCTTTAGATGGAAACTTGATTAATATAATTATGTAACATAAGTGTAACCATATATTACTAGAATTACGAAAGTGTAACACCTGTTACAAAAGCGTAACACCGGTTACAAAAATTATTTTAATACTTCCAAATTAACTCCAAAAGCACTAAATTATTATTTGAACAAATATATTGAAATTGTAACTCCGGTTACAAAATTGTAACCACAGTTAAAACAATGTAACTCCAGTTACAAAGTGTAACCGAAAAAACATAAGTGTAACTTCAGTTACGATAATGTAACTTTGATTACCATAATGTAACTTTGGTTACGCTAATGTAACTTCGGTTACAAAAATTTAATTCCAATTAAATTAATGTAACTTCAGTTACGATAATGTAACTTTAGTTACGATAATGTAACTTTGGTTACGATAATGTAACTTCGGTTACAAAAATTTAATTCCAATTAAATAAGTGTAACTTCAGTTACGATAATGTAACTTTGGTTACCATAATGTAACTTTGGTTACGATAATGTAACTTCGGTTACAAAAATCTAAAATAAATTAAATTAGTGTAACTTCAGTTACGATAATGTAACTTTGGTTACGATAATGTAACTTTTGTTACCATAATGTAACTTTGGTTACGATAATGTAACTTTGGTTACAAAATTTTAATTCCAATAAAATTAGTGTAACACCTGTTCCAATATTGCCGCATGGAACTCCATTTCCTAACCAGGAAGCTCATTTGAACGCTCTGTTACGTGACTACCCAATCCAGAAAACTATATTAGAGTTGGGCACTGCAAATAAGTGGTCAAATCCGTCGAAAATATTCCCGTTTTTTTTTTCTTTTCGAAATCGGATTCCGAGCACACGGTTTTATTTACGTTGCATTTGACTCAAATAAGTCATTATTTCTAGTTCATGGGCAATTATGATTAAAACCAAAGTCAAATTTGATTTTTTCAACCCGCAAACAACCCGCAAGCCGTGTTTCATTCGGGGATTAAAATCTGGAACCAGCTTTGGATCCTAAAATTTTATCACCACCGGGTTTCTTAACCCGCACCACAGTTTTGATTTGAACTAATTAAAAGCAAACAAAAGAAGATGAAAAGAAAAAAGCGGGTTTTGGACCCGATCAAATTCAACAAATGAACTCTGAAAGTTCATCTTGGTGCGAATTGCGTCGGAGATTTAGCGGAGAAGGAAAATAAAGTTGGCCATTAAAACAAACCTAGAAAATCTTGCATTCATAATTAATTCATAATTATAAAATCAATATAGAAGCAGAGAAAGTGTAATGCCTAAACATCTTTTATCCAAGTGCAATCTCATACAAAATGACAATAACGTCCCTTCGGACCGCGAAAGAAGAAGCCACTAGAGCTTCTGGACTACGACGGAGTTGGCGATCCCAGCCTGCTAAATCGTCTGGTCCAGCTCCGTGAGCCGCTTGGGAGGGAAGCCCACCGTCTGCAGCTGGTAGCTCCTGGGCCCGCCCGGCCTTGACGCGTCGATGAACGACATCACGTCTCTGATGGTGTGGTGGTGGTTGAACCTCGAGACCATGCGCGTCCCATCGGCCAATCGCAGCTGAAGCGACGTCGTGGGCGACGAATCGTCAACGACCAAACCCATTGACGGCGGCGGAGCTGCGTTGAGAAGGGCGGATGTGACAATTATTTCGGAGGCAGCTTGCGGGGTCGGGTCGTTGCTGCTGGCGAGAGTCCTTCCCACACCTTGAAACGAAGCCCTTTGCTTCACCGGCTCCTGTGTAAGAGAGAGCAATACTATGAGTTTCCCGGAATTTAAGGCCTAGTTAAGAATTAAAAATAGTAGGATCATCAAATCCACGAGTGTTGAATGATGAAAAGGGAACAAACAGGATAGTCCTCGTCACGCCTCATCATCTCGACATGCACGGAAGTCCTCCGATCAGCCGGGGCAAGCTCTTGCGGGCATTCGGATTTCTTAATGCTCTGCGAGCAGAAAAAGCCAATGATTAGTACATCTTCTTCAAATCTCGAGTTCACTAAACTTTAAGTATTGGGGGTACCTCAAGGAAAGGGCCGTTTTCAGGATCATCGATACTACGCCGCGGCCCATCGTCCACAGAGAATCCGTTTCTCCAGAAAACGATTCTGTGAACCACTACTTCGGGCGGCTGAGGCGTAGACGAAATGGTCTCCCCCGCGAGCGATCTCGCCGTCCCGGTGAAACTTCTCGAGGTGGAACTAGAAGGCCAGATGTTCTCCGAAGTTCCTTGCGCAGAGCCAGCCTGCTTGGCCTGGTTGAAGATGGCGTCCACGTCGTTCGACCGGTTCGGATCTTGAACAAGCATTCCACTGCAAACCCAAGTAAAAACAATTTCAAAATTCAATAATTTTCAGAGATTGCAAGCGAAGCCACTTCAAATTCAGGGCATTATCTCTAGATTCCTATTCCGATTTCGATTCCGATTCGAATTCATCAACAAGAAATTACCTTTTCTCGCCACCAGTGTAGTACTCCTGCGGATCGTCGGAGTCGCTCATCGAATCCTTATCGTCCTGACGATTCAGATCGGCCAGCGTGCGGATACCTCCGGCGCGGCTCCCGGAGGCCTTCTTGGAGCCTCCGCCGCGCGATCGGAGCTCGTAATTCCGGCGAGACTGCGCCGGGGAGGGCGAGCGGGAACATACAATCAAACAGAGCTCCTTCGAGAACATGAGATGAATCCGAAACATAGAAGAAGAAGAAGAAGAAGAAGAAGAAGAAGAAGAAGAAGAAGAGAATCGCTTGTGAAGCAGATTCCATGGAAACTAACCCTAGCAGCTCGAGTCTTGGCCGCGATCGGCGAGGTAGTTCGAGGGGGAGAACGGTGGCTCGCCGCCGACCAGCACGATGTCGGGGAAGGGAAGCGAGCAACAATGGCGGAAGAAGAGAAGTCGAATAACAAGGCTTCGTCGAACGTGACTGAAAAACAAAGGGGGTATATTTGTCCTAAAAAGTCCAAACGAGGCTTTCTTTAATTTTAGCAAACATTTGAGTACCCTTTTAAATAGTTTGATTTTAATTGAGGGTTTTCCTAATAAGCCCTATAATATTTATTTAAGAAAGATTATGTTTTAGTTTCTATTAGCTATTTTATTTTAATAAATAAAAATGAAGAATCACAAAAGTATTACACGTTAGCTGGCTAAAGATAGATTGGATAGATATTCTTCCTTGCTTTGAATAATGGTCCTCTATTAACAAATTAGCATGGGTTTTAGTGTAACTCAACAAATTTATTATGAGCCATTTTAGGTTTTAAACACACACACATATATATATATATATTATGTGGGTATATGTATGACATTTTATTTTACAAGTTAACCCTATTGGAAAACAAATAAATAAGCCATGTCATTCTTATCCACTTATTTATATACGAATTCGTCCGAGCATATATTATTCTCCCTTTAATTAAATGAAAGTATTATATATATATATATATTATATGGTTTCTTGAGAGAAAAATACGGCACTTTTAAAGGGAATAGTATACCATGCCCTGCAATCTTATCTCCCCATTATCCATTAACACGTACCTATCGTATGCACGTGTATTCAATTTTTTCATCAAAATTACTTAATATATTGTGTGTATCCAATTTTTTTAGAGGTGATTCTCTTCACCAAAATTACTTAATATATTTGTACTCGAAAGCATTCCATTAATGAAGGTTTAAACAAGCGATATCAAATATCGCACGAGGCTTGAAGTTGAAATTATCGAATCCAAACTTTTAACTTTGTTTTGTCATTATATTTCTTTTGAAAAAGAAAAACCATTGAAGCTTTCCTTCAAAGTGGAGATTCTCTATCCTTTTCCTTCAATTTTATTTTATTTTTTCATCTAATCCGGGCTCGATTAAATTAATAACTCGCTAAATTATAAAATAGCAAAATCTACTAAGATATGTAGTCAGTTTTTGTGAACCATTTATCAGAAATTCTTCACTTATCAACTCACTTGTTAATTTCTTATGTTTAGTAATATGATTATTGACATTATTTTTCAGCTATAACGAGAACGAGAACGATAACGAGTATTGATGGTTGATTTCAACGGGTTTTCACCAGTTTATTGGTAAAAAATTGTTGGCATATAACACTAAAACACTAAAGATATACGTGGGTCCAGTAATAATATAGAAAAATATTGATCAATACAAAACGGTATCAATGCATATAAAATATCTATAATTTATCCATCGGTAGTCGATACATTTGTAAAATGAAAACATCGGTATCGGCATTTGAAAGTTGAAACAACAATGGTAAAGACAAGATCCTCCATGTATTATTGAACAGGCCTTCATTAAGCTTACTTGAGCGAGTTTTGGACATCAATCACAAACCTGTACTTGACATCCTTGTTGATTAGCCTCTCCAGAGCTTCATTTGCGTACTGAATCGGAATCACTTCTATTTCCGGGTATATTTTATTCGCCGAACAGAATTCTAGCATTTCTTGAGTCTCCTTCGTTCCGCCTACCGTACTGCCCGACACCGTTCTCATACCTGAAAATATACATGTGTAAACCCCGAGTAATTACGTTAAGGTAAATAAATTAAGTGTTTTCTCTTTGCCCTTTGCTCATGTCTGTCACAACCCAAAATCAATCTCGGAAAATATGAGTTTTGCCTAATCGTCAGCGAGCCCAGTCTCCTCTTTTTTTGGAGAGACTGAACTTTGGGATTGATTATTAGTTAACTCTTTCATTAGTTTAAGCTCTCTAAGTAGAGTGAGGATTACGACCTAAAATAAACCTCTAAAACATAATAACTAAACTAAACGGAATTACATGACAAAGTTAAATAATATAAATGATATAATCAAATGAAAAAACTCAAATTAAATACCCTAGATTACTTTATTAAATAAAGAGACTAAATGAAAAATGTTAGGTATGTAACAAGATCCTATTCAAAATCCTTATGAAAGATATAACTAGTATATTAATCATCACTAATCCTACTTAAACTAAGAATTATAAACAGGATAATATGAATACAAGAATATTTATCTTCACTAACTTTGAGTTAATTTTTATATTTTTTTTTTCCAACAAATCCGCCATGCAACAGAATGTTTTAGTCGGGGATAGAAATGGGTCAAGAATCAGAGAAAAAAGTACCAAGAATAAGGTTTGCAGGACTGAATTTGACTTCGCCAGGGAAACCCACCAACACTAAGACACCGGCGGTCTTCAACAGCGACATGTAGGGATCGAAATCGTGATCTCCAGAAGCAGCGTCGATAATGAAGTCAAATGACTTGGCAAGTGCCTGATTACACAAAGGAAGAAATCCGATAAGCAGCGTGCCGGAAAAGTAAGAACGTCGTTTGACTAGTGCCTACCTTCATCTGCTGCTGGTCGGATGAGATTACAAAGTTGTCTGCGCCGAGCACAGAGAGAGCTTCTTCTTTCTTGGAAATGCTAGTGCTGAACACGGTGACACTCAGCCCAAAGGCCTTGCCGAACTTCACAGCCATGTGACCGAGCCCGCCAAGCCCAACAACCCCAAGAGATTTACCAGGCTGCTTCATGTTATGGCGTATCATCGGAGCGTAAACCGTAATTCCAGCGCAGAGGAGAGGCGCAGCGGGGGCCGACGGGTAGCCATCGGGTATTCTGAAGCAGTACCTGAAAGACCAAGCTCCTTAGATTCGAAGAACCAAACTGGTTTGTATTGTATACACGGAGAAGGAAGAGGTACCTCTGATGGACGACGATAAAAGTGGAATAACCTCCTTTTGTGATTGTGGAATCGACATCAATGCGATTGAATGTGGAAATGGATCCCTTTTGACAGTGATTCTCTTGGCGGTTGTTACAGAATTCGCAATCTCTGCAAGAGCTGACGTAAGTTCCAACACCGACTCTATCGCCCACTTTCAGGCCGTTGACGCTGCCACCGATTTGCTTCACGATCCCAACTATCTCATGCCTACACAGACACATCAAATTAAAGTTTAGTGTTTCGCGCATAACAATTAAATATCAGAATTGTGTTATTAGGTTCGCTCGCCATTTAAAATTTCCTTTGTCTGTATAAGACACCACATTTAATTAAAAATGGTAGCCAATACCATTCATAAAACTCAATCTCAGCTGAAGAGGGGAGATTGGGATTGGTCAAGGTTGGTGAAACTCGCGTTTCGAAAACTGATTTTGAGTCACTCAAGAAGTTAGAAACAAAACAGATAGGAAGTATATACCCAGGAACTACAGGATAGTTGGAATCTCCATGTTTGTTTCTAGTCCAAACCACGTCCGCGTAGCAAACGCCGCAGTGAGTGATTGTGATGGAAACATCGTCGCCACCAACTTCCCTGCGGAGGGTGAATTTAATTCGTTAACTTTTCAGGCAAACCGTAAGCAAAAAATCTAAAATCGGTATCAGAAGCAAAAGAAAAACCTGCGGGGGAAGCTGTAAGGAGATAACAACCCAGATGGGTCTCTGGCCGCCCATCCAAGGCACTCATTTGACTGTTCCGACTCCAAGCTCATTATGTGACACGGCTAAACCACTTTCAAAGATACTCTCCTTTAGTATATTTGTCGGATCAAAATAACTGCGTGATTTCAATCAATCCGAGACACGTGAAGTTACCTTTAGGACCCTCCTGCTGCTTTGGGTTACTGACTCGACTCTTAGCTCCGGATTTTCCTCTTGTTCTGTAACACAGCAGTAGATATCAAATATCAAAAAATTAGAGCTGTCAGAGAAAAAAAAAAAAATCAAGACAGAAGACATCCAACCAGAAAGAGAACCTTATAATTATAAAACTGACATTCATTGATTCCAAGTGTTGATGTTTATGTATCACGCATGAACCCAGCAGCTACAATACAAATACACCCATAATATTGACGATCTATTCTACTTTGGACACGGAATTAAGTTCTGGATCCGGTCCTTGATGCAATAGTCCGTTATTCCTTGTCATTCTTTAAATGGATAACTTCATCCAAATCCGACAGTATTGCATGGAAAATTGTAGCTTATAAACACAGAAGAAAAGTAGCATTTAAAACATGCTTGCAATCCGTAATCCTAGATTTTACTAAATTTCTCTCACTAACACAATTTAGTTCATCATAGAACAAAAATTCCAAACAATTTCACATAAAAATTCCTTGTTTTACTCCATAAGCATTTTTAAAAGCATCGGAACTACAATGTATCACTCAATACAACTAAATTAGTTGAAACACTCGAACGAGCTTGATGTTATTCTACGGATCCAAACAGGAAAAATTGCACGCCCTCCCATTTGAGTACAAGAGAATCAGCGGAGACAGAAAATGAGGCTCTATTTGGTTTTCTTCTTCCCCTTGACCTGGCGCTTCTTGTTGGATTTGGTCACATGCACGGCATTCTTCTGGGTTTCCAGACGCAGAGCGGCTACATTCGGGTCTTCGGGCAGCGTAGAGAGCAGGAATTTCTTTGTGGAACCGACTTGTTCACACCACAGCTTCAGCATTTTCCGTCCCCTCATCCACTTGAGCATCAGCTTCATGTGCGTCTTGCTGCTCAATCCGCTTATACCACTCTCCTGTTTCAATATCATCGCACACATCAAGTCGATAGAGTAAAGAAGGTCAAAGTTGTGAAAAGGTATGTTACCTGAGCTTGAAGCCAGGCAGTCGAGATGGTGAAAGGGGAGAGAGGCTTGAGGATGCCGTACAGATCGCGGGCGATGGACGACGCCTCCATTTGGGGCATTCGAGGATTGATCTTCCGCACATTCTCCGCGCGTTCGCGCGAAAACCATCGGCGTTGGCATTCAGATACCAACCCACTCCCAATTTCTCGGAAATTAACATTGGGTTTCAACCATCGTTGCAGTGCCATCGCGCCTCCTCTCTAAACCGTCTTTGTTCTCTTAGTCTAAATCAAAACAACAACAACCACTTGGTCTTCTCTCCCACATTTTAGATGCCCCGGGCCAGTCAGGAGCTCAATACAGCTTATCAATTTGGGGCCTCTAAAGGCACATTTTATTTCTCCTCTCAAAACTAACTACAGTGCAGACGGGTCATAAGCCTCATCGGCTTACACCGTGCCATGCGGTAATACCAACAATTCAATTGGTGTGTTTTAATTTTGTAAAGGAAGGCCAAAAGTATTTAACTGACACCAAAATTAGTCGGATTCTTGTCCATTAATCAGATTGTTCGGCCGGTTATTTCTACCTCGAACGGTTTATCGAATTCAAGCTATTTCCAGCTCTAATGCATTGGAAACTCACACATTTCTGCAATCCTAAACCTAAATTTTTCTAGCACACAAACACAATTCAGAGAACAACGACCTATACTTCATAAGCAATCTGAATTGCTTGCACTAAACAGACACAACGCAACACTCAAAACACTCTCAATCCTTCGGACTCGAGAGATTCAACGCGACGAGATTAAGGAAAACAAAAGCACACCTTCAATCTCGAGTGGAGTTCGTGCTGTGCAGGGATCTCGCCGCCGCAACTGGAACTCGTCGGCCTGGAACAGTAGACAGCAAGGAGAAGCGTGAGAAAGAGCATCCTCGCGAGAGAAAGGGATGGTCTTCGATACCTGGCTTCGTCGGCGATGCAGAGCAGGTTCGCCGGAGACTCGCCGGCGTCGGGAAAGAGAGAGAGAGAGAGAGACGAGTGAGAAACTAGGTTTGATTTATTGCCGTGACTTTGAAAGTCGAGTTTTGGTGCTATCTATGTGATCCTTCCTCTTCACATATTTTGCGGATTTGGCCCTTGTATTACAAAAATTGAACAAATGGCCACTCTTTCAGAATTCTAATGCAAATTTAGCCCTTTGGCTATTGGAGTATTTATTTGGTTAAATAAAAGTGTCCTCAACTTAAAGAAAAATTTCTTTGATTAGATATTTTTGTTCATTATAAATTAGAATAATCATTCATTTTTGTTTTGTTTTTGGTCATAGGCCTCTTCATTCCAAAGTTCAAACTTCCATCAGTCCTATAGAAGTCGGGAGGGACCAAGCTGACTTACATCTCTGAGAGTCAATCTTCTTTTTTTATGAACTAACTTGTTCTTGTGACTATAGATTCCGCAAGCATTGATACACCATACTCTATTTCGAGGAGAAAGTCCCGGAAATCGCGGTTGAAATTTTCTGCGATAAATTAAGCAAGGCCCTATACGGCTTAAATATAAAGCATGCTTAATTGGTTTTTTTTTTTAAATATGCAATTGAGTTGATCGAATACATAAGTACTAAGTACTAACTACGTTTTCATGCTCAAACAGAAACATAAATTCATTAATAAATGTAAAAACACCAGTGAATAACTGGGCTTTTTAAGGCCCAATAAATTATCTATTTTTTTTTAAATAGCCTAGCTAAAACATTAAAAGGCCTTTTATAGAAATATGTTTGGTAAGAAGAAAAAATAACAATAGTAAATCGTGGGGTCATATATTAGTCTGCCATATTCCATAACTAGGAGGGGTGAAAACCGTAGTCGGAATTGCCGTTTTGAAAATTTTATTCTACCATTCTTGATTTTACGGGAATTCAAAATGGGTACGGCTGGGTACTAGTCCCGGTTTGTATGAAAACTAGTTTGATTCGAACCGGTAGAAATGATGGTTTGAAAATAGGATTTTCTCAGTTTGAAACCGGCATTTAGTGTAAAATCTAACAAAACAATCAAAACTGCATAAGCCAAAAGTATGTAAAAACTAAAGCAAAAAACATAATAAAAAAATGAAAGAATTATGACCGAAAATGTACCGGTTCCCAATTTATAATTCACAGTCCCTTGTAATAAGCATGCATTCTTAATTTTTGTTATTGTAAATAAACATATACAAATAACAACAAAACAATTAGTAGTTCTCATGTGCATTCCCAGCTTCTTTTATATATATATATTAAAATTCCAAAATTTAAACCGGTACTCGGAAATTGAGAAAGAAAAAAATACAATTATAACAACATTCACCCATAGTCTATCTATCGAAATATATTTAGCTATCGATATGTAGAGACTTTATTCGTCGATAAAATAAACATGAATAAAAATCCACATTTATACTTAATAGATCAGTGCAAAACCATCCACGTTTATACTTTATAAATCCGTGCAATACCTTGTGTAACTAAATACACTTTATCGAATATATTAATGGAATTAGAGTCTACAAATTGATAAAGGTTACTATAAATAACTATACACATTATCATTTTGCACATAAATCAATACATTGATATATATATATATATCATATATATATATATATATATGATCCATTTTAGTTTTAGTTTTTTCTTTTATAAGTTGCGTAGTTTGAACTCAGAATCTGGAAATAAATTATATTATATTTGTACGAAGCTAAGCTTATTAATTTATCTATACTTAAAAATCTGTTTACTTAAAAACGAAATATGTCTTCATAAATAATTAAAACTGTCAAAGTATATTTTAACAAACAAAAATAATATTAAAAAAAAACAATTATAATCAGGGGCGGAGCCACTTGGGACCAACCGGGGTCGGCCGCCCCCACTTGATCCGAGCCGGCAATTTATGTGTAATGAATATTATATATACAACACGTATATAATATATAAAAAAACATATAAAATTTTACTAAAACTCTATTGTGGTGCAATGGTGACTTTCTTATTCTTTTTGTCTCTTGTGGCCAAGGACCAAAGTTCGATTCTTCACCACCAAATTTCAACCCATATATTTTTTTGGCTACTTATCTTATATAATCCTTTTCAAATAATTTGTCAATATATATAATATCTTTGCTTTTTATATTTCGTTCTAACTAAAAATAGTTTATTAATATATTTATATCTTATATATATAAATACATACAGATACACAAATATATTTATACTAATATATCACAAATATGATAAAAGAAAAACATATAAATAAAAATATGAATCAATGACACATTCTTAGTTCTCTCGCCAAAAAAAAATAAAAAAATTAAAGATATATTTATATTTTAGAATTTAAAAAATATGAACCACCTATCTATAATAATTTACGATAAAAAAATAAATTTTTTCAAAATATAGAAATTCACAAAACCAATTGTACATGATGATGATGAGGTTTATACGAACTAGAACACAAATTTTATAAAAAACAATTATAATACAATACATCTTACAAGTTTCATATCTCACCATCTTATTTTAAAAATTACGATCGATTTTTCACCCCCTCTTGTTTGATTCTCTGGCTTCGTCCCTGATTATAATATCAAATATAATATCAAATACCTGGTTTTTCCGGATCTAATTCAAATAGAGCTCCTAATTGAATTATTACTATTTTAAATTTCTAAAGCTAAACCATTTCAACGAAGGCCGAAAAATTATTCTTATGTAGAGCTTATTCGAACTCAGTACCGGTCCTGCGTGGCGGCAAACGACTCCCTGCAATCGCGGTGGCTGCGACGGGCGATGGAGGATATCCATCTGTTAGGCCAACTTCAATTGATTGAGACCAACTTGCGTGCAAATACGTAGTCAATTTCTCCACAAGGCGTCCTCGCACGAGCAAATTGTTTTGGCTGCATTATAAGTTCATCATCATCGACTATTATATTCTATATTTTCCAAAAAGTGGACTATATTCTTTTGTTTTAAGTTTATTAAGTTTTTGTATCTTTAATAATCAATACAGACTACGACTTATTGTTGTGAATAATTGTAATTAGAGTGTGTTAATTACTGTTCATAGTCTTAGGTTGTATATAAGGCTTTACCCAATAAATGAAATTCATAACATTGAAAACCCTAAAACTACATGGTATCAGAGCTCGGGTTGTGAGCTTACCGGAGTTCGGACCGTGCGCGGTGGAGTAACTCGGTGGTTGGCCGGAGTTTGGGTTGCGAAGCTCGGGGTGAGTCCGAGGACTCAGAGAGCTTGGAGAGAAAGTCTGGTCGCGTTCCAGATTTGGCTCGTGAGAAGGAGAAGTAGCTCAGTCCACAGCTTGGAGAAGCTCGCTGTGAGTGGGCGAAGCTCGATTGAGGGTCGTTGGTTAGGGTTCGATCGAAGGCAGAGCTGCTCTGGGTTTGAAATCGCGATTGTGGATTGTCTTTGGAGAAGCAGCTCGGAGCTTGGAAATCGAGCTAAAAAATTCCATTGAAGCTTGAGAAGCTAGGGCTAAGTCGTTGAAAGCTGGTGGTCGAAGATCGAGTTGCAGTCAGCCCTTCGACTGAAGAGAAGAGCTCGAAGCAGGAGAAGCTTCGTCGAGAAAGTTTCGCTGAGCACGGCAATGCGACATCGATAGCGAGTGGAGAAGAAGCTCGCCTCAGATTCGTAGTCGCCGAAGAAGAAGAATCGAAGAAAGAGCTCAGTGAATGGCTTGCTGCTGGGATTCGCGATTGAAGATCTAACGCGACTAGCCCAGCGGCGACGGTGGTCGGAAGGTTTCCGGCGGCTTCGAAGGCGGTCGTCGGCGACGGAGGTGTGAGCCCAGGCAGCTTGGCGTGAAGGAAGGAGAAGGAGAGGAAGAGGAACGAAGGAGAGGACCGAAAAGAAAAGGAAAAAGAAAATAAAGGGGAATTTCCAATTTTGCCCCTTTAGTGTTTTCTGGTGTTCCTGCATTCTTTTTGGTGTGCTCACCAGCAAAAAAAAAAAAAAATTGTCGGTTTTGGGTGTTTTTCTGTCTGTGTCTGCATCAAATCTCGTGTGCCTGCGCCCAGAAATATTTTGTGAGATCATTCTCTATCCTTTCTTTTTCATTTGTTGAACTTTAATTGGGTCCGGGGAGCAATAAGCTAGGATCCGGCAATAAGTTCAAAGAAAAACAGGATGGCGACAACTACTAAGAGAATGACAGAGGCAGAATTGATCGACACTAGAGAATTTGGTATGAGGCGGAAAAAGACGGGAGAAGCATCGGGTATGAGGCCTAGAGTAACAGTTGGAGTAAGTGGCAGTAGAGTCCACAGAGAAAGTGTTACAGGTGCGGTGCGGTTGGCCACCTGAGAGCGGCATGTCCGAAGGCACCGAAGGAGATGGAGTCCGTCAATCGAGGACAGTCTAGTGCCCACGGGCATTGACAGTTTGGAGGTTGTGACCGTGATGGTCGTAGATATGGTTACAATGGTAATCATCGGGCACACTTGACGACTAGAGACGATGAAAAGGAAGACACGAAGCAATTATGCACTAAGAACGAGGTTCTCAAGATGCTCAGGTACTATATGCCGGTGAACCAGGAAGTGAATGTTGCGAAGTTCACTACACGAAGAAAAGATTGGATAGTGGATTCTGGCGCTACTCGGCATGTGACTGGCACTGCGAGTGAATTCACTAAATATACTCAACTTGCAGTCCCTGAAAAAATTCAAACTGCTGATGGCACATCCCAACCTGTTGTTGGAAAGGGTGTAGTTGAGTGTACCGATCATATGACGTTGACAGATGTTTTGCATGCTCCATCGTTTCCAGTGAATCTTTTGTCTATCAGTGCCATTATACTCCGGTTGAATTGTAGAGTGATATTTGACATTCCCAAGGTGGTGTTTCGAGAAAAAGGAACTAACAGACTACTTGGGACTGGGACTTGGAGTAACGGTTTGTGGTACATGGACCGAGGAGGTATGGATGCGGCTTTGGCGTCCATAGTAGAGAAAGAGAGCATGAAGATGTCCGGCAAGAGTGCGGAAGACGAGCTGATGTTATATCACCAACGGATGGGACATCCATCTTTTGGAACCTTAAAGGTGTTATATCCGTCATTGTATGAAAAGTCTGACAAACGGAAACTCGTATGTGATTCATGTGAATTTGGAAAACATACCCGAAGCTCTTATGTTAGCTCGGGCAGAAGAAGCCTTCATCCTTTTGATTTGATTCATTCAGATGTATGGGGACCATGCCCCACGACTTCAATACACGGGTATCGTTATTTTGTGACGTTTATTGATTGTCATACTCGTGTTACTTGGTTATATCTGATGAAAAACAAAAGTGAAGTGCTTACATGTTTCAAAGACTTTCACTAAAGGGTTCAGACTCGTTACGGTGCCGTGTTGAAGGTTCTAGTATCTCGGTATCATTCTGTGGTCAAGACACTGAGGTCGGATAATGGGACGGAGTATATCAATAAGGCCTTCAGAGAATATCTATCCCTATATGGGATCGATCATCAGACTACGTGCCCGTATACCTCAGAACAGAATGGAGTTGCAGAACGGAAGAACCGACATCTTCTCGAAATAGCTCGGTGTATGATGATCGAGATGAATGTTCCAAAGTACTTGTGGGGGGAAGCTGTTATGACAGCGGCGTACTTAGTGAACAAGATGCCGTCGAGGGTGTTAGATGGAAGAACACCAATGGAGATGTTGGGACTAAGTGTCGAAGGACTTGTTCCCAACAAAGTTTGGGGATGTGTGTGTTTTGTCAAGGACAACAGGCCAGCAGTCGGGAAGTTGGATCCTAGAGCCGTGAAGTGTATCTTTGTAGGATACTCTTCTACTCAGAAAGGATATATATGTTGGAGCCCTGTTGAGAAGCGACAGTTTGTGAGCATGGATGTGACCTTCCGTGAGCGCGAGTCCTACTACGACGTGCCTGTTTCTTCTCCCTTTGGAGACTCGCATGATACGCGAGAGGGGGAGAATGGTGGCAGTGGCTCTAATTCCAGACCATCCACGGTGACTGTGGTGAGACGTCCAGTTTCGTATGATTCGAGCTCGGAATCAGAGACTGAGGTGATAGAGGTCAGAGGAGGTGACAGAGGTCAGGCTCACGGGGAGAGCTCAGGGTCAGAGAGTGACGAGGAGACTCCGGGGGAGCTGAGTGCCCGTGACGAGGAGACTCCGGGGGAGCTGAGTGCCCCGGGGGAGCTGAGTGCTCCGACAGACCGAGATCAAGCACAGTGGGAGCTGAGTGCTCCGGGGGAGCTGAGTGCTCCGGGGGAGAGGAATGCAGAGAGAAGTGGAGGTCCAGCTCAGGGGGAGCTGAAGGTGTATACGAGGAGGAGACAACAGGATCAGGCAATGCTCGATCAACCTACACCTGTGGAAGCTACTTTGCGGAGGAGCTCGCGAAGTAATGAAGGATACCCTCCGAACAGATACGGCTACGACATTGGCGATTATGTCTCGTATGAGAACCTCGGGGATGAAGCTCGCGCAATGTTCACGTCACTAGATGCGGTCACTATTCCCAAAACATGGCAGCAAGCGATGGCGGATCCGAAGTGGAAAGCTGCGATGAAGGAAGAACTCGGTGCCTTGGAAAAGAACAAGACATGGGATCTTGTCTCGCTACCAGCGCGGAAGAAGGTTGTGGGGTGTAGATGGGTATTCACAGTCAAGCAAAACCCGGAAGGGCGAATTGGGCGATACAAGGCACGGTTAGTTGCGAAGGGGTATAGTCAGACGTACGGCATCGACTACGACGAGACATTCGCACCGGTGGCGAAGATGAGTACCGTGAGAACTCTTGTGTCGGTGGCAGCCAATCGTGGATGGAAGCTGCACCAACTTGATGTGAAGAATGCGTTTCTTCACGGAGACTTGATGGAGGAAGTGTACATGGAGATGCCTCCAGGATTTGGGACTGAGGAGACGACAGGGAAGGTGGTCAGGCTGAAGAAGTCGTTGTATGGTCTGAAGCAATCTCCGAGAGCCTGGTTTGATCGATTCAGAAAGGCTATGATAGATATCGGATACAAGCAGATCAACGCTGATCACACGGTCATCCATCAGCGGCGAGAAGATCGGACCATGATACTTGCGGTGTATGTGGACGATATAATCATCACGGGTGATGATGAGGGTGAAATCACCCGGTTGAAGGAGAGACTTGGGAATCAGTTTGAAGTGAAGGATCTAGGGGGTCTGAAATACTTTCTAGGGATTGAGGTGGTTCGAGGACCAAAGGGAATAGTCCTAAATCAGAGAAAGTATGCCCTAGATCTTCTTACAGAAACTGGTATGCTAGGATGCAAGCCCGCAACGTCTCCGATTGATCAGAAGACCAAGTTGAGTGCCGAGTCAGGAAAGCCAGTTGACCGGGAGAGATACCAGAGATTGGTTGGCCGTCTGATTTACTTGTGTCATACTCGTCCGGATATTTCATTTGCTGTGAGCGTGGTGAGCCGCTACATGCATGATCCGAGAGATGGACTTATGACAGCAGTATATCGGATTCTCCGATACTTGAAGAGAGCTCCGGGAAAAGGGTTGCTCTTCGAGAAGAACAACCATCTCGAGGTGGAGGGATTTTGTGATGCCGACTGGGCTAGTTGTGCTGACGATAGGAAGTCTACCTCCGGGTATTGTATGTTTGTCGGTGGGAACTTGGTGTCGTGGAGGAGCAAGAAGCAGTCAGTCGTAGCAAGGTCTACAGCTGAGGCGGAATACCGAGCGATGGCCTCCAGTGTCGCGGAGTTGTTATGGTTGAAGATGCTACTGAAGGAGCTGAAGATGGACCAAGGTGCCCAAATGAAGCTATGGTGCGACAATCAAGCGGCGATTAGCATTGCCAACAACCCGGTGCAGCACGACAGAACCAAGCACATCGAGATTGACCGGTTCTTCGTCAGACATCACCTCGATAGCGGAGAACTCAAGCTGAGCCACATTGGTACACGAGAGCAAATAGCAGATTGCCTCACCAAGGGATTGGGCCCTATTGACCAGTTGCGATTATGTAACAAGATGGGCTTGATCGATATCTTTTGCCCATCTTGAGGGGGAGTGTTGTGAATAATTGTAATTAGAGTGTGTTAATTACTGTTCATAATCTTAAGTTGTATATAAGGCTTTACCCAATAAATGAAATTCATAACATTGAAAACCCTAAAACTACACTTATCCATCTTAGTATATCATACAAATTTGTAATTTCATTTGATTATTCTCATAAGAGCTAGGTCTAGACATCATCCATTTAATTGACCCGCCAAGGGTATTTTTATATTTAAAATTTCATTTTCATTTTTTTAATCTTAAATTGCACTGTGTTTTTGATAAGTAACTACATTCTAGAATATAAATATAATGAACAGAAGTAATAACGACATAAAGTTGTTTGGACTTCTATATACAAAAACGTTTTAAAATTATTTTTCGTTGAATTATCAATTTCTTCCATTGATAATAATTACATGAGTTTTGTTAATTACAGATTATTTCAATATAAGTTAAGCTATATGTAATCATTACAACATTCGACTATGATAATTATACTAATTATTGACCAATTCAGACGTACAACTTTCAAATAATTTTCAACATTGTACCGATAATTATCTCCATGTTGCTATACGTGTTTATAACAAAACCTTCATAAAATATATTTTCTCTATAGAAGAACGCTTTTTTTTTTGTTGTTGTTGAACAATTCAGTACTAATTAAAAGACTTTTGACACATTGATATTCTTATTTCATATTATTTATTAACAGGAAGCATCTAGTCCCTAGGTAGCCGGCCACGTTGTTCTACAATAATGCATGCACTTATAAAGAAATTACCAAACTATATATAGGAGAGAGCTATTGACAATGTTGTGTTCGGACACAAGACACGATACAACTACAATGCGATATAAACGCGTTTGATTTCACTTCTAATCGCTCTAAAAGATTATAATGTTGTCACCACATGTAACTTTTGCCGGGAATTGTTTGTGACATGGTGCGAGACGAGCGTGTATGCGGGGATATGAGAACCCTAATATAGCTAATGACGATAATGTTGTCGTTATAGAAGAAAAAAAATGTAGAGGTCAAAAAGTAAGAAAATTTAAAACCGTTCAGTTGCGCTATTTCTTACCCGTAACTTGGACCGTTTAATACAAAAAATGATGATATCATTTAACTGTTTAATAAATTAGATTTATAAGCTTAATTGAACAGTCACAAATTATCTTAATAAAAGCCAATATACTATATTTTAGCTAAATATCAGGGTTCGTTCCGGTAAAACAACAAATAATCATGAATATCTATTGTTGAATATGAGCAATCATGTTTGAATTCACAATTTATTTGTTATATGACTTTTCAACCCACTTTTTGTTTGTTATAGTTTAAGTCCAAAAATATTATATATATATATATATATATGTATATATTGTTAGAAAAATACTTTTGATCAGCACTGAATTTTTCATTAATGGAAGTAAAGATTATGAGAGTCCGTGCCTAACTCAAGTTGATTAAAATTAGTTATTTAAGAATGAGGTTTTAGAGTCCTAAAAAATAACCTAACTATATAACAATAGTGCTTTAGAACTTTAGAAGGATATTAATATATATTAATCATGAGTTTGAGATAACTTTTACCGTTATATGTGGCGGCTGCTCATCAGTACTTATCTCTCTAACTTAAGATAAGTCAAATACTCACAACTTTGAATAATCTTTGGTACATTTAATTGAAAAAGTACAATTTTCAATTTAAATAATAAATTTGGGTTATTTTCTTATAAATATTGCATTACATTAGAATTTTTAAATTAATTATACTTTTATTTGAGAAAGGGATATCTTCTGTATAATTATTCAT
This sequence comes from Parietaria judaica, assembly GCA_954871525.1. Taxonomy (NCBI): domain Eukaryota; kingdom Viridiplantae; phylum Streptophyta; class Magnoliopsida; order Rosales; family Urticaceae; genus Parietaria; species Parietaria judaica. The sequence continues at coordinate 22,308,318 of OX940865.1, read as the reverse complement.
GAAATAATGTTTTGAGCGTTGTATGATCTCGTTGTTTGTCACGAATTAACTAGTAATAATTAATGTTATAATAGAATGTGTTACTCATGTATCCAATCTGAACAATGATACCGAAACTATTAGAGTCAGATAGATCGTTATATTGCGGGTTTTTTTTTTACTGAGAGTGATACTATCAGTCAAGGTTACAATGCACTATTGCATTAGTATTCAGTGTAAGAAAGTGACGCTGTTGGCCAAATTTACAAATTGTAAAGGGGCACGCATTTACATCCCACGAGGTTTGAACCGTAACCTCTTGTAGAGGTATGTAGTGGAGTTACTATTACGGTAAGAAAAACCTGGTTTTATATTACGTATTTAATGTGTGATATATAAAATTAAACACATAACGTGGGTACTTATATGCCGCCTCAAAATGTACACTACGTTCATGGCTACTTATGTAGCAAATGTCTCTCTAATAAATTGAAGGAGTAAACAACTACACGCCTCATTTTCCAATTTTTAATAGAGTAATATTATTTTGTCTTCTCTGAATTAAAAATCATATACCGAATATAAAAAAAGAGAAAGCTTTTATTTAATTCTCAACTTGTAACTTGTGCGACGTCTTGGAGACTACGCATATGCATGCATGTTTAAGGTTTCAGCCTAATCTAATGATTAATTGATAATATATATATATATATATATATATATAATTAAAACCTTTAAAAATGAAATTTCGACAAAGTCTCTTTTATCTGCCAAAGTTTTCTATAAATAAGGATAGCTTGGTTGGTTTTTGAAAGAAAAGTGTCGACCAATATTTCATTTAGCAATGTTGTCTCTCATCAGAAATCTGTTGAACACAATTGTTCATCGCTTCATCAACCCAGAATTCCATGGCGTCGTCTCTAAGATGATCCCCATTGATGTCTTTTTCCTCCTCGTGCGTATTATTACATTACAATATTATTTCTCTATCTCTCTCACATATATATATATATATATATGTATATATACACACACACACAAAGTCACAAACGTATATCTATACGTTCTACTGATTTAAGGGTTTTGTTAACTGTCACTACATCTCCACCAAGTACGTACTACGTATATATATTGCACGTATTTATATGTTCTACTGAAATCAGAGTTTTGACCCAAAAATTATGTGTGAAAATGCATATATATATATATATATATATATATATATATATATTATGTCTGCGTGTAACGTAGTCTTAAGCTCCATCATATTATTTTCTTCATGCATGCACGTATGGAGTTTCTTGAGATCCTTGTTTTTCATTTTTTTCTTAGTCATGTGGCTTGAACCCGGAATATTGGAATCATGCTTAATCAAATACTAATTTATTTACTTCTAATATTGGATTAAATTACTAAACAGATTGTGCAATCCATCGACAAATTCGGTATATGGCACCGTTTGCCGGTGTTGTTCGGTCTGTTTTACCTAGCGATCCGGCGACGACTCCATCAAGAGTACAATTTGATCAACGTTGGAACAACACCGGTTGGAATCCGGTTCAACCCGGCCGATTATCCGTATCGAACGGACGACGGAAAGTTCAACGACCCTTTCAATGAAGGCGTTGGCAGTGAAGGAACTTTCTTTGGTAGGAATGTTCCACCAGTGGATCAGAAAGCCATGGTATATTTCTTCAAAATATATATAGTACTAAAAATATATATATATATATATATATATATATTAATATTCGGAGTATGGTTCAAATCCATAAACAAGGTTTCTGGTCCAGTAGAACCGAAAAATCTTAAGACTTTTATTCTTTGGTATTTTGGGCATCTTAAGAACCGATACTCATGATTATTTGAAGTTGAACTGAAGACCATATTTAGTTTATCTTGAGTTGTTAATAAGATTTATTTATGTTAATAACAGGCAATTATATGATTATATGTAGACACCAAAGGTGAATAAAACACAAGAAATCATTTATTAAAAAAATCTTTTTCTTGTGCAAAATGTATTTATATAAGTTATAGAATGTGAAAAAAAAGGTTACAGAAAAAGATAATTTTTTTTTTTGTATTATATATATATATATATTTTATACAAAGACGCGGTTTAAGTTTCGAATAAGGTCTAAAATCGGGTTTAGGACATATTACGGTCATAAGCAAATTCGTCGGTACAATCGGCTCTAAGTCCATAAAAGAGCTTCATTAATTTTAAATTGTATTTAGTGTATAGTACAAAACTGACACTAAATCCTTAATTGTACTTGTACATGTGCCTAACTGCTAAACGTTAAAATTTGTTTACATGATACAAAAACAATTTCTAAAAAAATAATAAAAAATCATCCTCTCTTTTTATTCATCGAAAGATATAAAGTTTTGACTATTACAAAAGATTTCTCTGGTTTTAATTTGTATAAACTAAAAGAAGCTATATATATATATATATATATATATATATATATATATATATATGAATGTGCAGCTATTGAAGCCCGATCCGATGGTGGTTGCTACAAAACTTCTAGCAAGGAAGAGTTACAAAGACACAGGAAAGCAATTCAATGTGATCGCAGCTTCATGGATTCAATTCATGATCCATGATTGGGTCAATCACCTTGAAGACACTACATGACTATCACATTGATTTTTTTTTTTAAATTAAAATTTTCATTAAATTTAAGGAATTGAATAAATATTGAGCCGGTCATTTTCAAATAAATTTGTCCTTTTATGTAAGAAATTGAATTTGTAAGTGCAGGTAGAGTTGGTGGCACCTAAAGAGGTAGCGATGGAATGTCCTCTTAAATCCTTTAAGTTTTTGAAGACAAAGGAAGTCTCCACTGGCTTTTATGAAATCAAGCATGGGACACTCAACACAAGGACTCCTTGGTGGTAAGAACTCTTTCATTTTTATAAGATAATATAGAGGATCAATCAATTGAATTCACACCTTATTAATTTGTGGCTTCTCATTCCTTGCACAAAAAATTTGTGTTGGGGGAAGAACATTCAAGGCCGTATGGGCGGCCACGGTAATGGGTGCGGGACGCCCGAAGCGAACTTAAATTACTTTAAAATAGAAAAAAAAAATCTCAAAATTTTAAATTTTAAAATAGAAATAAAAATTTGGGACAAGAAACCCTTTCCATTAACATGACAGCTGGGTTCTTACTGCTCGGCTGGCCTTTTATGGGGAGAATAACCCCTCAACTTTTTCGATGAATTCATTTTTTGGTATAAATTTTGTATTGTTTAAGTTTTAAAATAATGCCTCTGAAAATATTTATATTATTGAAAAAAAATAGAGTGGATATTTTGTTACAAATTGAAAGTTTAATATAAGATAAAATCAAGACTGTTTGAGGTAATATATAATTAGAATATTGCTGCTTAATAAAGTACAAGTTATAGATAATAATAATAATAATTTGATTGGAAACAAAACAGCTACAAATCAATGAATCATAAGATGGAAATTGATTATTATTAGGGACGGAAGCGTGTTATATGGGAGCAACACAGAGAAAATGAAGAGAGTGAGAACGTTCAAAGATGGCAAGGTGAAAGTCAACGCAGAAAGTGGACTTTTGATGCACGACGAAGACGGAATTCCATTGTCAGGTGATGTCATCAACATCTGGGCCGGACTCTGCTCTTTTTGCCCGAGAGCACAACGCCGTTTGTGATGCCCTTAAGGTACATCTTTATACCATATATGTGTTAGAAATTTGACCTAAATTTCAAAGCAGAAACGCTGATTAACATCAATATTTTTGGTGATTTACTTAATTACTTGATTGCTCCACAGAAAGAATACAAGGAATTTGAAGATGAGGATTTGTATAGGCACGCAAGATTGGTGACGTCAGCTGTAATAGCGAAAGTTCATACAATAGATTGGACCGTGGAGCTTCTCAAAACCGACATGTTACTCGCTGGAATGCGTGCTAATTGGTAAGATACTAATAAACCGTTATCTTATGCTTATTTCACGCGTTGCAAATAAATCACAGAGTACTTTTATTATTTAACTTGTACAATAATTTTAGAAACAATGTAAGTTTTGGATCTATATAATTAAATTCCAATAATTAATTAATAAAAAATATTATAAGAAAGTGAACGACCCTACTTTTGGCTCTTTCTCAAATTATGTTCTCATGGTATAAAAAACTATTTTTCTCTTGTACTTTTTTATTGTTGTGTTATATATATATATATATTTCTCTAATATATATATATATATATATCTTAATTATTAAGTTCTAAAATAATGTGGGTGATTATTGAGGTTATTTATACTGAAAAAAGATATTTATCGATTAATAAATCATGAAAAATATAACTTGGAATTTGTTTTTAATTGTTTGTTGGTGATTATAATGTTGAGGTATGGGCTTTTGGGGAAGAAGTTCAAAGACACATTTGGGCACGTGGGAGGAGCAGCGTTGGGAGGCCTAGTGGGCCTTAAGAAGCCCAACAATCACGGCGTTCCTTACTCGCTCACTGAGGAATTCGTGACCGTCTATCGCATGCACGCGCTTCTTCCCGATCACCTCGCTCTCCGAGACATCTCCGCTAAACCCGGCCCCAATAAATCTCCCCCGTTGATCCATGAGTACGTTACTTATTATCCTCATCATCACCTATATTGAGTAGGTCCTGATTATCGTCGTTGTGACCTACAAACAAGACCGACATTGAGTTTGTCGTGTTCAACAAATAAAAAAAAAAAATGAATGTTACTAATTTTTGGAATTTTACCTGTATGATTGGCCCTGATTCTGGATTCCTAAAAAAAAAAGTAAGGCAAGTACTGAGACGAAATAAGTATACCAAGGTTTTCATCTCTTAAAAAGAATCGAGCACTAAATCCTTATTTTATTACTCGGCATCCATTCTATTATGACCTAACCGAAAATTTATATTTTGTAATTGTATGGTACGTATATGTATTTTTCTACAACCCTTAAACTTTTTGGATTGTTGATTTTTTTTTTTTTGGTGTCACGAGAATTAAATGTTGTCTTCAACATGATGAATTGATAATATATTGTCTTCACAAATACAGTATTCCAATGATGAATCTTATCGGGAAAGAAGGCGAGAAGAACATATCGAAAATCGGGTTCGAAAAGCTGTTTGTTTCGATGGGACACCAAGCTTGTGGAGCCCTGGAGCTTCACAACTACCCTCAGTGGCTCAGAGATCTCGTTCCTCAGGACTCAGATGGCCGTGACAGACTCGATCATGTCGATCTACCAGCTCTCGAAAGTAATATACACACGCATATATACAATATACTATATACATTTTGTAATGATACAATATACTAAATAATTGCCTGTGTATTTGCATGCATGCAGTTTATAGGGACCGAGAGAGAAGCGTTGCGAGGTACAACGAGCTCAGAAGAGCCCTGTTTCTGATGCCCATCAAGAAATGGGAAGACCTGACCGACGATGAAGAAGCCATTAGGGTTTTGAAGGAAGTCTATGGCGATGATGTCGAGCAGCTTGACACTCAAGTTGGTCTCATGGCCGAGAAGAAGATCGCTGGCTTCGCTATCAGTGAGACTGCTTTCATCATCTTCGTCGTCATGGCATCCAGGTATATTAAACTGATTCTTCTCAAAATTATATTTTATTATATTCTATCTATGAAACGCATAATGTATAAGAAATAATTATGTAAATATAAAAGAATAATTGCTGTAAAATTACCCAAAGTTTTTCAGGATATATGAATATATCCCTAGCTTAAGATTGCGTATAATTAATATTCAGTCGTTAAATTTGCATATTCAATTGATATCGTCTAATGTGTCTCGGTTAATAAATATTTTATTTTTTATTTTTTTACACATGTATGCCTCAAATCAATACTCATTATTTTCCGATGTTTTGAGATTTTCCTTATTAATAATATACTTCAGTTTGGAGCATATGCTAGCTTTTGTAAATGACACAACATCAACGGAGACACAAAGAATGTGAAACCAATCAATAACGCTGATTTCACGGCTTTAAGTAGCGCAATCGAAAGGTTGGGAATATATATACCGCCTTCTTTTGAAAAACTTTTAAGTATTTTGTACGCAATTTTCCAAAAAATAAATGACCCGTTAGAATTTAGTTAGGGCTAATAATAAAACATAATAACCATATACAATAGTACATTATACTGTTAGTTAGTACTTTCAAGCTTACTAATATGTTATATAACAATATTATATATGTACTGTGCAGGAGGCTGGAGGCAGACAGGTTCTTCACGAGCTTCTTCAACGAGGAGACATACACGAAGAAAGGGTTTGAGTGGGTGAACACGACGGAGAGCCTGAAAGACGTCATCGACCGCCACTATCCCGAGATGACGGACCAATGGATGAACAGCAGCAGCGCGTTCTCAGTCTGGGACTCGCCGCCGACGCCTCACAACCCCATCCCTCTCTACCTTCGCATTCCCTCGTGAATATTGATCATACCGAAACCCTAATCGCATTCACCACCTTACAACAAACAGTCAATAATAATATGTGTGGGTTTTTTTTTTTTTAATCTAGTGCATTAAACTTTATATGTTTATTATTATAAGGTCATGTACTTATCGGTATTATATACTTGTACTGATTTATGGATTGGTATTTGTTGTTTATTAATATGGAAAATGTAAGAATAGTGTGGATTATACTTTTAATAGTATGAATTGGTACAATATTTATAATTTACGTATGAAATAAAGTAATTTGAGTGCTTGGGAATCGTACATGTTATAGTATAATAGCAATGTAACGAGTGTAGAAAGCTTGTTTATAATCAAATTAATATTGTTATCAAGAAATTCGCTTTACAATATATGCCAATTAGTCATCATGACTCCTTAATTACCGAAGGCACCCCTCTCTTTCAAGAGGATTCGCGGCATGTCCCAAGCCCTGCTGGTTAGGTTCCTCGCTCACATCGAATTAAACCACATACTCCACTTCTTGTGCAGGTCCCTATCATTTTCTTTGAGTGTCATTTTCTTTGAGTTTCATTCTTATGAACGTTATTCTTAATTTTGATCAATCGTGAGAGAAAAAGATTTTTCTTCTCGATTTTAATAATTATTTTATAATTATTAGGCCTAATCTTAGTGTATTTAGTATTGTCATTGTCAGTATCCATATTGTTCCAAGCCTGAATATGGGTGTTCTTCCTAAAACGAAAACCGAGAAATAGCCAATATTTTCTATCAGAATTTTTCTTTATATCTATAATTCTCGGCCTCATATTTTCTTTATTCAAAACATGTCGTTCAGCCTTTAAAAGAGGTTTGAATCTCAGTTTCGACCACTTTTTAAGTTCTTTATAAAAAAAAAAAAAAAAAAAAACCTTGCTTATAGAATTTATAGTTGTGCTTCACTTAAAGTTTTTTAGAACTTGTGCTTCACTTAAATTCAAATACCGGCTAAGATACTGAATTAACGCAAGTATAATTTTACAAATTGAAAATTCTTAATATTATATTACAACATTATTATTTCAGGGTTACCAATATATCTGTAAAATTGGCATCAACATCTATATATATCTGAAATTTATTCGTTAAAACTTGATTTGTTCATAAGAGAGTAAAATTTGTCCATTACTATGAAATACTATATATAGTCTATAATCGTTGACTAATGCGAATTTTAATACTAATATTTGCATTAACCTTAAGCCAAAGCCTAAAAATTAAACTTAAAGAAGTAAAAAAAGGCATTTGGCCTAATAAAACCTAGACGAGATTACGTTCTTGCATGTGCCATGCATCTAAAAGGACATGATCAATTGATCAGCTTCAACTTTCCAGCGTAAGGCTTGTGAATCGAACCGACCCAAAGATACCCATCTCTCTCATCAGCTTCGGACACCGAATTCCACTTCACACCACTATCGTCCTCAAGCACCTCAAGCACCGAACCATCTTCGCCGAGCCTCACCATCACTCCCCTTGCTCTTTCCTTCACGACCTTCGTGTAAAGCTTCATTGTGTCAAAGGGAAGATTGACAATAATCTTCGACACAACCGGGTTCGACACAATCCATTCCAAGGATCTGGTCCGTTTCGAGTGAAGCCCGACCCAGTACCCGCCTCTCGGGCTCCTCTTGACGTTGTCGGGGAACCCGGGGAGATCATGCGCGAAGACCTCGGAGGTTCCTGCCTTTGACGTTCGGAGCCAGTACCGGACGATCTTCGCGGTGGTCGTCTCGGCGACCAAGACGAAATCACCGTTCTCGCTTAGGGCAACGCCGTTCGGGAACATGAGGTTATCGAGGAGCACATCGACTTGATTGGTTCGAGGGTCGTATCGCATAAGCCGGCCGCTATTGTCGCCGGATATTATGGCAGAAAGGTAGTTCCTGAGAAGAAGTATAAGCAAATATTAATTAATTATCAAAATACTACTCATGATGATTAAGGTTAGTCTAAATCTTATTCCTATATAAAGTTTTCTAAGACTTAGATCTGACCCGTCACAAAGACTTCAAACATATAGCTAGAGCCTCTCCGGATTAAGAGGCTTAAAATTATAGACCGCTCTCACTGATTCTCGGATTTAAAACTAAATAGATCTCCCAATTTTGAGTTAGAATTGGGTCGGGATTGGGACGAAATCAAGAACCGAGTACAAAATTTTCAGCCCTAGCTAGTTAGAGGAAGTAAATCGATCTACCACATTTATATAATTAATTAACAGGTTTCATATTTGTACGAAAAAAAAATCTATGATATAATATTCTATATGCTATACCATCGGCAAAAAAATAAAAAGTAAAATTTAGAGTTCTTAAATTTTATATAAAGATTGCATTGGCAATAAATCTTGAGTTCTTAAAATTAAATATCCCAAAAATTAATACCTATAGTAAACAATCAATATTTTTGTAGTGTGATGCTCTTACCTCCTCTGGTAGCGCGTACTGGTATCGGTAAAATACACTACTCCGCTTTCCTCATCGATATCTACGGCGTTCAGGAAAGCAAACGGCACACCTTGTGCCTCGGACGCTACCTGGGTGGCCAATCCACCACCTGGCCCAACCCGGAGAAGCCCCATGTAAGCGTCGCAAATGTAGAGATTGCCGGTAGCATTGTGGAATTTCAGGCCCAACGGACGCCCGCAAGTGTGCTCCGTTAGACGGTGATCGTGTGGCCCTTCGCAGTCAGTCCTGTCTCATACACATAGTGATTAATTAAAACGTTAAATAATTATGCATCACCTAATTGGTGTTCAGTTATTGCACTATGAATATGCCGCGTCTTTGTGTGTTTGTTTAATCTCAATAACTAGACAAACTCAACGTCGATAACTTTCACGAAACTTAAACCATGAATAAATGGTGTATACATAAACTCATTCACATAATAATGAAAAATTAAAAAACTACACGCGTAACACATCCTACACGATCTCAACCTATTTCATGAATATTAAAAAAAAAAAAAAACTACCCAGATTATAGACTTATATTATATGCATTGCCACATAACCTGAATATCCAAAGTGATCTAATTAATTGCATATAGATCATGATCAATCAAATATAGAAAAGAAAGAAACGAATATGCACATGTACACGTGGTCATCATACAATACTCGAATTATATATTATTTGGAAGTATTTAGGAGCAGAAGATTACAAGTTAATTTGGGCCACATAAAATTGGTAAAAAAACAAAGAATTTTTTTATACTAGTACGATCTTTTACGTAAATTATGTAATTACAATTGACGAAAACTCCAATCCCTAATCTTAAAAGCTCATTATTTACCTCAAAATTTCCGATAAATTTATGTAGTATTATAAAAGTAAATAATAAAAAAACGAATTCCGTTACGTATCGATAGCTTACGTTACGTATCGACTATCGATCATTAACACGTGACGTATTGTGACAAAAAAAAAGAAGACAAAAACCATGAAGACTAAATTATTTAATGTGTGACGTAAACGAAAAATAAAAAATAAAAAATTTACCTGTTGGAAGAAGTAACTGCGAAATCGATCCACTGCCGTTGACTCGCTTCCCACTTGATGATCCGGCCGTCGGATACGCCGGTGTACGGCCCCTCGCCGGCCCTGTCGAAGGCGAAGCTCTCCGGGCCGTGCGCTCCGGTGATGGACACGAACTCAAAATCGTCATTCGAAGAGTTATCGAAGAGTTTGGACTTGAGAGGAAGGATTAGTACGGCGATCGCGAGAGTGGCAGCAAGCAGTGCCGCTTTGAGAGAGATTGCTCGAGTATCCATGACTATGGCTTCTTTAACTTTTGGCTGCGAATGAAACTAATGACGAACTATATATAGATGTGTTTGGAATATATGGTACGTGTATTTAGCGGATTTGATTTGATACGATATTATTGTTTTGTGAGGGCGGATTTTATGCGAAAGCGAGGTTTGTGTGATATGGTATTTTGCATGTTCGACGTGTGGCACAGATTTTACAATCTCTTCAATCAAAATACTGTACCTTCTTTTTTCTCTTAAAAGATAAATAAAGATAATATATCTGTATATATATAATCTCGGAATATATACATATATCTGAATTAATTTTAAGATAATATTAAAATCGGTGCTCTAAATTCCGAAAATCGCAAACTAGTTTTATGCTAATGGAAGTTTGGTCACATATTAAAATTCGATTCAACTATTAATGAGTATATTTCTAAATTTAAGTGGTACAAAATTATATAAAAAAAGTTATGTGGCCTGCCACCTAGAGGTCAAGTGCCAGGTAGTGTGCCATGTGGCAATGACTTGACGGACACAGCTCTCCAACAAGTTGTGGGTATACTTCAAAGTTATCGATGAGAATATATAAACGAGATTTTTGCAAAATAATAGCAAAAATAATGTATATATAAACTTAATTGATATAAATAAGAATCTATATATATATAAAAAGAAAATCTCACCCACAATTAATTAGTAGCTTAAGAAGCCAAGAATATATAAAAAGAAAATCTCACCCACAATTAATTAGTAGCTTAAGAAGCCAAGGATCAAAGAATCCTCATTTTTTACAATTTTCAGAATTTAGAGATTTTTAATAACAGATTTACTTATTGCAATTTTTTTTTTCAATCAACAAGAATTTCATTAGGCTAAAATAAGGGAGGAATCCCTCAAAATGATGGTTACAAGCCACTCGGGGCAAACAAATGACGAGTAATCCGAAATAAAGCCCGAAAGGCGGCGTTTAGCAACACAATTGGCAACCTCGTTGCAAGATCTCGGGGTCCAACGACACCCGGTTTTCGGAACACACACGGAGAGGAGGTGTGTAATGTCCGCAATAATCGGGCCTTGGACACTATTAAGTTTGCGTCCGTTGACAAGGTGAGTTGCTATAAGACAATCGGTGTCCACATTCGCTACCATCCAATTCCGCTCGCGGGCAAACGTAAGGCCTTGTAGAATAGCAAGGCACTCCGCGGTCACCGGTGAATCGACATCTACGAAGAGACGTGCAATCAGACCGATGAGGTCCCCGCGTTGGTTTCTCACAACTCCACCAATCCTGACGAGTTACTTCTCTATATAGACTTACACTTTAATCGTAGTAAATGAATACCCCCTGACTTTTCAGGTGCTAAGCCATTTATGAATACACCCTTTAATCATATTATGGGTAATTCATTTTCCAACACACATTAATCATTTACGTTTTGTACAATGTACAACACCCTTTCGCTTTCTCTTCGTTCATTTTCTCTCTCTCTCTCCCCGTTCGATATTCTCAGACCTTTCTGGTGAAGGCATAATGGGCGGCGATCAACGAGCCAATCTGCACAAAGTCCTACCACGCATCATCCAAAGTGACATCTTTCTTCATGTTCGTCGTCTTTTAAACCTTCTCTTTCTTTCAGTCGATCTCACAAAAACCCTCACATGCGGCGACAATTCTGATCGATTGGTTCGACCGAGTCACAGGCACAGCCTAATGGCTCATTCTTCTTCGTTTCACTTCAACTACTTCTCTACGATACGTCATGCGTGAATATAATATATATATATATATTTTCAGATGCGGTAGATTTTGCAGGTAATCGGAAAGGTGGGATAATTTGTGACCAGTTCCTGGCAATCGTGGGTTTCAGAATTGGACTTCCTCTTGAGTAACTGCTGGTTTCGTTTTCTTCATTTACACTGCCTAATGGATATATCATGAACTTGGAATATCTTTCTGAAATCTGTATGGAAATCCTGATTATGTGGCCTTACATTTCAAATGTATGTTTCGTTATTGCAATCATCTATTATTTCATTTTCATTGTTTGGGTACATATTTTACAGAGACGACCACTCCACTGGTATATAATTCAAGCTATATATATATATATTCTCCATGTGTTGAAGGATTTGCTTTTTATTTGGGATACTTCCGCACTGTGTTTGACATTGTAAGTCAGTTTTACTATTTTAATATTTTTGGTTTATTCATTTTACATCTGTTTATTCGTGAAATATTTAGGAATGAATACGTTTGTTTTTGCAGGGTGAATCGTACACTATTGTGATTTTTCATGTCAATTTCTTTGATCAAAAGTAATTAAATTTTTTGTTTATTGGTGAAAGTATTGTTATTCAAGAATAGAAAGTGGAACAATGTCATATGAATTCTTCAATCTATTGTGGCGGACAAGACGGGTATTCTCAGTAAAGTTGCTCAACATTACCCAATAGTGAGTCTTTTAGCCATTAATCCTTGACCACTTTTAGCTTGATTTTGGTTAACGTTTTAATGTATATTCCATTTGTCATGATAGTGTTTCCTATCTCCTTATTTACCTTAATAATTTTTTTATTGTTTAGCTTATTGAACATTTGAACCTCTTTGGTTGCTCTTCCATAACAAATAAGAAAGTCAATGTATTATTAAGCTCGACTGATGGTTTTAGCAGAGTGAAGATCATTAATTTTTAGTATATATCTTCTTAAAATCTCACTCTATGTTTTTGTTCATAATTGTGTTTTTTGAGGAAATAACTTTGGATGTCTCTTTTCCTTCGAATATTTATATGTTTTTTGTACTGTGTTTTTTAATTTCTCCGTGATTGGATCTTTCAGACATATTCAATCTTTAGACAAAAATCATCATAATTATTTTATAGTTTAGACATTAGAAATTGGAGCTTCTTCAAAGACTGAGCATGACAATTTGGGGATTCAAATCCATTGCTTCGATGCAAACTCGAGTTAATTAGGCTTTCAAAACACCCTTTACGATAGAAGAGGAAATGATTCGGAATAGTCCAATAGGAAGAAACAGGGTTTAAAGAGTCATTCGGAGCATGATGTCTGATTTCCAACCTCAATCCCAAGTTCCTCTCTGACATGGTGTTCATAAGAATTGTATAACAAAATAGTTGTTTTCACGTTTTTGTATATATTATGTTGTTGGACAGTGTTGTTCTTTTACTAAAACGTAGCCTCATTCAGGCACACACGGTCGCTTGCTTTCTTGGTTGACTCTCACTCACTTTCTATAGTTTATTTGTATTGCTCTCAAACAATTTTTGGTGTTATTAAAAATGCATACGCTGATTTCTTTTAGTTATATGTAAGGATACATATAACTAAAAGAAATTAACGTATGTGTTCAATTTTTGGTGATTTGGATTGAGAATTTGATTACATTACCTTTTATTCATAAAGAATTTGTAGCAAGCATGTGTTCTTTCGACTCAATCTTAATCATATTAAACAATTTATTTATCCACGCATTAGAAGATTTTTTTTTTTTTTTTTTGTTTACAAAGAGTTTGGCTCATTTCTGCTATATACAAAAATTAGTTAAATGACAATTTTTTGGACAAATTTACTTTGAATACTTTACTCATGGTCAATATGTTTCGGCATCATGAATAACAAAGAAGGAAGGTCTTATCATATGGAAACATGTACCCAACGTGCACATAAATTTTGTCAATAATTATGCTTCATACATTTTTTAATAACTATTTTAACAATAGGCGTATGGTTTGGAAATAGAAATAGTTTATATTCCTACTTTCACTCGTTAAATACGGATGTTTCCACGCATATAATGAGAACCACAATGTTTTGTGATTAAACTACAAATTTCAACAGTCTCATTTGCTATATTAGAACGAAAATTATGTAATCCATTTAAATACCCTTTTTATCATCTTTTTAGGTGGAATACAATTTTTAGATTTAATATATCTAAGGAAATAAAAGACAAATTTCAGTTTTTACGAATACGTTTTTTTCTAAACCAATCACAGTATCAAGAATACGATTTTTTTCTCAACCAAATTTCTCAAGAAAAAGATGGACAATTTTTTTCTAAAAAAAGAAAGGGTTTTATTTCTGTGATACATGATTAACAAGTGAGTTTTTATTAAATATATATTAGTTGTTTTAAAGACCAATCATTTTTTTCTCAACCAATCATATTCTTTTATTTTCTTATCAACATACACTAAGTGTGAAAAAAGTAAAATAAAAAATTATAAACTAACATCCGTAACTGAGAATTAGTTGCCACGGTGCATTCCACTAGTTACATATAATGCATATTTGGCATCTACCGGTTGTGGTGGTAAACTTGCCCAATTAGAAAAGTGAATTTGCCCATCACTTTTGTTCTATTATAGTTTATCATTTATTTTTGTTTTACTGACAAGTTGTGAGGGTATTATAATACTTTAGTTGTATTTCCTTTGGCTATAAAAGCAGCAAGAATCGATTGAAGTGAAGCAGCTCCAACACAAATAAAAACTCCCCTCCTTGTTTTAGTCTCTCTCCTCATTTGTCTTATTCTCCCATTTATTACTCATCAATATATATATATATATATATATATATATATATATCTCAATCAGGGAAAGTGAAATCGTGAGTGGTGCTTTAAGTTTAAAGTATTATTTTATTATACTTTGTGGCAAAAGTTCCACATAGTTGGAACCAACACCGGTGGATTGACCTGCTATTTTTTCACTATTTGGTATCCTTAACTTGATTTTTGTTAAAAATGCTTTAATGACCTTAACCTATTTTTAAAATCGGTTAACCGGAAACCGGTTAACCAACCCAATTTCCGGTTATCAAATATGATTAACCTGTTTTTTTTTTAAATGTAACATTCAACACATTTTGTCGGAACAATAAAACATATCGGTTAAAAAAATGAATAAAATCGAGACGGAGACACTATGTGAGTGTTCTTCGGCTATTTAAAAATATATATATATCGGTTCAAAATAAATAGCAAATAAAACAACCCAGTCTAAAAAGAAACATACCGGTCCACTGTAGTGTAAACATACATCCAAAAAGTAGAACAATTACAAATAACTCTACTTAATTTAATCCTAAATATTTAAATAAAAAAATTAATATTAGAACCAGTTATAAAACCCGGTTACAAAAATAACTTGTTTTGAAAAATAAATAACCTGTAATCATATCTGTTTGAAACCGGATACAGTTAACCTTAACTTGTTTTCAAAATAATTAGATTACGGTTATTTTAAAACGAATAATTTTCAGTTAATGGCTTTTCGGCACACCCTTAATGTGTATGATGTATAAAGTGATCATACAGAAGTTGGTAAGAAAATATTTAAGAAAATAGATTGTGAGGTTTGAGTATCGAGACTGAGATTTAAAAAAAAAAAAAAAAAAACATTGAAAATGTGAGTTTTAATGCAACAAACCTTAATTTGGAGTGAAATTGAAGCGGGTCGAGGCAACATGAGGCATACCCATAAGTTTCTTGTGATTTTCATGTAAATCGGTGTGGTTTGGTTTGGTATAGAATATTAGAATGTAACTGCACTTTCTAATTTTACAGGCGTCCTGCGACACATCTCGGGTTTTAGAGCATCTATTTGAATGATCACATCAAAACAATTTTTAATTTAGATGATCTAGTGTGGTTTTTAGATAAGTATTGTTAAACTATTTGAATCACATTATAGGAAATCGGTCCTGAAAAGACATATCCCCAAATCTGATTCCAGATAAAGCAATTGCGACGAAAAAATCACAAATACTCTATTGTGAATTGTGACAACTAAAATTATTTTGTCGCCGTAGTCCTTACAATCTATAATTTAGGGTTGTAATTAAAACCCGGAATCCGGTTTTAAATCCGCATCCGCACCCGCATCCGATTTTAAAATCCGAATCTGAAATCCGGATACGAATATCCGGATCCGGATTTAAAATCGGATTCGGATAAGGGTTTTGGTATTTAAAAATCCGGATATCCGGATCCGGTTTAAAACCCGGTTTATTTTTAATATTTTAATTATTTTTTTTATATTTTTTTTTATGTTAGGAGTACTTATTTATTTGTGATGCTTTTTTTTAATTGTCATATATTTTGCAGTTGATGATGATGTTGACGCTTGATGATGCACGGGAATGAAGAAAAGATGGTGCGGAATGAAGACGGGGATTTGAATGCATTTTTAATTTTATATGTATTATGTGATAATATGTATTAGATTTGTTCGGTTTTTTGGACAACGGGAAAATATGTAGACTTGTACGGGTTTTTTAGTCGTTAAAATTAACTTTTTTTTAATAAATAAAAACCGGATCCGGATATTCGGATAATATCCGGATCCGGTTTTAAAACCGGATCCGGATCCGGGTTTTGAAAACAGATATCCGGATTTTCGGATATCCGGTTACACCCCTAATCTATATATTATAAAAGGAGGAACTCAAGAAATACTGAAGATGAGGAACAACTTCAATAAAGGATTGATGAATCCTTTTTTCTAAGAGTTTATAATATTTTTTTCAGGTATTTTCTTTAATATTGATTAATTAATGCATTAAAGTAGAATTCTAAGTGACACATATTTCTTAATTGTTAACATTGACTAACGCATTTGAGTAGAATTATAAGTTTCAAATAATTTTAAAATTGCACTAACAATTATGAGAATATATAATTATATGTATCAATCTTTTTGGTTGTTGCATGATTTCACATATAGCTTTCTGTACAGATTATGAAATGTGTACATATTAATATACACCGGAAGGTTTTACAATACATGCATGAGTTTACATGTACGTTTATATTTTTGTTTATATACAAATGTAATTTAAAAAACTTGATATGAATCTAAGTTTATATACAATATTTAACGTTTATAGCCACATATAACAATTTTTCATTAAGATATATCAGTTTTAAACACTTGACCTTTAGATTGCTTCAAAAGTTTATTTTCAAAATTTTCAAATAATGTACTAATCTTTTAAAGCAATAATGTTATTGTTAGTGAATACAATACACATAAATATTCCACGTTTACAAAATTATCCTACATCTTTCACATTTAATTTAAATTGTTTACATGATAAGAAATAAGAATGAAAACAAAGATAAAAAATTTAATCATCACACGTTTGCAAAAGATCAATGAAAACATTTGATTTTTTTTCTTTTTTTATATATAGATATCGTTTTTTTTTAAATAATCAATCATTATATTATTAATCATTAGCTCTCACATAAATTTATTTCTAATAAGCTATTGTTTATTTTACCTGATAAGTTATGGATGCCCTTTGGTTTTTGGCTTTATTTTATGTTACGATGACTTTTAGTTTACTCTTATTAATGTCTAAATCCATTTAATATTATTTATTAAAATTAAAGTTATGCGTTTTCATATTACATCTACTAGCCTATAAATAGATATATTATAAGACGAAATAGCAAATACACACATAAAATAATACACAAATTTAAGAAACTCTACTATGTTTCTTCTACATTTTTTCTCTATTTTTTTTTACTGTTTTGTCAATCAATTTTTTTTATTTTTGTAATAATTTGTATTCCCCTTTAAGATTTGAATATTTTCTAACATCCTTAATCTCTCTTGAACAGTGACATTCACAAAGTAGCAATGGAAATACTGAGATTATATTTTATGAAAAAATTATGTTGACGATCATTATGAGACTTTCATGCTAAACGCAAGCAGTGGTAAGGACCTTTTTATCTTATCATTCTTTTAGAAACTAAGAATTTCTATTTATCATGAGTTTCTAATTACGAGTAAATCTTAATTTTTCTATGTTTTAATTCTTCTCTTTTCTATATATTATCAATTGATTAGCTCACAGTTGACATGACATAATGATATCAAAGTATTTGAAATTCTAATTTTTACAATTCAAAATGAAGATTTGGAGTAACTATAACAAAGGGTTGAGATTTTTTTTCCCCAAAAAAATTGTAATCTTGTAACAAAATTTGCTACATTCACTTATTGTCTAATAATTAGTTATCAGTTTTTGTTTTTGAGAATTTTCATGTTTCCGATAGAAATAAATATTTCAGACTTTCAGTTATCAAACAATAATGCTAGAGTGTATCGAAGGTCTAATTCACCTTATACCCTTCACTATAATGATCCATCTCTTTATATATACTATCATATCAAAAATCTTTTTGTTTGTTGTTAGGATGATTTAGAATTTTGTAGGCTACTTTTTCAGGGTCCATTTTTCGGGCTCAATACAATCAAGATCGAGAATTTATTTTTTTACATAATTTCTCTCATGATATATATAGCTTATTATTTAACCACTTAAACTATCATTTATTTTTGGTATGTACATTTCTTTTTTAAAGAAAAATTATGCTTTTAGGTTTCTTTTTGTCTTAATGTCCAATTTAAATAGCCTGCGCAAGAAATTCAGCATGGCATCATGTCACTACAAAGTACAAACGAATATAGAGGTATATGGAATAGATAATAATTTTGTGAACGTTTGTGTTTACATTCTTTACAATATGATATTATAAATTTTGAATAATATCTTATATGCTTCATTAACACCCTTATAAATAAAATTTTGACATTGCTCTTTTGTTTCTTACAGTTAAATGATATCCTTAGCATGGAAAACAAAACATCTATCGGTTATCGGTGAACACCAACATTACTGCTCCTTGATTAAATTTTTTGTAAAAAATAGTGTTTTTTTTATTATTATTCAGAAAATATATTCAAATGATCAACTTATATAGTTTTTCTACATAAAATTTGATAGATTTTCTTGAATTAGCGCTTCATTAGTTGCCCTTTTTTGAAAGTTAAAAACAATTTTCTATATCTTTATTTTGCTTACATTACTTAATCTCACATGAACAATCAAATTTATTGTTTTTATTCTTCACTAATATATTTGTTGTTATTAATGATACAAAGACTTGCCCTTGCAACCATTTGTTTTGTAGACAATATTTTTGCTATCATTATTAAATCTTAAAATATATATTTGCTCATGTTGACTAAAAAACTGAATTAAAAACATATAAAACACAATTATTGAGTTATCTATTCATATGCAGTTATTTTATTTTTATTTATTGTCTAGTAATCTGACGAATTATTAGTCATTTTTTTAAGAGCAAGCGCAAATGATATTATAAAGATATTATTTACGATGAGCTATTAAATAAGAAACATTTTTAATGGACGTCATAACTTTTTTATTAAAAATTATTAAAAGATAAATTTATATAATATAATTATTCAATATTATAAACTAAGTTTTTTACCGCCGCGCGTCCACTGGTTATAGTGGTTATAGTGAAAAGAGAAAAAAATGCACCATTTAAATCTACAATGAGGCGCTAAATCATATAATGATTTTAACACTTTCATCTTTATATGTGAATAAATAACGACAACTTCTCTAAAATGATTTTTGATTCATCACGACAAACAGCCTTTGAGAAGCTTCCATTTCTTTTCCGGAGCTTCACTGCCCACTGCAAAGCCATATAGATATAGTAACATACATTGGAATTATTTGAAATAAAAGTTGATCGAAAGTCGAGTACAATGTGATGAGAATTCTACCTGAGCCTTTTTCTTTGTTCGGATCGGGAGAAAGCTGAATGTGCGGGATATGAGAAATCGTAGGCCAGTCGTCGCCTATCTGCCTTTGGCATCTCTTCAACAAGACGGGACAATGGGCGATATCCAGCGTCTCCAACGAGGTGAGGCTTCGAATCCCTTCTGGTATTAATGCCAACTTAGGACAATTATGAAACAAGAGACTCTTGAGTGAGCTAAGATCAGCAATCCACTCAGGAATAGTTGTCATCGCATCGCAGTACCAAAAGTGAAGACGTCGCAGGCTCGTAACTTGACGGATCCCCTCGGGAAAAGTTTCCAATTTACGAAACTCGGAGAGCATTAGATTTAAAAGACTTCCATTCA
The DNA here is from genome assembly GCA_954871525.1 of Parietaria judaica. Taxonomy (NCBI): domain Eukaryota; kingdom Viridiplantae; phylum Streptophyta; class Magnoliopsida; order Rosales; family Urticaceae; genus Parietaria; species Parietaria judaica. Next base: position 22,288,047 of record OX940865.1, on the reverse strand, counting down.
GCGCTTTCCATACAGTCTCGTCAACGTTGTTCAAACAAAAATCCATGCTCCAAATCCGAAGATCTTTGAAGATACAAAATTCCCGGGCTTAGATCTACCATTGATGAACACTTACGGATTTTCAGTTTTTGGAGAGAAGAAAGGCCTCTGAACCATTCCGGAAGACATTCTAGGCCATCAATCTCACTAATTTCTAGAGATTTTAACTTGGAGAGGCAAGAGATTGAAGATGAGCTCCCATTCAACATAGTCTTTCGGAACGGCTTCAAACTTGTTTCTCTCAGAATCAGTCCTTCCAAATGCGGGTAAAGCGGCATGCACGTCAGATTTGGGCAATTCTGTATCTTTAACGTAGTAAGCCGAGGGAAATAAGGCCACGGTTTATGATCAGATTCAGCATACTCTCTCCACCATCCCTTTAGATTCGGCAAACCAGAAAACGTGAGTTTTTGCAGTGACGGAAAAAACGCCGGTGAAGAAAAAGGCGAATCGTCATTAGCGTTCTCATCTGTGATGTACTCCAACGATGGTAATGTGTTTATCTCCAACTTCCTAAGACTCTGGAATTGACTCATTGGAATCAGATGCTTGCAATTATCACAAAAGAACAGAGATAAGCTCACCAGATTTGTGAGTGATGGAAGCCAACTCGGAAGCTTGACGCCTTTGTAACTCCGTAGAGACAATTTTTGAAGATTTCGGTGAGGCTCAAGCAGAGCAGTCAAAAAGTAAACCACACAAAATGAGGAATTCACATGATATTTCATACCCAGTAATATTGGCCTTTGTTCTCTCCCATTCCAAATACAAGGATTGAAGATATCGTTTCTCCTTCAAATTCGCAAACTCCACTTCTGTATCCTTGTGTCCTAAGTGTGAAATTATTAATTTCCCTCTTAAATTGTTCAATCCCGTCAATTCCCTTAACCCGCCACCACACTTTTCAGCAGAATCAATACTCGTCGGAAGTACATACATCGATAATGTTGTAAGTTTAGTCAACTGACCGAATCCCGTCGGCATATGTGTTAGTTCATAACACCCGCCAATCTCAAGATGCCTGAGATTAACAAGCTTCTTCATGTCCCTCGGAAGTTCTTGGAGCAAACCGCAAAAGTTAAGTTTCAAAGTTTGCAAATTAATCAAATCCGAAATTGAATTTGGCAGATTCTTGATATACGCATTCCACGAAAGATCAAGATATCTCATGTGTTTGAATCTGCTAACGAATTCCGGGACATCCATACCAATTACACCCCTCAAATCCAGTGCTCGTAATTGCTTATATTTTGAGATCGTTGCATACCAAACTGCTCTCTGCTTATATGTCAAAGAAACCCTATGAAGCAAAAGAAGTGTTCTAATCATCCATACTTGACGAAGAGAAGTCAAAATCCGACATCGAGAGATGATACTAGAGTCGATAGACAAATGACGAACAACGATAAAATTTTCTTCTTTAGAATTCCGATTTCCAATAACAAGTTCTGGTCCTGCTACTTCAACTGCGAGATCGTGGATGAGATCGTGCATCTTGCAGCTCTTGACGATACCAAGCTTATCAACTTGAGCTTCCTGAAAGAATGAACTTTCAAATAAATCCAAAAAAAAACTATAACCCACATCTTCTAAACATTGATCATGACTAGAATCTCCTAACTTGAGAAACCCCTGTGCCATCCAAAGTTGTATCAATTTCGGAATCTCTATGCGATCATCTTTAGGAAATAATCTACAATAAGCAAAACAATGCTTCAAATGCGAGGGTAGATGATTGTAGCTCAATCTGAGCGTTGGCAAAATAGTACCTTCACGTGGTATTTTTGAAAACTCTTTCTCAAAAGAGTGCCAATGCGATTTTGAATGCTTACAGTAAAGGCTGCTTCCTATGGTTCTTATCGCCAGAGGGACGCCTCCACACCTTTTAACGATTTCCTTTCCAATTCCAACGAGATCCGGGTTCTTTTCTTCTTGTCTTCCTCTAAAAGCCATCTTTTTAAACAATTTCCAAGACTTCTCTTCGTCCAGAATTCCCAGTTGGTAAGGGTTTTTGGCGCTTGTAGCTGAAGCAACCGCTGTACTTCGAGTAGTCACTATAACCCGGCTCCCCGCTGCACCACATATCAACAAGTTTTTCAATCCCAACCACTTTTCCCGGTTTTCTTCCCACACGTCATCCAATACAAGGAGATACCGTTTCCCTGAAAGCATTTTTCTAAGATCATGCTGCAATTGATCCAGCTCAACTTCTTTCGACTTCGTGACTGTTCGAGCAATCGCTTTCAAATCAAAATTGTCTGAGACGCACACCCAAGCTTTTAGCTCGAAGTGTTTTTGGACCCTATCGTCATTGAAAACACTCTGAGCAAGAGTTGTTTTCCCTAATCCTCCCATTCCCACGACGGGAATGACCGAGACATTCTCTCCGGAAACCGGGCATTCCATTAAAAGCTTAACAATCGTGTCTCTTTCCTCGTCCCTGCCAATGATCTCTTGTTCAGGCATGAAAGAGTGGGTCTCCCTGGTTTGAACAACTTCGTTCTCTTCATCAAAGGAGCTTGCCTTCAGAAGGAGGAAGCTTCTATCATTAGAAGCCGCGGCTAGTTTCTTCCTGATCTCCCGTATCCTACGGCCCAGCTTGTGGCGAAAAGCAAGATGATTGGAGGCTGAGAAGAAAGTGCTAACCTGCTTAGCAACTTCATTGCCGGCCTTCAACTGTCGCCGGCGAGCCTCGGTGTCGAACTCGTCAATCAAGTCGTCGGCTTCGCTAACCACGTCGCCGAGGCTCCTCAGCCAGACTCTGACACCATCGTTATGGACCTAAACGAGAATAGAGAGATCGCTAAATTTAAAGTCAACAATTCAGCTCGAAGTCACTTCCAACCAGTTTTTGACTCCATAAACACGCACCTGCTTCTTCTCCGCATCGCGAAGCACATATTTGATGAGCGAAATGGTCTTTTGGAGTTTTTGGAGCTCGTCGTTGACGCCCCAGAGAGTGGCGATCTCTCGCACAGCCGCAGATCCCAAGCTTCCGATGATGTTCTCGGCAATCGGAGACAGGATTAGATCCGCCATGGGAAAGCTCTGAGACGGAACTGGATGCGGAATAGACAAGCTTTGAGTTATGGAGACTGTTGAGTCTCTCAAACGAGTTGCAAGCTTTCTCCAAACAAGAAAATGGTGAAAGTCAACTCGACATTGATGTTCGCATATCGCAACGTCTTTCACTCTCGTTTTGTCTTTTTTTGTGTGTGTTTGTTTATATTACCGGCAACATGTACTAATTTTGTCAATACAATTTTTTTTTAAACGTGGATGTCACTATCGGTCAAGTTTATTACGCACTCTCGCATTACTAGATATATTCAGTTTAAGAACATATTACATATGTAAATGCGACATTCATTTAAATTTCATATAGTTTAAACTCATTACCTCTGGTTAAAGTAGTGGTAGTAGAATTACCACTCAGCCAGCCAAACAAGCTTGGTTTGATAAGGTAGTAAATTTTAAAATGGGTAATATATATGTAGATATATATAATCGCGTAAATGTTGGATTATTGACATTGAAGGTGCCTACATTAAAAAGGAAAGAAAAAATCACATTACACAAGTTGTCACGTATTAAAATTAATGTCAGAGCACTAATCTGCTAACTATATAACAACTTATATATTTTTGCCGTAAAAAGAGAATATAAAGACTAAACTCATAAAATATAGGCCGCTAGTTAAGACTTTAAGAATGTCATGGCAAATTCCATTTTCATTGCTCGCGTGTTTTTTTTTTTGGGTCTAGATTTGACTACAAATCTACGATCACTTGAACATGACTTGTTCGTGCTTATTTATCTTGTCGATGTCGTCTCAAGATTATTTTTTGTTTTTTCATCACATAATTGTTAACAACTAGTTGTCGTTTCATGGGAAGTCTTTACAAATCAAGGTTCAGCTTTTCCACGATTATCTTCCATAATCTTCGATTGTCCGTCTTGCCAGTAATTATCGGTAAGACGGCCATCCTGGTACTTTTCCATGATTTTTGCCAAAAATCGGCAAACATCTTGAAAAATAACAAAAATATGTATTTTTCAAGAAATTTTACACTTTTCGATGATTTTATTTACATATGTGAGAGTGAGACTATATTTTATTTACCTATGTTTAAGTATGAAAGGATTTTATTTTTGACATTTTTGATGTTTTATCAACATTATAAACTTACTAAATATATTCTTAAAAATATTTTAGTGATTTTTCATCGATATTCCTCGATAAGTGTCGATAATCCGTCGATAATTATCGAAAAGATCGGTAATCGGTAAGCTACAGTATTATTAGTTTTCCGTCGATAATCCGGTAAGTTATCGATTAATCCGTCGATAACAGCAAGCGATTTATCGGCAAATTCGGTAAGTTGAACCTTGTTACAAATTACTTGTCTAGTCGTTTTATATGGCATGCAAACGACAGTATTATCATTTCAGGTTGTCGTTTAATGCTAACAATATTATTTTCCAAAATGTTATGAAGAGAACAAGAGTCTTAATAGACAAAGTAATAGGAAAAGAAACATCAAAGAATCATACTACTATTAAATTTATTTCATAAAATTATTAATCGGTTCAAACGCGGAAATTCGTTATTGCTCGACGAGAAATCGTGGAGGGAAGTCGGAAAATAAGCTCAAAACAATGCGAATTCGCAAATTTTGCTACAAAGAGACACTCTACAAAACCTTTTCGAAATAACTCAGGACGGTTAGCTATCAAATAATGTCGCCTCCAGAGGGAGTCCGTATAAGAACGATCAAAGCAAACATGTTGAACATCCTCGTATTCACCGGTACAAAAAAGACACGAAACACCAGTCGCATTGAGGGTCGAGATATTACTTGAATTGGAGTTTATAAATACAACCCACGGTAACTTAAAATTCACTATTTAATCGTTTGCGGTACTAAACTAAAAGTTACTTTATATTCAAACAAATAAACTATGTTGGATATTCATATTAATCAGGTAAAACACCAATCATATTCCTCTCTTACAAACAAAGTCGAAAAAATCCGACCTTATTACAAGTCATAAACGCCTATAAACGGCATCAGAACCGACCCGATCCAGAGCTTCCCGTCCTTCTCTTCGACCTCGCTGATGAACTTCATACTCTTCCCCTCGCAATCTTCCAAAACTTCCAGAACCTTCCCGGCCTCACTCAGCTTCACGGCCGTCGCGTGAGCCTTCCCTCCGACGAGGAGAGAGTGCAGTTGCTTGAAGCTCAACGGAAGCTTCAGAAGGGTGTTTCCGACCCAAGTGTTGGAGACCGCAATGTTAGAGAGATGGCCCTTTTTGGAGTGCAACGCGACCCAGAAATCTCCGTTTGGGTTTCTTCTCACGTTGTCGGGGAATCCCGGTAGTTCTGCAAAAACATCGGCGCTTCCAGCTTTGGGACCCTTCAGCCAGTACCTAAGGACCTTACAACCTGTGGTTTCGGCGATTAGAACGAACGACTTGTCGTTACTCAGAGCAACCCCGTTCGCGAAGGCGATGCCTCGTAGTAAAACCTTCACTTCTTTGCTTGATATGTCGTAACTGAGTAATCTGCCTGTTTTGTCGCCGCTCAAGATTGAGGACATGAATTGCCTGAAAACAATAAACGAGCCACATAGAAACACAATAAATTATACTTAAAAAAAAAAAGCAACCAAACAAAAATAATGACATACTTCACTACTTTCGACCATTTCACTCTACTCAACATTCCCGGTTCCCGAACCCGAGAAGAATGAAAAGTTCATGAGAAGAGTTTGTGCAGACTTTATCTTACCTTCTTTGGTAGGTTGTACTGGTATCTGTAAAGTAAATAATGTCCGTGTCTTCGTCAATGTCCATGTCGTTGGTAAACTGAAGAGGCTGGCCTTCGATTTCCGTGACTACATCGGTCGCCAAACCTCCTTCCGGACCAACTTTTTTGAGCCCCAAATAAGCATCTGCGATGTAGAGATCTCCGGTTTTCTTATGGAACCGAAGCCCTAATGGCCGTCCACATATGTGTTCCTTTTCCGGGGCAAAAGGGCGATCACAGTCTTCCCTTTTCAATGAAACAAAAATAAGAAAAGAATAAGTCAAACTATTAAAAGCTATTTGCATGATCCGGGTTTGATGGCTGCGATTTCTCAGCCCGCTTTAAGGATTTCGAAATGCACATTAGAGCGTTTATAAAAATCAGGAAACCAAGTAAGATTCTCGACCAAATGAAGTTTGGATTTTGATCAAAGGAAATTTATAGGAACCAATATCGAAACAAAATGAAACGAAACCAAAAACGAAGAAGTGAGTCAACGGTAAAAAAAAACATTATCTTCGAGAACACGGCATAAGCTCTTCACACGATGCCTTGAACCAATTGGACAAACAAGACATAAGACGGCTCAAAGCCCTAAGCGCCCTACTTAAACGGACACAAGAGAAAGAACTAAATGACCGAATTGCCCTTCCTTCGGCGACAAGTCAAACCCCGGGTCCATCAGAAATCTGGAGAGAGCTTAATGATGGTAAAGCAGGGAGTATCTCCAAGGTTTCTCAAACATACAAATGCATATTTCAACTGTGATTATATCGAGCTATCAATGAAAAACTCAAATCCACATATCTTCAAAATTATAGTTTTCCATGGCAAATTCTGTAGTAGACTGTAACAATCTGAATTCATGTAAGCGAATCAACGAAATCTCGTTCCACCATTGAAGAAGAAACCATTGAATTTGACTAAATTTAAATAATAATAAAAAAACGATCTGATGACACTAACCTCTGGGAGCTGGTGACGGCGAACTCCGACCAGCCACGGCCATCGCCGTCCCAGCGAAGGATCCGACCGTCGCCGACGCTGGCGTAGGGGCCGCGACCTTCGGCGTCGAAGGCGATGCTCTCCGGGCCGAGCGCCGCCGGGACGGGGACGATCTTCGCCGCGACGAGGAGGTCACGCGCGCCGGGGATCCGCGGCGGCGCGTGGAGGTTGAAGGCCGCGAGCACGACGGAGATCGCGGCGAGCGAGGCCGAGAGGTAGGCGAGGTTCTTGTGGTTCATGGCTCGGGCGAGTCGACTCGGAAGCTTTTGAGTGGAAACCAGGTAATGGAGAATATTATTACTAATTTACTATTACCGTGTACGTAATTACTAAACTGTCCAGATCCTTAATTGACGCATGTGAGTAAAGCGTTCTTTAGAAATTTCTTGTTACGAAGAAATGTATAAATATTTCTGGTCTGATATTATGTACCAAACAGACTCACTACGTGTACATTAAAAACCAAATATAAATTTATAAAACACGAAAAATATTAAGATAAAAAAAAAAAAAAACAAGCGTTTACCCGAACCAAAAAATTTCGTTTTGAGGGGCTAAACGTTGATATTCAGCTAAAATCCAAAAAACTCACGTATTCAAGATCTCTCAGTACCCAAGTTTTTTCTTATTGATCATCCACTTCACAAAGTTTAGAGTTCCCTACCTTACTCGAGGCTTAAACATTGTGGTGAAAATTTTACTCTACGGTCTGAAGCCGTTGTATAATCTATGTTTCGTAATAGTGAATGAATTTAGTTATGGGTCCCACATGAGACTATGACTCTTATGACGAATACAGGTCCGATTTTTTTTTTTTAATAATTTATAGTACTATTGATGTTGTAACCAGGGGCGGAGTCAAGGGGGCGGAGCGGGGGCGGCCGCCCCCACTTGGTCCAAACATGTTATTTTTATTTTTATTTATACATATTATAATGAGTTTATATATAAATAATAAACACAACACAAATAGACCAAATATCACTATAATGTAGTGGAATTTTGAAACTTTAAAGTTCTCCTCCAAGTTATAGCCCAAGGTTCAATTCACAAACTCACCATATTTTTTTTTATTTTTTTAGCAACACTTTTTATGATTATAATTTTTTTTCTCATGGTATTTTGTACTTTACTTAATTAAGGGTATAAAACGGTTACAACTTACAATACTAGAGAACAAAAGCCCCAATCAATTTAAGAAGTGCAAAGTTTTAAATATTAGAAAAAAAATTATATTAATATTTTGAGAACGTAACATGTAGATTTTTAATCATATAGAGATCCTAATGAACTATATTTCGTGAACCGAAAGTTCATAAAAAATAGTTATAGTGCAATGTATAATAGTAGTGTCATTGTCTCGTTTATTATGAAATTTATAGCCAAATAATTTTTGCCCCATCTTAGTCGGAGTTCTGGCTCCGCCCCTGGTTGTAACTACTTTAAACCCTGTAGAATACATATATGCTACTGTAAATGTTGTAGCATTTATCATCGGCAATTTAATCCTTAGATATTTTTGAATAAGAATTTTTTTATATTCAAATTCCAATGTATAAGCCCCAAAAACGTCACTTTTTGAATTTATTGTAAACTTTAGGTCAATATTTTAGAACACACATGCACACTCAAGAACACCAAAATCAAATTAACAATAATTTTTTTATGAACATCAAGAATGTCATATGTACCTCGATAATACTATGTGAACGTTAAAAACACAATATGAATGTATAAAACACGAAAAAATATTCACATAAAAAAAATAAAAATTAAACATTTACCCGAACCAAAAATCTTCGTTTTGAGAGGCTAAACGTCGATATTCGGCTAAAATCCAAAAAACTCACGTATTCAAAATCCCTCAGTGCCTCGCTTTTTCTTATTGATCATCCGCTTCACAAAGTTCAGAGCTCCTTACCTTACTCGAGGCTTAATACCGTGGTGAAAATTTTACTCTACGGTCCGTACCCGTTGTATAATCTATATTTCGTAATAGTTGTTGAATTTAGTAATGGGTCCCACATGAGACTATGACTCTTATTACGAATATAAGACAGGTCCTAAAGGAAATTTTTAATAATTTATAGTACTATTGATGTTTTAACTACTTTAAACCGTGTAGAATACATAAATGCTACTGTAAATGTTGTAGAATTTAATTTGGCATTTATCATCGGCAATTTAATCCTTACATAGTCTTCAATGAGATTTATAATTAAATTCCAATGTATAAGCCCAAAAAACATCAATTTTTATATTGGCTGTAATGAAATCGCAGATGGTCCTTCTAAACTCAACATTAAGGCTGGAGGAAATTTTGTTTGGTTGGATTTTGTCCCGCCAAATGTTAAAATATATCTTCTAAGTGACTCTAGTTGTAGTATGGGAGTCCTGACCCTTGTTCAGGACGTTCGCTTGGCTGTTGTCAAATGTTAATGATAATATTATATGAATTACTCTCCCCGCTCAACCCGTATCTAATAAGAGACTCGGGGAGTTTAATGAGATTTATCTTTCTTTAAAAAAATTGATATTTTTCATGTAATAAACATAAAATATTATATTTATCGTAAAATTTGTGTGTTGAATCGATTATATGTGCATTTTTAGTATTTGACTTTTGACTTTTGACTATTATTTAGAGTATAGAACTTTTTCAAACAAATGACCAGAATTTGTATATTCAACAGTATAAGAAATTATTTTCATATTTTTGTATTGTAACTTTGTATAACTCTATGTAATCGACTCCAATTTCAAATATATTTATATACGACCTTGGAATTCGGAAGTGGAGCAAAATATATTTATCCAATATAGTCATAGAGTAATGATCACTTGGATTGACAAATAAAAAAGCAATCATACAAACTATATAGTAACATTAATTAGTATATAAAGCTACAAATGGATTAGCCAAATGTATGTCAAAGCATAATTCATGATATTCTGCTAGATTTTGTCACATTGATCACCTTTAACATTCCTGCTTTTTAGGCAAATACTATAGTACTATTATATTAAATTAGTCATCAGCTAAATATGAAGCTTCAGATCCTAAGCAAAAGTAAACTTTTTCTTTTTATATATCTATTCATAAACCATATAATAATTAAATTATATAGTGCTGCTCATGTCCAAAAATATGTGGTTTATATCTAAGTTATATATTATTCAATCATTTGTTAATTTTTGCATAAGTATAATACTAGTATGCAGACATTCTAACCTGAAAATTCTCCTAAAATAAAAGATGAAAAAAAATGTGTATGATCTATAGTTTAAGGTATGCTAACTTGACGTGGACAAAATATGAGTATTATACCGCCTAAATAAAAAAAAAAAAAGGAAATATGCCGACACATTTAATATAAAGTTCAATACTCATGTCGCAAATATCCTTAAATAATATACAATTCTGTGTCTTAATAAGAAGCCCATATTTCCTTTACCAAGCTCCTTCTTGAAATGGAAAAGCCCATATGAATAAAGCCCATATCTAAATTATACTCTCAAAATTGTGTTATAGAACTTAATATCAATCAACATTAGCATTGATTTTTTTTTTTTTTCATTTTAGGAAAACCAACATAGGAACATAATAGTTAATTTTATTACGTTTACATCTTACATGTAAAATATCTTAGATTTATTTTATTTTTCATGTCATAAAAATAATGCCGCTATTAACTCAAAAGAAATATATATAAATATATAAAAGAGCTCTTTTCTTTTTTTTTTGCTCTTGTTTAGCCATTTTGTTAAAATAACTTATTGCTATTGTTCCTATTTCATGATGAAAAACTAGGGATGTACATGACTATGGATGTGCAAATTATTTAATTGAAAGATTGTAGTTTGCAAAAGATTCTAATTAAAGATATGTTAATAAACATATATAGTTGTTAAGTTCTATTAATCTTTATTTATTTTATTGGTACATGTGCAAATAAAGGAAAAGATTTTTGAGAAAAGATATGGTGACCCTAGAGCGTTCTCTAGGGACGTTCACAGTTCACACATACCACTATTAAGTCTTTTTGGGGCTGTTTTGGGACGATTAATTAATTAATTAATTGATTAATTAGAGTAGGTTTTATTTACAACCCACACAATCTTTGATTAGAATCTGAACGAGGGTCAATGCCTTTGATTCCAATTTAATACAACCTTGGCTCTTGCGTGTTTAATTAATTAATAATAGCCATTAAAGTACAATGAACTTATAATTAATTGGTCAATAGATAAAAGAGTAAATACCAATAATATCTCATAGCTTATCATTATGTTTTTATTTTCCTATTAAATTTTTTATATCATTTTTTTTCTTCAAAATATCAGATTGTCTCCCAAAATGATCACTCTATATGAGTTTGCTTTAAATTTATTTTTTTCTTTCAAATTTTCAACTTGGACTTATGCGAATGAAAAAGCTCCCTCTCCACCGATTTTATGATCAACTTGAAAGGAAATCGTCATTTTTAATTATATTATATTAATAACGAGCTTTGCTTTGTGAGCGTCATAAGTTGGAAAGCAGGAAAAAAAAAAAAAAAAAAAAGAGGCAATACCGTCAAGAAATTTGATTTCACTTTGTGATCAAGGAGATATTTTATGAAAATGATTAACATACTTGAGATAAAAACTAAGATATTACATAAAAAGATTTTGATGGAGTAAACTAAAAATATTACATAGAATGGGTATTTTGATATAAACTCAAAGTTTAGAGAGTAAACTAATATAGATAAATAAGTTCAGGGGGACACAGTGTGATAAGTTGAGGGTAAATAGATAGGAAAAAAAAAAGGGGGACAAGTGATATAAAAATTAGGGGTAATGAATGAACAATAATTAATCAGAGTGGTTAATAATAAATATTGTATTGTTCAAATAAAGAAAAAAAAAATCAATAGAAAACATCATGGTGATCCCTCTTCTTAGGAATAATTCGATACAGGTAGATTGGTCAAGAAATTCTTCTCCCAAAGAAGATAATAATATATATGAAGAAAAAAGGAAGGTGAAAAAGCGATTATCTTTATTGACTGATGATTAGTGTTAATTATTTATAATACCATGGCAATTAAATAAATATATTTATATATACTCATCTTAAATTCTTGATATCATCACAAAAGGACTGAAAAAAAAAATTATTTTTTTTTAAAGTTTTTTAACTTAAAACAGAGTGATGCTTCTTTGAAGAAGAAAAAATCCCAAAAGGTGTGATTACGCTGGAGCGTTTAGTTATTTTAAATTTTATCGTGAGTTTTTTCGTGGTTCGTCTGCTTTGATATTATTATTTTCTTTTTCTTTTAAAATTCAATTGATGACTATCTTATTGCTTATCGAGAAATTTATTTTAAGACAATTTGTGACTTAAAATGTTATGCAACTTTACGTAGTTGTCCAATTTTTTCAGAAGAAATCTAATTGTGATCTCTTGGAGGCTTATGGCAAAATAGTAAATGTCATTTAGATCGTATCAATTTCAGATTCACTCATATTTATTAAAAGGTCAACAAGGTTGTATTTAACAGTTTAACTAGACTTGACACTAAAAATTGTATTTGTGACTTTTATACGCGAATTTTACTTAGTCTTTCATCTATGATACTTATTTTTATGAGATAGAATATTATGTTTTGTTAGTTCTGTTTGTATTTACAAGCTATTGTAAAAGACTTTAGGTAGCTATTATCTCATTTGGTTAGATATATTAGCTTTAATATTTTCAAATATATTATTTTGAGTCTTTGTCTCTTGCTTTGTGTTTCTTAATTTTTTTTGTTTAATTGTAGTTTAAGATTAATTCACGAGAACTCAGGCTTCCATCTTTAATTCAAAAAAACGTAATTAGTGAGAGATATCATATTTCTATCTTTACTTTAAAAGAAAATATGAAAAATAAATTCACAGCGTAAATATTGCTTCTATCACAAATAAATGTTTAAATTAACTACATAGAATTAATAAATAGTTATAAACATAATTAAATAACTGAAGACAAAAAAAATCAAATTTTGACAAAGGTAACAAATTTTATATGGAAATGATGAATGAGTTGAAAAATTGAAATTAAAACAATCAAAATAAGTTATATCCGGAATAAAAACGAGGAATCGGAATTGATGAAGGTTGCTTTATCATAATTATTCTGATAATTTATCTTTGAAAACCTCCAATTAGTAAAGATCGAAAGAATCTATTGGTTTGTTTTTTTCTTTAAAAAAAAAAAACACAACAACCATTTTACTCTTTTTCTATAGATGAGTTCATGAATTTCATTATTTTTTTTCCGTTGGTGTAAATTTCACTTTCAAATGATTGTCTCGTTGTCCTTGACTTTTACAATATGAAGGATTTTGGTATCTACGTGTCGATTAGCTTAGGGGTTTGTGTTTTGTCGAGTGGGCCTATTTTACTACACGTTTCGAAATCTTAAGGAAGTTAATATGCTTTTTGACGCCTGAGAAATTAAGCAAGTTAATATCGTGAAGGCTACACCACCGGAAATCGGCTTCGACGGCCGTTATAGGCGGTTTTACGCTAGAATCAAAAGGCATTACATATCTCCTCTTAAATTTTAAATATTGTCGACATTATATCATAATTAGTGATAAGATTTATAGGTAAGTGTTAAACTCTATTTCATATGTAAGTGAACGTTATTTTTTAAAATTGTGAGATTTGAACCCTCTAGTTTATCGATGTAAATTTCAATACTCTATCATTAAAACCATACTCAAAATTCATGTTATCAACCATTCGAAAATATTTAATGTATATACAGTGTAATTTATATCTTTGTATCTATATGCTACTGTTATACAATAAGATTAAGATATAAAACAAAATTAAAAAAAAACAATCGGTTAAAACTATCTTGAATCAAAATCATTGATACTGTAGAGGGCGATTTTTATCGCCTTGCAGTCACAAAGATAATCGAAATCACAAATAATTATGAATAATACGAATATCCTTGATTTATTATGATTCCGAGAGGACCCGGTTTCTTCCGTTTAATAGCTCGGACAATCGAAGGTTACACACTATGATCCTTGAGAGATCGAGAATACTATGAATAAGCAAAACTCAAAGACTCAAGAATAACTCTCTCTAACTCACGATTTATTGGATACTGAATGAAATTATACTGAGTCTACATGCGTATTTATAGATTTGAAGGTCTTCTAGATTGTTACTTGAATCTTGCTAGGGTTTCCTTCTGTTTCGCTGTGATCGTTGTCGATTTCCCTTATTTGCGTTGGATATCCCACGAAATCCTCAACTGAATGAGCCATCCTTCCTTCTTTCTCGCGATCTCGAATAACTTATTCTTTTAATTCGATTTGGCTTTCCCGAGGAGCTTCTTTCTCGATGAACTCCTTTTGTCGCGACGAGGTCTTGGGCCGGCTCTGTCAGATGATGACTTCTCATGGGCTTCGCTTGCTGGGCCTTAATTTCCCCTATCTTCTAATGAGCCTGGACTCTTCAAGTGATCTTGCTCCTATTTTATGTCGTTTGTTTCATAAACGACATCGGATAGTGTTGAGGAGAGATTTGACAAAATCTGACCTTAACAGATATAGTTAACGATAATTACTTACTTAATAGCAAATGTGACGTTGTGATCTCAATCATTAACGTTTATATAAATATATTGTTGAATATGTCAAATAAAGTGTATCTAACTTCCAATGATGAAATTAATCACCATATACAAAAGCATTTAACAGCATCAATGAAGAGAAATAGTCACCATATCTTCTTAAGATCTTCTCTTTAAAGTCGTACGTGGAGAACTGACATTATTTATTTAATTTGGCTATATAATTTAATTCAATTAAATTTTCCGTGTTAGATATGATGATGAATTGAATATTCACTATTATATAGTCAAGTCATTGTCATTTGAATGGTTTATTATATATACTTTATACTTTAGATTAATTAAACGCATGAGAATATTTTGTTTAGTACAGTATTGGAAAAGGGATTAATACAAATAGAAATACAGTGTCGTATATTGGATTGCATAAGAGCTAAGAAATTGTATTTAATCTATATTTTAAAAATAAACAAGAAATGTTCATTTTTCATGTGAGTGAATGTGTATTAAATGAGAAGGAATGCCTCTTATTAGGTAAAAGGGTGGACATTTTTACTTGATTTGGAGGAATTAAGGGAGAATATTTCAATAATTTTCTCCTATAAAATGTGCCTAGGTCGACCTTGCCGCGGCTCCTCGTCTTGGCGTGGGGTCCGTCGGTTGCTTTGTGGCTCGTCTGTAGCGTCTTTCGAGTATTCGCGACCTTGTATGTCGAGTCAAGGAGAATCTTGGGGACCTCCCAAGGAACATCTTACGATCGAGTCTTATTGTCGTGTGCAATTATTGTGAGATATCCCTTGTCGATGTTATCGACGATGGTACTTATGTGTCTTCGTCAAAATGCTTCGTCGCCCACAAAAGGGATTAGTCGTTTGGCGAGGATATTTGTCAAAAGGTTTGTCGGCTCGGCAATGGGCTCGTTGGGAACTTCGTCGAGGGTGACTTGCCGGGCCGACGAGGGGCTCGTCATCTGACAAAGGCGCCTTGTCGGCCAGAGGAGAGAAGGGTCTCGTCACCTGACAATGGTGATTCGTCTTCGTCTTGGTTCGTCGGGACCTCGGAGGTCGTCGACTAAGTTCGTCGGGGACTCCCTGGGGTTGCCATTGCCTTGCCGAGTTTCACTCGGAGTCGCGGGGAGTCTTCTATGGTCTTCATGTCCTTACTCCTTGGTTGAGGACATTCCCGGGGTTGTGATAACCTCGTCGGGTTTCCGAATCGTCTTCTTGGATGTGGACTTCAGTCTTGAGCCTCGTCTTCTGGGCCTTCGGGGATCCAGGTCTCGCCAAATGAGTTGAGTTTGGATTCTCAGTCTTTGATATTGCTCATGGGCTTTGACTTGTGCCAATAGAGCCCAATTTTTATATAGTCTGAAATATTCACTGGCAAAAAAAATCTTTAATTTATAATAATTGTGAGTATTCTTTCAATAAAAGTAATAATAATAAGAAGAAAAAGTTCATACGATACAGTGCTAGAAAAACAAAATGAATTTAATTTTAATTAATGTTCCCTTTTAACGTGATCAACTTGTTACGTATATAATTATGCATACTGATGTTTTCATCAATTTTATTCCAATAACAATCCAAATATATATATAAGGTCATATGATAAAGAGACTTGAGATGAGTGTTAAAGGAATAATTAATGATAGCATAAGATTGGAAAAGATTTGGTTTTAGTCTTTTAGATATACATGCGCGTCATACATTTATGATTATATATTTAAGTTATTAGGTTTAAGACAAACTTTTGGGCCAATATTATTTAATGTGACCAACTAATTAATTGACTTAATAATTCAGGTCCACCATGCTCACATCACATATATGTAATAATATTATTTGAAGGATTATAATTTGGTTGACAATTGACATAAGCCGGACCAAAAAATATTTTGAGTTGTTTTTCAACAAAAGTCAAATATTATTTTATTTTTTTGCTTCTATTTATCACCTCTTTTATGATATTAGTTTATATATATATATATATATATATATTTATAATAATACATATACAAATTATTGAAATATATCAACACATAGAAGAATATAATTGATATATAGTGAATTCACGTGATAGCTATATTAATTCATATGTAATACATATAATTTATGAAATGAAAAGAAGAAAAAAAACAACTTTAAAAAAAATATTGTACCAGATAAAAAAAAATCCTTCTATATCAAATAAACAAAACTCGATTGAAAAATATCGTTCAATTGTCTTCAATTTTTTTTGGTAACGGAGTATAAGTAGTTTCAGTTTAACGACGATCTTTAAAGTGCAATATAGTATGCGTACGCACCGTTAAATTATCACGAAACAAACTTCACATATAGATGAGGAATTAAGTTTTGAAGAGATATATCACATGTCTTAAAAGAAAAGAATATCATAAATTTAAAAACAAATCAAATTCTTACTCGAAGATGTCTTAAGAAAAGAATATCATAAATTTGTAAAAACAAATCAAATTCTTACTGAAAAAGATTTTGCTAGGATTGATGTGAAAAAATTAAGATTAATTGCGGCAATAATGCACAACCTTTGGTCAAGAGGGGTTTTAGGTCCCCAACCTTTTAAAGTGTGGGCAAAAATACACAACTTTTGTTAAATGTAAATCTGTTGGTCCTTCCGTTAGGGATATTAAATTTTGCTGATGTGACATCGTTAAACTTCCAAATGGACTGCCAACTTGTAATATTAATTGTATAATTTAATTAATAAGAATAAATTAAATCATATTTTAATTATGATTCAAACAAAATTAATACTTTAAATTAAATAAATAATTTTTACTCCCCCTAAAAATCTAACAGGCTCTTCGTCAAACATGAATAAAAATTTGACGGATTATTAAACACGACAAAATTTGCAAAGATTACATAACGACAGTTTATTAGAAACGACTAGAATTTTGAAAAAATGACCGATTATTAAAAACAACTGTAATTTAAAAAACGACATAGTAAAGATGTGAATAATATTGAAGCACGAGTTCAAAAATAAGAACTACGCGTTAAATAAGTATTGCTTAATAATTTAAGGTTTTAATTTATTTTCTGAATCATAATTAAAATATTTTAATTTATTCTTATTAGTTAGGTTATGTAATAAATATTACAAATTGGCAATCCATTTGGCAGTTTAACGATGCCACATCAGCAGAAGTTAACATCCCTAACGGAAAGACCAACGGATTTTACATTCAATAAACTTTGTGTATTTTTTCCCATACTTTGAAAGGTTGGGGACCTAAAGCCTCTCTTGACCAAAAGTAGTGCATTATTACCACAATTAACCCAAAAAATTAAATAAAGTATGAAGTTTTTTAGTTAAAGATCAAATTTGAGAGAGAAAAAAATGTATTAAAATAATGATTCTTATGTAAAATAATAATACTGAAAAAAAAAAAAAAAAACTAGCACTTATAAAAAAAAATCGCAAGTATACCATAGTCTGACCAAGTTTTTAAAATCTTGACATGAGCATATTAAATTGGGGTAAATACATGTAAAAGAATTTTGAAGTACACAAAATTTCACGATATATTCATAATTTTATTTTATCGTGATAAAAGTACTAAAAATAATTTTTTCTCGTGTCAATGTAAATTTCACTTCCAAGTGACTTTAATTATGACTTACCCGTCAAAGTCCACTTGTCACATTTTTTTAGCATCACCGACAACGAAGTTAATAACACCGATGTCATACTAATCCCGAAGTTGGATTATAATGATCTTACACTAGATATAGTGTTTGTTTACGAAAATAACATCGAACTCAAAGATGCTAACTCTTAATGTGAGGTTACAAACTACGACTTCAGGATTAGCATCTTCAAATTTGGGGGAAATTGAATATGTGGGTGTGTCAAAATGTGACAAATGACATTTGACTGATGAGCCGTAAAAGAAACTACTTTAGAACTTACGATAACACAAAAAAAATACTATTAATATTTTTACTATGATGATGAAATAAGAGTAAGAATATACCGTAAAATTTTAAATACGTTAAGATATCTTTGCTACTTGCACCATGCTCGCTTCGCACGTACCCGCACATGTGTGTATATTTATACGTTATTATATATAGATATATGCTAATCGGATCAAATAAATGAAATGATAGAAACAAAGAGACAGCATCCCGAGAATGATATATCGGTTCTAACCGAGGATATATATAAATATATATATATATATATATATATCTATATATATATATAATCCTTAGAATTGCAAAGTGGCGGTGGGGTCAGAAATGATAATGGACATTGTGAAATGATAACATGGAATGGAAGGAAGGTCTATAATGCAGTGGACAAGCTCTGCTCATCAACACCCTTTGGTTTCTTTGTCATCCTTCTCAACATCTGCCTTAGCCCACGACAAAGGCGGAGCCGGAGCGCCCCACTTAGTTCGAACTCATTATTTAATTTAAATTTATTTATATTATTATAAATTTATATATAAATAATAAATTAGCACTAGTAAATTGAGTGTCACTGTAGTGTAGCACTAGTAAATTTAGTGTCTCAATATCTGCCTTAGCCCACGATATATATTTATATATATATATTTATATATATATGATATTTATAGCTCCCTAGCTCTATCGTATACATCATATATCTAGATTATCATATAAATATTTGAAGCTTGAAGGCTTAATATTCACCGAATTGTTATCGAAATCCAAAAGACAATGATTGAAAGATTATATGTACCCACGATATTTTAAACTATTTCCCGTAATTTATATTATTGTCTTTGTAAAGTCAGTTTACGTGATTTATGCGGATTAACGAGATAGTCACCAAACACAACGCGGAAAGCAATAAAGAGACACGCGATGTTTTGGTAACGCAGTTCGATACCTATCTACTTCTGCGGGGCCCTCGCCCATATTAATCACAAATTAAGTTTACAAGCACCAATTACTAGGAAAGTAAAATAGTTAAGATAAAGGGACTCCCCCTGAAGCTACAGCCTGCTACACAGCCGGTAACAAGGCTTGGTCTTGAAACAGTGATAGAGTCTCGATACGTGACGACCGTCACTTCCCTTCTGGAATCGGACTCAGCAAGATCCCCTTGCTATGTTGTCGACGTTAGACTGACTCTTTCAGCCTGGTTCTCAATAACACAGTCGACGCCTCTCCCGAGGTAGGAATAATCGATGATAAAACACCGTTCTGTAATAACTGATAACCTTGATACTGACGGTAAGGTTAATCTCTAGAAGGGACAACGTGATACTTATCTGTGCAGTATGCAATTCTTCTGTAGCGTCCCTTCGAATATTCTTGACGAACAACAAGCTTGATTACGTGGATGACGTGAAAACCGCAAGCTTGATTTTAGGTTGTTTATGGAGAACAACCTTCTTGAGCCCTCTCTGAATTTTCTCTGTATTGTAGACCTGGAGAACTGAGGAAGAAGGAGGCCAATAATACGTATTTAAGAAGTCAAATTCGTAGCTCCCTTTTTCCCTCAAAATAGCAACTAATTCCCAAGATTTAAGGAATGATAAATATAAATATAAATCATTAATCTTGGAAATAAATCACTAATTGATTAGAGTCAATCCAGAGAGAATATAGCCCATGAAATTTGCCCAAATCTGTTGAAGAAAAACGCGTAAACTTTCCATGAAATTCACAACAATCTGAGACGATTTCGACTGCATGATGACCTGTAGTTACGACTGTAGCTGACGATATTTCAGCTGTAGTTACCAAAATAGCCAACACAAGAAATAACAGCAGAACTTGTTTCTTCAGTCTTAGATTTTTTGTATTTATAAAATTTGAGCTGTCATTATACATTGTGTATTACGAGAAAAGAGTAAAGAAAGAAAAAGTTCTCATGTAAGTAGAGTTGAATCTCGCGACGTCGCGACAGGTCGCGGGCCAAGTTGCTAAAATCGCGAGGACGCCCGTCGCGATGCGTCGCGAGTTTCTTCGATCGCGAGCAATCGCGACCACGCGTGGCTCATTGTGAGCCGTCGATTGTGGCTCATCTCCCGTCATCGCCGATGATCATGCCACGTCGCGATCGTTCGCGATTTTCGGACCTACGTCGCGATGCGTCGCGATTCGCCACCAAACGTCACGATTGTGAATAGTGCATCGCGAGTTTCGCCTCTACATGTATGTGGACACGGGCTGCCCATTACCTATAGTAGGGCTTCCCATACGGGTCATGTCCGCGCCTACCCGTACCCAAATCAAACCCGAGCGTGAGTGGCCCGAGGGGACCAAAACCGGAACCGGTATCTAGCTATAAGAAAGAGAGTGATGGTGCATGTTGGGTGGGACCCACTGGTGGAGAGTATTGCAAATGTGGACTACGTGTGACAGCCAACAAAAGGTGGTGTCAGGGAATCTCTCATACCAAACATACAATATATTTATACAACACATTATCTCCATTTGTGCTGCCCATTTTTATGATTACAAGTTTCTAAATTCTAACAGAACCTTCTTAATTCCTTTATGCATATATATAAATAATTTTGATTAAAAAAAATAAGGATTTATTTTAAAAATAAAAGGTGGTTTTGTAACTTTTGTTATCTCAATACCATTTTATAATTGTGGTCTATTACCTATTTATAACAACAGAAGTGAAGTAACAAGAAATTCGAAATGAAGCGTGTCAAAGCAGTTCAAAAGATCGGGAAAACACGACGAGTATTATTGGTTAATTGCTTGTTCACAGTTGTCCGAACTCCGAACATTATTTTTATTAGCTATTATCAGGTTCGGCCAAATAATTTTTGAAGCCTTGCATAAAATAGATTATATAATGAAATAGTTTTTTTGAAAAATACTACCAATTTCAATACACACAATGGATAGTTAAAGTCTAAATGATTCGTATTAGTTATATGAAATTTAACTGTATGTATTTATTTTGTGAAAAAAGGTGCATGGACCTCGTTGATAATGATAATGTGCAAGTTACATATATAAATGTGGCCCTGACATGTACATAGTCACATGGAGAGACTTAATTTTAATTGAAATTAGTGACAACATATTCATTTATGCGATAGATTTCATGTCACGTCCATTTCATAGAATATTTCCAATTAATATTCATCTTGAATCTTCATATTCTTTGAATAGTACGAGCAAATGTTTCCACCTAATGTACCGGTGTCCTCGTCAGTGAATATAGATGAATGAGTAAAATAAATTAAAAAATAATAAGATATATAGAATAGAGCTTAGAAATAATATAAGCTGAGGTAAATATATATTGAATAAATAAAGAGAGAGTATGTAGTACAAAGATTTTGATAAAATTCCATTTTAAAACCATTACTGTAAAAGGAAACTTCAGTAAAATTTACAATTATGATGCATAATTTTTTATTGGAAAAATATATGGTTTACAAAAATTAGGTGACTGAGTCATGTGGTAGTTGACTTCTCCATTTGATTCTATCAAAATAAAATATATGAACAACTAAATTGGATAATATTTCTTAATTATACACAATAATGCTAGAGATCTTGATCCACGTATGTATATCTAATAAAATATACTCGCTTGGTACAAATTTCGTTGTTCGTTGTTTTGTTCGAAGCATCGAATCAACAACAATAGATTAGAGATTCTTAATAGAATTGCATTTCACTATTATGTTTTAATATCAATATGTTTTTAATCCTCTATTAACTTAATATATTAGTGAATAATGTGTTAAAGTAATCTTGTAAATATTGGACTCGCACATATTTATTATTAAAAAAAAGATTAAAACCGGAACTAGCGTTCTGGTGTATCTCACGGACTTGGGAACATTGCGGAACTCTTAGCATATTTTTGACGATTTTTGTTTCTTTCTAAGTTTCATTTTTATGATCCAATCTTTTTTGGTCTAATATTTTTCAATCTAATTTTTATATTTTATTTCGTCAACGTAATAAATTACATTATATTTAAATAAAACACCATAAAAAAAATTTAAATTATATAGATTGAATTCAAATTTATAATATTCAAAAATTTTATTTTTTTATTAAAAAAATCCGGTTCTGGTTTTACCTCATATTACATGATTAAGTTAAATTAATATTTAATAGTGAGTTAGTGAAGAAGTAAAATACAGTAGAGCCTGTATAAATTAATATTGGGGACCGGAAAAAATATTATCTTATCGGATTATTAATTAACATATAAATTAATAATTTATTAATTCATACATTGGTAAAGAAAATTTTTTTATTAATCAGCTATAATTATATAAAAATATTTACTAGCAAAAAATCATTTTAATTTATTATATCGAGAATATAAAGTATCAATATTAAGAATATCAAGAGAGACTATTATAATTTAAAAAGATTTTATTAGAGTACCAATGTCAGAAATATGAAAGAGCCCAATGATACTAAAGAAAAATAACAATACCTTCTTAGAATAATGATAGTTAAAAATATAATAATTATTATAGAATCATATTTTAAGAAGACTACATGATTAGTGATGTAATGTTATCTTTTTATTTAATGTGACTTCATAGGTATATATGTTATATTTTATTTTATAGTGTAATTTTAATTATTTATGTATTTTTTATATTGAATTATTAATTTATATATCACTTAGGACCTATATACTTTTTTTTAAAAATAATTATTATCTTATAAATTTAGCGAATTATTAATTTAACTAATTAGGCCCAGTTCGGGACCGGACAAAAATATTATTTAATCGCGACTATTAATTTATCTAGGATTAATTTATAAAGGTTCTCCTTTAATTCCTCTACTCCTATTTTACTTTAACGAAAATAAAAGTTTATCTTGATAAATTAATTGCTTATGCTTTGATCTTGCTACGATGATCAATGGAATTCGCGTGTCCTAAATATTTTATATATATATATATATATATATGTAATTTTAAATACCACTTAATTACTGTATAGTCTTCTAGTAGGTTTTTATTTTATTTTTTATGGAGTCTTCTAATAATAGTCATAGTTTTCATTTTGCATAGCATGGAAAATAGGGATGATTTTTGGTCATAATTCTGTTCACATATTTGGGTCCTTGCATTCAATCAAGGAAAAGGAAAAAAGAGGAAGAAATTTACAAAATATGGTCCAAATTGGCCCACAAAATTGGACCTTTTTTCATATATATATTTACAAGAAATTTTCTTTTTTGCTTTTATCTTTTCCAATCTTTTTTGTCATATGCTTGATTTTTGTCACATAAGTCCATCCCTTGTATAGTAGTAGTGTAGTACTAGACTACTAGTACTAGTGAGAAACACAAGATATGGAAAAGATTATGAAAATCTCCAAATAATGACATTTTGACATTAGGTGACATATTTATATTTTTTTTAAGTGAATTTCTTATAGAGTCAATACTCAGTTTCTTCTAGAAAATCTCATGACAATGTTGAATAAACCTTACAACAAATAGGAAAAAGAAAAAGTGTCAATATAAAATATAATTTATTCAATATTTTTTATATGCTTCATATATTTATTTTAAATAATAATAATCAATAAATAGGTACTAGATAGCTCAATAGTTTTTATTTTATCTAATTTGATGAATGTAGTTTTTTTTTTTTTTTTTTTTGGGACAATATTTGATGAATGTAGTTGAGACTTGAGACCAAGTAAAAATGACATAAAAAATTTACTTGTTATAAGTGTCATTGATGGAATATCAATCAACTAACTAACTAGGTGAGAGCCTCATTTATTTAAATATTTATATTTATTAATGGTTCTTTATTTTCATTCACACGCTCTTATTGCATGGAAACAACATGGATTTTTTATTTTTATTTTTATTTTTTGTTATTTTTATTTATAGTAGATCATTTGTGGAGAAGTCAGTTGAGAGAGGTTTCTTTTAGTATCAGTTGGAATAATTAAAACTAGGTGGATTGTTGACTTTTAGTCTAATGAAGTGAATACTATTAAATGAGTCATAGGCTTCAACTATTAAATGACACAAACATAAAATTTGATGGTAAAACTAATCTGCCATTTAACGGATTAAAAAGCTCATTGTATTGAGACTTGAGAACATTGATTCTTCTTCTTTTATTTACATATTAAGGTTTCATCCTGGTGCTGTGTAAATATGGAACAATGGTAATGCGGAATTTCGTTTTTTTATTTAAATCTATATTCTAGATTACAGGGAAAAAAATTATCTTTTAAAATAATTAGTTGCCATGTGTTTTCAATTATCTTTCGCGTCATATGATCTATTGAATTAAACGTAAATTGACGTTAGAGAATCATAGTCGCTCACATTCAATATGTGGGGTACCTCCCTTTGTTATTTGCATATATTCTTCGTTATTGTAAAATCGAGAGTTTTTCTCGAACAGATTCTCTTAATCGCATTCGCTCTACAAAAAAGAATAGGAGCCGAACGGGGCTTTGCATTCAAATCGATCTACTTGATTACTATGTATGTGTAATATATATATGAGGATCTTTGAATTTCACTCCTACCATTATGGTGACTCGAACTCAGGACCTCTAATGTCTTAGTGATGTACTTATTACCACTAGACCAAACACATCATTACTATGTATGTGTATGGTCTTCAAAGAAGTTTCAACAAAGTTAAGTTTTAAAACTCACATGCCCTTCATTAGTTCAATAAACAAAATTAGAATTTCATTATTTCAATAAACAAAATTAGAATTTCCGATTCCGTGTAGATTTACGAAACTAAATTGCATTATGTGGTAACATGTAAATTAAAAAAAAATAACACAATAAATCTTCAACTTTCAGTCACCCACTAATATATAAATGATCATAAAGAGACCATTCCTAGTGCTAGCAAAAGCTACTGGTGACATTTTAGATGTATTAAATAGGCAAATAAGACTTCTCATACTAGAAAATGTGGATTTTAGCTTATGAAAGCTTCTTTTTTCTTTCTTTCATTTTTCTTCTATAAGCACCTAAATTTGGAAGGAAAAAAAATTCAGAACAATAGAGAAAATGTAGGAGAAAAATCAGTGAGTTTACTTACTTTACAGTCACTCAATAAAGGAGACAAGCTTTGGGTCTTAGTGGAATTATCACAAGGTTGAAACTTGAAAGATTTGTTTGATGCTCGTATATATGAAATATGATAGATAAGCTTAACATATCTTTTTATTTACCATTATTTTTAAAATATATTAATCTAGCGTTACTTTCAAATATACTCACACTACATAGCATTACAAACATTTAAACAAAATAAATAGAAAAAAATAAATTTTAGTTAAGAGTATCTTAAACACCATAAATCAAGAATATTGACCTTTTTTTTTTAATCGAAAACCGAATTGCCAATTCCGATTTTACAGGACTGTTTCTGCTAGCATTTACTTATTTAACGTTGTATCCACAATTATGATTTTATTTTTACAAAACTAATCAATATCAGGCATATAAAAAAATTATTTAATATTTATACATGTTGAAATGTTATACATCATCAACATTGATAATAATATAAATAAAAGTGAATATTTATCTCTTCTCTACCGAGAATTGATCAACTAGAGTTGTACTTGTTTTGATTGAATTAGAGATAACGAGATTACTATTGGTGCTGGGTTAGTGATAATTAATATAATCAATTTTTAATGTGTGATGATGGTGATGATACACAGATAGATACAGGGATACAGGGATGACACATGCATGGGAAGCAAATCTTGAAAGAGAATCAAAAGAAATTGCCCTCTCCTTTAGCCCACCTGCTAAGCTCCACATGATTTCACACCCCAAACCAAAAAAGACGCCTTCGCTGACGTCACCTGTATCTCTTACCAGGATTTTGGTGGCTCCCACTCCAGTTTATATATTTTTCATATTTTTTAGGTCATCTCTTTTCTATATATTGAATTATAGACTAGTTAATAAATTTATAAAGAAAAGTTGCAACAAATGCTCCTAAACTTTCTTCTATGGTGCAATTTGCCAATTGGGTATTAGCTTGTGACATTAAAACTTTTTATTCTTAAAAAAATTAGCACTTTTACCCCCTACAACTTTTTTTAAATGACTTGAATAATTTATTCCTAAGACTAAAACTATTGGGGACTTGTTTCTGAAAGTGGAGTCACTCTTTAACCGAAATCGATGTTATGGATTTTGATTTTTAAGATCCAATTTCATTTCTCCAATTGTTTCTTTATGTGCTTTATGTTTGTCTCATTTTTATTAATACGCGTAAAGCTACTTAATATGGATGCATGATTGAGGAACATTACAAATCTACAAATCCTACTTGGTTGAGATCCTAATATTGAGTAAAGATTATATTAAGGTTGTAGATCAATCACAAAAACTCAAATCTATTGAGTAAAGATTATATTAAGGTTGTAGATCAATCACAAAAACTCAAATCTAATGACGACTCTGAATATTTTAACGATCTTATTGTGTAGCATTGTTTAACTATCAGTCTATCTACCATAATATCAATATGAAGTTTTAATTATCAATAAATACATTTAAATTTCCTATATTTATCTACATATGATACTTTTTTCAAATATTTAATCAAAGCAAACTCTAAAAAATAATACTCACAAAAATATAATTTATTTTCATATGGAACCTTTTAAACCTTAGAAATAGATATTTGAAAACAATCAACTAAACTATTTTACTATTATTTAAACAAATTTAAAATTCCTCTTATATTTTCGATACTACTTGACTGTTCCATAATTATTGCTTAATCTAATTAGTCGATAGAATGTTTTTTTAAGTAACGTGTCTTACATAAATTAATATCTTATGCATTGCGTACGTAGCAACGTGATATAAAAAGCTGGTGTATCTTGGGCTGATTTAATCGACATAACACATCGAGAACAAATACTACTATCAGGAATCCACAAAACATGAATCAATTTTTCCTTATTGCAATGGGAACCAGTCTAATCCTTCGAGAGCACGGACGTTGCTCTCCCACAGAGTCTTGACGGCACATACAGTTGATCCAAAACTGTCAAACCACAACATAAGTGGAGTCGTTTATATTAGGTCATATCACGTAACGGGCTTTATTAAAATATTAAACTAAATGCCTAATAACTAATTAAAAACACACTATCTATCAAAGGCAAAAAAAAAAAAAAAAAACAAATTTTAAGAGACCAGACTCAACAACATACAAAGCTCAAGGAGTATTATTGCCAATTAGTCAAAACTCCACCACCTTATAGTAAACACACAATTTGTGGTTATTCAGTTTTATTGATTGTTTTAGTTAGTTGTGTTTTCTAAGTGGGGTGGGTTTTTCTTCTCTTTTCTTCTCTCTCTTCTCTCTCTCTCCATTTATTTTTTTATTGTTGCATTGCTTGTCCCTTAATTCAAAATCAACTTGGAAAATTTGCAAGATTTGGAAAGAAATCTGGTCGGATCTTGCTTTGTTTGGGTCTTTTTTCTCAAAACATAACCTCTCTTCTCTCTCTCATTCCTCAAACCAAAACAAAAAACCAAAACCAAAACCAAACTCAAAAACAAAAGCTTTGATCATCTTCACACAAATCTCGCAATGGGAATGGCAGCCACAGAGTCCCAGTTCCACGTACTAGCCGTTGACGACAGCCTTCTCGATAGGAAGCTCATTGAGAGGCTCTTGAAAACCTCCTCTTATCAGGGTATGAAAATTATTTGAATTTTTTCTGAAATTTTTTGGTGTCATAAATTTGATTCCTTTTTCTTCTGGGCACGATTCATTTCCTGTTTTAGCATCTGGGTTTTGATTGTTTTTTAAATTTACTGGCAGTTACTACGGTTGATTCTGGAAGCAAAGCCCTTGAGTTTCTGGGTTTTCATGACCAAACTTTCCCAGATTCACCATCTGTTTCACCAATACTTCATCAGGTGATTTTCCTTTAATTCTTCTTTTAGTATTTTTTTATTTAAAAAATTGTTTTTTAATATCTTTTATTTTTATTTTTCAGGAAGTGGAAGTGAATCTTATCATCACAGATTACTGCATGCCAGGCATGACCGGCTATGATCTGCTTAAAAAAATCAAAGTATGCTTTTTTGCTTTTTCCTCAATTGAACTAATCAAGTATATATGATTTTTGTTTTGATCAAATCCATTGGGATTGATTTTAATTTATTATTTTATCCCGAATTTAATGGAAATTTATTTATTGATTTATTTATTTATTTTTACCCTTTTTGGGTCCTTCTCTAACTAACAAGTAACAACCACTTTGCTCAGAAAATATCTTTGGAAATCTCTTTTGGGGAATATTTTCCATACCAACTCTCTTGTCAGAGATAATAATTTTGGAAAGTGATAAGTTCATTTATCATCATTCATCACCTCACAACTCAAAAGATACTGATTTGATTCCTTGTTGATAATTTCAGGAATCCTCATCCCTCAAGAACATACCAGTTGTGATCATGTCATCTGAGAATGTGCCCTCAAGAATCAATAGGTAATAATATTATTGGAATGACATTATTGGGTGTACATTTGTAATTAAATAAATGGGCATGTGCCATGATAATGTTAGGTCACAATAAGTGATCTGATTATTGATTTCAAAAAAAAAAAAAGTGATCTGATTGAAAATAATTTAGCTGGTGGTTTGAGGGTTATTAAATAATTCTAACAAAAAAGATAGTTTTAGTCCTCTAAAAAAATATTGGATTTATATATGTAGTGGAAGGAATTAAAGTGCATGTGCTGTGATATAAATATAATTAATTTAGCTTATTTATGGCTGTTTATTGATCATTTGAACATGGGATAATTAATGTCATGTACTTTATGTTTATTATTTTTAAATTATACTCTGTCAATGGTAATTTTGTAATTCATTATTTATGAGGTATTAAGAAATTATTTTCACTAATTTAACATAAAATATATTTTTTGGAATTTTTTTCTAAATTAATTTTTTTGGCAAAAAAAATCAGATGTTTGGAGGAAGGAGCAGAAGAGTTCTTCTTGAAGCCAGTTCAGTTATCAGACTTGAAGAGGCTGAAACCCCACATGATGAAGACCAAGTTCAAGGACCAAGATATCGAGGCCAAAGGCGAAATCTATGCAAACCTGGAAGAGAAATCCGACACCGAAACGGAAGAATCAGAGTCCGACGCGTCGGAGAAATCGCAGGAACAAGATTTGCAAGAACAGTTGGTCAGCAATGTGAATAAGAGAAAAGCCATGGAAGAGAGCCTCTCTCTCTCGCCTGATCGGACGACCAGGCCACGTTACAGTGGACTCGCCACTGTTGTTTGATATTATGGGCGTCTTCTCAAATTCCTTGTAATTTTCATAACCCTTTTTTATTTTTTACATTTTTTATATATATATATTACTGAAAATAGGAGTTGTGGAGAGGGAGAGAAAGAGAGAGAGTTTTCTCATGTTTACATATTACATGGAAACCTTTCATTCAGAAGTTTTGTTGTGATAATTAACCCCCATAGAAGAAGAAAAAAAGGCATAAAAACCAGGTATCTTATTGTGATCAATGGATGATGTGTAGAGAGAGCAGTTGACTTTTTGGTCTTTTTTTTTTTTCTTTCTTGGTAATTTTTTTTTTAGTGACAATTTCGTCCTTACGGGTTTTGTGAAAAGTGGTCATTTTAAGGCCGTGTCAAATTAAATTGGGCTTCACAAAAATAAATAAAAAATGACTGGATTATTTCATTCATGTTCGAGCCCATATTTATATTACCAAAAGATTTAAAGCTGCTTTTGTCGAGTTATATGAGTTATTAGTAATTCATAATCCCTTTCAAAGAAAAAAAAAAAGTAATTCCTAAGTCAAAAGTTACTCTCTTTTTTTTTTTTGGGTTAGATTTATCTCAGAACCAAGATTCAGCGACTTAAAATAGATAAAACAATATGATGGAAAAAAAAAAAAGATGAAAAACAATCCCATTGGGACTTTGGTGTAGTATTGAAAGTTCATCTACAAAAATTGACATATCCTTGATTAAAAGATGTTCTGATTTTCTTCATATAGTTCATAATTCGATCACTATTTACAATTTTCAATATAAAATACAATATATCTAAATCGTGAGTACAACACAAGTTTAAGTCTCAACGTGCATATCCCTTTTTATACGTAAAAATAAATATAGCTTAATAATCGATTAATTAATTAATTAATTAATTAATGTTTTTTCTTATCTTCTATTGCATCGTTGCATGCACATGCTTAGCCATAAGTTTTATGTCAATTCCATTTGGTTGGTGTGATATAAAGTATCATAGTTAATGAACAAGCAAACTCATTATTGGAAGTACTCACTAATTCTTTGCAAAAGACAAATTAAACTTAAACAGCTTAGAGCCCATCAAAATGATATTATATAGTTTAAAATTATTGGTGTTATTGACCCTTTTCGATGAAAAATGTATAGGTTTGACCTTTTCATTTTTTTGAAAAAAAAAACAGCAAAATTATTATTGTTATTATTATTATTATTATTTAGATTTGGTTTTTTAACCATTAATTAACAGATAATTAAACGATTTTTAATTTAATAATAAGTAAGATTATTTATAAATAGAGTGTTTTCTTCGTAGATCACATTTTTATTATTTATCACATAATAATCTTAAGTTGTTTTTATTTATTTATAATTTATAAAAATCATTAATTTTTTTATCAACTAACGGGCAAAAGAAAGAAATCATGAAAAACAAACCATGTTCGTTATTTTAGGATCAAATTGGCCAAATACACTAATAAGATATTAGTCATTTCCGCTATTTCTTACGTGTCACTAACTATATAGAATATGTCAAGCAATGAAAAGATTTAATAGTAATTTGTTACTCAATTTGACAAGATCACAAAGAGATACGATATGAGCAATTATGCTTTTGCAAATTGCAATGTTCACTCACCGAATCAAGGTCCAATGTCTGTATGTGTTTACATTGAATATTATTCTTAAACAAATAATCAAATCACGTTGAAGTCTCTTATTTTATATATAATGCTATACGTGCATATGAAATAGTTGTCGAGTTCAATGAACTTAGGTGATACACAACTGGCCTCTCTAAATATTCTTTAATTGTTGAGGATTCTCATCCATTTATTGTCAAAGCAAAGCTCACAAGAAACGAGGTCTCAAAATATGGATTTAACTTTACATTATTGAGCAATAGAAATTATAATAACCCATATATATCTTGGTGTCCTATCATATAGATAGTAATATTAGGGTTATCGGATAAGTATTGTAGTAAATGTCTC
The DNA here is from genome assembly GCA_954871525.1 of Parietaria judaica. Classification (NCBI taxonomy): domain Eukaryota; kingdom Viridiplantae; phylum Streptophyta; class Magnoliopsida; order Rosales; family Urticaceae; genus Parietaria; species Parietaria judaica. Next base: position 22,256,298 of record OX940865.1, on the reverse strand, counting down.
ATTATATCAGGTAAAAAGTCTTGCTCAAAATCAATGATTAAAACATCATGGTTATATGACCGATAAGTTACGGAAGGTCTGATTTTACAGGTATATTGATAGGTAAATTATACTACTAAATACATACTGTTGATGTCGTTTTTGGATCAAACACTGTTGAGGCTCAAGTTATGAATTTTGGGCCTAGTCCAATAGTCGTTGATGACGTGGCGGGCTTCTGTTGATGCTTGTGTGGGCCTTGGATGGCTTTTACTGTCAATGATCGTTTCCCCTGATTATGTTGACTTCGGGGTGATCAGCGTTGGTCCCGAGATGAGGTTTTGGTTGACCGATTTGGGGACTCTGAGTTGTTACCTCTGGCATTTCATGGGTCAAAGGTCTCATGGCTGCTCAGGGTCCGGGCGATCAGGGTGGCTCACTACCTGTTACCGCAGAGCCTGGAGATGACCAGGTCGGGTTTTGTACAGGTTCGGAGTCCACGCTGATCGGGGGTACCAGTGAGCAGGGGAGTGCGTTCGTCCAATAAATGAATCCAGAGGTTTCTCTCAGGGTGATCCCTCGGTCGTCCGGATCTTAGAGGAATTTCCTCACACCTGACCCTGCGACCTAAATAGTGGGCCCCGTCACTTGTCCCCAGACTATCCCAAAAGCCGCGTAATGGACTGGAGATAGGCTGGACACAGCGTGAAACGGAGCCTATTAGGCGGGTCGTGATCTTATGAAAATTCCTCCAGGGCTTCCGCTTTTATGAATTATCTCACTTTCTGAGCTTGAAAAAAGGTAACACCCGAGGTCAAGGGAAACAGGGGGGTTGCCCCCTGATTCACCTCCGACGCTCAACATTAGTATAATATTTGAGGGGAGGCGAGTATATCGGGGGTAGAGAGAGAGAGAACTCGAGCCGAGTGAGTTCGAATGAGTTACCGTTTTAACTGAATTCAGCTTCTATTTATAGCAGGGCCCAGGGGCCTAAATGCAGTAAAATATTGTTTCGGGGGGGGGGGGGGGGGGGGGACAATAATTTAATTATATTTTAGTCCCTGGGAAAAGATGGTCCGATCCCGGCCGTCCGCGCGAGATCAGACGGCCATCAAGCCCCCGAGGGGGCCCGCATAGGAGCCGATCGAAGGGAGGGGCAATCCCCACCCTCCAAGTGGCCTGCCCGAGGCCAGGCGCTTCGCCACTTGCGAGGGCGCGGATCCCCGTGCGGGGGACAGGCCCATCAGGGCCGTTCGCGTGGCCCTGCGCGGGCTTTCCCGAGCGCAAGTGGGGCGTGTCCCGTGAGGGGACACGCAGGGCTGGGAGATCGCGCCATTTGGCGCGATCTGATGGTGGCAGCCCCCAATTGGGGGGTGGCTGAGGTGACCCCAGGTGGGGCCCGCGGGGGAGAGGCGACGCAGGGGGCCGCCACGTGGCGTGGACCTGACGACTGCCGCCCCTGTGGGTCCCACGGGTGTTTCCTCGGCCATTTTTGCTCCCGGGTCCGTTTTTCTTAAGTTTTATGTCGTTTTTGGGGTTTTTCATATTTTTGTGAACACCGGGACACTTTATTTTTCGAAAATGGGCCTCCGGAGGGAATTTTGGGTTTGAAATTGATTAATTTGATTAATAATCTTAATTAAAAGATTAATCAAATTTTGTAATTAATTAAAGGAAATTAGTTCAATAATTTTCATTTAATTAATTTATTTTGTAAAATCAATTCCGAGAATTACCCATAACACCTACCTTGATTTTTACTGGAGATTTCGCAAGTATATCAATTGAAAGATATTATATAACAAAAATATTTTATATTTTATATATTAATACATATAAAAAAATATAATATAAAATTTTACTTTAAGGGCGAAGAATAATTGAGAAATTAAAAATTATCATGTTGAAGTTAACGGGTCTTGCTTGTTTTGTCATTTTTAACTAAATATTCATCGATCGTGAATATTTTTTGTTATACCTTAGTTTTTTTTAAACCTAAAATTCATGAAGGTATCGTGAATTTTTCATCGATTTTACAAAAATGTAATTGGCTTTTTGTCTGTTTATGGCTACAAATTTGCTGGCTTCTGTTAAAACAATTGAGCATGCCATCGGCAACTTAAACCTTGCTCAAAACAAGCTTGTAAATAATAGTAAATCTCACAATGTAAATAAACATTAATGATTTCATGAAGGTATTTTACATCGAAAAAGAATTTAAATTCTTTCAGGACATTTTGTTGTTACTACCTATACTGAGTTATTAAAAATAATGAATTATTTTTGGTATAAATATAGACTGTTTAATCCTTTTTTTTATCATCATATTTCCCGTAATTTAAAGTCCAATTGTAAGCGTTTAAGAAATTTGGGTAAAATATAAAGTTATCATCAATGATGTAACGTATCAATATGGTAAGAATCTATCAACACCACAAAACGTTTTAAATAGTTTAGAATTTAGATTGCAAATGGATAGAGCATAAAAAGTTTAGGCTTAATATAAAAAAAATAAAAATAAAAATAAAAAAAATAGTTTAGGCTTGCTTGTTAGAGAAAATTAAATTCTTCAAGGCCCAAACATAATAACCAATAAAGGCCCATATTTAATTAGTAGTTTCATGTTGAAGGTCGATAAAACAAAATAAATACATGTAACGAATGAAACCATTTTCAAAAACAGAATCCAACTAGCTAATGTTTTTATTATTTTTCATGGCGTGCCATTTGAAGAAAAAATAAATAAATAATGCAATATAAGCAAGAAATTTAAAGCAAACATGGTTATACAATATTTCTTATATTTATTAATAAGATTGAACCGTAGGTTCTTGTAGCGCAACGACATGTCGTTTTTTCGAACTCTTGCTGCAATATCAATCCACTGTTTTGGTGATACAATTAAATGATTTATGAATTGGTATAAACTACTCTTTAACCCCCTTTAGTTGATTCGATCGCTTCATCATCTTATTGATTTGATCTTCATGAACTTTCTTTTTCTCGTTAGTTCCTTCGAGTTCGTCACTAAGTCGATTCTTGATGGTTTAGTTCGATAAACAAATGGATTATTTGGTTTAACCGAAGAAGAAGAATAAAAGGAGGCGAGTCACGGGAAGTGAGAGCATACACGAGCCGGAGAGACTTAGTATAGGGATTCCGACCTCTTGTTGTGCTGTTTGCTTTTGTTTTTCATGGTTTACTATAAAGTTTGGTTCAAACTGCTCTTCATTCTTCATGTCCGCATTACTGATTTTGTGCAAAGTTTAAATCGAAGCAGCGCTCGGGAATCGGAGGTGAAACGACGGTCTATTCATAACACAACCATTTTAGTAAGATGATTTAGGGTGCTCCAATAGTGCTCTATTATATATCAATGTAAGAGGATATAATTTACCAATTTTTGTAATGTTACAGTGAATATTTTTATCTGATATTCAATTCCGTATAATCTCAAGAATGATAAAAGTAAACGAATAGGAAGATTTTTTTTTAAAATTAGTTTGGTACCTCCACCTACTCAACCGGCCTCGGGCTAAGGCCTGTGAGGCCACTGCCTTAGGCCCAATATTTTTGGCCTTATCCAAAATATTAAGCTCCAAGTCTTTTTTAAGATTTTATTATACTCATTCTTCTCTTTTTTTATTATTAGTTTCTATTTTGATTTTTAAGTCACAATTTTAATGAACGAGGGACCCAATTTCTTCAAGTTTTGTAATATTTCTTTTTCTTCTTTGTATTAATGTAAAGATTGCTTACCATGCTAACCGATTTTTTGTTTGGTTTTGATAAAATTCATTTATTGTTTCTTCTATGTATTGGGAGTCTCAAGAAATTTCTCGCCTCGGACCCCTCTAACGCCAGAGCCGGCTCTGGACCCCAACATTGTATATTGCAATTTTAACTACAATAATCAAGAGTACTTATGTTTAGGAACTTTGAATTGGACACATACTCGTTTTACGGTGTAGATCTCTCCAAAATAAGCCATGAACTAAGATGTTCGACCAAGGATATGCTATCTTCGCAATGAAACACAGCGAGTCACTAAGGTAACTTTTTACAATAAATTATCGAATGCTCAAGATTCGCCGTCTCTTGTCATTTTTAATTGAGCTACTAGTAATAATAATGCACAATTGGTCTCCGGGGTGACATGCATCCAACCTTCGAATGGGTGCTAATGGTCAAAGCAAATTGAAATTTTTTTGCCACACTTTCGAAAGTTGAGTGCATGCCATCTTCATTGACCGAAAATTGTGTATTATTGCCACTATTAATCCTTTCTAATTATATCTTCTATTTTTTTAAAATCAAATTGCTAACATGGTTGATGAGTTGCCGATCTATCGAAGTCGTTAGCTCGTAACCGTCTCTCTAGCCTAAAGCTGCATTTTAGTTAGATGGTTATGAAACTTATTCCACTTGTTTAAGCTATCAAGACATTCGTCTTTATTTATATTATGTTGGAAATTTTAAAAATTATCTACCAAAAAGTAGTATATATACACCAAACATAAAACTTAAAGGAGTTCTTGTAAAAAAAAAAGGCTAGTTCTCGTTCTATTTGCTTTTTCTCTTTTATTTTGTTTAAGATATGGATGTGAAAACTTTATGCATTTTAATATGTAATTACAACTACATAAAAAAATTTCAATGGTTTTTGCATCTTATATATAACTTGACACACACACATATGATATATCATTTTGAAAAGAAAAAAAAAACTGAAAATAGAAAATATGTAAAACTAAAATTCCCTACTTTATATATAATATAAATATAAGGCTAGGCATATTTTATACGGACAAAGTTCCTTAACTTAGAAGCCAAGGATTCCACTTCCTTTGGCATCTGGTTTGACCACTACTTTCTTTGTGCATCAGATTCTAAAATAAGTGCACCAATATCTTTGCTCAAATTCTATCTAATATCTTATCCCACTTCATTTTAAATAAGTTGTATGAAAAAAATAAGAAAAGTAAATATTAGATTCAATTATCAATCTTATTAAACTATTGACCTTTTTATTTTATGATAATTTATCTCCTAAATTTATCATTTGTATTCAATGTTTTATGAATATTTTATACTTTCAACTTGTTATTTGTATTAATTTGTTCCTTAAGTATTATATGCATTAACTTTCTTCCAAAAAATTTAATATGAATCTAATATTCTTTATTTTTTTTCCTAAGTAATGACGCTATCAATTAAAATTATAAAATCCACGTATATGATAAGATATATTCGCGTATAAAAACATGCGATTTGATTGGCTAAGATTACATATTATAAGGAGAGTATACGGTAGTGAAAAATTGATAAATTAAGTTTATTAGTAATCAAATTCAGTTGATTTTTGTTATACACCCTTATTATCTGTTAATGCAACTTAAAGTTAAGTACGTTAGTAGTAAGCCATCTCCACTATCGGTCGTCAGTTATCAACACGCTTATATAATTAATGGGGAAACACTTTACATATATTTACTCTTATTTTAAACTAAAGTACCATCTCCATAATTTACATATGGCATATAATGCGAGTCTCCTTGGACACAATTAAATTAGACATATATATATAATTTTTATTTTTATTTTTGTGCGTGGGTGTGATGATGAGTGATCAAAAGGTAATGTAGAGCCGTCTGACGTCATTAATTATTAATGATATATTTGAATTTGAGTGTGAAAAAAGTGGAACATCAAATAATAATCTCAAATATAACATAACACAAAAAAGGAAATAAATAAGTGTTGTAACACTAAAGTTTTAGCACTAGTGTTTGGAGCCCATAATAATATGATTTAATATTTGCTTGGATACATAATTATGTATTTCCAATTGTGGTGTGGACAATATTTATGTACTCTAGAAAAGCTTCCTTTATTTTTGGCTTTTTCAACAACAAATATATATATATATATATATATAAAATAAAAATAAAAACTTCATTGTTGTTTTTCGTCTATGTACTACAGTACCAGTCTAGTCCAATAGAAATGAAAATCATCAATGGAAAAAAAAAAAAAAATCATGATATATCGTCTACTTGTCCACTTGGAGTCTCCACTTTATACAAATAATGTGTGCTTTTTCCTAAGATCTAATATAAATTTGGGACTCATCTTATCAAAATTTGAGACTCAAGCGGCAAAAGTATTTAAGTTAGAATTAATCATGTCAGTAGTATTTATAGTGAAAAAAATAATAAAGTTAAGGTACTCTATAGTCTATTCAATTTTCATTGAAAATGTTAATAAATTATGTAATTTACATTAAAAAAATGTTAATAGAGAACCATATGTCACCTCATACCGTCAAGGCCAATTTCTTGTAGCGGGAGTACTGAGAAGAAGACACAATGTAGTAAACTTGAATATTTTTGCCCGTGTAACTCTAAAAAGAATTAGAGAATCCACGGCGGAAGTAGCTACAATTCAGAGCATTTTGCTGTTGCTATGATCCCTGAAAATAAGTAAGCGATTTACCCTCTGTAGTATTTAATTTGTCAATATAATGATTGCTATTAATCTATAGTTAATGATTAGATTGTTTAAGGTGGTCAAACATGGAAGACATAAACAAGGAGTGTTCAGATGGGTGTTGACTAGTTATAGCTTATCATTATCAATTGCCAACCTGTGTTGTTCTTACTGAAGAATGAAGATAGCCTGTTGTGTATTTTTTGAATCTACCACTTCAAATCTTTGCTTAATATAATGTAATATTATATTTATACCAATATTGTTTGCTTGAGAATGGATTCTCTTAGGGGTGAAATAAAAAGAAAAATCCTTAGTCGAAAAAACTCGATTGAAGATACTTAATTTTGTAGCTAAAACCAATTTAAAATCACACCTATGTTCTGAATTCCAGATTAGAAATTCATAAAACTTAGATTGTAAGTTCAAAATAATCGGCTTTTAGGACTTCTTTATTATAGTTTTAAGTCTCGCGAATGATATATTCTTATGTTTATTTTTATGTCTTTTAAACTTTAGTATTGTACTAAGATTGAAATTTTATTATATATCTATAAGAGGGCAAGTTTGCTTCAAACGTCTTAAAAAAAATTAATTTCAAATTTGAAAATTGGTTGTTGTTTTGAATTTTTCAATACTCGGAATTTCGATTCAAGTATCGAGTTTTGAGAAGCGGCTAACGATTATAGACTTCGTATAAATATTAGGTCTAATTATTTAATATTTGCAGCAATAATATTTATAAATTAAATAAAAGTGAATGTGAATATTTTTTTAATATTTTTTATTTATAATTTTAATATTATCAAAAAGTAAATATTAAGTTTCTTATAAGTTTATTTGTTTATACCTAATATCTATACCTTTGACTATGATATCTTAAAATATTCACTGTAAAAAAAAAAAAAAAAAAAAAGACGTTCACCTATTTTTTTTCTCGAGTTTTTGCCGCGACTACCCGTAATTTTGATGACCTAAATTACAATTATACACTTTGAAACAAACTAAATAAACTTTTGAAAACATGAAAGACCCTATTAATGATTATTTAACCCATGATTGGTGATTAAGAAAAATTTAATCCATGAAAATCAGAGCTTAACTGAGTTTGACTAAACTTGACCACAACAAAAGTAAGTGCTCACTTTCAGCCCCCAAATTCCAATCTCATTCACCTGATCTCCCCGAGTGGGCCCCACAGACCCCGGATATTACACGTGTCGCATTCTGGCTCTTCGGCCAGTCAGTCTCAATAAAATTTAATCCAAAAATAAAAAGAAACAACACAAACAAATTACAAAACAAAGTAAGATAAATAATAAATAAATAAATAAATAAATAAATAAATAAAATATAAAGCAAATGCGATTCACTCTTTAACTAAAGCTGATCATTTGTTCCGCCATTAAAATCCTCCGAAAAAGCTTGCTTGCTTTCTCTCTCATCCTCTCTCTCTCTCTCTCTCTCTCTCTCTCTTCCCCCGAAGCTCGAGACTAGACCTATCTTCACAGCTTCTCGAATTGCGGTGAGTCAGTTGTGCCTTGCTCGCGATCCGAATTGCTCGAAAGTTTTTTTTTTTTTTTTTTTTTTTTTTTTGCGTTTTGGTTGATCGGGTTCCGTTTGTTTCTGTGATTTTGGATGGTGGCTTCTCTTTCTGTTGATTCTCTCGTTTGTTGTTCGTGTGTGTTTCGTTCTGTATTTTTTTGGGGGGAAATTCTAGGGTTTGGTTTTGATAAGGTGGTGATCACGAGAATTTGGGTGTTGGATTTGTGTCCAATTTCGCGAAATTGAATGAACCCTAGAACTCGGTTTGGTTTGGAAGAATCGCTGGTTTTTTATTCTTTCGAGTTTGGCGTACCCTACAACCTCTGGAAAGTTTCTGTAGCTTTGGTGGTTCGCCATTTTTTTATTGGTTTGCAAGCTGTTTGGCACTAGGGCTCGCTAGGTTGTATTCTAATTCAATTATTTTGAGTTCTGTTTCTTTTTTTTTTTCTCGGTTCGCAGAAGTGCTAATCGTATACAATCTTCCATTTAGGTTATAATGATCCATAGGTGATCGTGAAGCTGAATTGGGAGTATCAGAAGCTTGGCACAGTCTGTTCTTATGAAATTGTGATTGAAGTCGGAACTATTAATCATGCCGAGTGGATCCGTTAGACGGGTTTCCCGTCAAGATATACAATTGGTAAGCTATGTTGTTAAGAACATACTCAAACAGTGGAATTTTGTACTGAATTGTCCTCTAATTATGATTGTGTTTCCGGGGTCACGAGTAGGATATCTTATGGTCGTTTGTGCTTTCGTAAACCATCTTATGCTGCTTATATTGAGGACTCTTGTGATGAGTTCCTCAGAATACTAAAATAAATGCGAATTTATTGTTGTGCTGAGCTTGGTTAACGTTGTGTTCGGGGAAAGCAGGATGAGGTGGAGATTTTTATCTTCCTGGATGTTTAATCTGCTCTGGTTTTGTGGTGATTTTAGGTACAAAATCTAATCGAACGATGTCTGCAGCTGTATATGAACCAGAAAGAAGTCGTAGATACCCTACTTGATCAGGCCAAAATTGAGCCTGATTTCACATCGCTGGGTAATTATTTTGTCCTACTTGGCTCTGTGCATCATTCTCCATTTGTTCTTCATGAACTTTTTCGGTATCATTTTTTTGTTACGTAGTTAGGAAGTTCAACAGCTACTTTAATTGAGTGATTTTCAACACTTTTCCCGTGCTTAGAAGTTAGAACCTTTAGTTGGAGATGATCATATGGGTTATTCGTCTTTTCTTTTTCGTTCTAGTGGAGCTTATGGTGCTCTTTAAATGTCTCCAGGATTTATTAGCTACTTAGCTACCTTTGGTGGACTAATGTAATAATGTTGATAATATACCTCTATATATCAATTTCTTAACCCTTAAAAACCCTTTTACGCTATGATTTACGTCCTCAGAAATTACATCCCATGTATTTATAATTCAAATCACAGTATTCATCGGCAGATTAGTCTTAGACCGCTCTTTTTGCCTTCTTCCCATATGTTTGATTCTCTACCATAATTGTATGCCTTCCATTCATGATTCGGCCTCTTTCTAGGCACACTTTTAAAGTGTCTTTATGGATCGGTTCTACTAATTTTGTATCTAGACACTAAAGTTGGCTTCTTTTCCAGTTTGGCAGAAACTCGAAGAAGAAAATCAAGAGTTTTTCAAGGCTTATTATCTGAGATTGATGGTGAAGCACCAAATAATGGAATTTAATCGGTTACTCGACAAGCAAGTACGATTGATGCATCAAATACACCCCCAAACCGGAGTTTCTCCTATTCCTGCAACTAATGGAAACCACATTCCAACGTGTAAGGATATATTTTTGGACTTACCATATCTTTAAATACTAAGTTATACATCTCGCTTCATAGTAAACTGTGCTGAAGGTAGTTGAAAATTTTCCAACAGAGTGAGATGGGTATCTATGTTCACTTAGTTTTCTTATTCTCCTTGCAACGGGTCCTCCATTAGGGTTTATAATCATATAAACAGGTGCCTCCATTAGAGTTTTCTTTTATGTTCAGCTAGAGGAATTTCCTATTGAACATCATTTAAAGAGTTTTCTCGGGTAACTCCCAAATAAGAGTCCAGAGTTACGTTTATTAGTTAAGTTTTACATTTTATATTATATCTTATATCTCTTTTCTGATATAGCTTTACCCATTGTAGTGCACCAGACATCGCCATGCTTTGCTCCCGAGCATGTTGGGCCCACACTGAAGCCAGAAACCATTCACCCTTCTTGCTTACCAAATGTATACACAAATGGTCGGTCTTCTATGCACTCTGGTATGCACAACGTCATTGATTTGTCTCCACATGCCGGTCGGATTGATGCCCCACAGAACATGCTTTCGACCCAGAATTCCCACATGGGATTGATGCAAGGAATGAACGGAGGAGGGATGGTCAAACCGGAAGTTGGGATGGTCAAACCAGAAATCGGCGGACCCATCAAATCCGAAGTGGGATATTCAAATAATTCACCGTATATGTTTGGCGTTGATAGTAACGTTCTAGGACGGCCGAACATTGGTGATCATGCATCGGTTGCACCATTCAGTAGTATAGACCCTAATCCGCAAGCCCTGAACGAAGCTATTTTGGATTCCGATACTTCATCGTTTGGATTTTTAGGTCAAATCCCGAGAAATTTCAGCCTCTCGGATTTGACTGCTGATTTTTCGCAGAGTTCAGGTATGTCTACAGTAGTTCTTGGGATATTTCTGAGATCATTTGAATAATTTAGAGTACAAATTAAATTATACTAATCGGCAACTAATAAAAACATTTATTATACAAAATACTCCCTAGCTTATAAGTCCACGTTCTGTCCGTTTCCGTGTCTAAATTGCTCTGTTAAGTTTCATAATACGTCTGCTCTTCCGCCTAACGAACATATCATGTTTCTGTTTGATTTTTTTCGCTTCGGCACAAAATATTATTCTTCCGTATTAGCACAGCTCTTGAATTTCTATAATAAAACTTGACAAAGTCAATATTAAGAAGCTCATAGAATAATATCTAGCTACAAATGGGTTATCAAATTGCTGTATAACGCTATGGTTTTCTGTACAGTAATCATTAACAACTATTATAATTTTTGCTTAATTCTTTAGATATACTGGAGAGCTATTCTAGATCTCCATTTCTGGCCCCAGATGGCGACTTCCTAGATTCTCGTGATAGAGGCGAACCTCAAGGTGAGATATTTTCCATATCCATTCTTATTTCAATGCCAAGCTGTTGGTGATTATAATACATCTGTAATTTTGTAAAATTAAGTTATGAATTTTGTAAATCCAGATTGCATAAGAATTTTAAATTAGGAAATAGCTGCTAAATAAAAATATATAAATTAAAGCTATAATGAATATAACACTGTAAATGTGTGTATCATCTTGCAGGGGACAATAGAAGGTTGGACACCATATCAGAGGGATTGAGTTATGAAGATTTTGGCAGTGAATAGTTAATAAATTATAAAAGGTACTTCTTCCGTTCTCAAGCATACCGTAATTCCATATTTTAAACAGTACATACAATTCACTGTCACTCGAGCAACGTGATCATATAAACTTTCAAAAGGACGTTTTGCTTTGATTAAGATAAAAGAATAATTATCTAAAATCTAAATGACCATTTTGTCTTTACAATTTAATTTAAACAGTCAGATTTTTAGCGGGATAAAGTCAACTCTACAAGTTTACGAGCTTTGGAAGCAAACTGATAAAAAAAAATCAGGGGCAATTTGATGGCTGTACTTCTTGTAGTTTGGGGAGGGTGAGGTTTCTCTTCGTGCTTTCGAGGGATGACTTGTGAAAGGATATATTGCTACAAAAAAAAAAAGTAAAAATTATCTAATGACCAGTTTTTCCTTGACATTTAACCGAAATCGACAGATGATAAACGGGATAGGGATAAATTTTTGATAATATAAAAGAGTACATGGGCAGGGCAATCAGAGAATACAAATTGATACACTATTACTGATTATCTTGCCTTGTTTTCTTTTCTTTGTCATACAATACCAATTTACCCCTGAATCGTTATTCTCTTGCCTTTGTTATGGCAGCTCTAATTCGGTGGGCGTAGCGGACGGTGTACATATATTGTGGCGATTTAATGTTCTTAGCGTCTCAGATTACAGAACTCTTCGGAGGTAACGTCAGATGTGTAAAACTTCACTGACGTAATAGCGATGAAGAAACTGACTCCTCGAGAACGGTTCTCTAGAAAGAAGTATTTCAGAGGTGTGTTATAGCCATGCAATCAATGAAGTTATATGATGATGATAAAAATGGTGTGTCGTTTTTTTTTTGTTAGAGAAAATGTTGATAATTGGTTTTGATGGTGATTTTGTATGATGCTTTTACATTTAGAAATTAGGAGAGCTTGGTAGAGTGTAAGATATTAGTTTGTGTCTCTTGTGTTTGTCATTTTTAAATCTTATCAATTTGAGGACACCATTAATTATCTTCAATTTATGTTTTCTTTTTTCTTTCTAATTGGCTCTTCAACTTTCATGCGTGCTCTAATTTTTATTTATTTATTTATTGACTTACCATATGTTTATTTACTCTTCGTATTAAAAAAATATCATTATTTTTTTAATGTAAATTCATATCCTCCATATGAAAATACATGAATAAATTATAAACAAAATGGGAAGAACAAACTATGATTATAATTGTATTGATATAAAAAGAAAAATTAATATATGAATACTCCTAATATGGTTCTTCGACGCTCGTTAGTGATGTCCTCTAAAATTTTAGTGTCCTCTTTTATTAGAGATCGTCATGAATTTCCCGAGATGAAAGTTGCTACAACGTTTTGGATTACTGTCATAAATAATTATAAACACCAAACGCAAAATAAATAATAAATAAAAACATAAAATTTACCTCCATCTCCGAGATGTTTCTTACACCTTCCAAAAGGAATACACAATTTCATCATATCTACCAAGTATGAAGAACAATGTTATGAATTTGGCCTTTTTAGAGGAATTGGGACACAAAATTTTGTCCCCTCGTCACAAAATTAAAGGCATTTGAAGACACTATAGTGAATTCAGATAATGAATTTCACATGCATTGAAAGATGTGATTAAAAGGCTAAAATCCTCTTTAAACGGTTTTTGGCAAATGTTACCGTGAAGAGAAAATGGGTGAATTAAAGCCATTGAATTTATTGACATTGCTTTGTTCCTTGGTATTCCCCGGTGTTCAAGAATTGTTACCAGTGAGAAATCAATGATTTCATTTTATTGGTTTTCCAAATTTGTAACAAGTTTACTGATGAGTTTTTTGAAGGAAAAAAAAAAGGTTTGCCATCTAATTTTACTGGTAAACTTGTAGCTGGTGGTTTTTTTTTTTTTTTTGAATTAAAATTTGTTATTATTATATATAATTTTGTATTTGTTTTAAAATATATATTTAATAATTTGATTTTAATAGTAATCTAGCATTTATGCATTATGATTATTCTTATACCTCTGTAAGAATATTAGCCTAAGATAAACTACTATGTAATTTATGAAACGTTTGTTATACATAATATTCCTATATTGTTGGCATAGGTAATAATACATATAATCCATAACGTTTTAATTCATAATCTATATGCAACACAAACTATATATATTATGAGGTAAGCATTATGAATTAATCATGTAGATCAATTTTGATCATTCTATATTATATATAAACGAAGTGATCTTAATTATAATTAGGCATGACATGAAAAAATATATTAAATGTTTATGAAACTTGAATTAATCAATTTTAGGAGAGAAGAAAAAGTCTCACATGGACAAAGAATGAAGGAATTTGGAAGAATTTAGAAAGAAAAAAAATCCCACATAAACAAGGACTGGAATAATGGAGAGAATTGAGATTATAAATAAGGACTTCGAGTTTTTAGTTTTTACCAAGCATTATTGTGTGACATTGTACTTTCTCACATTAAGGCAATTTAACTTTTTTAAAATGATAATAGAAACTAAGGTATTTTTGTTGACCTTTTCAAAAAGTCTTGAGTATTCGACTATGTGTCGTTGAATACTCTCGTCTTTTGTTCGGCATGGAAGTTGGAACTACCAATCTCAAAAACCCTAAAATAGAAAAAAATCTAACCTCACGTGTGAAAATAGGGGATGCCGCAAGAGAAGACTCATAGTCGTCCGTTGTGCTGAAGAAGAAGGCCAAGGAAACGCGATGTGAAATGCGATGTCACCGATAAAAGAAATACCACGTATCACCGTTGCTATTGAGCAGAATGTGATAGCTTCAATCGTCTTTCTCATCAAACGAAGAGCAGTATAAGAGATCGAGATCAAAAAAGAGTTAGCTTTATAAAAAATCAAGTATTAAACAAAGAATAATTAAAATTAATGTTTTCTTATAGAGCGGTTCAATTTATTTATTTATTTTTAAACTTTATCCTGGCTATAATCGGTCGTTTTGATTAACGAGAAACTGTAACACATACAAAATCTGGCCACACTAACAAGAGGTGCATAAAAAAGGTGATATTATTCGCACAAATAAAATAAAAATATTTCATACAAAATCAACAATGGAAAATATTTAAAAATAAATAAATCAGAAGTCTCATCACATTCTCAGAATCTCCAGCTATGATAATCCGCCAATGCAGGATGTACAATGGCAATGAAACCTCGATCTCAGTACCGATTGGGTTGTCAGCTGGCATTTAACGTCCTCAAGAAGGTCCGGTTCTAAGGGCATCGCCCAAATCAGCAATCAGATCATTCACGTCTTCGATCCCGACGGAGATACGAACAAGATCTTCAGTCAAACCTCGGGCCTCACGCACTTCAGCGGGTATGCTCGCATGAGACATGAAGCACGGCATGCTTATAAGGGACTTAACACTCCCTGTTGAGCAACCAAGTTAAAGTCAACCATTGAAAAGAAAATAAGTAATCAAATAGAAGGTAATAATAAGAATAGGTAACGGAAAATTTACCGAAACTGACAGTTATGCTGAAGTACTTCGTCGCCTCAACAATATGCTTCGATAAGGCCACCGAGCCCGTCACGAAGCTTAGTACAGCTCCTGCACCCTTTGCCTAAAAGGGAGTATTGTATGAATATTGGACAAATTTTAATCTCTGGTAGGGTTAAAATTGGGATTTTCACCCAAATGATGAGCAAAGAGCACTTTATTACTGAAAATTGAAGAGAGATTGACTGATCATTTCTGATTTGATTATGCAAGTGAGATATTGCAATCATATTTAAATAGAGACAAATTAACCACTAACTTTTTATAATTAGGAAAAATGACTTGACTTTACAACTATTGAATTGACCTATTTCACAGAAGAAATCTACAATCTAACAAATTCCATAAATGTGTTATTGAACGGTAAAACTATCAGCCTAGATTCAAAAGGTTTGAGACGTAGACCGTTCTATTCCGTTTAATAGTTCTACAGTTATCAATTCATGTGTTGCTTAAGAAAAACCCTAACTATGGCTGCTTATAATAATGAACCTAATTACGAACATTACCGAAAGTACCCTTTATGAACAAGATGCCTTTTCTGCCTCCTTTCTTTATTCATACACATACGTTTGTATTCGAGACCTAAGTTCCTCGAGGTCAATTTAATGAAGTACCTGAGAATAATGCAAAGCGCGTCCAGGATGATCGGGTAGACATGCATAGTTGACTTTCTTGACACGAGGATGGGACGCAAGGAATTCAGCAACCTTTTGAGCATTATCCTGCCAAAAATAACAATAAACCTCAAGTAGATTAAAAGCTACAAGAGAAAAAATGTCTGGAAGAATATACTCTTTTTTATTCTCCAAATAATGGATAAATTAGACGGCTGATTTATGCGATACTAATTAAAAACTAAGGAATATATAGTTATAGACAAAGCACTAATGCGAGTTAAAGTTATATGATTGCCTGATTCAGAACATTGACTTTTGATGGTCTGAAGGTACGATAGTTACTCATATATGAATGTAAGTGTGTATATTTAAGCACGAACAAATGAGAAATTAAAAATGGGGACAAGAGCGTGACATCGCACCTGCTGCTTCTCAACTCGTAAGGCCATAGTCTTAATTCCCCGCAAACAGAGCCAGCAGTCAAATGGAGCTAAACCAGACCCTTCTGCATTTTGTAAAAAGTACAACTCTTTTGCCAAGCTGATGAAGAAAGAAAATTAAAAAAAATACTTATGATGTTGTGCAACTTGTAAAAACTGCCCTGATATTATAATCTATAATAGGGACAAATATATAGAATAGAATCCTGTAAATTAACCGACATAGATTAGAAAACTAATCTCAATAAACTAGGAAACATCTAAATGCGCTAAATAGAAACAAGCTAGCTATATTATTGACTGAAACATCTAATTCATATCTATCTTCCTATAGCTCTACGAAAACAAAAATAAAAACTTATGGTAAAAAAAATCGCACCGCTCTCCTTTTATAGCTAGTACACCTGCCATCAGGTCACTGTGTCCGGCAATGAACTTAGTAGCGGAGTGCATAACAATATCTAGACGGAAAAATAAAAAAGAGAGAACAAATCAGACGGTAACAATAAAATATATATAAAAAAAATCATAACAAAAATAAAATAAAAGGCTGAATCATGTCCAAAATTTAGGCTTATGTTTTCTACCTGCTCCTAAATCCAATGGCCGAGATAGAACAGGAGACATTATGCTGTTATCCACCAAGACTATAGCGCCAAAAGCATGAGCTAATTCTGAAATTTTCTGGCCTCAAATACAATATAGCATTATTTTTTATTTAATTCCTCTTTGATGAAATAAAAGACAGAAATGTAATAAGAAATTTATACGAAAATACGAGACATGGCTCTTACACGAATATCGGAAATTATCAGACGGGGATTTGTGGGGCTCTCAAGCCACACAAGCTTAGTCTGGGGGCCAATGGCAGAAGCAACTTCATCTAAGTCGCATGTGTTCACTCGTCTGGACATTGTGGATGATACAAGTATCAGAATAAGTTAAGTTCCACAATGAGTTTACCAAATGGGACATACTAACTTAACCACGACCCCTGCCTTCGGAATTACTTTTGAAAGTAGCCTATCGGAACCTCCGTAAATGTCATCCCCAGCAACAATCTCCTCACCTAATACAGAAAAATATTGATAAAAAGAGGATATGAAGGACTTGAATAACATAATAATAAGCAAATAAATAGTTGTTTGACGAGAAAATAAGTAAACCAGCCAAATAAAAGGTAGGTGTGAAACAGGTATCATTTTTATTTTAAAATTTTCGAAACTGGTATCAATTTTCTGTTTTTTATATAATAGTTTTCAAATGGGTATCTGTAAACAATTAGTTATAAGTAATAATTATAAGGGAAACTTCATAAAACATCCCTCAAAACACCATAAATTATTTTATTACACCTCAAAACATCATAATTGGAAATACATCCTTTTTAAATTTTATGTACCAAAATACCCTTAGTTGTGTCCATTTTTTCCGGACGGGACTTGTCCATTTTTCAGGAGGCAATATGTCCATTTTTCAGGACACAATATGTATATTTTGAAAGGGTATTTTGGTACATAAAATTTAAAAAGGATGTATTTCCAATTATGATGTTTTGAGGTGTAGTAAAATAATTTATGGTGTTTTGAGAGATGTTTTATGAAGTTTCCTAATTATAATAACAATGATAAATCAAAAATCAAAATATTTTTGAATTGTTCATTGACTTCGCATCAATATATTTAAAATAACATGTCCAAATCATAATACAATCCTAAAGATAAATAAAAAATAAAATTAAATACCGGTTACTCTGCTTGTTATACGACCAGAAATTTCCTATATTTAGTTTTAAAAGGTTCGCTTTGCATAACCGTACAGCAACAATAAGCTGTACATGTTCATATAAAAGAACACATTCACAATTCTTGATATACGAACATTTCTATATCATTGTTTGAGTTTCGACCCAATTATAAGAATTACGAGAAAAGGACGACGCACCAGCACCAACCAGATGAGCTACAGCAGCCAAAGCAGCCATTCCACTTGTGAAACAAAGAGCTCGGTCTGCTTTGTCAAGCTTCGCCAAAAGGCTAAAATACAGATAGAAGAATTTACCTCAGAAAAATTACCCAAATCAACAAATAAATATACTTTACTATAATTGTAAAAGCTAGAAAAAACAAAAATTGGACCTTTCAAGAACATCACGTGTAGGATTTCCGCTTCTGGTATAATCATAGGGACCATTTTCTAGGGCTGAAGGCTGCATTTCAACATAGTAACAATTGTAACATAAAACAACTAGGAGACAAAGTAAGAAACGTGCAAAAAAAAAAAACCATGATACAGTTTGAAATAACGTTTTAAAAGAAATCCAAAATGGCAGCGGATGTAAAAGATAAATCGATGCACGAATTTTACATCAAAACTCAATTTGGTAAAAATAAAAACAAGGGCAGAGGAGCAAAATCCACTATGGTAAAAAAATAAAACGTAACAATCGAGGTGAGTGTATGAAATAAATGACTAACTACGTTTTTTCTTCACCCTAAACCCTAAACGTCAATTACATAAACAATCCAATAATCACAAACTCTACAAAATAAGTCACTTTCCGATCTTCTCATTCAAGATTACCTGCTTGAACGTGGCCGTCTGGTAAAGCGGAGTACTAACAGCTTCGTAAGGGTCGAACTTGTTCTCGAAGTTCATCAATATCGTCGAAACGCTGGGCTCTTTGAGCTCAACATCTGCCATCATTAGAACAGAAAATCAAGAAGCACATACGGCATTACAAATAGCAATCGCGAAAACCCGAAATCACGAACCATTTGAGCTTTCAGCGACATCCTCGGCCAGAGCTGAAGAGCTGAAATCCATCTTTCTATCAACCCGACAAGTCAATCGCAATGACTTCTTATGCAAGGAACGAATTCTCTTAGCCCCCGAATTCACGAAGGTCGCTGAACGATTTTCTGTCACTAGCCCCTTGGACAAAATAGAAAAAGCAACCAATCTCAAATTCGAGCAGAGTTTTCAATCATGGAGATGAAAATTCGTTCAATCTTTGCATTTCTACGAGCATTTTGAATTTCAAGCAGCTGAAGGATCAAAACTTCGGATTCATCCGCGATATTCCCGAATTTTATCGGCAGCCAAACAGGAAGGTAAACGGAAACTTACGGCGTCGGTGAGGTCGGAGGCGAGTAAGCCGAGGAGAGGTCGAAGAGAGGAAGAGGAAGCAGCCATGGACGAAGGTGAAGGAGCTAGGGCTTGGCTTGTAGCTGGAGATAGTGCGAACCAGAGTGGCTCACCAAAGTATCAACCTCCATTTTTGTCTGTTTTTTTTTTATTAGAAATATTTAATTGGAAATAGGTTTATAATATTAGTAGATATTATAGCTAAGTCGTAATCTTATTATTACGTGTGAGAGTAAATGAAATTAATATTTTATGATACGTAATTGGGATTTATGCTCTAATTATTATGAAAGTTCGTAATAGTAATATGTTTTTGCTATATTTTTGTATACTAATTACAAACTTATATAATATACTCATGTTTCATGCACTCATAACATAAAAACAGATATCAGAAAAGGACTTTATTTTGTATTTTTCTCTTCATCTATTTATAAACTACAACGTATTACAATCTCAATTTTATATTCACTCCATGTGTAGTGTAATCTTTTTGTCAACTTTTTTTATAAATTTTAAATAATAATTTTTATTTTCGCTTTGTAGTCTACGTGTAATACTTTATCAAAAAACTTGTCTACTTTTAATACTTGTTTTTCTTTATAGCTCTGAAAACTCTTTTTTTTTTTTTTAACTGTAATAACCTTTTGACTTTATATTTTATCTTTTTCTCACTCATTCCATAATAATTTAACAAAAAGACTAGAAAATTCCGAGATTTCGAACTTCTATCTTTCACTTAAAAATATTACCAAAAAAAAAACACGCTTTAGGTGGAAGAACTCTTTTCGTTAGCGAAAAACAAAAGAAAAAACACTCGAGAAAAATACCAATCTCAAATATTCCAAAATAAAGTACAAAAAAAGGATCGGAGATCAATTTTTATTAGAAACACACTATTTTTTCTGTGACATTTTTCAATCATCCTTTACTTCCATGCTTGTTTCATAACATTCCATGTAGGCTGAACCCTAATCTCTTCAAAATATGCAAGTAAAGTTATGAGCGCTCAGATTTCCTCTTCCTCAAAAGGGTCTCGCTCGGGATAGTCGCCGATCTGATATGAAGCAAACCGCAGATTAATTGAGAAAACAGAAGAGGCAAGACATAAAATTATAGAGATGGCTTACAAAAGAAAGAAGATTTGAATTTGAATTTGAATTTATATATTTCGGGTGCTTAACGAATGGAATCTGGATTCAAATGGTCAACTAGAGATTCTTACAAACCTTGACTTTGTCGGGTCTGACCATTGCACCGTGAAGTGCGGGGCATTCGAAGTAACGCACACCTTTGACCCTGCACATGAATAAGAGAAATATCATTATCAACAAAGAATGCCTCTTTAAGGGCGGGAAAAATGAAAATGGTACGAAATGGCATGCTTAGCGGAGCCATGTCCGTATTCGACTCCAGTTGTGTACCAATCAGAGGACAGATAGCAATTAGTTGTAATTGGAAACTGTAAACAAGACTCAAGGGCTTGACACCGGAAACCGGTTATATGTCAAAACACCGGAAACCGGTAACCTATTTCACTCCTGTTATGTAGAGCGCAAAATTGTAGTGTGATATATCTAAATGCCTCAATAAAAAGCCGACTGCTCAAGCAGAGAAAGAGAAGATGCAAAGTGAAACTTTGCTAAATAAATTCACATTAAAAAATTGTACCAAATAGAGCAAAAAAAAAAAAAAGATTTCAGATGGTACTTACACTCCATCGTGCTTCCCTAATGGTTCGTCGTATTGGATTCCAACCCAAAAACCGGGTGATAATGATTCTGCCCGGCCTATAAACTTAACAACACCCCTTTTTGCCCCTGGTTCGACTTCACATCGGTCACCAACCTAGAGTATTAATAATCGGTGATTTATAATTACAATTGCACAAGAAAGTGAAACGAGACAGTTGAGGGAATGAAATGTTATATGCATCAAAATTTAGCTTCTGTAGGATAAGGAAATTGATCACTAACCTTGATGTTTTTACAGAGATCTTCCATATGATTATCCGTTATCTGAAAATCGAAACCACCGTCAAATTTTTTTTAAGGAAAAGAAAATTAACTATTCTTTCCCTACACAAAGATCGTGAAGATAAATTTTTTTTACTTAGTCTTAAGCTTTAGATCCGTTAATGCTATCATGAGAAGCCTGTCGATTGTTGAGTAAGCTTACTTTTGACTCAAAAGCCGATGGGTTCGCGGAGATCATTTTTTCCTTGAATTTTCTATAAGTTCCTGAAACATCCAAAAAAGCAAAAATGAATAAAGCAACTTGAGCTGACGAAAGAACGCCAAATTCTGCAATCCAAAAGTGTAAAAAATAAGACATGAATTGATAATTTATAAAAAATTTTACTAAGATATACTCCCCGAAAAGGATGCACAACTTTATCAACACAAGTATCTTGCCGTAAACTCAAGAAACTTACAATATCTCTCTTCCACGTCTATAATATCATTCTATCACATTATTTTCTGGATTCAAAGCATCATTCAAATTCCCTACACCCTTCCCTAATTTGACAAACATTACCATCGCGTTTTAGGTAATCTTGTACTTCCCGTTCGGTTTCGATATCATAGCAAGAAAACCAGCCAGAATAGTTGATAGTTTCACGGAGAACAAAAGAAAAAATATTCAAGAAACTTCCTATATCTCTCTTCCCATGACTAACTAATACTATCACTCCATCAACACATTTTGTGGATAATCATTCGAATTCCGCAAGCCTAGACCGAAAACCGAACATTACCATCGAGTTTTTTGTAGTCCTCATCGGAGATCTTGTACTTCTCCACTAGTGAAGTGTCTTCCAGCCACCCACCAGATGTTACAGAGCTTGGATCCAAATCTATGACGTGAATCCGAAACCTACCACGCCATCAACCAAACAAATCCTACGTCAATTTCATACTGAATCGCTCGTGAAGAAGCAATGGATATACACTTACCCATCCAGAGGTGAGTAGAAGCCGAGAGGCTTGGAATTGTCGGACAAATCGGCGATTTTGGTCTTGGAATCGTCGTACAGCTCAAGCGCCATGGAATCCACGGAGGTCCCGCATTTCCGCCAGAGCTTGTCCTTGACGATCTCCACCGAGCTCTGGACAGCGAAGAATCGTCAATGCAAAGCAAGAAAGGCGCAAGCTAGAGAGAGAGAGAGCAGAGGAAGGAATTGCCTGGAGAGAGAAGCGGATCTCGGAGGAGAAGGTCTTGAGGTTGGAGTGAGAGACTCGGAGGAGCACAGAGTCGTCTCCTTCGATGCTCTGTAACCGTGACGCCATTTTCGCACACTCTCAAGCTCTCCACTTCGCTGCCATTTCCGATTTCATACTAAAGAAGAAGAAGAAGAAGTCCCTGGTTGTCAAATACGACACGTCGTTTTTTTCTAAAATGTCTCACTGTTTCGGTTTGGCTGCATTTTTATGTTAACGACGGCACAAGTACTAAATTTTATATTTTGCCACAAACTAAAAAAAATCATGGTATTTTTTTTCTTATACTTTCTATTTTGCTTCTCATTAAAAATTACATTCACTTAAATAATAGATTTAAGTTTTAACATAATTTTAAATACGCTATTAACAAGGTTCTAAATACGGATGTTGACGGAAAAATCGGAAAAAAATGGCATGCCTCAAATGCCGCATAAATTTCATGCAGGCATGCCGCACGGTGATGGAAATATCGATGGAAAATTTGGATTTTTTTTTAATATTTCGATAATTTTTTTATATATATGTTCAAAATTACTTATGTATTACCATAAGACATAGATAATTAACTAAAAGTTACACTAATTATAAGACATATCGTATTGATAGGTTATATTTGTATGTATACAAAATTAAAAACTATCCTTGTAGTTTATAGAAAAATATATGTTACAATTAAAATAAAATATCATATTGATAGATTATAGTTGTTCACAGGTATGCCGCTTGTCTAAGCCATACCGGTTGCCATAACTCTAGAAAAAATAGGCATATCAAAGACACACCGGAAAATTTATAACCATGTTATTAACCACCATCCCTTTCTATAAAAAATAACAAGTGTCCAAAAATAGACATTGAAAACTTAACCCGTGAAAAATTAATTAATTTTATACTAATAATAATAACTTAAATACTTATTATATTATGGGTAAATGAAGGAAATGCCCATTTGTAACACAACGTTTCAAAAAAAAATACTCATTTCTATTTTTGGTAAAAAAAAACCACCGACAAAATAAAATGTAGACCAATATACCCTTGTGATTTTTGGCATGATTTTTTAATGACGTGTAAAATAAAGACGTGTTGTATATTTAATTAATTAAAATTAAATAAATAATTGAGTAAACACTCGTTAGATTTGAAAAAAATAACTGTTTTCATCCTAATAAGTAGCAAAAAAATAACTGAATCTATTTATCCATCTATAATTAATATTCAAATAAAAATCCCTACTATTCAGCATTTTTAACGATTAGTAACTGAATCTAATTCAAAATTTATTCGAATATAATTAGGGGTAGTATAAATAGTATTAATTCGTAATTTAAGTTACCAATTCTAAATAGTATTATTTGAAGTTAAGTTACGAATTGTAATTGTAATTTAACTTACAAAATTATACTAGCAAATCAATATATCTGTAAATGTAATTTAAGTTAAAAATTTATAATACTAAATGAATATGCCTATATTCGTAATTATATTTACTTAACTATATTTACGATTCCGTATTATTTCGTAACTATATTTACGATAAATTATTTTTATGTAACTATAACTATGATTCTATATTTACGATTCTGTATTTTTACGTAGCTATATTTACTAATCATCGTTCCATGTACAGGAATTAAAGACTTAAATAATTTACAAAAGATTGACAAAACTGTAAATAAAATTTATGAAAAAATGATGATTAAAACAGTAAAAATATTTACAAAAATCATCTCAAACCATTTACATACCATTTACAACTCCAAAGCCGTGTAAAACAACAAAAATCATTTACAAACGAAATGAAATTACATAAGTTGTAAACAATGTCAAACTGTAAATGACCCAAGCGACTGATGACGCACATTGGAACTTGTTGACGCCATTGAAGGATTTGTTGATTTCATTACGTAAATTCATACACAATAATAATTACGAATTAACATTGAGAATTCAAACTCAAGATTTCCTGAACTGTAAACACAAATTAACTGTTGCAAATTAACTTAAAGGATAAGCACAACATTCATTACCTAAATTTTGTAAGTTAAATTACCAAAATTTTGGTAATATAAATTACCAAACACACACTGCAATAATGGAAACACATGAAAACACATATGGATTTGAAAAAGTCTTTTTCCCTCTAACATTAAAAACTGAAGTTGTATGTGCAATGATATGAAAAAGGAACAATTATAAACAGCATATGTCTCCATATTAAATAAAAAAAACGTTTGAGCCAATATTTTTTAGCAGATCTTGTAATATAAATGACCAAGATTTTGGTAATTATAATTTCGAAATTATAATCAGAATTAAACTTACCATTGGTGTAACTTAAATTTCAGTAATTATAAATACGGATAATTAAGATCAATGTCAAATTTAAGGAAAAATCGAATCAGAGATTTGCCCCTCAACATGAATCAAAATTAGAAACAAAATACCTTAAGATTGGTAATTATAAATACGGGTTCAAAATATATCAATCAAATTTTGCCCTAAACATGATCGATATCAGACATATTAAAAAATAAGAAACAAATTCAAAAAAGAAATCGCTTAATCCTATACTTCAACGAGAGTTAAAGATTAATTAAACCCACATGCATAGGAATTACCCCACTTAACAAAGGAATTTGAACTTACAAGAGGGAATGGAGAAAACGACTGCGAGCGATGGAGGCGAGCGACCAACAAATAAGGCAATTTTGAGCGACGGAACAACGGGCGACGAAAGCTCTGTAACGGCGCGAGTCGAGACTCTCGAGGCTGTGGAGGCCGACGTCGACATTGATGGCGAACGACGTAGAAGCCAAGGCGCGCAAGGGAGAGGCCCACGTTGGCCGTGGTAGTGGTTGGCGACGAGATGTGGTGGGCAAATTTAAGGGTTTGGGGAAGGAGAATAGAGAGGGAGGGATCGGGAGGATAATAACGGGGAGAATAAAAATGGATAGAACTGATTTCAAATTTTAATTTCTAAAAAAAATAATTAAGAAAATTATAATTACCATAATTATAGGAAACAAATTCGAAAAAAACAATAAATAATAGAAACGAAAATTAAAATTAATAATTGATAATAGGGGTAATTTAGTCAAAATTGATTAATTAATGGGTACAAATCAATTTTATGAAACTATGAGCATTTCTTTTAAACATTTGATGTTATTTGGGCATTTTGTGGGTTTTCTATTATATTAATGTAGTACAACGCCAAACGACATCGTGTCTTTAGAATATTTTAAATCGGCAAACCGCCTCTGACCTAAAGCCCTCGTCATTTCAAAGTAAAACGACATGGCAATACCATGTCGTTTCTGATACTAGCCAAAACCCTAATTCTTCGATTCAATCATCTTTTCTTCTCTAACACTTTCTCTCTTCTCCGTCGCTCATTTCTCGCCGATCGCTCTCGAGTTTCTCTTTCCGGTCACTGCCTCGCCGATTTCGTAAGTTTCCTCCTTCGGAGTTCCCATCAATGGCGGCTAATTTTCGGTTTCGGTTCATTTGTCTTTCGCTGGTTTGAGATTTCGTTATTCTTCGGGGGGTTTTTTCTGTGTTTTTCCCCGCGATTTGAGTTCAAACTGTGTTGATATGGATTTTTTGAGTTGATGATCGTTGGAAATGAGTATTTGAGCGACATTGACGGACCTTAGGGTTTTGCAGAGAGGAGGAAGAAGAAGGAGATATAGAGATTCGTTGAAGAAGGAGAAATGAGTCGGAGTCTGGGAATTCCGGTGAAGCTGCTTCACGAGGCGGCAGGGCACATCGTGACGGTGGAGCTCAAGAGCGGAGAGCTCTACAGAGGAAGCATGATTGAGTGCGAAGATAACTGGAACTGCCAGCTCGAGAGCATCACCTACACTGCCAAGGTTTCTTCTTCAATTCCGAATTTTTCGTTGTCGTTTGGTTGCACCGAGATTAAAGCGTTTTAGCTTCCGGAATTTGTTTGGAAACCTTAGGGTAATAGTATATCCAAACCCTAATTTGTTCGACCACGGTGCTTTGTGTTATCTTCGGTTTTTATGGTAACTTTTGGTGCTGCTTGTACGTTTAGCTTGCTTGGAAATGAGCCTTTGGAAAGTGCTGAAGCGCTTTAGTATCTGAAATTTGTTTGAAAACCTTAGGTAGTAGTAGGATTGTAAATATCCAAACCCGTACTTCTTCAACCTGACGCTCCATGTTTTCCTCGTGTTGATGATTGTTTTTTTTTTTTTTTTATGTTGCCTGCTTACGCTTTTTTATCTTGTTGCATGACGAATTTTTAGAACCTTCACGAACGAGAAATTATCTCATCGAGTTTGGTAGTTATCTGCCTGAAATTTGCAATGCTGGAGGGTTTTGGACTTTTAGTATATGAAATTTGTCTGACAAGGTTTGACCATTCCGGAATTAAATTATTAGGAATAGGAATTTAGCTTCAGCTGAATTAGATCTTGATATAAATCATCCGCAAATATCTCACAGAGCCAAATATCCATCCATATTAATGGACTTATAGTTTGCTAATCGATACGTTCTGTTTTAAGCTTTATTAAAGTTCGCTTCTTATTTATTTTTTTGTTTGATTTACAGGATGGGAAGGTTTCGCAGCTCGAGCATGTATTTATCAGGGGCAGCAAAGTAAGGTATGTACATTTTATATGAACTACTATTATCGCATCATATTATAAAGATTAAAACATAATATTACATGTTCGTAAGCCAATTTCCTTGAGATATCTAGTATTTGAACTTTGGCAGGTTTATGGTGATACCCGACATGCTCAAGAACGCACCGATGTTCAAGCGTCTAGATGCTAGAATCAAGGTAGCATTTCCGAATTAACCCCTCTCAAGATAAAATTAAGTCTTTGATTACTGTATATATTTTATTTTGCTGACTAATGAAGTGTGTTTGGACTTCTTGAAGGGTAAGGGCGCTTCGCTCGGAGTTGGAAGGGGCCGAGCTGTTGCAATGCGAGCTAAAGTAAGATTACCTCTTTTCACCAATGCCGTATTTAGAAATTTAAATTAATAGAGAAAATAATAAATGGGATATTTGCGGCACAAATTCTATACATTAAGGTGAAAGTAGCTGTATATTCCTCTTTGTCTGTCTTCGCGGTATATTCTTAATGATGACAAATGAGTAAATCCCGGGTACTCAATGGGTATATTTTAATTACCTAGGATTTACAATTTTGAACTTTGACAATATTGAGAATATATGCCGCATTAAAGAAGTGAAATTTACCGGCACTTTCACCTATTTTTTGAATGAATCTTTTTCCTTTCTTGTCTTCTAAATTCATCTAGCGCTGACTCAAAATCAAATGACAATACCATGTTGAGCACCGACACGAAGTCGATGCTGCATCTTAAAGAAAGACTCACTTTTTCTTAAAACTTTTAAAAAAATGTGGGTTGGCATTTGAACTAAACAGTGACATGTAGGAGTTCAGTTTGGGCTTTGACTGAACACCGGCTTTTGCTTAATCTCAGGCTCAAGCTGCTGGCCGTGGAGGCCCACCTGGCAGAGGCGCTGCGCCACCTGTCCGGAGGTAAATACTCTTCGTTGGAGAAAGATGTCGTTTTATGAATGTCATCAAAATCTGGTGCCGGAGAGGGAAAAGTAGTAGAAATTGCATGAACCGGATTGATAGGCTGATCTCTGTTTGTAAGTGCGGTTGTAGACTCATAATCTGTCCAGTGTTTCCGATATCAGTGTTATGAAGAGAATGTTGAGGCTCGTTTTGCCCTTTATTATTAACTGTCTCGCACTCGCTCTTACGGACAACTAATCAAATCTTTTAGCTGATTGATTAATCTGTAATCTTTTTCGGATTGTGAGAAATATCGGATTTTTTTTTCTAGCTTTGAGGCCATAGAATCATAGAATATAATAGGAGGGTTTGATTTGTATAAAAAAAAAAAAAAAAAACTACGAAACAGTACGATTTGACCATTTTCATAACTTATGAGAAGCAACTGAAAAGAGGCTAATTTAAGCATATGTATTATATATATATATGCGTTCAGTTGATCATATTCTTATTAGATTTGATAATGATATATATTCACAAATTTGTCATTTTAGCTTGGCTAAACAAAGGAAAATAAACATATTGTTCAAATCGTAATTTGATAAATAGAGTTGTATTTTGTGTCGTAGATATTATCAACGCTTGGAAAAATAAAATTCTTACCAAGGATTGTTGAAGAAGTGAAACATAGTAAATAAAATGTACTCAACCTTATTTCACTTGTAATTTTTATCAAGGAAAATTGAGGAGTTGAGTTGATGAAACTTACCGTGCAAGGTTAACATTTTTTTTTTTTGACGAACGTGCAAGGTTAACATTAAAGCCACTTATAAGGTTCAAAGCCACTATTTTGTACGCATAAGTATGAGCCGAATATCTGAAAACAATTTAGATTTCTCTAACAAGATTGAAGAAAAGAGAAAATTAAGGGTCTTATTGAACAAAAAACTCAAAAAGGAGAATCAAGTCCCATTTCAATACCAATAACTCTATGAAATGAAATAGACCAAAACATCATTCTCAGTATTATTCCGATCAGTAAGAAGAATACTTGTATATTTTTAATTGTGCTAATTTTTGGTCCCTAAGTTCCGTTGGCCCGATCTCTGACGCCGAATCGCTCTTATCTTTCGCTTTTAACCCCTTATAAAGTTACTACCCCAAAGTTGTTTCATGACAGTGAGGAAGGAATGGTTAAGCCTGGGAAGGGCAAAAAAGAAAAGAAAAGAAAAATACGTTAAATTATTGTTAGTGACGCATTCATGTAGTGACCAAAAGATACAGAAGGCCCTTGAGATATTCGACAATTTCCGATCCTCCGAGTTTCGAACTTCCGAACACTCTGTCCACAAATGTAATTGGAACCTGTAGATGAATACATGATCAAAACAAGTATCCCGACAACAGTACGGCATAAAATGTTGAATTATTTTAATAATAATATCATAATTGAAGCCATACAACATGTGATAAATAGTCTATTTGTAGATACAAATTATATTATTAAGTCAAGATATAAGTGATCTTATTATGTTTAATTAAGGTGATTTATGAGTATTATTGTGAAGATACCCATTAAGTAATAACATATTTAGTTGAGAATATATAGATTGTGTTTAACATCATATAGTATGATCCATTTTTGTGATAATTAGGATTTACATAAAAGCTTGAAGTAAGAATCATGATAGAAAGAGTAATTGATCATTAAATCAAACAAAATCAACATTATGCAACAATTGTAAAACATCTTAAAGATCACAAAAATCAACGGTAGCGAATTCGACAACGGAACATTTGAAACTTCTCTTACCTCTTGAATTTGGTAGCCTTTTCTAGAAGCGCGCACTATCATCTCCATCTGAAAGACATACCCTTTACTAACACACGAATTGATAACATCTTCAAGCACTGATTTCTTGTAAAGCCTGCAAAATAGAACGGCAAAAGCAATGAGTCATTAAGTTACGATGTGTGAAGCGATAACTTGCTCGACGTAGCTATTAGATATTCTTACCGGAATGATCCCGTTAAATCAGACACGCCAGGCCATAGAAGTGTCTGTGCAAGAACATTAGCTCCACGACTCGTTAGCTTGCGCATAAGATTCCATCCATGAACGCCACCACCTTTAACATAGCGAGTACCGGTGACTATACTTGCATCAGTCTCCAACTGTTTTCTGAAGAACATAAAAAGGTCTCAGAAATCGCTATGGAAACTTATGTTCTACTCTTTTCTACAATATCTGAAATTTCGACTTCGCTTACTTGATGAAGCCGGGCAAGTACTTGGGCTGTGTATCAAGAAGCAAAAGACCAAATGTAAGAGAAGAGAAGTTTAACAAATTGCCACAAATAGACGATAAATCTTATGAATTTTATTTAGCGGTGAAACCAGATATAATAAATAATAGGGTTAATGGCGGCATAAGTATCGAATGTTTTTATTTTTGTAGGGGCACAATGCCAACAATTTTTCACGACCAAAGTTCTCAACGTTCACTATTTTGCTTTTCTACAAAATTCCATCCACTTTTTTCAATTGATTTAACAGAATTTTGGATGTGCCGTTGAAGTCTTGGACACATGTCACTTTCGAAGAGAAAATGAATTTTGTTAACTGCATATCCAAAATTCTGTCAATTGAAAAAGTTGACGGAAATTTGCTTATACCGCTATTTACCCTACATAATACCCCGAGAGGTTACAGATCCCGATTTAACTCAAGTTATGTTCAATTTTGGCCACAATCCAAACATCCTGAATGACATACATGGTGCGATAAATCGGCGTCCATAATCACAACAAAATTGCCAGAGACGTGCTTCAAACTGTGAATATAAGCGGTACCTGAAATCGAATTCGGATACACAAATGATCTTTCTTACCGTTCTTAGATATAACAAATAAAGGATACAGACGAACTGAAAACAGCCATGAAAATGCAAATACCTAACCCGAGCTTCTTAGGTCTCGGTCTCAACAGCTGCAAGCAAAAGGCGAAGAATTTCATCGTTTAACATCACCAAACAATCAAAAACTCTGATTCAATTTCAGTTCTTACAATCCGATCTTCGCCATAAACGCTCTGCAACTGTTTGACGATATCTTGAGTACCATCGGGACTCCCATCGTCCACGACGATGATCTCGAAATCCACATCCCTGAACAAACCAATTCTCTCACGAGTCGAATACGGAAATCAACCGAAACAATCA
The DNA here is from genome assembly GCA_954871525.1 of Parietaria judaica. Lineage (NCBI taxonomy): Eukaryota > Viridiplantae > Streptophyta > Magnoliopsida > Rosales > Urticaceae > Parietaria > Parietaria judaica. The sequence continues at coordinate 22,225,073 of OX940865.1, read as the reverse complement.
GAAGAAAGATGAGATCCTGACCGGAGATGCTTGAAGAGGAGGTAGACGAGGATGGCGATGTTGAGACGCTCGTTGTAGGTGGGGACAATGATGCTATACTTGTTCCGATCTCCCTGATTGATGCGATCCTCCATTGATTCCTCTGCGCAAAACCCTAGAAGTTGGATTTCTTCTTCGACTTGCTCTCTGGTTACGCCACCAAGCCAATGCGCATCGTTCTCGTTGTTTAGAGATCGGTAATTGTTTACTTTTTCTTTTGGATTAATGGCGGTAAAAATACCTCATTTTCACTGAAATACTACTTTGAGCTCAAAGTCTAGCTTTAACTCTGACGTAGATGCAATTTCAGTTGAAGTCAGATTTTTACTGCTATTTTTTTTAATCGCTGTAAAGTCCTCAAGTTTTGATCAAAGGCGGGAGTTCATCAAGTAAAAATAACGATAAACAAAATTGACAAAACCGAATTGAAGCATATTTTTGTTTGTTTGTTTTTTTTTTTTTAAGATGTTGATCAGTTTTTTAACATGGAGTGGTAGCATTAGTGTGCCCATCCAACTATTTAACGTCTTCTCTCATTTCGACAAAAAAAAATTCGTGTTTATTGACTTTGGATTTATTATTATTATTTTTTCACTTTGAATTCTTACCGTCTCAATTTATCAAGGTTTAGATATTTTGAGTGATTATCCCTTTTTTTTTTTCTTTGAAAATTAATGGCAATACTTTGTTGGTGATATAATAATATTGTTATAAACTCCTTTTATAGGCCGCATTTATCATGAACTTATCATTGTATATTACAACTTTTTAACTCCCCGTCCTTTTAAATTGTATCAAATTTATCCAATATATTAAATGTTAACCAAAGTACACCTTGAAATCGTCATTTGTAATAATAATGTGCAATCACTGCCAAACGTTTATCACTTTCACCAAAATTTAAACACTTTTTTTAACTTAACAAAATCCTATTTTTATACAAGCTTTTAGCCGAACTATATGAATATATATACATATACTGAACACGACACATGTATAAACTCCCTTCTTCATTTATTCTATCCAGGGTTCAGCTATGAGAATGTACAACATAGATTCTTAACTTAAGCCAATTCAAACTGAGATAAAAATGGAGAATTCATATATATATGAGATTAAAAATAAAAAGAAAAATGACTCAACCTGGTACAAAAACCAAACCTAGCCTGATTCACTAATATATTCTATTTTTCTATTTGATGTTCCACGCATACGACAGTATATTGAGCTCTTTACTTGTTGGCCAAGACACTGCACACTCAAATGCAACACACCTTTTTTAACGTTCACTTTACAAAAACACATCACCGATTCTACCGGTTAACTTCTCGAATCAAAAGGCCGCAACCCGGGATGAACGAAAGAGTTGTGGGTTTAAACTCTGACACGCCTTTGTCTCGTGTCAATGTTTGAACTCAATCAACCTGCGATCAAAAAATAAAAAGTTTCATGGCAGAAATCTCCTCTCGATTATGCTCATAGCAGTTCTATTGTATCGTATACCAAGTTTTACTAAGGCGGGACGGCATAGACCCAATTTTTTTTGTCTTCAACATATATATACCCAGTTTGTGTTTTACGGAAGCCGATCAAGCGACCAAGTGGAACGGGCAGAACACAGGTGGGTCTGCCATCTTGCGAGTTGACCCGGGCACCTGTGGACTTATTCTAGTCAGGCAAGGCCCGCCTGCCCAAAACACTATCAACATTATATTAACTTCATACGGCCGTGGAGCTCTAGCATTTTTTACCTTCTCTTTTTACCCAATTTCATAGTACTGAAACCCGGCTCCAATTTCTTCGATTCTCTAATGGAGTTCTTAACAAAAACTAGGTACAAACCAAAACGCTAGTTCGATGGTCAACCAAGAAACCTACGACAATCAAACTGCCAACAAACGCACCCACAGTTTAACTAAAACCAGTAAGCTCTCAAACTAATCAACTCTTCAAAGTCAAGCTAAACCTACACCAACAAACCACATCCAAGGGAAATTCACCTACGAGATGAATTCCCGAATATCAAAGGACTGTTCCTTCGAGGACACGGCCATCTCCTCTTCAAAGCAGTTAATAAAAAAACAATGTTATCGATAACAGAGGATCGCAGTGCAAACTTAAAGCTCTTTAAGTTCTATGCAGTATGCATTAGTATCTCAAAACAAAACAGTTAACGCCAAAACCTTCCATTTCAATTTCCCATTAATAAACACAAAAGAAAACAAAAAATTTCCATCAATGAATAAACCACCAAAAGACTAAGTAACATCATCAACAACTAGCAAAACCAACGTAAATCTAAATAAGAGTAAACATAGATAATCCCCGAAGTTTGCCCCCCTAAACTTTACTTTGCGGATAATATCCCAAGATCTTTCATAAAGTAGGAAATCATGCATCATGACTAATAATTACAGGGTATTTTCGTCAATTTTTTTTCTTCTTCGCCGGACTTCCAACTTACCGAACAAGATCGTAAGCTACACCTATCTTGTTCGATAAACAATCGACAAAACATCCTCGAAACAGCGACCGCTTCACGAGCTAACATTTCCGTCATTTGTCTAACGTGCAGGGCAAAGTTCCAAGCTAAAGTGAAAAGGGTAAAATGCACCAAAAAATAAGTTCAGGGGTACTTCTGCCGACACCCATAAGATCAAACCAAACATACAAACAAATTCAGCAACGAATTAAGCCCAAACAAATGCATACGATCTTCAATTAAGCCCCAAAAAAAATCATCACATATAGAGATTGAAACGAACCAGGGTTTCGGCGTCGGTGAAGCGACAATGATCAACCGACGTGAAAAGGGCCGAGATCGCCGGTGCGTAGAGATCCGGCGACCTCGTCGGCGACGATGAGGCAGGAAGAGACCCAGCCGCTGAGAGCGACCCACACCATTTTCGCCATCCACAGAGTCATTCCCCAGGGCATCGCCATTGTCGCGCCTCGCACCAGAGCCTTACAGACTCACAAACCCCTTTCGCCTTTTCGAATCTAAAGCGAACCCATTTGCGGAAAGCGATCGCGGAGCTTCAGAAGAGTACGGAAAAAGCCGAAACGGAATTGGAAAAGAGAATTTGGGGTTTTGTCGAGGATTCGTGGACGAATTTTGGGTGGTTTTTTTTTAATTCATTTTTTTTTGGGGTTGCTTTGGTTTGGTTATAAATGGCGGAATCGGATGAGAAAGCGAGAGTCTTCACGGAGGATCGTCCAATTACGATGGAGCGCGAGTTTGACTTTGTAAAATGGTGAACTCATATCTCACCTGAAAGTAAAAGTGAGCTCTAAATTTGGTAATATACAATGAAGCTGTTTTTTTAATGTTTTGCGGTATAAATACTCAAGTTTCGATCACCTGTGACATTTAAATATTTTGGGCTGCTCTTAGATGTGTTTAGTGTGTCTCTAATTACATAAGCTACATTTTAGTGAAATTTTAGCCAAAATATCTAGAAAGTTATTTACTCCAATAATACTCTCTATGTGATCTTTAACTAGCATGCATTATTTTGACATATTTACTTTATGCTAACATTTGCATGAACTAAATGATGTCTTTCAATTAAAACATAAAGTGAATCATCTGTTTGTTTAGTACGTTACTCAAAAATAGTTTGTCCCATAGTCCATACTCCATGGTTAACACCATTAAGTGTGAACACACTAGATTCACTTGTTTTTAACGTACCCGCTTTGGACACGCGTCTATTAGCTAACTCACCAAATCAATATCAAGATTTAATATCAGGTTATTAAGTTCTTAATTACATATTTGGATTTCTTGAATCCTTTCCAATGAAACAAAGGAACTCGTTACGTGTGTCATGACTTCGACATTCATTATACAGTTGAACCTCTATAAATTAATAAGGTTGACACCAGAGAAATTTATTATATTATCGAGGTAAAAATTGAACTACGTTAATGTAGTCGGGATCGGACAAAAATATTATTTAATCGCGACTGTTGATGCTGTATTTTAGATCAAACACTGTAGCGGCCCAATTGCTCGTGTTGGACCGGGCCCAATGTCGTTTTGCTGACTTTTGTGGGTTTTGGGCAAGGTTTCCTGGCACCTTGGGTCAAACGGATCCTCCGCTTACTATGGAACCACAATCCGGGCCGCACCGCTACCAGTTACCACAGGGCCTGGAATGGACAAGACCCGGGTTACAGGTTTGGGGCACCACACAGATCAGGCATCCACAAGAAGGGGATCACAATTTTGGCCTTCCAGTGAATCCTGGCAGATCAAACCCTCTGCCTGTGTTACTGATACTGGCCCGGGTTCCACAATCTATCCGCAAAATCTGTGTATCTGCTCTGAGATACAAGACAGAGGGACCGAAGGTGCACCGCACGGATCAAGAATCTCAACAGGGAGGATCGTAAATCATGCCAAAATCTTCTCCAGGGGTCCCGCTCTAGCCGACTTCTCCGCCCCGAAACCTGAGGAAAGGAACACCCGAGATCAGGGGGAACCGGGGGGGATACCCCCTGATTCACCTCCGACGCTCAACATTAGAGTGATATTTGGGGGGGGGGGGGGAGGCGAGTTTAGAGAGAGTATAGAGAGTTTGGACGAGTTCCCGTTGAGAGAAAGTGAGTTACCGTTGAACTGAACTGAGCTTCTATTTATAAAAGGGTCCGGGGGTGTTTATGCAATTTAAAACTGCTCTGGTAGGCCCCCGGGGCAAAATTATATGTTTTTTCGACTCCCCGGCTCATTCCCGATCCATCGGGACCGTCCGCGTCGCGATCCGAGTTGAGACGCGCCCTCACGCGCGGGTTGAAGGTGCTGGACGCGCTGGGCAGGCAGCTGCACGCGCCTGACGTGGCAGCGCCTATGTGGCGCGCGTATGCCCCGTCAGCAGGCGCGTGTGGCGCGTTCTGCCTCCCTGGTGGACCTGTGGGGCCCATATGACGCCCCCAATTGGTTTTTAGGGCGCGGGAGGCGTCCCGAAGCCGTTTTTTGACTTTTTAATGGCGTTTTTGGGTGTTTTGATATTTTTCGGAGCGTTTCGACACTTTATTTTCTCAAAATGGGCTTCCGGAGGGCGTTTTGGGCTAAAATTGACTTAATTAAATAAAAGAAAAATTAATTTAATGATTTTTCTTTTATTAAACCGTTTTTAAATCAATTCCGTGATATGCCCGTAACATTAACCCCCCAGTTTTGCGGGAATTTGGAATTTCCGGGAAACTATAAATTCACGGTGGGCCCTTCATTTGTGAGTTCTCGGAACGGTACGTGAACCGCGGAAACGCTCAAAGTAAGTTTTTCATTCTCACTTAGCTTTTGTTTCCGCTATCCTTTTTCAGTGCCGTTTTTTCCGGGTTCATATTTTTTCAACGAACTTTACCGTGGGTGGGTCCCGCGACACGACTTTCGAGGCATTTCTCGAGAAAAAGCGTAGTTTTTTGAGTCGGGTTTATCGAAATCGGCTCATTTTCTCTCTCTAGCCCAAATGGAGAATCGGGGAGATTGTGCCCTAGCCGCTTCGCCGGAGGTCGCCGCCGCCGGAGGTGGCCACCACCGTGGTCGCCGTGAGGGGGCGAGTTCGCCTAGGGCGGCGGGAGCTACGTGCAGCGACGGGGAGGTGCGAGGTGGCGAGGGGCCGCGCTCGCGTGGGTCAGGCGAGGTCGTTGCCGCCCAGGGCGCCACCGTGGCGTTCGCCGTGGACGGGGAAGGGTCGCGCCGTGACCAGGAGGGCGCGACGACTCCTTCTGGGCAGGCAGCGCACGTCGGCGGCGAAGGGCGAGCTTCCCGTGGCTCTGGTCTCGCGCGCGGGTCTGAGGCGACGCCGACTGCTTCGACCGTGGCCGGCGAGCCTGATGTCGGTGAGGGTGGAGCCTGCGGTGGTCGCACGACTCCGGCGAGCTCGATGGCGGTGGCGGTGGGCGATGGCGATGGTGTGGTGGTGCCGGGGTTCTTGGATTCGTGCCGGCTTCCCGTGGGGAGTCTCGGTCAGCTCCCAGTGGGCCCAGGCAGCGCCGGTCCGGCGACGGGAGTGGTTCATGGTACTTTTCAACCTCCGGCAATCCCGACAAGGTGGTTCCCTGTCCGTGGCAGCGGCAGCAGGAGGAATCCGACTAATTTTGGCGGGGCAGCCCCTTTGGTGTCCTTTGAGGGGGCTGTCATGCTTCCGTTCCCGACCTTACCCCGTCTAGAACTTTGGCGGACCCATTTTGGCGAGTCCCCGAGCCTGTCGATTTCCCTTGGCGGGGTTCAGGCGACACTCACGGCTTCGACTATGGAGGTTGATATTCTTTTTCCCCTGCCCTTCCCTCGGGGGACGTGCGCCCCTTGGTTCGGGTTGGGGGGGTCTTCTGATACTTCTTTGCCTCTTGACTCGGTCCGAGTGTCCTTGCCCGCTGTCAATTCATCGCGGGGTACTCAGCCCTCTCTGGGCTTGCTGAGGTCGCCTATCGGGGTTGACCAAGTTCCTGGGACCGCGGAAGGGTTACCTATCTTGCCAGGTTCCATACCGGCCGAGGTGAGTGTGCCAGATGTGACTCTCTTTCGTGACGCACGGGTTGGCTCGGAGACGGGTCTGAGACCCCCCGAGATAGATTTAGATGTTCGCACATCTTCTGCAGGTACTGACCAAGTGGCCAATGGTGGGAACGGATCCCCTCATAGTGCCGGTATAGCGGGCGGGTCATGCCCGATTTTTGAACGGTCTATCCGGAGGCGAGTCATTCCCGCTCGTCGGAAGCGGGGTCGGCGCGGATTAGCCCCTCCGTCAGATTTTTCGGATATTGATAATCCGAGCGTAGTTACTCCCGAGGGGCTCGAGGCTTTCTTTTGTACCCATCGCATCGCCCCCATTGATGGGATTTGTGCGCCGACAGAAGATGAGCGGCCCAGTCGACCTCGAGGTGGGATGGTCGCGGTACCTCTGGAGAGCATCCGGCTAGGCTTTGCATTGCCGATCCCGCCTCTCCTAGAGCAGCTACTCATATCGCTTGGTTTGCATCCAATCCAGCTCAGCCCTAACATCTGCCGGTATGCCGCGGGGTGCTACTCGATGTGGCGCGAGGAACGGGGTGGTGAGCTGTCTTTAGACCAATTTCGTATGCTTTTTACGTTTCACCCCAACTGTGGTAGACAGGGAGCGGGGAACTGGTACGTCCCTACCCCAGTTAAGGGCTTCAAGATCGGTGGTCTCCGTCAAAAGCTTTAAATGTACTGGCGCGATCAGTGGGTTTGGGTCCCACCTGCTTATCTGGGATCGGTTCCGCGAGAGTTTGGGCCTCTTCCGCCTAACCAGTACCCGGCCGAGAGAGATTCGGACGTCGTCAACTTTTTTAAGACGAGGTCTGCAATCCCCGGATTCTTCGCTTCTTATCTGGAGAGCGCAGTGTGGGTCCGATCAGGTTGGGCGCCGGCCCGCGGTTTGCCTGTTACGCCTCCGGATCCTGTTGCAGGATCCGGTAATTCTTCTGGTCTTGTTCTCTTTTTGACCTGTAGTGACTGATCATTCCCTTGCGGCGTTGTGCTGATTTCTGACATGATTTTTCTACTCTTTGCAGGTATGGAGCGCGGTGGGAGTGGACTTCGTGGGAGACCTTCGTCTTCGCGGCCAGGTGGGTCTTCTCCAGTCCGGCGGGGTAGCCGGCAGAGGGGGAAACGGCCCGCTAGTTCGCCCGAGAGATCCGAGGCTCTAGAGATGACCCCTCCGCCGGGCTCTCTATCCGGCCCGACCGCTGCCCCTTGCTTTGCTCCTCGTCCGCCGCTTGGCCTGGTTCAGAATTTGGGCCAAGAGCCTCCTCGCTCCGAGTTTACTCCACCAGGGGGCAATCCGACAGTGATGAGCCTGCCCGCCTTTCAGGTACGAGTTGTTTTTAGCTCTTGATTGCATCTGGGTTGTAATTCTTCTGGTTGTACGGCGTATATACTTTTTATTACTATATATATTTATTTTTACTTTTATTTGCAGATGCCTTCGGTCTTCGCGCCCTTCAGTTCGGTCGAGCATAGCAGCGCTGCTCGTATTCGGGAGTTGGAGGCTGAGGTCTCCGAGTTGCGAGGATCCCGCGAGCGGCTCCGCAGCCGTGCAGCCCGAGCCGAGCAAGAGTTACAGGATTTCCAATCTCGCCTGAATCTGGCTTGGGAGGAGGCAGATCGATCGGCCCAGCAGATTCGCGACGCCCAGGCTGGGCGGGACCGTGCCGTCGACAACCTTTCACGCGGGGCGATAGAGTATTTCGCCGTCGTTCGGATGTTAGCTGAGCTGCGAGAGCGGGCCTCGTCATCTGAGAGCGCAGCGCAGAGTCAGATAGACAAGCTTCGCTCCTTGTTGGCGGCTAAGGAAGCCGAGTTCGCACAATTTCGGAGCTTCGCCGAGCAGCATGCTCAGGGTCAGCAGTGGGACGGCTTCATTCGCGCTTTTTGTGGCCTTGTCAATGAGAATTTCGGGAAGCATCTCACGGCTCAGTTTCTAGATGACCCGACGATTCCTCGAGCAGTTCAAGATGCTCTCCGTCCTGCCTTAGTTCCGATTCCTCCGACCTTTCCGACAATAGGCCTTTCCGCAGGCGAGTTGCCTTTTGCTGTTCAGCAGCCGCTCCCCATGCAGGAGCCGATTCTCGTCCAACAACCAATTCTCGCGCAGCTGCCGTTCCTCGATGGTAATTTCCTCGTCGGATCTGACGGTGAGATATGCGCTAGTGTGGCCAGCGCATCTGGAGACGGGCGCCTCGATCCTCGTTCCGGGGGCAGAGATGTAGGGCCTAGCACTCGCAGAGATGCGGGCGACGCAGCTGATGAGGAGGGAGGTATGACCGCCGCCGACGAGCGTGGCGGAGCCGAGGCGTGACCCGTACTGGTTCTTCTGACTTTTGGCAGCCTTTTGTTGTTTTATATAGCTGTTTATATGATGTACCTCTCTTCAGCCGGACTTGTAGCTCATACTCCGCCGTCTGTGGCGTGATTTTTTGTGCGCACCCTTGGGGGCGTTTGATGTACATATATGCTGATGTGCCCGGTTTTGTAGAGACATTGTGGCTTTTGTATTGCCACCCATATATGTATGCTTGTTTAGTATCAGAATTGGTTTTCTTCATTCTTCCTGCGTGTTTTTGTGCGTGTTGGAATTACGTGTTTGGTCGATCTCTCTTCCTTTTGTGGGTGTTTTGCGCTCGGGCGCGTCTACCTTCCGAGCCTTCTCTGGAGTTTGTGACTGAGCGGCTAACGGTCCCGGATTTATGCCAGAATCGTGATTCTGGTTCTTTGCCGAGGTTCGCGCCTTGGCGTCTTATGTTTTCGGTCTTAGCGCCTGAGTCGAGGCCCTGGTCTTTATGGTCGGGGTTTTGCGCCTAAGCGTCTAGCCCCCCGAGTTTTCATGCCGGTGTATGCGTTTTGAACGTCTTACGGTCCCGGACTTTTGCCAAAATCTTGGTTCTGGTCTTTTACCGAAGTTTGTGCTTTTGCACGGCTTACTGTCTCGGTGCCGATGTCTGCGCTTTTGTGCGGCTTATTGTCTTGGACTTTTGCCAGAATTGTGGTTCTGGTCTTTTACCGAAGTTTGCGCTTTTGCGCGGCTTACCGTCTCGGTGCCGATGTCTGCGCTTTTGCGCGGCTTACTGTCTCGGACTTTTGCCAGAATCGTGGTTCTGGTCTTTTACCGAAGTTTGCGCTTTTGCGCGGCTTACCGTCTCGGTGCCGATGTCTGCGCTTTTGCGCGGCTTACTGTCTCGGACTTTTGCTAGAATCGAGGTTCATCTTTTTTTTTTCTTTCTTTTTTTTTTTTTTTTTGCCTGCTCTATCAACCCCCCAGTTTTTGAATAATCTGGAAAGATTGCGAGAAAACTAATCCTTAGAAGCGACCATCTCTAGTTTCTCAGAAAGTTCTCGAGAAGTATTCGACGGTTTTCATTATTTGGCGCATACTGTGGCGCTCTTATTTTTCATTGGATATGGCGTTACATATATGTAGGCGATCGAGGCTATTCTCGGGCCTATGGTATATTAAGGGCGGTAGTGGTGGACATTGACTCTTAGCTTTAACTTGGATCCTAGCTTTAGCTTTGACTCTTAGCTTCAGCTTTGACTTTTGTTTCAGCCAGGCCCCGTAGCGCGGGCGCTACTGGTGGTATTGCTTCAAGTGTTCCACATTCCAGGGGCGGGGAACTTCCCGACCCCCCATTTCCTCGAGTCGGTACGTTCCGTCTCTGATTACTTTGGTGACGCGGTATGGGCCCTCCCATGTGGGTCCGAGGACCCCTGCGCCGTGGACTTGCGTGTTTGGTCCCACCTTTCTTAGGACCAGGCTTCCTTCCAGAAAACGCCGCTCTTTGACTTTGGAGTTGTAATAGCGTTCGACAACTCGTTTCTGGGCCACCAAGCGTGTGTAGGCTTTGTTTCGCCTTTCTTCAATGAGGTCGAGTTCTAGCCGCATGGCTTCGTCGTTTTGATCTTCGTTAAAGAGCTCTACTCGTGGTGATGGGACGACTACCTCAGCGGGGATGACTGCCTCGACACCGTACGTTAAAGCAAACGGAGTCTCGCCTGTGGCGTTTCGGGTCGTGGTTCGGTATGCCCAAAGGACCGAGGGCAATTCTTCCGCCCATTTGCCTTTCTTTTCGTCGAGCTTTTTCTTCAGGATCGTTTTGATATCTTTGTTGGCAGATTCGACCTGCCCATTTGCTTGAGGGTAGACAGGCGAAGAGTATGTGTTGTTGATCCCGAGCTCGCTGCAGAAGGCTCGAAGGTCCATATTGTTGAACTGTTTGGCATTATCGGTGATGAGCGATTCTGGAATCCCGTGTCGACAAACTATGTTGCGCCAGATGAAGTTTGTCGTGTTGGTCTGGGTGATTTTTCCGATAGGCTCTGCCTCGACCCATTTGGTGAAGTAATCGATTGCGACTATTGCGTATTCAACTCCTCCCGGGGCCTTTGGCAATTTTCCGATTAGGTCGATCCCCCATTTGGCGAATGGGCGAGGAACCAGAACCGGGCACAATGGGACTGCTGGCTGCCGTGGGATTTTGGCAAACCGCTGGCATTTGTCACACTTTCTTGCTATCTCGATTGCGTCCTTTTTTAGGGTTGGCCAGAACTATCCTTGTTTCAGGACTTTCAAGGCGAGGGACCGCCCCGCGTAGTGGTTTCCACATATTCCTTCGTGAATTTCCCGAAGGACGAGGTTGGCGTCGTTTTCACGAAGGCACTTCAGGAGAGGTTGCATGAATCCATGTTTGTAGAGCTCCCCGTCGTTCATCACATATCTTGTAGCGCGAAACTTAAGTCGCTTCGCCTCATTGCGGTCGGCGGGGAGAGTGCCGTTCTCTAAATATTCGATTATCGGTGACATCCAGTTTTCACTGGCTTTGTCGGCGATGGCGAGGACTTGGGATTTCTCGATCGACGGGCTATCGAGGGCTTCGACGGGAACTTTTCCGAGTTCTTCGTCGTCGGCCCCTGACGCCATTCGAGCCAATGTGTCTGCCTCGGAGTTTTTGGCACGCGGTATCTGGGCCATCTCGTACCAAGCTAAGAACTCCAGGCGGTGTTGGGCTTCGGCCAGGTAGGCGGCCATGTTATTTTCCTTCGCTTGATATTCTCCTTCCACTTGTTTCACGATCAACTGGGAGTCACAGAATATTCGCAAATTCTTTACCCCGATTTTTTGCGCGATCTGCAGTCCGGCTAGCAACGCTTCGTACTCTGCCTCATTGTTCGAGGCTTTGAACCCGAATCGTATGGCATAACGGAGCTTTCCGTCTTCGGGGTTAGTGAGAACGATGCCTGCTCCCGAGCCGTGGGCGTTCGAGGCGCCGTCCACGTGCAGAGTCCAGAGTGGACCGTCTGGGCTTGCTTTCCTCTTGGCGACTCGCGGCAGTTGGTCGATTTCTTCCTCGGTTTCGACCTCTGTGTCGTAGGTGAATTCGGCGATGAAATCGGCTACAGCTTGTCCTTTGATGGCGACTCGAGGCTGGTACTCTACGCCATATTCTCCCAGCTCTTGCGACCAGATCGCCATGCGTGAAGACGTGCCTTTAAGGAGTGCCTTTCGAACGGGGTGTTCGGTTCGCACCACGATTTGGTGAGCTTGGAAGTACGGGCGAAGTTTCTTTGCAGTGGTGACCAGTGCGAGCGCCAATTTTTCAATCTGTGTGTAACGGGTTTCGGCGTCGAGAAGGGCCTTGCTGACATAGTAGATTGGCAGCTGCTTCTTTTCTTCTTCTCGTACCAAGACGGCGCTGACAGCCCTGGTTGAGATGGAGAGGTAAAGGAAGAGTGTCTCCCCATCCTTCGGTTTTGATAATAGAGAAGGCGATCCGAGGTAGCTTTTCAGCTCCTTGAAGGCGGCCTCGCATTTTTCATCCCAGGTGAAGTTCTTTCCGCTTTTGAGGGCTTGAAAGAATGGTTGGCACCGGTCCGTAGCTTTCGATACGAACCGACCTAGGGCGTTGACACGTCCGTTGAGGCTTTGAACCTCCTTTATCCTTCGCGGGCTCTTCATTTCGAGCAAGGCTCGGATCTTTTCGGGGTTTGCCTCTATCCCATGCTGGTTGACGATGTATCCCAAGAACTTTCCAGACTCGACTCCGAATGCGCACTTGGTGGGATTTAACTTCATCTGATACTTTCGGAGAAGCATGAATGTTTCTCGTAAATCCTTGACATGGTCGGTTTCTTTCAGGCTTTTGACGATCATGTCATCAACGTAGACTTCCATAGTTTTTCCGATTAGCGATGCGAACATTCGGTTAACCAGACGCTGGTATGTGGCCCCAGCGTTCTTGAGTCCAAAGGGCATGACCTTGTAGCAATAGAGACCACGGTCGGTCACGAACGTTGTGTGTATCTGATCGGGCTCATGCATTCGGATCTGGTTGTATCCCGAGTAGGCGTCCATCATGCTCATTAGCTGGTGGCCGGCGGTGGCGTCAACCAGTTGGTCGATTCTTGGGAGCGGGAAACAGTCTTTTGGACATGCGGCGTTGAGGTCGGAGTAGTCTACGCAGATTCTCCATTTGCCGTTAGGCTTCTTGACCATCACGACATTCGATACCCAGTCAGGGTACGTGACTTCCTTGATGAGATTTGCGGCGATAAGCTTGTTGACTTCTTCATTGATCGCTTGGTATCTTTCTGGGTTGAACGCTCGTCGCCGTTGTATTTTCGGGGTTCTCCCCTTTTCGATGTTGAGTCGGTGGACAACAATTTCTGGGTCGATGCCGGGCATATCGGCGTGTGACCAGGCGAAAACGTCTTTGAACTCTCGCAGGAAGGCGATCAACTGCGTTTTGATCATGATCGGTAGTTGTGCTCCAATCGTGACAACCCTTTCAGGCGCGTTCTCGTCTATTGTGATCTGGGTCACGTCTGAGGAGGGCTCCATGGTTGGTTTGTACCTATCGTCTCGGGGATCGAGCTCGCCGAGCATCCGAGCATCTTTCAGGTCGGGGGCGAGTTCGTCTTCGAGTTGGCGGATAGTGCTGATGATTAGTTCATTTCTTCCTGACCTCGTCCCTTGGGCGTAGCAAGAACGAGATTCTCGTTGGCTTCCTTCCATGACCCCTATCCCATTTTCCGTCGGGAATTTGACGAGTAGGTGAAAGGTGGACGAGATGGCTTGCAGCTTGTTGAGACTCGGTCTTCCCATGATGATGTTGTAAGCTGACGGCTGGTCCACAACGAGGTACCTGACCATCTTGGTGATTAAGGCCCCGCCCTCTGAGCCGAATGTGGTTGGCAACTCGATGGCGCCTTCAGCGAGGACTGGTTTCCCATTGAAGCCGTAGAGCGGAGTCTTGACTGGTGTTGGGACGAGCTCTCCTAGGCTCATGCGCTCCAAGGTAGCCTTGAAGATGATGTCGGCTGAGCTTCCGTTGTCGACCAACACCCGTCGTACTCTGTTGTTGGCGATCAGCGTCTCGACCACTATCGCGTCGTTGTGTGGGTGCGAAACTCTTCGGGCTTCTTCTTCCGTGAAGGTTATTGCTTGGCTGGGAAGTACGTTGGATGTACATCCCAGGTTAGCCAAGTTGATCTGGTGTGTTTCTCGATCTCCTTCTAAGACTCGAGCGTATCTCTTTCGTTTGTGGCCTGAATCGCCAGTTTCGGGTCCGCCCAGGATGGTAGATATGACGTTGTACTGCGAGGGCTGGGACATTCCTTGCTCCTTTTCCGGGCGAGGTTGGTCCGGACTTCCATTTCGGTGCTTCTTAGTCTCTTGAGGCTGCGGGTTACCGGGCTTTCCGCTTCCCGACACTAGTTTCTTGACGAACTCCTTCAGCTGTCCGTCCTGGATCAACTGTTCGATTTGTTTTCTTAGTTGCCAGCATTCCGACGTCGTGTGACCGTGGTCCTGATGGTACTCACAGTATCGACTTTTGTCCTTCTTGGCGTGCTTCCCTAGTGGTCGAGGGCTTCCAAACTTATCTCCATGAAGGCTGAAGATCATCGCCGGCGAGGTGGTTAGAGGAGTGAAGTTCATATCTTTATGGAACTTCTCCGTTCGCCTGGGTTGTTGTTGTCGGCTTTCGGAGTTGTGCTGCTGGCGCTGCCTCTTTCTCAGAAGTTCGATGTCTCCGTCTTTTCGATTTTCCGGGCGTTGGTCTCCCAAGTTAAGTTGGCTTCGGCTTTTGAAGTATTCATCCACCGCGATGTCTTCTGCTGCTCTTCTCATTAGCTCGGCCATTGAGGTTGGTCTTTTCTTGACAAGAGAGCGCGCGAATTCGCACATGGGGAGGCCGTCGATCACGGCAGTGATTGCATCGTCATCGGTGTAGCTGGTAACCTTGTTGGCTTCTTCGACGAACCTTTTCAGGTAAGTCTGGAGGGATTCGTCTTTACGTTGTCTGAGGGTCCATAGGTAGGACTTCCCTTTTTGCTGCGTAATCGAGCTTGCGAAGCGGGAGACAAAGCGTTCCGTTAACTCCTCGAAGGACTTGATGGAACCCTTCGGGAGTCGCTGATACCATTCGAAGGCAGGCCCAATGAGGGTGAGGCAAAAAGCCTGACACATCGTGGACGGCGAGCATTTCTTCACTCTCATATTAAATTGGTACTGCACCAGGTGGTACGTGGGGTCGGTGGTGCCGTCATACGCGAGGTTTAGCGGGAATCGTAAGTCTCCGTCGAGATCTTCTGTGAGCAAGTGACTGGCGAGGGGGGACATGACTCCCTCGAACATGCTCTTGACGGCTGGGTCTGAGCTTTGGGCAGCGGCGAGCTCTCGCATCTCCTTTTTGAGCACTTGAACTTCATTTTTCAGTCCATCATAGGAAGGAGCAGCCGTCGGGAGAGGCGTCGTGGCAGCATCCACCTTTTGCGTTGTCCGGCAAGTGGTGGTGTGCTGAGGAGTTACTGATGTTTCCGTGCCGGTGTCATCGGAGTCCTCTTGGTGGCGGGACCTTGCTCTCTTCCGGCTGATGCTTTGTCGCAAATCTTCTTTGCGATTTGGGCGATTTAGGTGGTGGCGGAGGTCTCCTTCGTCTTCTATGCGCAATTCGGCGCGCACCTGCTGACGTCGGTTGTTCCTCCGTGCCCTTGCATTGTTGGTGAGATTCCCGAGTCGGTCAAAGGCTGATCGTCGGGTTGTTTGTGAATGCGCCGGCTCCTGAATGTCTTCAGGTGTTGGTTGTGTTTCGTGAGGCCTTCTCTGTGTAAGCTCCAGGGCCTCCTCTGGGCTTTCTTCCTCGTTGACGACCTCGTGGTTTGGGTTGTCGTGCCCGAGGTGTTTGGACATTAATCCGGTTAACCGGAAGACGCTGTCTTCCAATCGAGCCAATCTTTCTCTATCTTCATTGATTGCTGGCTCATGACAGGTGTTCATCTCGGGTAGGTTCCGCGCACGGTTTCGGCGCGCGTTGACCTGAGCCCGTGTGTTTAGAGCCACACTCCCTGTAGGACGGGAGGACGTGCCTTGTGTCGATTCGTTTGACATTCCGGCTGATCGAAAGAAGTGGATGAGAATTAATTGCTGGGAGGGTATTCAGAGGCTTGAATTCGATGTTGTGCACGAGCGACCTCCTTTGTACTTGGTGGCTTGAATTCGATGCTGTGTACGAGCACCTTCCTCCCTTGTACTTGGTGGCTTGAATTCGATGCTGTGTAGGAGCACCTTACCCCCTTGTACTTGGTGGCTTGAATTCGATGCTGTGTAGGAGCACCTTACCCCCTTGTACTTGGTGGCTTGAAATCGGTGCCGCGCACGATGATGGCCCCCCTCCTTCTACCGCCAAAATGTTGATGCTGTATTTTAGATCAAACACTGTAGCGGCCCAATTGCTCGTGTTGGACCGGGCCCAATGTCGTTTTGCTGACTTTTGTGGGTTTTGGGCAAGGTTTCCTGGCACCTTGGGTCAAACGGATCCTCCGCTTACTATGGAACCACAATCCGGGCCGCATCGCTACCAGTTACCACAGGGCCTGGAATGGACAAGACCCGGGTTACAGGTTTGGGGCACCACACAGATCAGGCATCCACAAGAAGGGGATCACAATTTTGGCCTTCCAGTGAATCCTGGCAGATCAAACCCTCTGCCTGTGTTACTGATACTGGCCCGGGTTCCACAATCTATCCGCAAAATCTGTGTATCTGCTCTGAGATACAAGACAGAGGGACCGAAGGTGCACCGCACGGATCAAGAATCTCAACAGGGAGGATCGTAAATCATGCCAAAATCTTCTCCAGGGGTCCCGCTCTAGCCGACTTCTCCGCCCCGAAACCTGAGGAAAGGAACACCCGAGATCAGGGGGAACCGGGGGGGATACCCCCTGATTCACCTCCGACGCTCAACATTAGAGTGATATTTGGGGGGGGGGGGAGGCGAGTTTAGAGAGAGTATAGAGAGTTTGGACGAGTTCCCGTTGAGAGAAAGTGAGTTACCGTTGAACTGAACTGAGCTTCTATTTATAAAAGGGTCCGGGGGTGTTTATGCAATTTAAAACTGCTCTGGTAGGCCCCCGGGGCAAAATTATATGTTTTTTCGACTCCCCGGCTCATTCCCGATCCATCGGGACCGTCCGCGTCGCGATCCGAGTTGAGACGCGCCCTCACGCGCGGGTTGAAGGTGCTGGACGCGCTGGGCAGGCAGCTGCACGCGCCTGACGTGGCAGCGCCTATGTGGCGCGCGTATGCCCCGTCAGCAGGCGCGTGTGGCGCGTTCTGCCTCCCTGGTGGACCTGTGGGGCCCATATGACGCCCCCAATTGGTTTTTAGGGCGCGGGAGGCGTCCCGAAGCCGTTTTTTTGACTTTTTAATGGCGTTTTTGGGTGTTTTGATATTTTTCGGAGCGTTTCGACACTTTATTTTCTCAAAATGGGCTTCCGGAGGGCGTTTTGGGCTAAAATTGACTTAATTAAATAAAAGAAAAATTAATTTAATGATTTTTCTTTTATTAAACCGTTTTTAAATCAATTCCGTGATCTGCCCGTAACAGCGACTATTAATTTATCGAGTATAAATTTATAGAGGTTCTACTAAGAAGACCATGATAATTGACGTGCAACGCCTTTTTTAATTAGTTTTTTTTTTTAATTTTCTTCTTATAATGGTATAGTCACTTTCGAAAGACTCATGAAACTATGGTTGTCGCTTAGATATGAAACACAAGCAAAACCTTTACTTACTTCAGCCGATTTTTTTTTTTTATGTTTTAGAAATGTGGTTAAAATATCGAATTAGCATAAACAACTTTAAGTGTTTTAATGATGCATTGATAAAGAAATTAAAGTATGCTGGGAACTTTGGGAATTTTGTATTATTGCACGTATAGCTTAATATGCATTTGGAATTGGAAATGGAAGAACACAGTCACTGTTCCATCACGGCGATCAAAATAACATTTTTTGGTGCGATTTTATCCATTTTACTCGTAAATTTTGTAATTTGCAGAATATATGAATCGATGGAGATAATGAAATAATTATAGAGAGTCTTGTCAATTAAAAAAGTTTGGATAAGTCCAAATTGATATTTGATCTCTCTTATTAAGCAGATAATCACTCCTGTTAGAGAATTAGAGAGTTGTAACTATGCTTGAATTCCTAAACAAGTTAATACGGTAGGCGGTAGTTCTTTGTCATTGGGTTAACCATTCAACGGATATAAATTTTTGTACTTACCGGGAATTTGCACTCCTTGTGCGGAATGTCTTTGACAGCAAATACTATTTTAGAATAAAGAACATTTCTAGTTTTTTTTTTTTTCAAAAGGGAAAGACATATTGAAGTGATGAAAATACTAACAAAAATGTGCTTTGTGCGAAATTAAAGTCAATCTTTGAGACATTTCCAACAATTGATAATTAATATATTTTTTACTTTCAAGTTTCAAGCTTAATAGTTCAATTTGCATATTAGGCTTGTGCAAAATGCAAATAGCATCAAAGTACTTAAACGTGCCCAACTTCCAATAGTGTTCCATTTAATACCTCATCGTGTAGAATAAATATTCCTACCGACACAATAGTTCGATGTAATCTCATTTATCAACCATTTGATTAGTTTTTTTACATAATATTTAGTCTTAATATACATAAAATGTTTATATATATATTTTAATTAATCGTGATAAATCAATAAACTATCTACAAATAATATGCATATATGTATATATTTGTACCGTCTTGAATATGTTTTAAAATTTATGAATGTCAATGATTAATAAGATATATTTTTTTAAAAAAAACTATATCATATTAATATTTCTATTGCAACGAGTTGATCTAATTCTAGGCCCAGTTTGGTAATGCTTTTACAAGGGTGTTTTTACTTTTTTCCTAAGTTTTAAGCAAATATTACGTTTGGTTAGTTAAAAAAAAATCCTTCTAATATAATCCTGACTTTTCTCTAGGCAAAATAGAAAAGCAACTCACGGATGCTTTCTAGGGAATCAGTTTTTTAATGCTTCCTTTATTTTCTCCCCATAAACACGTTTTTCTCTAACTACTATTTAGGGTTTATAAAATACTCTCTAGGTTATCACATATTACGCTTAAAAAATACAGAAATTCTCCTCCTCGCTCGGAGAATTTTTTCTTCATAAACAGGTACACAAAAAATCATGTTTCTCAAAAAAATGTATAACTTTCTTGCAATTCATAATGATTACTTATGTGCTGATATCAGTTTATACACATGCATGAACTAGGCATATACGAGTTTCGTAATACGCATCAGTTTCGAAATAGGCATGTACATATACATGCATGTATCAGTTTCATAATGATTGAGCTGTTATTTTTTATTTTTTGAAGATATAAATGCCTATATAATCTTTAGGAATATTGATTGAGTTTTTTTTTTTGAAATATATGAATGCATATCATCTGTACGAACATGAATAAAATAATATGTAAATAAATTATCACTTGATAAGAAAAAAATATACATCTAGTGTTCCATATTGGTATCAAATTCTTTTATATATATATATATATATATATATATATATATTTTTGTCTTCGTTAATGTATTTATTGTTTAACCCTAACTAATGCATAATTATAATTGAGTATTGAATTTTATAATTTTAGTTTTAGATGGCCGGCCAAAACAATGAAAGTTCAGTAGAAAATAAGGGTAGTGTCTCAAAGATCAAGGCTATTTGGGATATGCAGAGCGTGAATTTTTTTTGTGAGTTGTGCATTAAAGAAGTAGAAGGTGGACAACGACCCGGAACTCATTTTACAAAGGTTGGATGGGATAATTTAGTGAAAAATTTTAGAGTAAGCACGGGAAAGATTTATGATAAAGTGCAACTAAAAAATAAATGGGATGCTCTCAAGAATGATTGGAAATTATGGAAACAACTCATCGGCAAAGAAACTGGCCTTGGTTGGAATATTCATAAGAGAACGATCGATGCAAGTGACGAATGGTGGGACAAAAAATTAGAGGTAATAACCATTTAATATTTATAATCTTTATATATATTTTTTTGCACGTATTTATGATTAAGTAAAGATATTTTTCGTTATACAGGTTCATCCTAACATATTTTGAAAAATTATATTCATTTAATAGGTAAATATTACTTGGTTGATGCTGGATATTCACTACTGAACGGATTTCTAGGACCATATAAAGGCGAAAGATATCATCTTGCGACGTTTCGTTTAAGTGGACAACCAAATGGTTACCAAGAAGTGTTTAACCATGCACATTCTTCGCTTAGAAGTGTGATCGAAAGAACATTTGGAGTCTGGAAGAAAAAGTGGAAAATACTACGTGATATGCCTAGCTTCTCATTTGCAAAACAAGTCAAGATAATCATTGCAACAATGACTTTGCATAATTATATTAGGAGGTCTGCCAATTTCGATCTAGATTTTGAAGATTCTAATATCTATGATGATCATGACAACGACAACGAAGAAAATCATGATATTCCAGGATCTTTGGAGATGAAAACTATAAGAGACTCAATTGCTGCAAGTTTGATGGGACGATAATTTTATTGAATGATTTACTTTTATCAATCTTTATTTTGAAATAGTTTAATTAATTTATTTATTACTATTATTATTTCTTTAGGTAAAAATTTACATTGAACCTCGTCTATTTTTATTAACTAGTTAGGAAATTAAGTTATAATATGTTTATTATAGCATTTAAAAATTTAAAAAGCAATAAAAAAATAAAACTTTACCAAACGATCAATTATAACTTCTTAAAACAGTAACTGCTTATACATAAAATTTACCAAACACTAAATTATTTAAACTGACAGCACTTTACATTGAATTACTTTTGAAAAGCAATTCTGATCACAGCCCAGTGACCGGTTGCAAGGTGGATGCTTTACTATTCGAGAGCAGCTCAAATAAGGAAGTTCTCGACACAAAAACCAAAACTTTATTATATTTTCAATGATTTTTTTTTAACCAATAATGACTTTTAATTGGATTTTATTATTAGAAGGCAATTTATTTTTAAAAATATAAAAAAACTCTGTAAGTGTAATTTTACAATACTCCTTTATTGGTTTATAATTTTTTATTAGTTTCTCCAAACAATTGAAGTTGGTATTGTTATTGTTATGAGTATTTTCACCCAGCCTAAAAATATGGTCCGAAATAATAAAACGCCAAAAAAATATGAACGCGCTTGAAATGTACGCCGTTAAAATGGGCTCGCTAGAAATGAGCGCCCTAGAAATCAGCACCCTTGAAATGGGTTCCTAGAAACGAGCCCCTTAAAAACGAGCGCGCTTATTTTTTCACAACAATTACTTAATTGCTCATAGGCCCAATATAGTTATTTTTAATTGCTCAGAGCCCCCTAGACCCTTCTATAAATAGAAGCTTCAAACTCATAAAAACAGATCCGATCCCATTCGAACTCGGAACTATACACATTTCACTCAAACGCTCTCTAGAGCAATAAAAGCTCTCAAAGCTCAATTTGAACTACGTGATTACCTGATCCCGTCAAAACGGGTACGTAAGCAGCCTCGTTACCAGTGATAAGGTCCGACATAATATATTATAAAACTTCTTATTTTTCATGTCCTTAAACATATCAACGAAGGCAAAAAATCAAGTTTAGCCCGATTTGACTGCCAAGCGGATTTTGGGCCAAGCCCAAAATCGAGACTTGGCCCGCTTTACTATTGATCCATTTTTCAGCACTATTAGTTATAGTTTTTTATTTTTTGTTAATATTAAATGAGAGCATATATAAAACTAAAAACATAGACATATGAGTAAAAGCAATTTAATTTAAAGATATATTCTATATTTTACAAAAATAGAAATAAAAAGTATATAAGTAAGCCAAACCACAAACGGGCTAAAAAAATTATGGGCCTAGTGGGCCCAGCCCATAAATTTTAAGAGCCAATTGAAACTATTATTTTCGTCATCTTTCCCGCTCCTATTTGAAATTCAGTGCACTGCAGATCCCACACCTGAAAACCACGACAGAGGAGAGAGAAAACCTCGCTCTCTCTCGTTAATGGCGTCTTCGCTCTTCGTCTTCCCTCGAACGCTTCGAGACTTGGAGGAGCTTCCGGACGAGGACGACAGCAACCGCCTCTGCGTCCGCAACCTTACCGACATTGCCGCGCTTCGCTCTTCCGAACTCGAGGAGTTCGTCAAAGGTCGGTCTCATTAGGTCATTCGCGTTCGTCTGTTTGCTGAATTTCAGTCTCGCTGAAGAAATTTTGAGAAAAATCTATGGAAATGAATGCTTAAGTTTGATGTTAATCCTGGAACTGAGAAATAATTGATCAGACACAGTACATATATATATATAATTATATTTAGTTTCAGGAACCTTAGAATTGAAAGTTGCCTTCAATGGTTTTTAGTAAGTTGATTGGCCTTTCAATTGTGATCTGTTTGCTGCGTTTTCGGGTCTGTAGGTGTATCGTTTGACCTGTCGGATAAAGAGCTCTTTTGCATAGAAGAGCAAGATGTGTTTGACCGAGTATACTCGCTGATCCGGAGCTTCAAGGGCATGCCCTCGCCGTGTAAATTCAACCTCGCGGAGAGTCTTCGGTCAAATCTCAGTGTTCTTATTCCTAATGCTGATTCCATCTCGCGGCTTTCGCAAGGCGAGGAGGACGACTCTACGGTCCTTGATCGAGTCGTTTCTCATCGTAACGCTTTCAAAATCTACACGTTCTTCCTCTTCAATATCGTTCTCGCGGAGGAGGCGAATGGCAGTTCGACCAACAGCTCCAAGGTTCTGTTGCTCTCCGGACCTTAGAAAGTGTTTATTGCTTAATTAGTTTTTCTGGTCAATAGCATTAACTGAACTACTTTGTATGTTTTTGTGGACTTAGGTTTCTGCAAATTCCAGAAAGAAAAATATTGTGAACTCATGGAACTGGGAGCTTCAACGGGCTCGCATACTCAATTTGATTGCTAATTCTCTTGAGATCAACCTCGGGTTGCTCTTTGGTTCATCAGAACTGGACGAGAATTATCTTTCTTTTATCACCAAGTAAGTATGGTCGGTACTGATCAGTCAATAAAGATGTACCCGAGCCTCTTGCCTCTGTAATTTTTAATTTGAAATCCTTATTATTTCTTCTAGGAATGCGTTTACATTGTTTGAGAGCGCCGCTCTTTTGAAAGATTCGGAAACTAAAGGTGCACTTTGTCGTGTGATCGGGGCCTGTGCAACTAAATACCGTTACTTGGCACAATCATGTGCTTCAATCATGCATTTAGTACACAAATATGATTATGTCGTTACACCCATCGCTGATTTGGTCGCTGACGCTAAGAAGAAATATGCTGATGGGAGCTTGGCCAACTCCATTGTACGGGAGATAGGAAGGGCTAATCCGAAAGACTACGTGAAGGACACTGCAGGAGCTGAAAATATCGGGCGTCTTATGGTAGAACTCGCTGATCGGTTACCGAAGCTGCTATCTACCAATATAGGACTTCTAATCCCACATTTTGGTGGTGATTCATACAAGATAAGAAATGCTCTCGTTGGAGTATTGGGCAAGTTAGCCAGCAAGGCATTCAAAGACGTGGAAGGTGAAGTGAGTACGCAGTCCGTTCGCCTTCGAACCAAGCAAGCTATGATGGATATACTACGTGAACGATGTCGAGATGTTTCCGCTTATACACGAAGTCGGACTCTTCAAGTTTGGGCTGAACTTTGTGAAGAACATTCTATTTCCATTGGATTGTGGAACAAAGTCGCGAAAATCGCTTCTGGAAGATTGGAAGATAAGAGTGCTATAGTAAGAAAATCGGCACTGAACTTGCTTATTATGATGTTGCAACACAACCCCTTTGGTCCACAGCTTCGAGTGGCTTCCTTTGAAGCGACTTTAGAGCAATACAAGAAGAAGCTGAAGGAGCTCGAACCGGATATCGCTTCAGAAGATGTCCACGACAACTTCCCACCTGAAACTGACAATGGAGATGGTGAGATCGATGATGGAAATGTTTTCGGAGCGAAGAAGGATAATCAGGAGAGTTTATCTGATAGTTGCTTAAACGACACTCAAGAAAGTGAGATACAGAAGGAAAGTTCTGTCCCTGATGTTGGGAATTTGGAGCACACTAGAGTTATAGTGGCTTCACTTGAATCTGGTTTGAGATTTTCTGAGTGTATAGCTGCTACAATGCCTACACTTCTCCAATTAATGGCGTCATCTTCTGCTACTGATGTGGAGAACACTATTCTCTTGTTAATGAGGTGCAGGCAGTTCCAAATTGATGGGTCTGAAGAATGTCTTCGAAAGATGTTGCCACTGGTAATATATATATATTTTTCCTAATCAATTACATATGAAGAGGCGAAACCAGTGATTTGGCCATTTTAGAATGAATATCTGGTGTTTGAAAAGTGGAAACCGAAAGCGTTTATATTGGTCTTGATTAAAACCGTTAGTATTTTGATACTGATTTATAAACTGGTCTAAGAATCAATTTTGTATTAGGATTAAAAAATCAGATTTGAATATCTGTTTCCTGTACAGGTATTTTCTCAGGACAAATCTATCTATGAAGCAGTAGAGAATGCATTCATTACAATTTACATAAGGAAAAGTCCCGTAGAAACTGCCAAGCGTCTTCTGAACCTTGCTGTAGAATCAAACATTGGTGATCTTGCGGCTTTGGAGTTTATAGTCGGTGTTCTTGTATCAAAAGGGGAGATAACAACGAGTGCGGTATGTTCTCTTCGTGTTTTACGTGCAATTTTTCGCAACTATATTTTGATAAATATTTTCTTTTGATTTTTATTGAATATGTTTCGATAAGATTACAATCAAGAAAAGACATTTTGTGGATATAAGGTGGAACCTTATTCTTAGAAGTATTTTTTCAGTGTTGATAACTTGATATTATGAGAAATCTTTAATTTGTTCTTCTTTGTGCTAAGCTCTTTTTTCTTTCTTTCTTTCTTTCTTGTTTATTTCAATAAAATATGTTCTGGATTTCTAATTCCTCATCCGAATAATGAATTTATTTTCCAATTAAACAAAAGCGAGACATCATTTTTGCAGATATCAGCATTGTGGGATTTCTTTTGCTTCAATGTAAGTGGAACAACTGCTGAGCAAAGCCGTGGTGCGTTGAGCATCCTTAGCATGGCTGCAAAGTCGTATCCCGATATTCTGAGCTCTCACTTACAAGACATTATCGACATCGGAATGGGACGGTGGGCCAAAGTTGATCCTCTGCTTGCAAGAACAGCGTGCACAGCTCTTCAGAGAATGTCTCAAGAGGACAAGAAGAAGTTATTGTCTAGTAGTGGGAGCAGAGTATTTACCATGTTACAAAGCTTGATCACTGGCTATTGGCTGCCGGAGAATATATGGTACGCCGCTGCTGACAAGGCAATAGCCGCAATATACACGATTCATCCGACCCCGGAAATCTTAGCCGTTGATTTGGTGAAGAAGTCTTTGAGTTCAGTCTTTGATCGTCGCGAAGGTAATGACTCTGGAATGCAATTGTTGATGAATCTTAAAATTAATTAGGATTAAAGATAAAATTATATAAAATTTACTGTTTTTTTTTTTTTGGACGATTGCGATCATTGGATCTGAAATCAACTGTTTTTAATCTGGACGTTGATTTCAGATCCTACGATGCAAATATTTCTTAAGAAACGGTAAACCGCGGGTACTGTATTTTCCATTAATGTCATCTTTTGAAAATATTTAAGAATATTGTTATTAATTGGTCTAGTCCTAGATATAAGAATATTCTCTTATTTTCTCAAGTTGTC
Source organism: Parietaria judaica (assembly GCA_954871525.1). Lineage (NCBI taxonomy): Eukaryota > Viridiplantae > Streptophyta > Magnoliopsida > Rosales > Urticaceae > Parietaria > Parietaria judaica. The sequence goes on along the minus strand of OX940865.1, from coordinate 22,199,356 downwards.
CAGTGTATGTGTGTATAATATGTACTATGTATACTATGAATTTAGCAAAGCAAAAAATATTCAATTCCTCTTTTATTTTTTGTTTTACAGAGGTAGATGGGGATAATGCCACTTCACTAACTACAGTTCAAGTAGAAAAGCTTAGCAGATACCTTTTTGTTGTGAGTCATGTTGCCATGAACCAACTGCTCTACATTGAATCCTCTCTTCGGAAAGTTCAGAAGCAGAAGGTGAACAAACAGAAAGAGTCTGATGATCAGAATTCCGAAGGTGGTGAAACCAACGCCGGTGACACCCCGAAGGTTAGTAAATAAGACCATCTGACTTAATGTACATTTATATCTGTTTGTTCTAGCAGATGTTAGGTGATAGACCCGTGATTACTTATCGTTAGAAGAAGGGAAAGACACTCATTTAGTCTCTTATTTTTTTTTTATCTTAGCTGTATTGTTATAATCATTGGTCTTTTACAGATCTCTTTCTTGATTTGCAGGATACTGGTATAAATGCTGAACTCGGTCTTGCGGCTTCAGAAGATGCAGTACTAGATACACTCTCTGAAAGAGCCGAGAAAGAAATTATTTCTGGAAGTGCATCGGAGAAGTATCTAATTGGCCATTGTGCTCCTTTCCTTTCAAAGCTTTGTAGAAACTTCCCTTTGATGCACAAGGTGATTACACTTACTGTTCAATTGAGCTTTCATCAAGAGCTTTAAAATGATGCTCTTTTCTTGATGAATTAAGTTTCTTTTAAATCTTAATTAAATGATGTTACAAGAGAAATGGGAAATTGATAGGACCCGAACCAATTATCAAAGAGAAACTAACCAAGGTGAGGAGCTTTTTGAATTTTGAAATTAGATAAACGGTCTTTTCTTCGAGACTGGTGAAGGCCTTATATAGGTTAGAAACCCGTACTAGCTGTTACACATAAAATGACCAAAATTCCTTACTTAAAGTATAACACTAAGTGACATAAATAACAGGTCTAAGGCTTATTTGAGGTAGATGGATCGTCTTCATATTGTTCACTCAAATTGTCAATTTTTTTAGTTTTATCAGTTTCAAAGATTACTAAAATCAATTGTGTTGTTAATTTCAACATTATAATGTTAGAAAAAGTAGTAGATCTTTAACATTTGATTTTTACCTTTTCCTTCATGAAACTGACCTGTTTCTCTCTCTCTCTCTCTCTTTTAGTACCCAGTATTACAGGCATCAGGAATGCTCGCATTATGTCGTTTCATGATTATTGATTCAAATTTCTGGTGAGAACATACGAGCTCTTCTTTCTCTAGCATATGTACCAACATAAACACATACATTTACACTTAGGTAGTATATAAAACACACATATAGCAACTGGCGTAGCCAGAATTTTAGTTGCGGTGAAGCATTTATTAATTTAACTAGTAGAAAATTGAACAATCAAATACCATAATCTTCATAGTATGTATGTATGAAGTTCATACATACATATCTTTGTACAAAAAAATAATTATATTTCTATCTATTGTTTTAAAAAATTTAAGGTGAAGCACGTACACTCTCTACTCTCTAGTGCATGAGTGGTTCCGCCGCTAACACATATCCATGTAATGGTATATTGGTATTGAGCTCTTAAAGTTTTGCAGCGGCGCAAACCTTCAGCTTCTCTTCACAGTCGTAGAGAGCGCTCCTTCTGACGTTGTTCGTTCGAACTGCACCATTGCTCTCGGAGACCTAGCCGTTAGATTTCCAAATTTGTTGGAACCGTGGACAGAAAATATGTACACCAGATTACGGGATTCTTCACCTTCTGTCAGGAAAAACGCGGTTCTGGTGCTTTCACATCTCATACTTAACGACATGATGAAGGTCTGACAGGATTTTATATGAATCTCTCAAATTTATGTGACCGATTTTTAGTTTATTGAGGTATATCTCTGCTCATTGACTTTTTAGGTCAAAGGGTACATCAACGAAATGGCTATAAGATTAGAAGATGACGATGAGAGGATTTCAAATCTGGCGAAACTTTTCTTTCACGAGCTATCCAAGAAAGGTACTGTTCTTTCTTCCATGTTATTTTTAAATTAATTGGCGGCAATAATTTTTTTTATTCAATGGTGCATTTAGTTTCATGAATTTTCATTTTAGTGCTATTCTGGACTAAAATAAAAATTTCTAGGGACAAAGTGCACCACAAATAAAATATCTCTTGTATTTCCTTCCTTGATCCTGTCATATTATATTTTCTATATATTCTTTTGATTAATAACCATTTTTCTTTTCACAGGAAACAATCCTATATATAATTTGCTTCCAGATATACTGGGCAAGCTATCTAGCAAGAATCTAGAGAGAGATTCCTTCTGCAACATCATGCAGTTCTTAATTGGTTCCATTAAGAAGGTACAAAATTACCCCATTAAGTTTACTTCATAAGAAATCATATTGAATTTTAATTTATTCATCTTAATTTTTTTTACAGGACAAGCAAATGGAGGCTCTTGTTGAGAAGCTTTGCAATCGGTTTTGCGGTGTTACAGGTGTTTATTTGAAGAAATTGCCTTAGCCTTTTGCTAATTTTTTTTGTATAATAAAAATATATTTGAATTTAAATATGTGCTAATTTCTGTATTCTTTTTACAGACATAAGACAGTGGGAATACATTTCTTACTGTCTTTCACAGCTTGCCTTCACCGAAAAGGGAATGAAAAAGCTGATGGAGTTATTCAAAACATATGAACATGTCCTGTCTGAGGATTCTGTGGTTGAACATTTCAAAACCATAATCTCCAAGGTATTATCTTTTTACACACATTGTCCCATTTGCGTAAAAATAACGGAAAATTTTAACATGTGCACAACTTGTGCCTTGTTTTGGGGTATTTTCGTCGATTAAATTATTTTCTCTAACTTCGTGAATTTCCATCCAAACTTTTTCAAAAGAAATTTCTTGATTGCTTCCAAATAGTTCTCTAACCAAGTATATTGATCTAATCTTGGTCGGTGGTAGTAATCGATAAAACTATGTTCGAAGAGGTCAAGTGTCGCCAAAAATAACATGCAATGTTCAGGAGGCTTACTGTTATTTACTCTGTAATGTAACACATAGTATCTGTTTGCATTTTTTTCTCTATATATTATGTTTTACTATTCATTTCTTTTTAATCTGATCAGAGCAAGAAATTTGCCAAGCCGGAACTGAAAGCTTGCGTTGAGGAGTTCGAGGATAAGCTAAACAAATTCCACGCGGAGAAAAAAGAACAGGAAGAGACTGCGAAAAATGCCCAGATTCATCAACAGAAAATTGATAATTTCGGAGAAATGATCGCAAACGGGAGTTCTAATGAGAATCGAGCAGAGTCTTCAATTGGTGATGAAGGTGATTTTGTTTCCTTTACAGTTACTTGTTCTTCAATTTACTCGTACATTTATCGCAATTTCTTCAGAAAGATTACTATGTACATTGCTCATGATTTTGACAGAAGCCGTGTTTTTTTAACGACTTGTGAAGAACTGGGTAAAATTTACAAGACACTGTCAAATTTTTTTTTAAAAAAGAAACAACGCTTATATTGAAAAAAGGTAAATTACAATACAAGGCTAGAGAGTGGTTTAAAATTTGTCGGTCAAAATCAGACCGGCTATATTAACCAAAACTCTACCATAAGAAAGAAAGAAAAAAACAAGGACTAGTCCTTACAAAGTACTAGCCCAATCTCTCGAAAGGTCCGCGAGAGAATACATCGAAAACTCATTGCATGAGGAAAAAAGCCAAAGAGCAATACAATGGTTGATACTATCTATCAACCCATTAAGATTCCAAAATATATCATTGTAGAGGAACTTGTTGCGAGTATTCCAGATGCACCATAAAGTAGTTACGATTCCAATCTTCGCCGCAACGTGCCATTTGTTATTTCGCCTTGGAACTTTGTGAATTAATAATAAAGAAAGAAAGTTGTACCTGTGATTTTCCATTGACATAATTGAACATAACATAACTATGTTATAGGTAATAACAGAAGAACTTAAATAATTAGACATACGTAAAAGCATGAATAAATTTTTATTAAAATGCGAATAATGTTATATTATCCCTGATTTGTTTCTTGCCGTACATATTATATAGGTGAAGTCATTGATCCATCCGGTGAAGATGCGGCTAATTCAACTAGTGACGTGTCAGATTCCGGGGACAACGAGGCCGAAGAACATTCGGGCATTTCCTGCGAGTCCGAAGCAGGGGATATTGAAGAGCAATCAACAGAAGTTAGCTATAAAGGTACCAAAACGATATACTTCTGCTACTTATATATTTAAGAGTAATTTGCACCAATCCCCCCTTAACTTTACTTGAGACGCATTCAGCCCGATTAATTTTCTTGACTGATACCAAATGATATCGAAATAAACCGAGCAAGCACGTGAATCCAGAGTAAATAAATGATTTTACAGGGACCTCTAAATCAAGAGCTAAGAAAAGCAACGCAGAATCAGAAGCAGGTGAGATTGAAGAGCAATCATCAGAAGTTAGCTCTACAGGTACCTAAACGCCACACCTTTTGGTCGTTAAATACTTAAAAGTGCTTTTCAATTTCAACAAATTTCCCTTAACTTTACTCATTAATACATTTCGCTCAATTAAATTTTATTTTCGGTACAGTTTACCCTTTTATCTTTTATTTAGTACAATGGGTGTAGACTTCTATATTAGTGGGTAATAGTAATACCACGCGCATGTGCTCAGGGGGTGTTTTGGACCAAAACGACAATTCAGGAGGAAAAAATGCATCACTTAACAAAAGTCAAGGGGGTTGTAGCTAATTACTTGAAATACTATGGTTGGGGATTTACATTAAAGTGCATGATTTTACAGGGACCACCAGTAAATCAAGAGGTAAGAAAAGCAAGGTGAAAGCTGAAAAGAGCAACGAGTCTGCACCAGTGAGAAGAAGTAAGAGGTCAAGTCGTTCGTAAGTACCGATTCTACCCTCCAAGTGGTTAGGTTTACTTTTGCAAATATGCAAAATGTAATGTAAAGTAATCGAGTATGTCAATTTCATTTGCCCTAATCATAAACCCAATTCAGAAATGTAAAGTAAAAATATATAGGTAATGAAACTCACTGACTTTGTAATTCGGAATAACTTATTCCCTCCAACTTCTTAACGAGAATGTGTAATATGTTTAGTGCAAACGTTGGTGCCTTTTATTCCTTGAAGACTAGTTTATGTTAAGGGCATCAAAATATTTATTAGGGAAAGTAGTGGTCGTAAGTTTTTTATATTTTTATTTTTTTGGTGCAATTATTTTTTTATTTTCACGGTTGGATTTTTTAAGTTTATAATTTTACTTCTCTATGAAATTTCATCCACACATTGTTACGGTTAAAATCCATCATCACCTTTTTTTTTTTTTGAATTTTTCTGAAAGTGACGTGTTCAAGAGTAATAACACATCATACTTCATGATAAATCGATTAAAAAGTGGGTGGAATTTAAGAGAGGAGAAAAATAGTGAATGTGAACAATTTAAACGGTGAAAAAAATTGTGTTTATGTTTCCAAAAAATTAAAATATTGAGTGTTGTCATTAATCCCTTTATTTATTATATAAGTTGCGGATTTTTTTCACAATAATTAGTTAATTGAAGGAAAAAACAAAAATACTAGATTTAAAAAACTAATTTATTTTTGTGAGTAAAAAAAGTTGAGAGTTAAGAGTAGATGTTGGGAGTTATTGGAGAGTGGGATTGCACATGAGTTAGATGAGCACGAGGTTTGGACTCTTACTTGAATTGCTTGACCATTCAGTCTCTCAAATGTGATTATTTGTTGGAGAAAAATAGCAATGGTAGCTCTCGAATGGTAGATTCAATTTTCATTCAATTCAAAGTCGCGTTTCGTACCTAAATAAATACAATGCAATTGACATAATAGGTAATTTTTTATTAAAAAAGGAAACAATAAAGCGAAGAAAAACTCACGATACTTTCACAGTATAATACGAAAGCTATACCAAAAAATGTTCCTGATGGGTGGTGATTTTGTGCAAATGAAAAAACGAGCGGGCCTCATTGAATCAAAACGGTACATTTTATTTATTTATTTTTGGTTCGGGCTATCAACTCACTCTATGTTCGAAGATCATAAAGAAGAACCCTTTTAATTAGAGATTAATAGTCTATATATATCTTAAATCCTATACGTGAACTCTCGTTCATAAAAAAAAAGAAGCTTATATAGACACGTTTGTTGACAGGGCATAAAAACGCAGGAATTATTACTATATAATTATTTTTTGCATGCATCTTTGAGTAAATTAAAAATGGAGCAAAGAGTCAATTACAAATTACTAAATAAATGGTAAGGCCATGGCCATCTCTACTCTAACAATAAAATCTATTTTAATGTTAAAACTCCATTATTCAGGTGGAGTATTAGTCCCGTTTTAGTTTTTTGTTTTTATTTCAACCATGACACAGTAAAAACTATACTAAAATAAATGGTTTATTATCATAATATATGTATAATAAAATAAAGTATCCTTTGCTCTAAGCAATTTTCTTGCCATCAAACTTTTTGAGATCCTTTGAAAGTACTCAGAATATAAAATTTAGCAATTTATTACACACAAATCACACAAAGAAATTTTACATTTTTATTTAATAAATAGTAAGCCCCTAACTACCACTATTTTGCGTAAACTTAATTATTATGACGGAATTTTAACACCAGTTCTATTCTCTATTCGTATCACTTTCACAAAAATTATACCGAAATTGACGTAAAAACAATATAATTTTCGCGTTTTAGATTCGCATTAGAGTCGTCCTAACCAAAGTATTAAATTTCTCGAATATCCATCGGCATGCCCATCGAAAATCTTTTTTCAAGGATATGCGAAACGATATATCCATCCACATGCCCATCTACATACTCAATACTCATCGACAAACGATATATCCGTAAAATGAAAAGTGCGAAACGACATCAGCAAGCGGTATTTAAAACATTGGTCCTAACCGATTACTTACCTATATTCTTCCCACCAAACCTCTTCAGACCCTTTGAAAGTACCCAAAATGTTGAATGCACACATGAAACAAATAAGAAAAAATAAATAAATGAAATAATGTATGAAAATGAAGGAGTCTCTTGTCAAATCATCACCAAACGGCTTCCCAACTATCGACATATATATATTATAAGTGTTCGTTGGGCCCATTTCTCCTCCTTTGCTTGCCCGCCAAAACTCCATTCATTCTCTCTCTCTCTCTCTCCCTCTCCACAATGCAAGGAGGCCAAGTTCTCGTCGAAGAGCCAATCAGACTCGTTTCAGTCTTGATCTCTTCCAAACCAGTAAGCTAATCTCTCTTCGTCAATCATCTTCTTCGCAGATTTGAGTTTTTTTTTTCCCCAATTTTTTTTTTCGATTTCTGGAATCGGTTTTCTCCTACGCTGCGTTAGATTCAAAATCAGGAGAAGATTCTACATATAGCTATGGAGATTTTCGTTTAATGTTTGATTTCATTGATGATTGTTGAAATGCTTGTTGTCTTCCTTGATTTTGACCTTTGACGATGTTTTTTTTTTCTTTAGAGTTTTATACCTTCGTTGACCAAAATAGTTGGGACGCTTGGACCGAAATCGCGATCCGTCGAAGTAATCGAGACATGTCTGAATGCAGGAATGTCAGGTATTAATCTCTGAGTTTTTAGAAATCTTCTAACTAATCTGATTTTATAGATCTTAATTAACAGTGATCTCTGAATTTGTTTTCAGTTGCGAGGTTCGATTTCTCTGCGTTCGACCCGGAATATCACCAGGAAACGATTGAGAATTTGAAGATTGCTTCAGCAAACACTAAGAAGCTTTGTGCTGTGAGTGACTTTTGATTTAACCATTAGAGAACTCAAATTTATTAAGTAATCGGCGTTAATGTCCCTGAACTTTGCATAATGGTACACTTTGCTCTGATAAGCTTTTAAAATATAGTATGCTTATGCGTTTAAAAGCTTTTAAAAAAAAAAAATGATGGAAACGCGTTTAAAATATAGTATGCTTATGCGTTTAAAAATGATGGAAACGCGAGCATTTACTTTTGGAGAGGATTTTTGTGAATTAATTACCGAATGAGATCGTTATACTAAATTATAAGACTATTGTGAATTATATAAGAAGTTTAGTTTATGAGCACTTCTTGGTGTAATTGGAATTTGCAAAAGCTCTATAACATTTTCAGTACATACACCTAAATATAGAAACTGGCCTGGTTATTTATCTTCATTGTTCCATACATAATTTTGATACACAGTGTGAATAGTTCTTGTTCTAGTTCTTTATTTTCCGAGAAGTTTTTGAATCTTATACATATACATGTGTGATATATCTCCAGGTTATGCTAGACACTGTTGGACCAGAGATTCAAGTTCACAATAAGACAGGAAACCCAATAGAGCTGAAGGCGGATGGCCACGTCACCATCACTTCAGACCTTGATATTGCACCATCACCTGATATCTTACCTGTAAACTATGACAGACTTGCTCAGGTAAGTAATTTTATATGAGCTATTTCTATCAATTACAGTCAATATAAACTTTACTTTTGGGTAAATAATTTTTGTCTTTATTGTTTTTTCTTATGGAAATGTCAAATATATATCAAAAGAGACTAATATATATGTATATATATATCAACATTTTTCGATTTTGGATCTCAATTTTTTTTCTTTCCTGAACTTCAGGTTGTGAAGGAGGGAGACACCATTTTTCTCGGTCAATACCTCTTCACCGGGATTGAGACTACCTCTGTGTGGCTTGAAGTAAGTGCACTTGTTTGTATGTATAATGACTATTAAGTATAAAAACATATGAAGTTAGGTGTAACTTGCCTAGACATTGTTAATCATAATGCTAGTATTAATTAGTTCTTCTGTTAGTATAGCTTAGTTATTTTTCTCAAGTTAGTCATAAGTTTTACGTATACCATTTAATTATCATTGAATAAACCATGTCCAAAAACAACACAGCTGTGATCTAGTACCCTTGTTCTTGACGTGTAGGTTTTGGAGACAAAAGGTAAAGATGTGGTCTGTTTGGTTAAAAACAGTGCTATTCTTGAAGGCTTTATGTTCACCATTCATGTATCTCAAGTCCATATCGATCTGCCAACTTTAACCGACTACGATAAGAAGGTGAGCACTGCTTAGTCATACTTATTAAGAACTTCTAATGTTTTTGGTTGCATTAAACTTCTAAAGATACCTTGAACTTCTGCAAAAAATTCTGACATTGCTTTGTATCTAATGTGTTTTTCAATTATTTACCCCCTGACACGAGATAGGTTATTTCAAGCTGGGGTTCCCAAAACAACGCGGATTTCATAGCTCTTTCGCATACTCGATGTGTAGGAGATGTTCTAGAGGCAAGTGAATGCTTATAGTTTTTTTTTTTTTTTTTGGTATTAATGAAAAAGACAATGTTAGGCATCCATTTATTCATCAGAAAATATTGAGTTGATTTACTACCTATTAAAGTTTGGTTCTAATGAGATTATCCTTATTTTCATTCTTTTGCAGCTTCGGGCTTTTCTAAAAGCAGAAAAGTTGCACGAAACTCAAGTGTTTGCCAAAATTGAGACAGAAGAGGTAAGCTATTACGTCGACATAAATTCAAATTTATGGTAATTTATCAAGATATACAATCTAAAATTCATGGTCAATTGGTCTTTGCAGGGATTGGAGCATTTTGATGAGATTCTTCGTGAAGCCGACGGTATTATTCTTTCCCGAGGGAATTTAGGAATCGACATACCTCCAGAAAAGGTCAGCAGAGCCTCATAATTGCAGCAATACATTTTTTTTTTACTCTTTTTTTCAAGGATGTTATGAAGTTTCGAATTTCATAATGGAAAAGTCTATCAGGAAACATACTTTGTTAAACCCACATATTTTTATATCAATGATTGTATTTTCTTTCATTAGGGGAATTTAGGTATTTAGGTCAGTTAAGGGTGTCTAAGCCTATAAAAGGCACTCGTTGTTAGGGTAAGCCATTATGTTTGGGAGATTTTTCTTGGTCTAAAGCTCGTATTAAAGACCGAGGGTTCATTTTCAATATAGGGTTCGGTTTTTGTGTTTAATTCATATCTCGGGTCCTATCATACTTAAGATCACGTTAGTTACTAATCTGTGTTTTGGTCTTCGCATATTATAGGTTTTTTTATTCCAAAAATCAGCTCTGTACAAGTGCAACATGGCTGGAAAGCCAGCCATAGTCACACGTGTGGTTGACAGCATGACCGGAAATCTACGCCCAACACGCGCAGAAGCAACCGATGTTGCAAATGCTGTTCTTGACGGTACGAAAATTGTATTTTAGATGTTTATTTTGGTAGTCATTTTTTTACTCATGTTTCTGAAACGATCTACGTCTTTTCTTTTCGGTTCTGTATCAATCAGGCAGTGATGGCATCCTTTTGGCAGCAGAGACTCTTAGAGGACTATATCCTGTTGATGCTATCAACACTGTTGGGAGAATTTGTGCTGAGGTATATATGTTTTTAATTTACGTAAATTGTCATTCATTGGTCTAAGAGTACAAACATAATAAAGTTTATCAGCACATTACCCCATAATTTTGATTGATAATGCGTAAATATCGTTCGATCTTAATTTTTGCCCATTCTTCTCTTGATTTAACTTTTCTGAGCATAATTCACCTATCTTCAACGTCAAATGCATTTTTCTAAGGGTGGTTGGCTTACAATTGCTTGTCGTTATACCTTCATGTAATATATTTTAACTAATAATATAAATTTAGAATTGTGTAAGTTCTAGAGATCTATATCGTTATAAAAATGGAATGAACTAGTGCAAAAACTGAAGAAGAAAAAAAAAATTCCAAAATTATGCATATGATGATGATTCTGTTAAAATTCAACGGAACTTACTTACTAGAGGAGTAGGTGTGCAAGAAAAGTTAATATCAGATGGAACTTTCATACTTTCCAACTAGATTAGGGTATTTGTTCGTTAAACTGAAAGAAACATATCCTCGTATTAATTTCCAATGAGACAAAGTTACTCACGGGAAATGCATGTTTGTTTTTTTATTTTATTGTAGGCCGAAAGTGTTTACAATCAGCCTCTTCACTTCAAAAGGGTTTTGAAATACCACGAAGAGTCTATGTCTCATGCTGAGTCCGTTGCTTCCTCAGCGGTATCAAATATTTCCCATCATAATTTCTAACTAATTATATTTAAAAAAAAAAACTGATATTACATATCCGATGTGTTCGTAAAAGGTACGAGCAGCAATCAAAGTCAGGGCTTCAATGATTATAGCATTCACTTCCTCTGGTGCAGCAGCTAGGTGTGCTTTTTTTGCTTCTTCACTTAATTTATTTCTGATCATTCAATAGTTATGGAAGGGGACTAGAACGCGGAAATTTTGAAAGGTTTGGCTAACTTTGGACAATTTTTTTTTTTAAAGGTTGGTCGCAAAGTACAGGCCGACAATGCCGGTGTTTGCCATTGTTATCTCTCGTCTCACAAACTCATCAAAACCAACCCTCACTAGCTCGCCGCAGGTAAAACATTTGCTCGAGCTTTGAAACGTGAACATAAAAAGTCGAGATGTTCGTTGTTAATCGTAAATCACTTATTCCTTTAACAGTAAAATAATGTTAACACAGGAAGAGGAGAAGAATTCACTATGATCGAAAAATTATATAAAAACAGAAAGAAAGAAAGCAAAAATTATAAGCCAGCTGGGATATAAGTAGCCCTAACACACCCAGTAGAAAAAAACTCCCATCGGCCAGATCCAGTATCCAATAATACAACGTCGCACCGTGAAGCTAATAAACGGGCCGGGTTTATAAAAAAAAAAAAAAAAAAAAAAAAAAACGGTCACAACCTGTACCGTTTCCGACAAAACTCTTCCTTTTCATTGAGATCGAATATGTTTCTCAGGTGAGGCAGTTGCTCGGAGTAAGAGGAGTTTATCCAATTCTAGTAGACCCAACCATGGTGAGTCCCTATTCTACCTCAGTCTTCCTTCAAATTCATCATAACAGATTACCAAATTGCCCTTGGAAAACATTAAGAGAAGATTTCATGAAGAGCCTCTGTTTTCTTATTTTGCACGATTTATTCAGTAATATGTAATCTAGAGTAATTATTTACGGCCTTTTCTCTGCTTGTCATATTGGCTCTATTTATTATCTAAATATTTATTTGTAGAAGCTTCCCTTGAACTTGCAAATAGTACAATTTATCGTCGCTCCGTTCAATATATAACGGAGCGAGTAAACTGTTACGCTTTACAAATTCAGTAGACAAACTGATAAAAAGTTCAGATAACAAATTGAGATAACGCGACAAATTCCGTGTGAGGTCTACTAGAGTCTTTCATGAGTTTGTCGTATTGACTTTGAATCTGACAGTTTACCGCCTCTCCGTTATTTATGTAACGAAAAGGTTTAAACTGTTGACAGTTTACCAGTCTGTTCAGTTAACAAATCGAGAAAATGCGACAAGTTGAGGAAACCCGATTAATTATCCAAAATATATTCTTAGGTTTATTAGCTAATAACCATTTTTATTTTGTCTTTTTTATTTACTTAATTTCTCTTGGTGACTAATCTGCAGGCTAATCGTGGTGAATCCAGTGAAGATTATGGGATGAGACTGGCCTATGCTCATGGAAAATCACTGGGACTGCTCAAACCCAACGACCAGACTGTTGTCTTCCAAAAGGCTGGTGACTCGTCCGTTGTGAAGATCGTCGAGTACGAAGGCTAGTTTCGACCTCGCTCTTTGCTTCTTTTTGTTTTTGGTTTCGATTAAGAAATTATTCCAACAAACTTAGATGATAGTAGTGAAAAGTGATACAATCTATGTTGCACTGGGGTGTTTTTCCCCATGATACGAACTCGACACATTCCGGCCGACAGGAAATCACCGAGATAATGACGTTTCCTCTTTATTGAAATTGAATCTGAATAACAATAATGAAAAGAGCTATCCTTTGGGAGCAGGCTCGGAAACTAAAATTCAAAACAAAGCATGAAAAACCAAGACCGCTGGTCTGAAAATGCGCTTAATAACTTAAAACATAGATATATATAATTATTTTGATACTATAGTTAAACTAATTATGAAGTGCGTCTCTATTGTATTAATCTTTGTATAAGCTCATAGAAAGAAAGAGTTCATCAAATGCAAGCGCAAGATCTTGAAAAAGTACCGAGACTTTTCATTAACTCAACCATAATATGATGATTATACATGTAATTCACATACTTCTCTCCACTATTCTCACACACAAAAGACTGTTACGACGTCGTTCACTTGCCGGGGACGAAGTTGGTGGCGAAGGCCCACGCGTTGTTGTTTACGGGGTCAGCAAGGTGGTCAGCCAAGTTCTCCAACGGGCCCTTTCCGGTGACGATGGCCTGCACGAAGAATCCGAACATGGAGAACATAGCGAGCCTCCCGTTCTTCAGCTCCTTCACCTTTAGTTCCGCGAAGGCCTCTGGGTCCTCGGCAAGGCCTAAGGGGTCGAAGCTACCACCCGGGTAGATCGGGTCGACGACCTCCCCGAGAGGACCGCCGGCAACGCGGTAGCCCTCCACGGCGCCCATGAGGATGACCTGGCACGCCCAGATGGCGAGGATGCTCTGTGCGTGGACCAGGCTAGGGTTTCCCAAGTAGTCGAGCCCTCCGTCGCTGAAGATCTGCGAGCCGGCCTTGAACCACACAGCCTCGCCGAAGGAGACGCCGTTGCGGGAGAGGAGCTCGGGGAAGACGCAGCCGAGGGCGCCAAGCATAGCCCACCGCGAGTGGATCACCTCCAGCTCGCGGTTGCGGGCGAAAGTCTCGGGGTCAGCCGAGAGTCCGGCGGTGTCCCACCCATAGTCGCCAGGGAACTCTCCAGTCAAGTAGCTGGGGGATTCACCCGAGAATGGGCCCAAGTACTTCACGCGATCGGGGCCGTACCACGGGCTGCTAGAGGAAGCCACTTTGGCAGCAGTCTTTCTCATCGACACACGTCCTCCGTTGCTGACTTTGCCGGCGGCCGGGGCGAGCTCGACGGCTTTCCCGGCGAAGGCCGGGGAGGAGAGGGCCATGGAGGCAGCGGCCATTTGGGACGAGGAGATTAAGAGCTAAGGTGAGCTTAATTTAGAGGTTGAGATGAGTGAATGAGAGTGTTGAGTGAAATGGTCCGACTTTGTCTGTATTTATAGGAATATTGAGTTTACATATAACGTCTCTTATCTCATATATGAGCTATATATCTATATCTTGAATCTCATTGGATATGAGTGATTTCCAAGATTTTGCATGCATATATGGTTTTCTCTCTACCACTAGCTTTGTTGATTCATGTAATTTGGAAGAGACCAATGTGGATCTTACACGTGTAACTTTAGGATTACACTCACTCACGTACATCTCTTGATTTTATTAAAGTTTTGTCGCATTTTATCAGCCTCAGGTTTTAAATTATAGAAAATAAGAAGTCCACCGATGCAAGTGTTTGTATTTATTATACACGGAAGTACTAGTAGCACTTGATTATTGATTTTAAAGTTTTATATATTTTCATTGGTATACTCGTAAAATTAGACCATACAATTCTCGATATTTTTTTTCTTCTTGATTAGCAGTGGTTTGAGACTCTTATGATACATAAAACACATTAGTCGGCAAAAAAACGAACTATCAAAATTCAGCACACTTATTGTTATGGTCAATAATGTCTCGAACAATTACTTTCAAGTTAAAATCCACGTTTGTACAGATACTAAAGAAAGTTTCTGCTCGTAAGTAAGATGTGGACACCCCCGACGGAGAAAATTACACCCCTTAAATTAGTTTTTTTTTGTCCCGTGGATTTTTTTTCTTCTTAGCTATGAGTTGAGGATAGTCAAGAAATGGCTGCTGAGAGTGAAGATAAGAGCTAAAGGATAATTAAGAAGATATAAAAGCATGGTCGACACAAAAAGCGACAGCAGAAGAGAAGCAATGACTTTTTATTTTTATTTTGCTCGGAAGGAGAAACGCGTCCTATGATTGTCGTTGCTAAAACGACATGTTGAACAACTTCAAGGAGCGTTTTTCTCAATCAAATGGCCAAGCATCCTGTATTCTACAACTGCTTCTCAAATATGGTCAGATCTCAAGGAGCGTTTTTCTCAATCAAATGCGCCAAAAATTTATCAGTTGAAGCACTCCATCTCCGCTCTCAAACATGAAGGTATGAGTGTTTCGTTATATTTCACCCAACTCATATCTCTTTGGGATGAATTAAATAGTATTGTTTCGGTTATCCCGTGTACCTGCGGAAATGAAAAATCTGTTATCGAACAACAAAATCAGGATCGCGCCATGGAGTTTCTTCAAGGACTTCATGATAGTTTCGCTGCAATTCGAAGTCAAATTCTTCTCATGGAACCTTTTCCATCTATTCAACGTATCTATAATCTCGTACGCCAAGAAGAAAAACAACAAGAATTGAATGTCCAATCAGCTCCCGTTGTCGAATCTGCTCCTTTTAAAATATCAAAAGCACCATATCACACCGTTTCCAGAGCACCTTACAACGGAGCATCGAATAGGCAACGTCCGTTTTGCGATTATTGTAACCGACACGGCCACACTCGAGAAAAATGTTTCCAGTTACATGGCTTCCCAAACAAACTAGGAAAACAGATCGAGCATGGACCGACTCCAATTGTTGCCACAACCAATCAACTGACATGCGATCAATACAACAAATTGCTTGCGCTCTTAGCTAAAGACAACCCCGCTGCACCTTCGGCTAATTTAGCAGGTAAAATTCTTTCTTTTATGGCTACATGTTGGATTGTTGATTCAGGCGCTTCAAATCACATTTGTACATCATTATCTTACTTTTCATCCTATGCTCCGTTACGAAAACATGTTTTTGTCCAACTACCTGATGGCTCAATTGCATCAGCGACTCATATTGGAATTGTTAAATACTCCAATTCTCTTATTTTCAAGGATGTGTTTTTTATTCCATCGTTCAAATTCAATCTTTTGTCTGTCTTACAACTAACAAAGCAATTAAGTTGTGATGTAATTTTCTCTATATCTCAATGTTTTTTTCAGGACCGTTCGAGCAAGAAGACGATTGGTCTGGGTAATCTCCATCACGGTCTCTACTACTTGGATGATGCTCCCGTTTTGAATTCTCTTTTTCCTGCTTTTTTCTTTTCAGCTTTCAAATAAATTTGATCTTTGGCACTCACGCCTCGGTCACCCTAGTACTTCTCGTTTCAAGTTTCTTGTTAACAAATTTCCGGATATATCCGCCAATAAAGATTTTATTTGTGATGTTTGCCCACAAGCTAAACAATGTCGTGATTCTTTTCCGCAAAGTATATGTCGCTCATCTATGTTTTTTGAACTACTTCACGTTGATATTTGGGGACCATTTAGTATTCCTTCTAAAAATGGTTCACGTTACTTTCTCACTATTGTTGATGATTATTCAAGAAGCACTTGGGTATATTTAATGAAAAACAAGTCTCAAACTTTTCATATTATGACACATTTTTGTAATCAAGTTAATCGCCAATTTAAACAACCTATATCTTTTTATTCATTATGGCAAAGGTGGTGTTTTTATTCCACAACTTCAAGTACTTAGATCCGACAACGGCACATAATTTCTTTCATCAAATTTTCAAAATTGGTTCCATTCTCATGGGATAATTCACCAACGAAGCTGCATCGCCACTCCCCAACAAAATGGGATTGTCGAACGAAAACATCGACACTTACTTGACGTTGCTCGTTCATTACGTTTTCAGGCTAATCTTCCCCTTTCATTTTGGGGCGAATGTATTCTCACTGCTGCGTTTCTCATTAATAAATTACCGGCACGCATTCTTAATTTTAAATCTCCTCATGAATTATTATTCGGAAAAGCTCCCATTTATTCTTCTTTACGTGTATATGGTTGCTTATGTTTTGCCAAAAATATGCATATTAAAAATAAATTTGATGCACGAGGTAAACCATACATCTTTGTCGGTTATCCTTATGGTAAAAAAGGATGCATAATAGTCTCACATGATGTGATTTTTCGTGAATCTATTTTCCCATTTAAAGATATTCAACATCGCCATACTAGTGAGATTTCCATCACACCCTTAAATGATGATTTACCGATAACTCCAACATTATCCTGGAATGGTTCATCAGTAGAAATGGATGCTCAATCCTCTGTTTCCCCGAATGATAATGTTTGTTTACCCGTTGATAATTATCCTAGTCCAATTTCTCCGACACCCGCCATTTCGGAGCGTCCTCAACGCATTCGACGACCACCACCTCACCTTAGTGATTATGTTTATGCGGTTTCTCGCTCATCTACTTCTTTTCCATTATCAAAATATTTCTCTATGGAAAAATTCAGCGCTTCTCATCGTTCTTTCTTGTCTCATGTAATTGATCATAAAGAACCTGAAACATATTCTGAAGCTAATCAATTTTCAGTATGGCGTGACGCTATGTCTTCGGAGCTTCGTGCCCTTGAATCTAACAATACATGGTCTATTTTCTCATTACCACCCGACAAAAAGGCCTATTGGTTGTAAATGGGTTTATAAGATCAAATATCGTTCGGATGGGTCTATTGAGCGGTATAAAGCACGTTTAGTTGCCAAAGGATATAGTCAAATAGAAGGCATTGATTATCACGATACATTTTCCCCAGTAGCTAAATTGGTAACTGTTCGTCTTCTACTTTCTATTGTTACAATTAAAAATTGGTCTCTTCATCAATTAGATGTAAACAATGCTTTTTTGCAAGGTGATCTTCATGAAGAAGTTTTTATGAAGCTTCCTCCTGGCCTTTCTCATCATAATGATAATCGCGTTTGCAAACTTCATAAATCTCTATATGGGTTGAAACAAGCCTCATGTCAATGGTTCTCTAAATTCTCTTCCACCTTGTTAAAACGAGGTTTTCGTCAATCCGTTTCTGATTATAGTCTTTTCACTTATATTCGTGATGACATTTCTATATTTTTCCTCGTTTATGTCGATGATATAATTATCACAGGAAATAATGATAATTTTATTTCTAAAACAAAACAATTTCTCGCCGATTCTTTTTCTATTAAAGATCTCTGACCTTTACGTTATTTTCTTGGTATTGAAGTTTCTCGTTCCACAAATGGATTATTTTTATGTCAACGCAAATATGCGCTTGACATTTTAAATGATTCTGGGATGTTAGGATCTCGCGTATCTCAATTTCCTATGGAACAAAATCTTCGTCTTCTTCCAGACGAGGGCAATCCTTTGCCTGATCCTTCTATATATCGCCGCCTAATCGGACGTCTTTTATATCTTACCGTTACATGTCCAGATATTCAGTATGCTGTTAATAATCTTAGTCAATTAATGCAAAATCCTCATTCTTCTCATCTCGATGCTGCACATCGAGTCTTACACTATCTAAAAGGTTCTATAGGTAACGGTATTTTTCTTTCAGCGTCTAGTTCTTTCTCCATCGTCGGTTACGCTGATTCTGATTGGGCTGGTTGCCCTGTTACTCGCCGTTCTACTACCGGTTATTTTACAATGCTCGGTTCTTGCCCTATCTCATGGAAATCAAAGAAGCAACCTACTGTTTCTCGCTCATCCGCTGAAGCCGAGTATCGTTCTCTTGCCGCGCTTACTTCCGAACTACAATGGCTTCATTCAATTTTATCCGAACTTGGCTTTCCACCGTCTGCACCAATAACGGTTTATTGCGATAGTCAAGCTGCGCTCCATATCGCCGCAAACCCAGTCTTTCATGAACGAACTAAGCACATTGAAATCGATTGTCATTTCGTTCGGGAAAAAATCTTCTGGGCTCATCGCCCCCTCTTATATTCGCTCTCCCGATCAACTTGCGGATATCTTCACAAAAGCACTTGGTGCGAATAATTTTCACCGACTACTTTGCAAGTTGGGCGTGATCGATATTTCTCTCCCGGCTCCAACTTGACGGGGGGTGTTGAACAACTTCACCGAAGGCTGAGCAATGTGACGAAGGATGAAAACGAAAATTTCCACCTCCACAACATCAGGAGTCCAATGGAAGAGGTTGGAGTCAAAAGGAAGATGTTGCTTTGACCAATGCAAGAGAAAATCAGTTTTGTATATTTTATTGTTTTGTTTTATTAATTGTTGCACAATTTCAGCAACTAACTCTTGTATATATATTGGATGTAATCGTTAGTTAATATCAATAAAATCTCTCGAATTTTCACGACAGCAAAATGGACGTTGTTAAAATTGTCGTCCTATGACTGTGCTTCAGAAATACTTCGCTTTCTAGGAGATGTTGACGTCGTTTGGCTGTTCATGTCGTTTATCGGAAAGTGAAAGAAAAAAAAAATTACTTGTTGGCAGCAATGCACTATGAGTTTGAGCACTAATGTCTTTGTAAAATGTTATATTGCTCTATTTGCAAAACACAAAATGTCAATTTGTAAACACGTTCTTTTGTCAATTACTTACCTACAACTACAAGATCAATTTACTCAATGATAGGATTATAGTAAAGTAATAAACTTGTCAACTAAATCAAACTTACATTCAAACAAGTACTAGTAATGTGTTGCACACAAACTAACCGTTTATATTACTACAATATAATGTTCGGATTTTAAAAGTACAAATAAAGTTACTACCAAAGTAACAATAACGCAAAGTGCACAAACATAAAAATTTATGGGCATTTTATCCAATTATTACTAAAATAAAAATATAAATTATCGTTCTCAAATTTGAATAGAACACTAGCAAAGAAACAGTCCTCCATCAAACGACTTGCCGGACAACTCAATTGCACCGTGTTCAATGAAGCAATCAATTAGTCTTATTATTCAAGAAATGTTCAAATAAAAGTTTCACCAAAATTTGAAAAATTATTAAATCAATAAAAATATTCTCGAACGAGTTACATACACGGGTAAAGAGCTGCTATTGTAACGGGATAGTGCTTTCCTTTTTAAAAATAGAGATGTCGCACCTAAATACTAACACTAGGTCAACTGTGACAACGCGAGTCTATAATACTTTTATAGATTAATATAAAAAACAGATAAAATATATCTTAATATTAAGTTTCATTGGACCTATTTTACTCCAGTTAACTTAATAATAAGTACTTGTTATCACAATCATTCCTGCAAAATACAATGGACATTTCTGCAAAAAAAGTTAAAATCATTACAGAAGTGTATGAATACTAAAGTTACAGGGATTTACTAAATAAAAAAAGAAAAAGAAACGGTCTAAAATTTGAAAAGAAGATCCTCTTCCGAACGACTCGCCGGCTCAGCGAGTCGACTCACACTCTACCGATGGCCGATTCCGATTCCTCGAAGCTCTCCGGCGCCGGCGCCGCCGGATCGGAGGCGTCTCGGATCGGAGAAGTGAAGCAATGGCTGGCTCAAGAGTTCGCCCAAGCAGGCAGAGAAGTCCCTCCCTTCGAGTTCACGCCTCGCTCCGTGGCGTACCTGCACAACCTCGCGACTCTCTCGCAGGCCAAGACGCAAGCTTCCAAGATCGTCGCCTCCGATTACCGCCTCAAAGCCTCCGAGTATCGGTCGCAAGGTCTCTCCGCTTCTCCTCTCCTCCGGTACTCCTCTTCTGGAGCTCGGATTCTGAGAATCTAGGGTTTGTTTCGTGGTTTCAGCGGCGAGAATCAGGGAGATTCTGGAGAGCGTCGGTCTTGCGCAGGAGAGCTTGGCGTCGAACGTGGTGGGATCGGTGCAGGTCCTGGCGAATGTGGCGAATCTGTTGAACATCAGAGACACTGAGCTTAGCAGGTGGGCACAATTTGATCGTGATTCATAATTATGGGGCGAATTTGAACATTTTGATCGTGATGAATTGTGTTCTTTTCCTTTTCTGGGTGTATTGTTCAATGAATTTGTGGGCACATAATTATAGCTGGAAACCATAGTGATTGTGAACGTCACCATGAACGCAATCACGGCAATGTAGATTCGTCGTTGAGCGTACCCGAAAACGGAAATGTTATATATCCAGTCCACCACGTTTAATTTTCCGGCGAGTCTCGATCGTGAGCCCACCACCCAAAAGCGAGACCAGACTCTAGAATGGAATCTCCGATCAAGCCTTCCACTTGAACTGAGAGGATAGTTTGAGTGAAAAACACAGACGAACTTCCTCTCGGTTCAAGTGGAGCGCTTGTGGTCTCGATTTCGGGTGGTTGTTTTACGATCGAGACTCGCCAGAATACTGAACGACGAATTATGCATAATATAGACACTAGATTAGCAAACGGTTGATGATTTTTACCGACAGGGCCTAGAATTCAGATTAACCTTTAATTTTGGGGTGAAGTTCATGGTTGTTTTTTGCTTAGTTTTCTCGTGGCGATGGGAGATATATCTCTGAGGAAGACTAGTATGGAAGAGAAGAGGGCAAAAGTTCAGAAAGATTCGAGGCGTCTGTTGGATTTTACTCGGAAGGCCATCGCGAGATTGACGTATCTGAAGAGGTCAGCCGTCTTTATTGCGAGCTCGATATGTTTACAACTGCGAGTTTTGAGGTTGCGTAAATGAAATTTTGAATTAGGTTTTGTGGGTTTTGTTTGAGTGTATTATAGAACACTTGCCCAATTGGAAAATGACGTGGCACCGTGCGAGAATCAGATGGAAAATTGGATGAAGAACTTGAAGGTTATGGCGGACAAGGAGAGCCAGTACTTGCAAGAAAGTTCTAACTTCAAGGTGATGTTGAATAGAGTAGTGTCAGATAGAGGGTAAGACCGAAGAGAGTTTCGTTGAAATTCTTGGAAACTTCTTGACAGGCTCTGCTGAATCGTGTGGGATACTCTCCCGAGATAAGCCACGGGGTATTAGTGGAAATGGCGGAACACAGAAAGGAGTTGGAGAAGAAAACAAAGCCCATTGTTGATACTCTAAGAAGCTACCAGGACTTGCCTCCGGTAAGATCGAAACTAGACTCCGTGGGCCTTGTTTGGAATCTAGCAAAAGTGAAGCAAAAAGAAAAAGATATAAATGCAAGTCTTTTTCTTTGTTTGGAACCTCAAGACATGAAAAATAAAATAGAAGAAAAGTTGAGGGATAATATATAAACACTTAAACAGAAATCAAGATTTATTTTTCTAATATGTGCAGAATCACTAAATGATAGCTCTTAAAATATTTTTTAATATCAAATATATACAGGTGTTAGTTATCGCCAAGTGATGGAACTTGTAGGGATACTTCAGCGTCGTTCCCGTGCTTGACTCGATAATCTTGGAAATTTCATTAATTTTTCAAAATTAGTTTAGTTTCTAAACAATTTTCCAACTTGAATCTTTGTTTTCTCAGAATTTAAGTTCCAAATTTGATTGATGAGTTTGTGATTTGCAGGACAAGGCGCTGGCGGCTCTGGCAATCGAGGAAAAGAAGAGGCAATACGCCGCGGCGGAGAAGTATTTGGAGGACGTCTTGCAGTCGGCTCTTGCCCCGTCCCAGTAACACTTCCAGTGTTTGTTTCTGTAGATTAATTAATTACTTTCTCTTTGATTTTATTCTAATTTAGTCCCTCAAAAAGAAAGAAGAAAATTACTGAAAATGTGACATCATGTTTGTTTGTAATATGGAATATGATTATTATTTTCACGTTTCAATATTATCTATCTTTTTTGGATGAATTATGTTATATAAATTGAGGAAATTAATCGAGCATAATCGTTTGAATTGCGATTGTTATCAAGTTGATGCTATATCAGTTTAATTCGAATTGATGACCATCTAACAATCAGATTCGAGGACCCGCGAAATACCCTGGGTGGCCGGTTTGTTACCCGCATTTTGCGGATATCAATAAGTAAGGTAAATGAACTTGAGCTACCTTTGAAATAATATAGTTCGGTTCGGAGCTATAGATTTTAGCTCCGATCGCAACTGAACAGAGAATTGTTTCTATATTTAAGCTCAGAGAAAGAAAAGAGTAAATCAACTATAAGCACAAGATTTGAAAAAATATTGAGATGTTTCATTAACTCAGACCATTATATTTATATGGTAATCATACATGTAATTCACATATTTCTCTCCGCACTCCTCACACTCTTTGAGGTCGTTGTCACTCACGCCGTTCACTTGCCGGGGACGAAGTCGGTGGCGAAGGCCCAGGCGTTGTTGTTGACCGGGTCTGCGAGGTGGTCCGCCAAGTTCTCCAATGGGCCCTTTCCAGTGACGATGGCCTGCACGAAGAATCCGAACATGGAGAACATAGCGAGCCTCCCGTTCTTCAGCTCCTTCACCTTCAGTTCCGCAAAGGCCTCTGGGTCCTCGGCAAGGCCTAAGGGGTCGAAGCTCCCACCCGGGTAGATCGGGTCAACGACATCTCCAAGGGGCCCGCCGGCGACGCGGTAGCCCTCAACGGCACCCATGAGGATGACCTGGCACGCCCAGATGGCGAGGATGCTCTGTGCGTGGACTAGGCTCGGGTTTCCCAAGTAGTCGAGCCCTCCGTCGCTGAAGATCTGCGAGCCGGCCTTGAACCACACAGCCTCACCGAAGGAGACGCCGTTGCGGGAGAGGAGCTCGGGGAAGACGCAGCCGAGGGCGCCTAGCATAGCCCACCGCGAGTGGATTACCTCCAGCTCGCGGTTGCGGGCGAAAGTCTCGGGGTCAGCCGAGAGTCCGGCGGTGTCCCACCCGTAGTCGCCAGGGAACTCTCCAGTCAAGTAGCTGGGGGATTCACCCGAGAATGGGCCCAAGTACTTCACGCGATCGGGGCCGTACCACGGGCTGCTAGAGGAAGCCACTTTGGCAGCAGTCTTCCTCATCGACACACGTCCTCCGTTGCTGACTTTGCCGGCGGCCGGGGCGAGATCGATGGCTTTCCCGGCGAAAGCCGGGGAGGAGAGGGCCATCGAGGTAGCGGCCATTTGGGACGAGGAGATTAGAGCTTAATGAAGATGTTTATAGATGAGTGATGGAGAGTGTTGAGTGAAATGGTCAGACTTTGGTGTGTATTTATAGGAATATCAAGTTTACATATAAATATATATAATGGCTCTTATCTCATATTGAGCTATATCCCTATCTTCAATCTCATTGGATTTCATCTTGGATATTCAAGATTTGCATGCATATATGGATTTCTCTCAGCCACAAGCTTAGTAGATTCATGTAATGTGGCTTGGACCAATGTGGATCGTCCACGTGGAGCTTTAAGATCACACTCACGCACATCTCTTGATTTTCTTTGTTTCCGAGAGATATCAACCTCATGTTTTCAAGTCCACCTCATGCAATGTGGTTTCCTCTTGACCCGTGATATTATGATGCATTACTCAAAGCTGTCGTTTGCTATTAAAACAATACAAAACGACATCTCAAAAAGTACCACAAAAATGATAGTAATTGTCGTTATGACAAATTGTCATTTAATTGTCGTATAACTTACTCGTTTCGTTTTGAACGCCGAGCATGATTTAAAGTTTTTACAAGTGACATATTTAAATAATCGATGATTTTTCGTAAAATCCAGAAATGGTTTAAGAAGATGAGTCTAAGTAAGTTTTTTCTTTTCAATTTAAAATCCAAAACAAGAAAATTATTTTAGATGAAAATGACTATCAAACCTTCCAAAAGACACAAAACGTGACTTCAAAGAGTCAAGGGTTTTTTCACATACACAGCAGAAGAAACTGAACGTGACGGTATCAATAACGTAGGTACGACACTACATTTCGAGCTGAAAAATACTTTATAGTCAGAACATTCATAAGAACAATCTACTGTACACGTCGTTTTTCTTCTCCGGCCGGTCATAAAATGACAGGGCAGTTACAAGCAAAACATACTGGAAAATATGAGCTTCACTGCTTGTTCCTTCTCGGGCCCGTAGTATCGCGCTTTTGCATTGTCCTTCAAGATCCGAGGCGTTGCAAGGCACCAAAATTGTAGCCATATTATTGGAAAAAACTGCTGCAAATAGCAACCGATAGGTAGTGAGCAGCGGATATAAACACTCAATAACGCAATTATACAGAAATTAATAGTGTTGGCAACATCCAACAAACATTCAAATTGAATTTTAGTTGAAATTCATTCTGATAAGTGATAACCAATTCAATTCCTCAAACATTTTCAGTCACACCAACCATAAAATTATTTGATTATTTTGAATTGCTGTCTTTTGCTATGAGATTCAAAACTATTTTGATAATTCATTAATACCAGTCTTGAAGCTTTTGATTGATAAAGTTCTTACGAGTTCTATTTGTTGGAACCTTTGACTGAGTCCACGTCCGTTTTTACGGGAAGCAACCATCCGTTTTTCATCTTTTGACTCTGTCTTCCCTTCATCAATTGACGATCACAATGAGCGTCTTCTTCTCTTGATTTGAAAAGCCTCTCCTGTGTTATTTAATTTGAAATTCATGGTATAATCCAACAGAACAACAATGCAAAAGAGATCTTTATCAATATGATCTAAGTGACGTGTTTTGTTAAATCTTAGTGAGTCGTCTCTAACCCGATTTCTTTCTTTGTTGTATATCTAAAGGACTTTCTGTTTCTCGCTATCACTCAGAACCCGAGTGCTCTGTCTTTAAGTCATGTTTCCTGACACTAACGAGCAAGCCGGTTTTCTGACACAAAACAAACGACAGAAGTTACCATCGAAATAGAAATATTCAGGAACAGAAGTTCAAAACAATTCAAAGAAAAAGATAAACAGAAAACAGCATATTATGGTAAAACATAAGGATTTGATTCATCATATAATTCCCGAGACATAACCCCAGTACAGTTCGACCCGATTATGCAAGTGAGACTAAAAATCCAAACCTCGAAAAATTTCAGCTTCGAAATTAAAAGCTCAATAGCATTTTGAGATGCACTTCTAATTTTCCCTTACAAAATGGCTTATTAATTTGATTTACATTCCAGCCTGCACAAATTAAAATCAAGTAAATCAAATAATTGTGAGCACAAACTTTTTCAACTGTAGTTTTGGGTACCGACAGGCAGCTCGTGCCGGCTGATCGACGTGCCGATAAGAAACTGCATAAACAGAGGGATCAACAAGGTCTAAATCCTCACGCATTCCAACTCCGCCTCGCTCAACAACTTCGGATTAATGGATCCAACAATCTGTTCTTGATCAGCTGGAGTAACAATATTCTGAATCAATGGGCAGGTTCTAACTTAATTACAACCAGAACAAACAAATATTTTTACAGTAGAGAAGGTATACCAAGGACGAAAAAAGGTCGAAAATTGACGTGTTCTGAGAAATTCTGTTCTGATTTGAATTCAGTTTAGAAACCTTGCTTCTTCTTTCCAACTCCACCCAAGCTGATTAATTTGACGCGGATTTTTCTTCAGCCTGAAAAAGTCGACGATGAGTATTGAAACTTTAGCAGCATTTCTAAGATGGTTACGAAAAAAAAATAGCAAAGAAATTCATTTAGGGTCTAATAAAAATAGGATAGATTCTTGATGATACAAAGAAGTAGTTGATTCTCAAAATTATGTCCTTCCAAAATAAAAATAATAATATAAAAACTACAAGTTCAATCTTGTAGAAAAAGGGGTTTGCAATTGTGTTATTTTCATTTCATCAATCGACTATGTATCTACAATCCTAACGTGCTTGACACGCTACAAGATTAACTTTCTCTATGCGTTATTTACAATTCCCAACAAATCTAAAACTATTAATCGTGACATACATTTGAAATTTGAATAGCTTCGATCTCGGTGCCTACGACAAACAGCCGTTGAGTAGCTTCCATAATTTTTGCGGAGCTCCGCTGCTCTCTGCAATACCTTATCCGAACAAAACAAGTAAGAAGTTTTATTTTAAAATGAGAGTTAATTGATATGCATTTGAAGGTTGATAAGAATTCTACCTGAGCCCTTGGAAATACCACGTATCTCTCGGATATGGGAGATATTAGGCCAATCAATGCCTTTTTCTGCTTGGCATCTCTCCGACAACATGGGAGATTCGTAAATATTCAGCATCTCCAAGGAGGTGAGTCTTCGAATCCCTTCAGGTAACGATGCCAACTTCGGGCAATATTCAAATTCGAGACTTTTAAGTGAGCCGAGGTCGCCAATCCAGTCCGGAATTCTCACCAATTCGTCCCAGTTGAAAATGCTTAGAACTCGCAGGCTGGTTAAATGCCGAAGGCTTTCAGGAAGAGTCTCTAGCTTCGCAAAGTCGTGGAGCTTCAAGACATCAAGTCTTCCATTCAGTGCTTTCCATACCATATCATCAACGTCGCTCAAATAAAAATCCGCTCTCGATATTCTTAGATCCTTAAGCGAAGTAAGATGTAAAATTCCTGGGCGAAGATTCACCATCCGAGAACAGTTACGAATTTTCAACAGTTGGAGAGAAGAGAGGCCATTGAACCATTCTGGAAGATATTCCAGGCCCTCAATGTTACCCACAGTTAGAGTTTGTAATTTGGAGAGTGAAGATGAGCTCTCTAGTATTGTCTGTTGCAGCGGCTTCAAACTTGTTTCCTTCAAGCTTAGTGTTTCTAAATGTGGGTAAAGAGGCATGCACGTAAGATACGGGCAACTCTCGATCTCCAAAGTAGTAAGTCTAGGAAATGACGGCAGTAGTTTGTACTGATTTGTTTCGTCATAATCTCTCCACCATCCCTTTAGATTCGATAAACCGGACAAGCTAACAGTTTGTAGGGACGCCAACAAGTCATGATCTGTGTTCCAATCTGTTATGTAATCCAAAGATGGCGAATCACTCACCTCCAACACCTTCAGACTGTGGAAATGATTCAATGGAAATAAGAGACTCACATGCCCGCAAGAGGAAAGCGATAGGCTGACCAAATTCGTAAGTGACTGAAGCCAACTTGGGAGCTTGACACCGTTGTAATCGTATAAACGCAATTTTCGAAGATTCGGGTGTGGCTGGAGACCTTCTGATGACATTTCGCACCCATCCATATCAGCCTCTTGTTTCTCCCACTTCAAATACAAGGACTGAAGATCTTTTTTCTCCTTTAAAATCCCGAACTTTACTTCTGTGCCTCTGTGTCTCAAGTTTGAAATGGTCAATTCTCCTCTTAGACTATTCAATGCCATCAACTCTCTTAACTCGCCACTATTCTTTATGGTAGAACTGCTCTCAGGAAGTACATAATTCGATAGTGTTCTAAGATTGGTAAGGTGGCCCAATCCAACCGGCATGTGTCGTATATCACAGTCATCAATTTCCAAGTGCCTAAGATTAACAAGCTTCTTCATGTCCTTAGGAAGTTCTATGAGGTTTAAGCAGAAGGTGAGTTTCAAAGTTTGTAAATTAATTAGATTGGTGATGGAGTTGGGCAAACTCTTGATGTGCAAATTAAATGCAAGATCTAAATATCTTAGATGCTTCAATCTGGTGACATATTCCGGGACTACGGTTCTCGTTGAATAATTCAAATCAAGCGTTCGCAGAAGCTTAAGTTTAGGTATCGAGGCATTCCGAATTTTCTTCTGCTCATTTTTCATCTCAAGTTCATTGAGTGAAATTAGTGTTTTAATCTTTCTTGATTGAAGAAATGAAGTCGAAATTTGACTTAATGAGTTAAGAGGGGGTTCAATTGACAAATGACGAACATTTTTACAAATGACTTCCTCGGGATTCCAATTTCCAATAGCATATTCTTGTCCTGCTACTTCAATTGCGAGATCGTGGATGAGATCGTGCATCTTACAGTATATGAAAACACCAAATTCATCAAAGTGGGCTTCTTGAAAGAATGATCTTTCAAACAAATCGACAAAATATCGATAGCCCGCATCCTCCAAACTTTGATCATGACTTGCGTTTGACACTTTAAGAAACCCTTGTGCCATCCAAAGTTGTATCAACAATTGAACCTCAAAGTAATGATCTTTAGGAAATAATCGACAGTAAGCAAAGCATAGCTTTAAATGCGAGGCTAGATTATTGTAGCTTAATCGAAGCGTCGGTAAAATAGTACCTTCTTGTGAAATTTTTGAAATTTCATGAGCAAAAGAGCACCATTCAGATTCTGAGTGCTTGGAATACAAGGTGCTCCCTATGGCTCTTATCGCGAGAGGGATGCCTCTACACCTCTCAACAATCTCTTTTCCTAGTCCCACGAGATTCGGATTGTTATCTTCTTGTCCTTGTCGAAATGCCATCTTCTTAAACAAAGACCATGACTTTTCTTCATCAAGAACTCCCAACCGGTAAGCCTCCATGGGACTCGTAATTGAAGCAACAACTACACTTCGAGTAGTCACTACAACGCGGCTCCCTTCTGCACCACATATCAATAAGTTTTTGAGTTCCAACCATTTCTCGCGATCTTCTTCCCAAACGTCATCTAATACGAGGAGGTATCGTTTCCCACTAAGCATTTTCCTAAGACCATGTTGCAATTGATCCAATTCAGAATCTTTCGACATGTTAGTAATTTTTTGAATAATTACTTTCAAGTCGAAATTATCCGAAATGCAAACCCAGATCTTTAGCTCGAAGTGTTGTTGGACCCTCTGGTCATTGAAGACGCTCTGCACGAGTGTCGTTTTCCCTAATCCCCCCATTCCCACGACGGGAATAACAGGAAGGTTCTCCTCAAATCGAGACTCTAGCAAAAGCTTAACAATCTCCTCTCTTTCTTCGTCCCTCCCGATGACCTCTTCTTGAGGCACGAAAGAGTGAGTCTCTCTCTTCGGAACAACTTCACTCTTTTCATCGGGAGAAACAACCTCCAGAAGCAGGAAGCTTCGATCGTTAGAAGCCGCGGCTAGATTCTTCCTAATCTCCTGAATCCTACGGCCCAGCTTGTGGCGAAAAGCAAGCTGGTTGGAGGCGGAGAAGAACGTGCAAACCTGTTTGGCAACTTCATTGCCAGCCATCAGCTGTCGCCGGCGAGCTTCGGTGTCGAACTCATCCATCAAGTCGTCGGCGTCGTGAACTGCATCGCCGAGGCTCCTCAGCCAGATTCGGATACTGCTGTTGTGAACCTAAAGCGGAAAAGAGGATATATCGTTAAATTAAGCCGAATAAGTTGAATCCAAGCTCAATTTCAGACTCCATAATTCAGTACCTGCTTCTTCTCGGCATCAAGAAGAACGGCCTTGATGAGTGAAATGGTGTTTTGGAGTTGTTGGAGCTCGTCGTTGACGCCCCAGAGAGTGGCGATCTCTCGCACAGCCGCAGATCCCAAGCTTCCGATGATGTTCTCGGCAATGGGAGACAGGATTAGATCCGCCATGGCAATGAACACAGGTTGATCGAGAGCAAGCAATGGGTTTGCGATAGGAAAAGACAAGAGAAAATGTGTAATTATTGGAGTGGTGTCACTGTCAGTTTCAGTTTTGATGCATTATTGACTCAGAGAATTTATTTGATTATTTCGAGAGCAGACTTCTAATCTTCAAATAATTTATTTGGTCTGTGGTCCCATATCCGCATTTTGAGACGACAATCGAACTCGGCTGCGTGTCCATCTAAGGTTTGACGCCCTCTCCGAAGCTCATCATTAAGCGGGGGTTCGAGGTTTTTTCTCGCGGAGAGTATTTTGTAAAGGAGGATTAACGGAGAATGCTTGAGGCAAAGAGTTTGGGCAAAGATCCGGCAAGATTCAAGAAAAAAATGAGCAGGGCTTCAATAGGACGAAGGTGCTAGCCAAGAGCTCTTTAACGCCCCTAAATGGGGTTTAGTAGAATAAAACAAAAGCAACGACTTTTCAAACTTGGACCAGTCAATGACACATCACTTTATAAATGATAAACTTTGACTTTTCAACATCCACGTCATCAAACATGTAGTTTCTGCCCATGGGACTTAAAACGACAAAACAAACACAACGACCACAGTTTATACAACACCATAAAAAAAAATATGAAATGCAAAATACCACCATCACATATATCCTTCATTTAATCCATTACAATTTCGAAATAAAAAGATCAACACAAATATGAAATCCACCTCGACGAACTCTAAAACGTGGATTTAATAGAAGAAACACTTCGATCTCCCAAACCGGTCTACTCCTCATCCGGAGTCTGACACTGAACACCACCTGTAACTGAGAAGGGAAAAAAAATGTATATGGAAGGGGTGAGCACCACATGCTCAGTAGGGAATCTATTACCGATTCTCTTTACCGAACCATTATTAGTCAAATTACAATTAAAAAAATTAAATGTCAACATAAACCATTTAATCGTCATTTTCAATCATTTATCACTTTCAACAATAAAATAAATAAATAAATATTCTCCACAAAAGTCAAATCATTTCGGTGGACCATGCCGAGTCAGCTCGCGCCTTTACTTCACTATATCCCATCAAATCTCAAGGCAACGAGAACAGGTGGACTCGAAGTCCCTAACCGTAACTCGTCCTCGACTCGGGATCCTAATCACCACCAAAGACGGCCAGTTCGCCATGGGTCGAAATGTTGACTTTTGGGTCACCAATCATATCCATATCCATAATCATATCCGGCCTACTGCGCAGTAGCCAGCTGCTCGTCAGCAGCTCCAATCACATCATCCGCCCGAAGCGGGTACCAATATCATAATAATCATCATCCGCCCGAAGCGGGTACCATATCAACATACGTCATCACGACGTAATCATAAACATAAAATATATAACAAGCATCAATCCGATGCAACCATACCTGGTTCTCTGCCTCGCTATCAAGCGACGACAATCATAACATTAATTTTTATTCATCAATTAAAATAATATTTTATAATTCCAATTTTAACCTATCTGGTTCGATCTTTATTTAATCGTTGGTTTCTACGTTCATTTTAAATAGCGAGAAAAGGTAATAGCCCCTACCTCAATCCGTGGACACTTAGACCGATCGATGATCAGAGACTTTGTATCCGTTGAACATTCAAAACGGGTGGTTCGGGCAACACAGTCTTCGAGGCGACCACGGAATAACTATCTGCGCCAACTATAACACCGATACCATCCATAAGTCAAATGTTACTAAGATTGGGATTTAAATTGTCAATTTAAAACCCGACACGCTGAAATTTAACCCGGGCCGAAATCTTGTTGGGCACGCAAAACGAGGCAGTAAAACGGGCATCAATTCGACTATGTAATACCTCTCCTAGCCTAATCCGACTATTCTAAACACAACGGCGAGGTCAATTTTATCAATCAAGGCCCAGAACACACCTAATTTTATCATCTAAATTCAGAAACTAGGTCAAGGAAATTCGGGCTTACCGAGAGTCCGATGACGATTCCGATCGAGGGCTTTCGATCTCCTCGACGAGGGCTTCAAAACCCCTCAATAAAATCCGGGATCGGAAAATAACGCGGCGGCCGACGGCGGCGGCCGGCGACGACGACGGCGAGGTGGCACCACCAACGGACTCTAATAGGCTTCATGAACATGATTCCGGTGTTAGTTTTCTCAAAATATAACCGGAATGAAATAGATCTAAGGTTTTAAAACCGAACCTTCCGGCGATTATTCTGGCCAAATGACACGACTTCCGGCTAACATACGCCTATCACCGGACTCGCCTCTTCACGAGCTTTCCGACGGTATCAACCATTCGCCGATTGGAGTTCCGAGGAGGGAGATATGTTGTCTTGAAGATTGGAAGAGAAAAAAAATAAAAGAGATGAGAGGGAGAGAGAGAGAGGAATACGGGAAGAGAGAGAGAGAGGAAATGGGTTTATTCAAACCCTTTTTTTTTCTTTTCTGACTCATCTTTTTTTTTTTTTTTTTTTTAAGGGTTTTACAATACTCCCCCCCTTTAGAAATTTCGTCCTCGAAATTTAAACAAAACCACTCCCGAACAATGAAAGTTATTCCTCCATCTTTTATGACTCTAATTCCCATGTTGTCTCTCTCACATCGTGGTGTTGCCATACCACTTTAACTAAAGGGATTTCTCGTCGACTAAGAACTTTGACTTCACAGTCGATAATCTGAATTGGATGTTCCGTATACGTCGCATTTTCTTGAATAGGTATCTCTGTCCACTCAATGATTTGTTAAGTATCGGGTTCATATTTCTCAACATCGACACATGAAACACATTGTGAACATGGAATGATTGCGGAGGTAAATCAAGCTTGTAGGCAAGTGGCTCGACTCTTTTAATTATCTCGAACGGACCGGTGTATTGCGGAGCTAACTTTCCTTTTATTCCGAAACGGGAAACACCACACATGGGCGTCAACCTCAGAAACACATTGTAACCAACCATGAATTCCAGTGGCCTTGTTCTTCGATCCGCAAAACTCTTCTGGCGACTTTGAGCATTATTGAGTCTTTCCCGAATAAGCTTAATCTCTTCTGTTGTATCTCTAAGATAGGAAGGACCGAGAGTAATACGATCTTCATACTCGGCCCAACAAAGAGGTGAACGACAAGGTCGACCATACAAGGCCTCATACAGTGCCATACCGATACTAGCCTGAAAACTATTGTTGTATGCAAATTCTACGAATGGAAGGTGCTCTTTCCATTTTCCTCTGAAATCCAAGACGCACGCTCGAAGCATGTTTTAAAAGATTTGAATTACTCGTTCTGATTGACCATCAGTCTGAGGATGAAAAGCTATGCTCAAACTCAATTGAGTTCCCATCTCTTTTTGTAATCCACTCCAAAACTTTGGGTGAAACGAGCGTCTCGGTCGGAAACTATTGAAACAGGGACTCCATGAAGCTTTACTACTATTTTTTTTTTCACATATAGTTTACAAAGTTTCGAAACCTTTTAATCTGTCTGAATGGCTATAAAGAGAGCTGATTTTGTCAATCTATCAACGATCACCCACACTGCATCATGTCCACCTCGAGTCCGAGGAAGTCCCGAAACGAAGTCCATAGTGATGCAGTCCCATTTCCACTCGGGTATTTCCAGTGGCCTGAGCTCCCCGTTGGTTTCTAATACTCTGCTTTGACCATTTGGAAATCTGGACATCTCTTCACGAACATCGCCGCATCGAATTTCATTTTGTACCAATAATATTGCCTCTTCAGATCTTGGTACATCTTCGTACTCCCTAGGTGAATAGAAAAATTGGAACGATGAACTTAATGTAAGATGGCTCTTCGTAGTGTAGCATCATCAGCTACCGCAAGCCTTCCTTTGTACAATAAAAACTCATCGACGCCCACACTCCATCCTTCAAGTTATCCTCCAGCTTGTAACTGATTTCCATATCTCTTGTAATGTCTCATCACTCCACTGACTTTGTCTGACTTGGAGTATCATTGATGGAACGGCTATAACGTTGTACGCACATGCTTTAAATTCGTCGGTATGGAATTCCAAATTGTAATCACCAACGGTAACCAATCTTTCCCATGGTTCGAATGTCAGAGAAGTAACCAACCCATGGTTTTTCCGACTCAATGCATCGGCCACCACATTTGCTTTTCCTGGGTGATAATGTAGACTAAATTCATAATCTTCCATATACTCCACTCATCTTCGTTGTCGTAAATTCAAGTCTCTCTGCGTGAACAAATACTTGAGACTTTGATGATCGGTGAATATCTCAAATCTTGAGCCGTAAAGATGACAACGCCAGATTTTGAGTGCAAATATCACTGCTGCTAGCTCCAAGTCGTGGGTGGGATAGTTTTGTTCATGTGGCTTTAACTGCCTAGAACCATATGCCACCACTCTCCCTTGTTGCATGAGCACACAGCCTAGTCCACTTCGAGATGCATCAGTATACACTGTAAACACTTCATATACATTGGGAACAACAAGGACATGAGCACTCGTCAATCGTCGTTTCAACTCTGAAAAAGACTCTTCACATCTATCATCCCAACTGAACTGAACATCTTTTCTGGTGAGCTTGCTTAGCGGCGCTGCAATTTTTGAAAAATTCTCCACGAACTTCCTGTAATAGCCCGCAAGACCTAGGAAACTTCGAACTTCTGCCACATTTCTTGGTTGCCTCCAGTTCAAGATAGCTTCAATCTTTAACGGTCTATGACAATACCTTCTTGAGAGGTCACGTGGCCTAAGAACTTCACTTTAGTCATCCAGAATTCGCATTTTTCTTTCTTCGCGTATAAACGATGGTCCCGCAAAGTCTGCAAAACAATCCGCAAATGTTCCGCGTGTTCTTCTAAGGTTCTTGAATAGATAACTATGTCGTCAATGAAGACAACAACGAATCGATCCAAGTATGGTCGGAAAACTCTATTCATCAAGTCCATAAACGCTGCTGGAGCGTTCGTTAAACCAAAAGGCATACCCGTGAACTCAAAGTGACCATATCGTGTACAAAACACTGTCTTCGGAATGTCGGTATCTCGAATCTTCAATTGGTGGTAACCCAACCACAAATCTATTTTTGAGAAGTATTTGCATCCTTCCAATTGGTCGAATAAGTCATCAATGCGCGATAAAGGACATTTATTCTTGATCGTTATATTGTTGAGCTATCGGTAGTCCTCACAAAGGCGTAAACTACCATCAGTTTTCTTAGCGGATAACACCAGCGCTCCCCACGGGGATGCACTCCGCCAGATAAACCTTTTACTCAACAAATCGTCTAATTGCTTCCTCAATTCTGCCAATTCTGCTGCAGCCATACGATAATGAGCCATAGAAATCAGAAAACTCCCAGGAACTAGGTTAATGCCAAACCCAATCCACGATCTGGAGGAAATCCTAAAAGCTCCGATGAAAACACATCTTCAAGATATTGTACTATGGGGATGTGCGGGTTGATTGCACTTTGCCTCACACCTTCGATGGCACAATTAACTCCTGACCCTTCAAAATTCAACTTTCCTCCAAGAAGAGACATCAAGATAAAATTACGAGGCCATATTAACATGCTAATTTTTTTTTTTCTAAGGGTGCCATATATTTTGTAGCAGCCTACTGTACCACGGTACTTCTCCAATAAATTCATTTCCAATGTTACGTCAAACTCGATCATATGAAGAATGATTACGTCAAATGAGAATTTACTTCCCTCATTGACAGGCTTACAAGACTTGCATATCATAAAAGCTTTTGGCAATTTCCTATATGAGTGCACAAATCTAAAAGAATAATACAAGCCTCAGATGATTTTGGCTGAGACAACAAGTTCTGAGAAATTAGAGAAACTCTTTGGCGCAAAGGTATCGCAAACGCATTGTGCATGAAATCATTACTCAAATTTAACCATTCTAGCTTCAGGGCTAACTACGACATCAGAATTATCAAGCACTTCAAATTTTTCTTCATCAATGCCAATCGCTTTTCAATTGTAGCAGCATCAAGAAATCCATCAAACTATAGAGGATTTTTTGGAACATGATCTCCTTAAAATATTTCATTATTTCAGCTGCAGAACTAAAAGATTGTATCACTTTTTATGGAACATTGAATACAATGCATATTATTCAAGATCTAACAGGGGACGCAGATTTAGGGTACTTCGGGAATTCCGGACCATGTTGATCAACTGTAAAAAGATTAAAATGTCAGGATTATGGATGGTGATACAAAATAAAACACGACCCAAAACACAATATAAAAATAAAAATTATGGTGTTGTACCCTAGGTGTCGTAACCTAGGCTCTGATACCAAACTGTAACGCCCCTAAATGGGGGTTAGTAGAATAAAACAAAAGCAACGACTTTTCAAACTTGGACCAGTCAATGACACATCACTTTATAAATGATAAACTTTGACTTTTCAACATCCACGTCATCAAACATGTAGTTTCTGCCCATGGGACTTAAAACGACAAAACAAACACAACGACCACAGTTTATACAACACCATAAAAAAAAATATGAAATGCAAAATACCACCATCACATATATCCTTCATTTAATCCATTACAATTTCGAAATAAAAAGATCAACACAAATATGAAATCCACCTCGACGAACTCTAAAACGTGGATTTAATAGAAGAAACACTTCGATCTCCCAAACCGGTCTACTCCTCATCCGGAGTCTGACACTGAACACCACCTGTAACTGAGAAGGAAAAAAAAATGTATATGGAAGGGGTGAGCACCACATGCTCAGTAGGGAATCTATTACCGATTCTCTTTACCGAACCATTATTAGTCAAATTACAATTAAAAAAATTAAATGTCAACATAAACCATTTAATCGTCATTTTCAATCATTTATCACTTTCAACAATAAAATAAATAAATAAATATTCTCCACAAAAGTCAAATCATTTCGGTGGACCATGCCGAGTCAGCTCGCGCCTTTACTTCACTATATCCCATCAAATCTCAAGGCAACGAGAACAGGTGGACTCGAAGTCCCTAACCGTAACTCGTCCTCGACTCGGGATCCTAATCACCACCAAAGACGGCCAGTTCGCCATGGGTCGAAATGTTGACTTTTGGGTCACCAATCATATCCATATCCATAATCATATCCGGCCTACTGCGCAGTAGCCAGCTGCTCGTCAGCAGCTCCAATCACATCATCCGCCCGAAGCGGGTACCAATATCATAATAATCATCATCCGCCCGAAGCGGGTACCATATCAACATACGTCATCACGACGTAATCATAAACATAAAATATATAACAAGCATCAATCCGATGCAACCATACCTGGTTCTCTGCCTCGCTATCAAGCGACGACAATCATAACATTAATTTTTATTCATCAATTAAAATAATATTTTATAATTCCAATTTTAACCTATCTGGTTCGATCTTTATTTAATCGTTGGTTTCTACGTTCATTTTAAATAGCGAGAAAAGGTAATAGCCCCTACCTCAATCCGTGGACACTTAGACCGATCGATGATCAGAGACTTTGTATCCGTTGAACATTCAAAACGGGTGGTTCGGGCAACACAGTCTTCGAGGCGACCACGGAATAACTATCTGCGCCAACTATAACACCGATACCATCCATAAGTCAAATGTTACTAAGATTGGGATTTAAATTGTCAATTTAAAACCCGACACGCTGAAATTTAACCCGGGCCGAAATCTTGTTGGGCACGCAAAACGAGGCAGTAAAACGGGCATCAATTCGACTATGTAATACCTCTCCTAGCCTAATCCGACTATTCTAAACACAACGGCGAGGTCAATTTTATCAATCAAGGCCCAGAACACACCTAATTTTATCATCTAAATTCAGAAACTAGGTCAAGGAAATTCGGGCTTACCGAGAGTCCGATGACGATTCCGATCGAGGGCTTTCGATCTCCTCGACGAGGGCTTCAAAACCCCTCAATAAAATCCGGGATCGGAAAATAACGCGGCGGCCGACGGCGGCGGCCGGCGACGACGACGGCGAGGTGGCACCACCAACGGACTCTAATAGGCTTCATGAACATGATTCCGGTGTTAGTTTTCTCAAAATATAACCGGAATGAAATAGATCTAAGGTTTTAAAACCGAACCTTCCGGCGATTATTCTGGCCAAATGACACGACTTCCGGCTAACATACGCCTATCACCGGACTCGCCTCTTCACGAGCTTTCCGACGGTATCAACCATTCGCCGATTGGAGTTCCGAGGAGGGAGATATGTTGTCTTGAAGATTGGAAGAGAAAAAAAATAAAAGAGATGAGAGGGAGAGAGAGAGAGGAATACGGGAAGAGAGAGAGAGAGGAAATGGGTTTATTCAAACCCTTTTTTTTTCTTTTCTGACTCATCTTTTTTTTTTTTTTTTTTTTAAGGGTTTTACAAGCTCTCAGCGAGCTTCAACGTTATAAAAATGAGCAGAGCTTCAGTAGAAGCGAGATTCGGTATGAAAGTCCTATAAGAAAGTCGAGTTCTCCTTGGAATCCAAACGGAGAATTTATTTCTAGAGAGGTTTTGTAAAGGTGAATAAGGATGACATGCTTTTGAAGACATTTTGGACCTTATGCAAAGGAAAATTACGTCATTTGTGAGTGGAGAAGGCCTTTGGAGGCAATTTGGTTATTCTAAGAAGCGAGGAAGCTTCGTTTGTGAGTGAAGTTATTTTTATTCTAAAGAGACTTAATATTAGGTATATTCAGTATAAAAATAAGTGACACTATTAACTAAGTTTACAATATGATATTGCGATGAAGTCGCGACACGAAGTACTTAAGCCGATGACTTGAACTAATACTATTTAAAGACTATTAGCATGAGTGTTTAATGTATTTCCCTTATTTTTGGTGTAACTTTTGTTTTTTTAGTAAATGACTTGTAGTTGTCATTGCAGTACGTAGAACACAAAGAACGAGCGAAAAACAAAGGTTCTAACACCGAAATTTTGGTTGAGTGAAGAAAATTTGCATGAATCAAGTGAAAATACATCTCACATTTTAAGAGTGAACCGTCTTCATTATTTATTTTTACGCTATTAATTTCATTTGTTGTTTTACTGATTTAGGACAAAATATTCGCACAAACAATAGTCTACTCCACAGTCACACATCAATCCCTAGTTTACTGTTGGTTGACATTTGATTAAATTCGTAGTATTTTAGTTCTTTGAATTGAAACCGAGGAGTGGCAATTTTTATCCCATTTTAGCTATCAATTTTTCATATATAAAAAATCACGCAAATTTTAGCCGATTTCAGCAACCTAATTCATCAATGATTTCAAATGGATAATCGTAGGCCGTAGCAATGCACTCAAACTTAGACCAATGAAGCGACATGAATTTTAAATAAATAAAAAATAACGGTAAAAGTACCAAACTTAACAAATGTGAAACAACATAATTTTTTTATCCACTTTTTTATTTTTATTCTTTTATACAGACATTGGTCATTTTTTAATATAAGACTATTAAAACCAAAAGTGCAGATCGACGTACTCATCCAACTATTTAACATCTTCTTTCGTTTGAACTCGACGAAAATACTTACGGAAAAATGTGTAGCTTCATATTTATTGATCTTGTATATTTTTGTCGCTATTTTTTCATTTTAGACTCCCATAATAAGCTTGGTCAACGTTAGATACTTTGTCGGGTTATCCTAATTCAAATATACTAAGGTGAGCACAATCTCAACTTAATAAACATTTACATCCGATATAAACTGGCACAAAAGTTAAGTAGCAAATAACTACATGTTGTAAATAACGTAGAAGTAGAACGACAAGATTCTAACAATTTTCCCACAATATTAATTCTGACCCAAAAGGGCCGAAAGGTTCTAAAATTCATCTAACATACATTCAATATTGCTCATTTTTTCGGGGACTTGTTCGCACGACGGTTTACTATAAACCGTATACTCGTTCCGATTATATGTACAAAGGAGGTAAGCGCAAGATTTGGAAAATTACTGAGGCGTTTCATTAGATCAGACCATAATTATATGGTAACTATACATGCAATTCACACAATTCTCTCCACTATCCTCACACTACATGAGGTCATCATCAAGACGTCGTTCACTTGCCGGGGACGAAGTTGGTGGCGAAGGCCCATGCATTGTTGTTGACCGGGTCGGCGAGGTGGTCGGCCAAGTTCTCCAGTGGGCCCTTTCCGGTGACGATGGCCTGCACGAAGAATCCGAACATCGAGAACATAGCCAGCCTCCCGTTCTTCAGCTCCTTCACCTTCAGTTCCGCGAAGGCCTCTGGGTCTTCGGCAAGGCCTAAGGGGTCGAAGCTCCCACCTGGGTAGATCGGGTCAACAACATCTCCAAGGGGCCCGCCGGCGACGCGGTAGCCCTCCACGGCACCCATGAGGATGACCTGGCACGCCCAGATGGCGAGGATGCTCTGTGCATGGACCAAGCTAGGGTTTCCCAAGTAGTCGAGCCCTCCGTCGCTGAAGATCTGCGAGCCGGCCTTGAACCACACAGCCTCGCCGAAGGAGACGCCGTTGCGGGAGAGGAGCTCAGGGAAGACGCAGCCGAGGGCGCCAAGCATCGCCCACCTTGAGTGGATCACCTCCAGCTCGCGGTTGCGGGCGAAGGTCTCTGGGTCAGCCGACAGTCCGGCGGTGTCCCACCCGTAGTCGCCGGGGAACTCTCCAGTCAAGTAGCTGGGGGATTCACCCGAGAATGGGCCCAAGTACTTCACGCGGTCGGGGCCGTACCACGGGCTGCTGGAGGAAGCCACTTTGGCAGCAGTCTTCCTCATCGACACACGTCCTCCGTTGCTGACTTTGCCGGCGGCCGGGGCGAGGTCGACGGCTTTCCCGGCGAAGGCCGGGGAGGAGAGAGCCATGGAGGCAGCGGCCATTTGGGACGAGGAGATTAAGAGCTAAGGTGAGCTTAATTTAGAGGTTGAGATGAGTGAATGAGAGTGTTGAGGGAAATGGTCAGACTTTGGGGTGTATTTATAGGAGTATTAAGCTGTAAATTTAATCGCATATAAGATCCTTATCTCATATCATAATATCAGTATCTTGAATCCCATTGGATTTGAGCTTGATTTTTTCTAGATTTTGCATGGCACATATGCTCTTTTTTTTTTTTGCATGGCACATATGCTTTTTACTCTCAACCATCAGTTTTGAAGATACGTGTAATTGGGCTGTAACCAATGCGGATTGACCACGTGTAGCTTTGGGATTTCATGTTTTTTTTTTTTTTTTTTTGCATGGCACATATGCAATGTTTGACTTCGTATTGCTTATTATTTGGTTGAGACTCTTTCTACATGAACATTGAATAACTACAACTCATTTTTCTCCGTGGTAAATGAACTATCAATATACATCACAACCAATGCTCAAATATATGGCCCATGAAAAATTGATGCTTCGATTTTTTTCCGATTTTTCGGTGGTCTCGATTGAGAAATTATTTGAACCTTTTTAACACAATATTGAATAGAGACATAAATTTAAAATTTCGTCAATCGATTTTTAAATTGAAGAAAAGTTGCACTGCAAATTTGTATGCACAAAACTAGAAAACAACATGTAATTTCATAACCGATATATGATGTGTGATTCAAAGTTTCAAACAATAACTAGAAACGACATGTAGTTTTCATAACCGATATGTATGAATGAATGAACTATTAAGTAATTCAAAGCAAAGAAATAACATGTAGAGCATGTTGCAAACGACACTAAAACACGTCAATTCGAGCTTCTATGGCGTCGCCACCATCCTCACGAGGCACAAACACAATCCAAAACGTCTTCACCATTTCTCACCTGGCTCTGCATTGCCCAGAAGAGCTCTCAGTGCCGATTCTGTCGTGGCAAAGTCCAATTGGTTGATCACCAAGCTCAACAGAAATGGCAGAATTTTTGAAGCACGTGACGTGTTCGACGGAATGCCTGAAAGGGACGTGATCACATGGACTGCTCTGATAACCGGGTATGTCCGGTTTGGGATGGTCGACATGGCGAGTAGGCTGTTCGATAGAGATGACGCTGTGAGAGACGTGGTGACGTGGACTGTTATGGTCAACGGGTACGTCCGGTCAAACAAAATAGAAGAAGCCGAGAAACTGTTCTCCGAGATGCCGGAGAAGAGCGTCGTGTCTTGGAACACCATGATCGAAGGATACGCGAAGAGCGGAAAAGTCCAGCTCGCGTGGGATTTGTTCCGGAGCATGCCGGTGCGCAACACGGTGTCGTGGAATACTATCTTGACGGCTCTGACACGTGATCAGAGAGTGGACGATGCGATGAAGCTCTTTGATACGATGACTGAGAGGAACGTGATATCGTGGACGATCATGGTCTCGGGTTTGGCGAGAAATGGACGGGTCGGTGAAGCTCGGCAAATTTTCGAGTGTATGCCGGTGCGTAATACGGTATCGTGGAATGCGATGGTGTCGGGTTATGTGAAGAATGGGAGATTGATCGAGGCATTGGAGTTGTTTGATTTGATGCCCGAGAGGAACACGTGCTCTTGGAACACGGTGATCACAGGCTTTATTCAGAATGGCGATCTCGAAATGGGTTTAAAGCTGTTCTATGAAATGCCTATGAAGGATCCGGTCTCTTGGACCGCAATCATCACCGGATACGCCCAAAACAGTCGAAGCGAAGAAGCTTTGAAGATCTTTTCGAAGATGGTATTTTATGGTTTTAGCCCTAATGAAGCGACTTTTGCGAGTGTTCTGAGCTCTTGCAGCGACTTAGCAGGTCTTGTGGAAGGGCAACAAGTTCACCAAATGATAAGCAAAACGGTTCATAAAGACTCTGCCATCCTGGTATCGGCTCTAGTAAACATGTATTCGAAATCTGGGGCATTGACTTCTGCGAGAAAGATGTTCATCGAGGGGTTGACTTTCCGTACGGACTTGGTTTACTGGAACAGCATGATTTCAGCTTACGCACACCATGGATGTGGCTCAGAGGCAGTCAACTTGTTCAATGAGCTTCGAAGATTGGGGCTTAAACCCGATGATATCACTTACGTGGGGCTTCTCTCAGCTTGCAGTCATGCGGGATTGGTCGACGAGGGTCTACAATTCTTCGACGAGCTGGTCAACGACGAGTTGATACGAGTGAGAGAAGAGCATTACACGTGTTACGTTGACCTTTGTGGTAGAGCCGGGAAACTCAAGCAAGCCTTTGACTTTATCGAGCGGCTTGGAGATAAGGTTTCAACGACGGTTTGGGAGGCTCTTCTCGCTGCGTGTAATTACCATAACAACACATGTATTGCTAGTCTAGCGATGCAAAAGATTCTCAGTGACGGCTCGTACCGAGCAGGCACTTACTCGTTGTTGTCTAACATGTACGCTTCTTCTGAAAAATGGAAGGAAGCTGCGGAAGTGAG
Organism: Parietaria judaica; assembly: GCA_954871525.1. Classification (NCBI taxonomy): domain Eukaryota; kingdom Viridiplantae; phylum Streptophyta; class Magnoliopsida; order Rosales; family Urticaceae; genus Parietaria; species Parietaria judaica. The sequence goes on along the minus strand of OX940865.1, from coordinate 22,155,630 downwards.
GCGAGAGATGAAGGAGAAGGGGCTGAAGAAACAACCAGGTGTCAGTTGGATAGAGGTAGGAAATTCGGTTTCCGTATTTATTGTTGGCGATAAGTCTCATGTCGAATCGAAAAATCTTTATGCTTTGCTTTATGATCTTCATGAAGAAATGAAGAGAATAGGGTTTATATCAGATTTTGATATCTTATAATTGAACAAATACATGTATAATCGGAAATGGTAAATGTATTGAAGTATTTTAACAGAAAAAGACCGAGTATCACATTTTCGCCCTTTTTCTAACTAAAACCGAAAAATCTTATATTTTTTATGGTGAATTATGTAGTGGTAAAACCGAAAAATCTTATAGTTTTCACAATATCTCCTTGAAGAATGTGAACAAAGAGTCCAAACAATGCTTTTACACATGAATTATTCTTCTCCTAGACACGGCTAACGATGACTTTTACTATCAAGCTTTTCGTTATTAAGTTTTAATGCAATTATTCTTCTAATTTTGCTATGTTCAAGATGTGTAGTTTTTCGGTTTATGTGTTATCATTCTTCATATAGATTCATTCGTGCTTCTTTTATGTGATTTTTATAACGCATCTTTCCATTAATCTTTTCACACTTTTTTCATATCTAACACAATATTAGATATTTAATTAATATTATTATTAGTAACTTTTTAATGAGATAAAAGGATTCTCGAAGCCTGGTCGTTTCTCTATAGTTTAATTCTTAATTTTATTTTTAGTATTTTTCTATTCATATTATTTTTATTATCTTAAACGTTACCATTTGTTATTAGATTCTTTTTTATTTCGCTTCCTCGTGGATACGACTCCGCTTTCCTTGTGCTACACACGACCTCTTAGTGAGAGCACTTTTTGAGCGTTATCACTAGTGAACGGAACCACGCTTCGCGCGGTGGCGAACAATATCATTTAAAATTTTGGACGGAAGAATTGAAGGTTAACAAATATCAGTTATGAAAATATAATCATTAATCAATTCTCCGTTTACAAGTTTAGAAATATTGGATCAACTTCAATCATATTTGCTACGTGGTAAATTCGGATTTAGTTGCTGTTTTCTTCTTCATGAAAACAAAATACTTGTGCCACATGACATATAGGTATTTAGTTTTTAATCAGTGTTAGTCGTTTATGATCGGTGATTATTAGAGGTAAACTTGGTATTCGGTTTTTTTCATTCACTCCGAAATTCCACATGAAACTTTTAGCAAATCGTTCATGCAGGGAATGCTTCATTCCATGAGAGTTATTTTAGGGGTTGAAAAAATCGATACCGAGTATAACGAATTTACCGCTTCGTAAAATTCTGCACCCAATTTTCCACGTTCACCTCTAGATTTTATATGAGGAACCGTGAAAAATGTGGACTTTTTTTTTTTTTTTTTTTATCACATTGCATGTAAATTAATAACTTTGCTTGGCCATTTGGACACATGATTCTAGGCATCCTCTGAAATATCTAGTAAGTAAAGACATTGATTGAGTTAGGTTGATCCAAAATATCACTTGATGAGTGTAGACTAGTCACATTTTTTTTTTAATTTTAGAAATATCCAAGTTTTTTCAATGTGTTTTGGCCAAAATATCATTTGATCTTATTCATGAGTTTTTAGTTAATTTACAAATGACTATTGACTGTCCACTCTTACTCTCCATCTAAAAGTTTGGTACATCTGATAAGACTAAAAAATATATGCAGGGTCAATTTTTGATATGGTTAATAGCGGTGTAAAGTATATGGTATTTTGATATTTATTTTTGTTGTGGTATAATTTTAATTTTTTCTTTTATTTCCATGGCTTAAGCTTTTAATGTTCACTATTTTATTTCTCTTTAACATTTCTTACACTTACACTTATTGTTAAAGTCTTGTCAATACTAAAAAAAATGGATGGAATTTTGGAGAGATACAAGATAATCATGGGAACTTTAGCCGTGAAAAAATTGAGTTTATGTCATTGAAAAATAAAAATATTAGGTACTTATGTTGCTATTTAACTTTATGACACTAAATATATAACTTAGGGGTGAAAATTTTGTACTCGGTTCCCGGTTTTGTCCTAGTTCTGGTCCGTTACCGAACCGTTTTTGGCAAAAAAAACAGTTTTTTCTTTTTAGTATAACCTAAAAAGGGACGTCCCGGTTCCGGATTGAAAAACCAAAACCAAAACCAATTCAAAATATGAAATTCCCGGTTTTCTTGTCCCGGTTCCGGTTTTATGTCGTTTTGTTATAAGTTTGTTGTTTTTTAGCATGTCATTTCTTATAAGCCGCTTACTATTATGTTCTTAATCCATTATTTTATTTTTTCAACCCATTATTTTAACATGTCATTTATTTTTCAGCCATTACACGGTATTTTATTTAACACGTCATTTCTTATATGTCGTTTTGCTAAATAAAAAATAATTTGTTTGTACTCGGTATTTACTACTTAGCATTTTAGACTCAGTTTTTTGCACTGAGATTTGAATTTGGTAGTGTGAAGTTCATGACGTGAACTCGGATCTTGCATTTCTTTATTTTGTATTTTGCTTTTGTACTCAGATATGGTATTTTACTTTTTGGATTTACTCGGATTTGGTATTTTACATTTTGGATTTACTCGGATTTGGTAATTTTCATGTTTCTATCTTGGATTTTGTCCTGAATTTTGGTCCTAAAAAATCAGGATTTTAATCGGTGTCCCGTTCCCGGTCCCAGATCTGATTTAAATAAAAAACAAGGACTTTTCATATTCAAAACCAAAACCGGGACAAAAAACTGTCTCCCGGTTTTCCGGGACAGAGACAAAAAAAGTCAAATTCCCGGTTCCCGGTTCTGGTTTCAGTCCTATCACTAATTTAAAATTCAAAATAGAGAATTTAAGTAATAATCTTTGTAAATAGATAAACGAAAACAGAAAGAATACAAGTAAAAGTAAATATAGGGCAAGGGAAAAAAATATAAGAATTTTAAATCTTTTGACCAAATCAAACCAACAAACGCTATAAAAGTACAATAAGTTATAGACAAAAAGTCATATTAATTTATAAAAATATTTTGTTTGAAACCAAGCTTAAAAGCGAGGTCTTTATGCATGGCAATTGGCAATGTCAGAAACTGCACAAGGGACCATTTCTTTAGGCTATTATGAAGTATTTCATACTCTTCTCTTTCTTTCTTTTTTTTTAGTATTTCAATCACATGAAAATATCAATTTTTTATCTTGTGGTAAATAGACCAAGTACTCAAAATATTAGATTTGTTGCTCAAAAGTAAATGAAAATTAAACTTTTTTTTACTAGCAATGTTGATGAGATTTAAGAGAGTTTTAATGACATGTTAAAGACGTTTAACAGTCTTGAACTCTGAACCATTGGCGAAAACTTCATTATAAAGCATTTGGAAATACTCAATAAATATAACCCATGTAAAAATCGAACAAAAAAGCTATTTTATGAAGCTTTTATACAGAATATTGCGTCCTTGGTTCCATTCCATTTTGTTGGATATAGAGACTTGCATATTCGGTAAATTCAATTTTGGTTGATTTCAATTTTATTAGGAAAAATACCACAACATATGATATTACTTAGGTCTTTCTATAGCAAAGTGTTGAGTAGTGAAGTCCGACGCCGAGTTATCAAGTTGATCTATTTGAGCCCAAGTTGATATAGGGGATGTAAAAGGGGTGGTAAACAGCGGATCGTCAAGCTGAAATTTCGATCAATTAAAGTGAAGACAATTGGCAAGCGACAAATACTCGTACATCTCATAATGAAATGAGAAGTAATCATTATAATTCTCTATATCACGATTTATTTTTCGCTTGGTTTTAGTTTTACTTTCAATTTGGAGTTGGGGGTTAATCCTAACACAATAACCATTTCACCCCAATGAAAGATACTAGTAGTACCACTGTAAATAAGCTGGACCAGAAGTGGCAGAAAAGGAAAATCCACATGGAAATAAATGATGAATTGTGCCATGTCCTGTTTCTCCTCTTCCTTTTAGTTTTTATGAGGAAAAATATCAACTTATGTGTGGGGCTAAATTGGTGAAAATAAATAAATAAATAAATAAGTGGTCCTTTTTTCAATTTTTTTATTCATATTTTTTCTTTGATCATATGTCCTTCTGATACCTGCATGTTGAGGACTCATACCGATAGCAACTTCTCTATGTCTTTGCATGAATTCATTGTACATGCTTTTCACCTAAAAAAACAGTCATTTTTTAGGACAAGTTATTTCTTGGATGTAAAATTAATAATAATAATAATAATAATAATAATAATAATAATAATAATAATAATAATAAGCGTACCCTTTGATCCCCACAGTTTGTTCTGATTTATGGGTGAAAATATTTATATTTAAAAAGAAGATATAAATTTTTTGGATCATTGATAAAAGAAAGGTGCTCTGAATTTTCCTATGAATTAACTTTTGTCTTTTGCTGTTTCTTAGGGTAAAAAAGATTCTAAACAGCTTTAATCCGCGTGTCAAATGTTTTAACATTGACCATTTTGCATAATTTATTGAATTAGTAGAAATATTCAAGTCAAGAGTCCGAAAATCTAAAAACTAAAGCGTCTAATTTTACAGGTGTAACGAGAGATTTACAAGTCCACCAGTGAAGTTTTTCATAATATTAAAAAAATTGGTAATCTATTGTGCCGATTTGATACTGCGGGTATACCCATAACTAATGGAAAAACAAATAGGGTTTTCATAAATTTATAGTAATTAAAAATAAATACTAAAAATTCATTTCATGACAAATTTAATTAAAATTACATTACTTTTAAATTCTATGTTAATAGTGTTAAAGCTTTAAAAAAAAATCACCAAAAATTGGTTTTGCCCGTAGGGCTGCCTATCACGGTGTTAACGCAAAAAAAAAGGATAGAATTCCTACAAGTTATTTGGTGATTTTAGAACCCGAATATGTAATTAAGGGCGAATGCTGCTACCACAAAATGCCACAACACTCATCTCGTTGCGAAGTCTTGCCACCGAAGGATTTTCACGATACCGGCATATCGTATCGTCGAATGCCCTAATATTTAGTAGAAATCGGAGCTCATATATTTATGAGAGTCTTTCTAGATTTGAAAAAAAAAAAAAAAAAAAAAAACTAAAAGTGGACTGACTAGATTTACGTTTACCTTCGATCAATAAATTTGCATATAATTTAATCTGAATGTAGTGTTTCAGAACATTGAATGCTTTAATAGAATTTCAAAAAAAAAAAAAATAGAATTGTCAACTTTAATTGATCAGAGCAAAATCTAAGAAGTTCCCTGTTATTGGCTGCATTTTTTTTTTTGTTCTTTTCAAGGATTGACTGATATAATAATACTTAACGATTTTGTGGTACACTCGTTAAACCGGTTTGTATAGTTGATAATTATTTTTTTAAAATCTTACGAAAAATCCATTGGCATACATGTACGCCTTCGTTACAATTGTAAATTAGACTTGCGTTAGATTGCGGTAAATAATTTTTAAAACACTCATATATCGTTAAAGATAATCAATATTTTAATAAATAAACTAATCAAATTATCATGCCATTAGTAGACAATGTAGTTTTGTCTTTTCTTTTCTTTCGAGATATTTCACCACAAAGTGTTGCAATATCAATCATTAAGATTTAAGAAAGTTTCATCTTTCGACACAGAAATTTACTTATATTATACACATCTCTAATACATATAAATAATATGTATTATGTAATAATGATATAGCTAAAAAGTTAATGGTGTATATATAAACATATATATATACTTATTATCTTTATTGCTCTTTGATTGCTTTAAGTGAAGGTAGGTTAGTTCAGAGTCAGCCAACCAAAGTTTGGGGGTTGCATTAGTTGTCTAGAATACTCAGTTGGACCAACAGAATTTACACAATTTATTATTAGCATTCATTAGCCATTAAGCAACACATTTAGATATATCCCAATTCAATATTGTCAAATAAAATACCACAATCAATTTCCAATTTATTTAATTAAAAAAAATGCACACTCAATATTGTCAAATAAAATACCAAAATTAAATCTAGATTCGAATTCCCAAAAGAGGAAAGAAAAAAAAAACTTCAAATAAGCACTCAATGTGCCCATAAGATTTAAAAAATTAATTATTAAGCATTAAACGACATAATATATAGATATACATATCCAAATTTACATATTTAATGCACCAATAAAATTTAATTAATAGCATTAAGCAACAAATCAGACCTATCTAAAATTCAATTAACAAATCAAATGTCACAATCAAATCTAGATTCCAATAAAGAATTAAAAAAAATGGTTTACGTAAAGCTCTCAATGCTCTAATAAGTTTAACACAATTAAGCATTAAGCAACAAATTATATATATATATATATATATATATATATATATATCCAAATTCGATATTATTCTCAAGTACAATTAAATTACCACAGTTAAAACAAGATTCTAATTTTTTTTAAAAATTGTAAAATTATTATGTTTTTTTTTTTTTTTGAGGGAACAGATCAAAAAGAATTCAGAGTGCCACTTGGCAATAACCATATATTAATAAAATACAAATTCACATCTCAAAAACTTTCCTATATTCTCGAGGAGAGAGAAGAAAAGTGAAAAAAAGTAAAAATTTGAAAATTTCACACTAAATTTACTTGTTTGTTTTAGGGGTGAACAAACGAGTCTTCGGTTCGGTTTTCATAACTATTTATACAGATTACCGCATTTTCGGTTTTTTCAATTTTAAAACCGAAAGCCGCACTGTTGAAGTTTAAAACCATTTGTACCAATTACCGCTATATCGGTTTTAAATTCGGTTTAAATTCGGTTTTAACCGCATTTTGACAAGATGTTATATAATCATCGTATATTTGAAAAATCAAATTACTATTAGATAATCTAAAGTAAGAAAATAATTAGTAATGAACAAATCGATTAAATTAAAAATAATGGAGTCAATTCTCTTACGGCCTTTATTCATTATTTTTCAAACGGAAAGAATAATTGCAATAAAAACACACTATTTAAAATAAAATAAGACTAAATGAATCAATGAATGAAAAATTCATGCCAAAACATTATTATATAGATATTAAATGCTAAAGGCCAAACATTTATCTATTTTTAAATATATAAAATATTTAAATTTATTATCGGGGTTAATCGGTAATCGGTAGCGGTTTTTATCGTGAAAACCGTAACCGCTACCATTTAGCAAAAAGCGGTAGCGGTTTAAACCGCATTTTTTGGTATTTCAAAAAAAGCATAAATTTTCGGTAGTGAAAAAATCGGTAAATTAATGTTATCGGTTTTAGATTCGGTTTAGGGTCTTTTTTGTACACCCCTAGTTTGTTTCATGTAGCAACTTTCTAGAAACAAGCCAAGATTGCGATTCTGAATTTCTGATTATTCTTTGAAGCTGCAGAATTATGTTCGTTAAAATCTGATCAGACCAGTCTACAGATTACGACATGTCGTACAGTCATTATTCTTGATTCCCAATAGCTGCAAAGTATTTTTTTTTCTTCATCCTTTTATTATTTCATGTCTATCAAAATAAACGATGAGCTGAAATATTTTTCTAAAAAAAAATGGAGTCCATTGAATCAGACACGAATTATACTCCCACGATTGCGGGGATAAATCTTGCACCGAATGAAGATCAAAAGGTTTCGCATGTACAATTTTTTATAATCAATACTTTCAAATCTCGATCCAATGATCCAAATTAAATAGTTATTATTATAACTATTGAAAAAAAAATGGAAATTAGGAAAAAAGACGAAACCCAAATTCGGAAGTTTGGTTTCTTACCATATCTATATCAATACTCGTGTCATATTAGATGCCCTAAGTTTGGCTTGTGATGAATTCAGTCACTTAAACTCAGTTCAAACTTCAAAGTTCAAACATTTGAAAACAGCAAATCCAAGAGGCCATAACTCAATATGCTTGACCTCTTCCTAGAGAAATGCCCATGACTTGTATATATCAATATGATATAGAAACATTAATTATCCATTTCTTTAGCATGTGAATTTTTTTGTCCAATTCATGATACACTAGTGAAGAGTGATGGTGTATTGCAAGTTTCTTCTTTCTATAAACCCTCCATGAATCAATTCATTCTTTATATTGACATGTTCTATTCTTTTGTTTTTATCTCTAGTTTTGTACAATACAAGGCATTCATTTTCTTCATCTAATTATCAACTCCAACCTTCTTGAGAGCTCTTCCTCAACCAATAGTAGCAAAACTCTCCTCTCTCTCTCTCTATTTTACTGATTTACCATATAGTTTTCAACAACCGATAGATAATTTATCAGTCTGATTTTACGAGTTAGCAACAGATGATGTTTAAAAATAATAATTTTATACTACATGATATATTGTTTATTACTAATAATCAATATTAGTGGCTTATTAAGATAAAAGATAATTTGATAATTATATTATTAAAAATTACATTTTTTATTTACAACTTTAGACTCTAGACCAACCAAAATTCCCACAAAAGCCAAATACAAAAAGAAAAAAACAGTGGTAGAGTGAGAAAGGATGGTAAACAAACATACACAAAAGAAAATTCAAAGCATATTTAGAAAGTGCAATACAGAGTTATATCTATCTTTATTCTATACTATATACCTTCTTCAAACCATTCATTTCATGGCCTTCCATAAACCAAACCCCAAAAAAGCTTGAGTCTTTAATGAGAAGACAGTGAGGAAGAGGCTCCAGAGCGAGAGTTTTCCATATCACTCATTCAATGAGCTTCTCTGTCCAAGGACACACTCTCTCTCTCCTCTGTTTCTCTCACTAGAACCACCCCAACTCCTCAACAAGCTCAAATCTTTTGACCCTTTATAGAAAGAGAAACACCCATTTCATAATCTTCTTCCAAACCCAAGGTTTCTAGTGAGTGAGAGAGAAAGGTTGACTTTATACCATTGGTGCTTTGACCATAAGTCTCAATGGGGTGTTCAGCTTCAAAACCCGTCACGGTGATCACTAACACCACCCCGGAAAACCAGCTTCCGGTTCCGACCTCCACGACAACCTCGGAATCTTCGAAAGCTTCGTCGCCGAAGCAAATTACGCAAAAGGCCCTCTCTCTCGCTACCCCTCTCATCCACCACCCTCCGATCAGGAAAGGCGACACCCACCACTTGGTGTCGCTCACCTCCACCACCTACGGCTACGGCTCGCTTCTCGCCGCTAAAACGATGCCGATTCAACCGCGCACAGCTCAAAACGACACCGAACAACCCAAAACGACAGAGCCGGAGAAGAGCCGATTCTCTCTCTCCCCTGACTCTGTCATCAACACGTGGGAGCTCATGCACGGCCTTAACGACGATGACGATCTTCCAGACCCGGCCAAGCACAGAACCCGACCCGAATCTTGCCGGTACCCGAGTCAAAACGCGTTCAGCTACGTGTCGTTTTCGTCGCAGTCATCTTCCTCTTCTTCTCCTTCCACCTCCACATTGTCGAAGCCGCTATGGCAACACTTATCGGAAGAGTCCTTGCTTTCAAAGATGGACCCGAATGTGGCGTTGACATACCGGAGAGCGCTCTCCTCTCGTCAGTTGGGCTACAAAACGACATCGTTTTCCCACCGCGACGACGACGACAAGGTCGTCGTCTACTTCACGAGCCTGCGGGGGATCAGGAAGACGTACGAGGACTGCTGTGCTGTCCGCACCATCCTCCGGGGCTTCGGGGTGCGGGTAGACGAGAGGGATGTGTCGATGGACTCGGCGCTGAAGCGGGAGCTGCAGGCAGCGCTGGGGGAGGCGGCGGTGCGTCTGCCTCGCGTGTTCATTGGCGGGCGGGACGTGGGCGGGGCGGATGATGTACGGAGAATGCACGAGGCGGGGGAGCTGGCAGTGCTGCTGGCGGGGCTGAGGAGGGCGGAGGGCGGGTTCGAGTGCATGGCCTGCGGGGAGGCGCGGTTCATGCCGTGCGGGCGGTGCAGGGGGAGCCGGAAAGTGTTCGAGACGGAGACCGGGGGACTCCGCCGGTGCAAGGAATGCAATGAGAACGGCCTCGTCCGGTGTCCGAGCTGTTGTTTCTCGTAAGCTGTACAATCCCGCATTGTCTACTTAAATTAATGGGCGGAGCCTAATGCAACGATTATCGAAAGTGTGTTTAAGAGAATTAGTCGGTACTTCATGTAAATTAAATAAATATTAATTTTTGGAAGCTATTATCTATAAGAATTTTGAGATTAAACTAGCTTGATTAGTTTATAATAATTTCATGTGGTAAGTAAGTACTATCGTTTTAATTGTGTTAATTATTGTAATTAGGACGTAATCTTGGACTTTTCGCACTGTTTTTGGGGACTCGTTTTGTATGAAGAACTATTAAAGTAAGTTCGAAATTGTTATTACATTTACAAGTTACAACGTACTTTTTATTATTATTTCATAAATTTTTGCATTGAAGGGTACGTGCTGTTACTGCTGCATTAATTGCGTTTAATATCGTGATTAATCAACGCATAAAAACCAGTGATTGACCTGAATTAGTCAATGGCTGTCTATGAATAACTGTATTTTTGGATATTTTTAACAACGTTATTCTTATATGTAATTTAGATATGATGAATACAAATATATAGAGTGGAAATTACTTCTATATCTGCAAGTGTTAGAGATTATTAGAGCATTTTAAAAATGTATTCACTAGTTTGTCCAATGATAAAGAGCTAGCTTATTAATTGGTAAAATCGAATCCTATAGTATATTTACAAATAGGGTAAATTGCGGTTAATGTACTTAATGTTTGATCGGTTGCGAATTATGTACATAATATTTATTTTTGATGGCTAATGTACCTAAACTTGATTGCATTAGATTTTTTTCGTCATTTCCGTCACTTGAACGTTAACGAGTAATTCTTCCTCCATATGTACTTTTTTTTTTATTTTTGGCATAACTCACTCATTTTTTGTCCAAGTTTTATGCACGACCTACGGTTAGAAAGATAAGAGATAGAGCTACAACTTTGACATTTTAAGTTTTGTAAAAGAATTTTTTTAAAAAAGTACGAAATTTCAATTACAACGTAAATTGGACATTATTTCAATGCAAAATATTTGTATTGATCAAATTTTAATATACTTAATAACTTTTTATGATGAAACATAAAACTACAAAGTTGTAGATAAATCTTTTATCTTTTCATAGGTAGTTTATTTATAAATTGTGGACAAAAAATGAGTTAGTTATGCCAAAAATATGAAAGATGTGATGTGAAAAATCTTTCGTATTTTTTGCATAACTTACTCATTTTTTTGTCCAAAATTTATAAATAAACTACGGTTGGAAAGATAAGATTTATCTACAACGTTTTAGTTTTACATTTTATTAAAAAAAGTCATTAAGTATTTAAGTATATTAAAATTTGCTCGAAACAAATATTTTGCATTACACTAATGTCCAGTTTTCCGCTGTAATTGAAATTTCATATTTTTTAAAAAACTTTTTTTTAACGAAACTTAAATCACCAGAATTGTAGATATATATCATATCTTTCCAACCGTATGTCGTGTATAAAATATAGACACGAAATGAGTTAGTTACGCAAAAAATAAAAAACTTTACATAGAGAGGATGAATCAATTGCTAATGGTCAACTGACGAAAAAATCTAACGTAATCCAGTTTGGATACATTAGCCGTCAAAAATAAACATTAAGTACATAATCTGGAGCCGATCAAACATTGGGATTAGCCGTATTTTACCCTTACAAATATTCCAAATACACAAATGGCGTAAGTATCTGTGAGGTGAGGCTGTGAAGTCAAATACAAATGACTTATGTCGAGGGTAAGAATCATATCCCAATCATGAAACGACATGTGAAAATTCTGCTTTAGATTAAGATATTTGAAAAAAAGAAAAGAAAAAAAAAAGATTAGGATATTGCATGAATCGTTATATATTAACTTAGATTAAGATCTTGCATTAATCGTTATATATAAATTTTAGAGATATAGGTGGCATAAGTACTGAATGGTTAGATTTTTTTAGACGTATTCTCAATGTTTGTTTTGTCCGGCAATATTATCGAATGTTTTAAAAAGTGCAGCCAATTGGGTCACCGTCCACTTGTATACCGGAAGTTTGAGAAAAACATTAAAATTAGACACGTTTCTTGTTACGAGAGCAAATAAAGCTTCTAAACATCGGATAATAGTGATAAGAGTACTAATTCTTTCACCAAGTGTATCAATTGGTTCTAAATCTTTATTTTTAGCAGCTAAAATACCTCCTCTATCAGCATACTGTTAATCTTTTTTCCTTTTCATTTATTTGATCTAAGACATGATACGATGGATTGTTCTGTTTGTAAAAATTTGGGAACTTTTGATGTAATAGGTTTTAAAAGAACTGGGATCTTGTTGAAATATGTATTGGACCAATTGGTCTTGTGTAATCCTGTTCATACGGGGCGGGCCCACTGCGGGCCTGCCACCCGCAGGCCCGTCAACCCGCAATGCCCGAGGCCCGTCTGGGTCAGCCCGCCCGCAGCCCGAGGTGGCTGCGGGACCACGGGCTTCTACCTTTTTTTTTTTTTCTAAAAAAAACGTGGACCATTGGATTATTATATCTAATGGCTGCAAGATATTCAATATATATTTATTTGAAAAGTACCTTAACATTTATGTAATTGACCAATTAATAGAATTGGTTGGTATAAGTACCAAATTAATATATTTTGGTGCAAGTTCTGCAAAATAACGGCTATTTAGTACCTGAAATAAAAAAAATATATTATTTTCATTGTATAATAAATAATAAAAAATAAAAAATGGCTATATTTAAACAAATCATTAATAAAAATTAAATATATACAGTTAATATATTGTTAGTATAACATAGTACTGTTAGTATAATTAGGTATATTGTTATACCTAATTATAATATATTACTGTTATATTGTTACTTAGGTATATTATTGTTATAATATATTACTGTTAGTATAATTATTAGTATAATATACAGTTTAGTTATAATGTATTACTGTTATAATATATTGTTAGCACTTAGCAATTAGCATATAGTATACTCTTAGTCTTAGTTTTATATTCTTACACAGTTTCGTTAGTTTAGTATATAATATTGTTAGTTATATATTATATATTATATAATATATAGTTTCGTTAGTAACGTAAATTAGCGTAAATTTTAGAAACATTATATAAATAAAGTAACGTAAATTTTGCTCATAAATATGAAATGATGGGCTGCCTGCATTTGTAATATTTAAAATAAATAATAAAAAAATAAATGATGCAGGTCGGGCCGGGCAGCCCGAGGTGGTTTCGGGCTCGGGCCGGGCAGCCCGAGCAGGATTTCGGGCGCGGGGCCCGCGGCCTGACAAAACGCGGGCTCGGGCTGAGGCCCGTGGGGCCCGCCCGTATGAACAGGACGAGTCTTGTGCAGGGACGAGCATGTAAAAAAAAAAGGCGATTGTCATGGTACTAAACTGTAAAATAAAAAATTATATTTACAGAATTTCTCAATAAAAAACCTCATATAATAGTCTATTTCAATGATAATAATAAAAAAAAAGAGTTTTGTAATAATTTAAACAAACTTAATAATATTTTTCTTTCAAAATTTTGAAAATTATTGGGCCTGGCCCGGTATTGTGAAATTCATTGTGCTTAATATAAGGGGTGCTTCGTTACATGAGAAGAAAAAAGGAGCGACAAGACCCACAATAATATAAAAATTAAAAGTACCATGACAAACATTAAATAAATAAAGAAAACTCAAAACGTTACTTTTTTTTAACATTGAATTTTTATCTTGGTAAAAAAATATTGAGAATATGTCTCCAATTTAAAAAGTCTTGTAATACCGGCACTATCTCTAAAATTTACCGAAATTTTCATGGAAATTACAAAGTCCGGAGACAGTCATTTTACAAAATAAAGGTTAAACGAAGACAAAAGGACGAAATGAAGAGTCTAAAGAAAAATAAAAAAATATAGGGTTAATTGCGGCAATAATGCACAACCTTTGGTCAAGAGGGGTTTTAGGTCCTCAACCTTTTAAAGTGTTGGCAAAAATACACAACCTTTGTTAAATGTAAAATCCGTTGGTCCTTCTGTTAGGGATGTTAAATTCTGCTGATGTGGCATCGCTACCCAAATGGACTGCCAACTTGTAATATCAATTGTATAATTTAATTAATAAGAACAAATTAAATCATATTTTTAATTATGATTAAAAAAAATTAATACTTTAAATTAAATAAATAATTTTTACTCCCCCTAAAAATCTATCAGGCTCTTCGTCAAATATGAATATTTTTTTTTAAAAAACGACGGATTATTAAACACCACAAAAAATTTGCAAAGATTACATAACGATAGTTTATTAGAAACGACTAGAATTTTGAAAAAACGACCGATTATTAAAAACAACTGTAATTTAAAAAACTACATAGTAAAGATGTGAATAAAATTGAAGCACGAGTTCAAAAATAAGAACTACACGTTAAATAAGTATTGCTCGTTAATTTAAAGTTTTAATTTATTTTTTGAATCATAATTAAAATATTGAAATTTATTCTTATTAATTAAGTTATGTAATTAATATTACAAATTGGCAATCCATTTGGCAGTTTAACGATGCCACATCAGCAGAAGTTAACATCCCTAACGAAAGGACCAACGGATTTTACATTCAACAGAGGTAATGTATTTTTGCCCACACTTTGAAAGGTTGGGGACCTAAAATCCCTCTTAACCAAAAGGTGCATTATTACCGCAATTAATCCAAAAATATATGTAATTGTCTCGTGTCTTAACTTTTCCTTCCATGTCATACCCCAAGGGCAAAATCGTAATTCGCAAAGAAATTTACTCACCTCGTGTCTGCAGTCTTCAATACTTCACAGTAGGGGTGAGCATTTTAGACCCAACCCGATGGCCCAACCCAATCCGTTAGAGACCCGACCCCAATCTAACCCGCCCAATCTAACCCGCTCAAAATTGGGTCGGATCGGGCCGGACCCGACCATTGTTCGGGTCGGGTCCAAAACCTTGGGTCAAGTCGGGGTTTCCGACCCGACCAGTATAATTAATATATATTTCATATTAATTTTTATTCAAGTAGTGCAATTTTTAGTCTTTAAATATTTCTCATTCTCAAATTTATTTACATTCAAAGACCGTTCAATCTCTCATTTTCATGTTTTACATTGTTTAGAGTATGTTTGTTTGATTAAATTAGTTTGGGGTATTTTTACTTGAATTTTGAGTTACATTAATGTATTTTTTTCATATTATTTTTTGTTATATAAGAGTAAATTTTAATTAATCGGGCCATGGCGACCCAAACCAACCCAACCCGATTTTTATCGGGTCGGTTTGGTTCGGGCATTAAAAAATTTTGGGTCGGATCGGGCTTTTTTTTAGGAACCTGAAGTGATCGGGCCGGGTCCATAAAATGTATCGAGGCGGCCCAACCCAACCCATGCTCACCCCTACTTCACAGTCTCTCTCACTCAACAGAAGGGAGACACGAAAATGGAGCCTGAAGCCGAGCCCAGCGTTAACGGCTCGTCCAACGGAGCGGCGCCGGCGCCGGAGCCGGAGATGGAGGCGTGTCTGAGCGCTCTGGTGGACCGAGATTCCGTGGAGAGCCACAGGTACTACCTCGCTCGGCGCACGCTCATGGAGATGCTGAGGGACCGAGGCTTCTCCGTGGACATCAACCTCTCTCTCCACGACTTCAGGCTCATCCACGCCGCGCTCGACACCGAGCGGCTTCGATTCTCCGTCAGCCACCCCACCGACCCTTCCAAAAAGGTATCACGGGCTTACATTCTCTCTCGAGATTCAGGGTTTTTGAGGCCGGTTATGGAAATCGGAGCTTTCTGGTGTTGGTGGTGAAGTTGGATTAGTCGTGACAAATTTATGGTGTCTCTTGTATGCTGTGAAGTTAGGGTTTGATCAAGAAGGAATCGCTGTTGTTATTGCCAATGTGTTTGTGTTTTTTTTTTTTCGTTCTGGTTAAACTTGCATGCAGGGACGGACCCGGGAAACAATTTCGGAGAGGCGGAAATACGTATAACTAAGGGTACAAATTGAAAAAAATAAAATTTTTGGGTAAATTTTGAACGTTTTTACGAGTTTGAGGGGGACTTTAGACCTCTTGGAGCTGTATGTGCATCTGCCGTTGCTTGCATGTTATGTTGAAAATATCGTCAAGGTCGATTACTCCGTGACTTGAATCGTGCATCAAATGCGCTTTCTTCATAATATTTCGAGCCTTGTTATAGCGTCCTAGTAGGGTTTTCGAGGGTTGCGTATGAAAATAGAAGCTTGTTAGGGGTTTTCTAAATTGTGATGGGTATTTTTGGGAGAAGAAAATTATAATTTTTGTTGTTGTGGTAAGGGTTTCTTTTGGTCTTTCTAACTTTTATTTTTTAGCTCCGAATTTCGGCATTTCTCTTATTGGGAAGCAAATGCCAACCGTTTATGTTTTTGGAAATTCCATGTACATGGTTTGACGCTCTAAAAATAGCACTATGAAATGCTAATGTACCCGAGACGGTCAATCAAATGGTGTATAGATGTGTATATTTCTGTTTGCATTTTCATGTTTACTGGTATAATATTGAGCTGTCTAAGTCGCGGTTCAGTTTATATTTGTGAGTACTTTATATGATTCACATTTTGTATTATATTTTAGTAGTGGTCTTCTTTTCCGCCTCAGTTACAGATTCAGAAAGCTACGTGTCTAATCTTGTACATATGAGTTAGAAGCTACTTTTGTTGTTTCGAGTGTGGAGTTCAATATAGTTCTGATTGCAGGTTCTCGTCTACTTTTGCGGGACTTCTACGGTGAAAGTAAATGTTATTCGGGACATTGCAACCCAGATCCAAAACAAAGACAGTTTAAGTGGGCTCATTTTGGTATTGCAAGGCACAATTACAAGTGCGGCCCAAAAGGCTGTCGAGCTTTTCAAATTCAAAGTTGAAATCTTTCAGGTTCTTCCCAACTTTGCTTACGTAATTTGCTTGAAGATGATCTATGCAACGAGTTATGAAATTGTTACTTTTGAGTAATTGGCACCCTGAACTTTCATCGGTGAAATTTACCCCTTAAGCTTTAGTATTTCACTATTTTGCAGAAATTGCCCCCCTAACTTTCAGAAGTTTCACACCGCTTCCTATTATGGAAAATTTTGACATATGTCTTCAATACATGACTTATTTTAGGGTATTTTCATTTAATCCTACCTTGTCTTCGAGAACTAGACTTTTTGATTGGTTCTTAATAGTCACATAGTCTAGCATGGGTGTCTCATTCGGTAAATAACTGATAAAAATATTTTTGAGTAAGTCACATCTCGCTAAAGTTACATTTTCCTGTTATTTTTAGCGCATAAGGGGCAATGTGTAGTTTTTGAAAGTTTAGTAGGTAGAATGCACCAATTTACAAAATTCTGGGGGCAATTGATGCCAATTACCCTTTCGTGTTTTGCTGTAACATGCTGTTTTCTTTCAACCTTTCTCTTTGAGTTCTTTGAACTTCTGTTTCGGTAACCTCTCGCGCTGATTGTTCCATGTTAGATAACGGACTTGCTTGTCAATATCACGAAGCACGTCTTAAAGCCGGAGCATCGGATTCTGAGTGATCGCGAGAAACAAAAATTCCTAAAGAGATACAGCATAGAAGAAAAGCAGGTCAGACTAGCAAACTAAATCATCTTCTGTCATCATTAGTTCCATACCTAATAGCCATGGTTGGCGCCTTGCAGTTGCCTCGGATCTCGAAGAACGATGCAATAGCGCGATACTACGGGCTTGAGAAGGGACAAGTGGTGAAGATCACGTACGTTGGCGGAATCACCGACTCCTATGTCTCGTATCGCTGCGTGTGGTGATCCATCTCTGTAGAACTTGTTCATACTCCACTACTGGATCTGTCAATCTTGGGTCTGTAACATCTTTTGACCATCCATCGTGTGACTTTGGTGTGCGATTGTGCTAGATTTCAATTCAGATCCTAATCTAAATTCGACAACCTTTTGGAATCAATACACAGTTCAGTTTTACTTTTAAACATTTCTCGGTTACCGTGGAGCGTGGTCCGTCCTTGCTGTGCCGCTGGACTGGCTTGAAATGCACTCTTAAGGATGAAGCTGATGAAGATAGATCTTGTACAATCCCACCCATTACAATCTTATTTATTAACAACTTGGAGTACACTTTAATTCTGTTATTATAATAAAATATTTGTTTACATAATCATACTAATATATATTTTTTCTTAGAGAAATTGCTTCAAATAGACGGGAAGCGTTTGATTAGTAAACTAGTCAACCTTTAGTTTATCTTTCTAAAATAGTCGATATGTATGATGTGACATTTTAATATCAGTTTTTATTGCTATTATATCCTTTTAATTATCTTTCTTTATACAATTAAAATTCTAACAAAGTAACGGTTAATATACCAAAAATATGTGTTTGAAAAATTGTTCACTGAAATATCTTTAATTTTCTAAAATTTAATTTAATAAGAAATATCCTTAAATTTAACCATGTATAAAATTTGTAATTAAATTGATATTAATATTGATATTTTTTTTAAAATATTAAACGTGATATAATGCCTATTAACATAGAAAAGATTTTGTAAATAAATACATAATATTTAGAGAATAAGTTTGATAATTAAAATCAAGTTGTATTACCAGTTTGTATATGTATATAAACAAGTTTTAACAGTTTATGAATGTATATAACAAGTATTATCAATTGGTAATTCTGATTTTTTGGTTTATTTACGATTCGAATGGTTGAAGTCGACAATGGTTGAATCGCCGTGAAAAAATCTCCGTGAATGGAAGCTGGTGAGATCATCGTGAAAGGAAGATGATTGAAGTCAGCAAGGTGGTCAGATGAATGGCTAGGTCAAAGTTTTTCTCGCTTGTATGCTTACGAAAGAAGAGGGCTTCGAATTTTGTATTCCCTAATTTTAGGGATTTTTAATTTCAAATATAAATTTTATATTTAATTTAATATTAAAATTCGAATTATGAATTAGTGGAAAAGAATCTCGTTAATTATAATTGGATATTAAAATCAGAATGTATAAATGTGATATTTAAGGATATATAAGTCATTTTATAGTCATTAACATGGTTAACTAGCTATGAATAAATATAATAAAAAAATTGAGTATTTAACAAATATCAACTCTCTATCAGGTATTACGCTATAATGCCCCTTTTCTTATTATTATGAACATTAAATTTTGATTATGGTGAAATGGGAATGGTGAAGTTAGGAATGAATAATGCATGTCGTTTAAGTTCAAAATGAATGTCATTCGCCATTGTCATTTATGTGTGTGTCTTTTTTTTTTCTATTCTTAATACTTTTCTTGAAGCAAAGAAAAGTAAAACGTGAATCACAGCAATGAATAATACTTGGAGTCGATATTACTTCTTCTTTCGTTACCATATATATTATAGCGCATATCAAATTTCACTCGGATTGCACATATCAAGTTGTTATGGCAGAATTAATTCTCTCTCCCATTGCCGATAACATCATCGGGAGCTTGAGCTCCGCGGCTGTGCGAGAGATCGCGACTCTCCGGGGTGTCACCAACGAGCTTGAAGAACTCCGAAGGACTGTTTCAATCATCAAAGCTGTGCTTCTTGATGCGGAGAAGAAGCAGGTAATAAACAGATATGGAATCGGAAACTTGTTCACATGTGATCACAAATACTAGGCGTACGTAGACTTTAAATTTATCTTTTTTTTTTTCTTTCTCTCTCTCTATTAGGTGCATAACAATAGTATCCGAATATGGCTAAGGAGCCTCAGATGCAGTTTACGACGCCGACGACTTGATGGACGAGTTTGACAGCGAAGCTCTCCGGCAACAGCTTATAGATGGCAATGAAGTTGCCAAACAGGTTTGCTTGTTCTTCTCCGCCTCCAACCAGCTTGTTTTTCGCCACAAGCTGGGCCGTAAAATTCGGGATATTAGGAAGAAACTAGCCTCGGCTTCTAATGATAAAAGTTTTCTTCTTCTGGAGGTCCTTTCTCCCGATGAAAAGAGTGAGGTTGTTTTGAAAAGAGAGACTCACTCTTTTGTGCCTCAAGAAGAGGTCATCGGGAGGGATGAAGAAAAAGAGGAGATTGTTAAGCTTTTGCTAGAGTCTCAATATGAGGAAAACCTGTCTGTTATTCCGATTGTGGGAATGGGGGGGTTAGGAAAAACGACACTCGTGCAAAGCGTCTTCAACGATGAGAGGGTCCAACAACACTTCGAGATAAAAACATGGGTTTGTATCTCGGAGAATTTTGACTTGAAATTAACTTTTCAAAAAATCACTAAGAAGTCAAAAGAAGTTGAGTTAGATCAACTACAACAGGACCTTAGGAAAATGCTTAGAGGAAAGCGGTATCTTCTCGTATTAGACGATGTGTGGGAAGAAAACCGTGAAAAATGGTTGGAACTTCAAAACTTATTGATAGGTGGTGCTAAGGGTAGTCGAGTTGTTGTGACAACTCGAAGTACCAGGGTTGCTTCTGTTATGAGCCCTATAACGCCTTACCAATTGAGAGTTTTAGACAAAGATAAATCATGGTCTTTGTTTAAGAAGATAGCTTTCAAACAAAGTGAGGAGGAGATCCTGAATCTTGTTCATATTGGAAAAGAGATTGTTGAAAGGTGCGGAGGGATCCCTTTGGCGATAAGAGCCATCGGGAGCACCTTGTATAGCAAGCACTCTGAGTCTGAGTGGTCCTCTTTTGCCTACGAGATTTCAAATATATCACGAGAAGGTTTTATTTTGCCAACGCTTAGATTGAGTTACGATTATCTACCTTCACAACTAAAGCGTTGCTTTGCTTATTGTCGATTGTTTCCTAAAGATTTTGAAATTGAAGTTCCAACTTTAATTCAACTTTGGATGGCACAAGGGTTTCTTAAGACTTCATACACAAGTCATGATCATTCATGTTTGGAGGACGAGGGATATCAACGTTTCACAAGTTTATTTGAAAAGTCATTTTTTCAAGAAGTTGCATTTAATGAATTTGGTGCTGTCAAGACCTGCAAGATGCACGATCTCATCCACGATCTCGCAGTCGAAGTAGCAGGAGAAGAATATGCAACTATAAATTGGAATTCCATCGAAGCCATGAGTGAAAATATTCGCCACTTGTCTATCGATTCTCGTGACTCCCAGAATGATGTTACAACTTCATTTCTTCCACCAAGAAAAATTAGAGCACTTCTTGTTCATGGATTTCAATTCACAAATAAGCATTCAGAACTTAAGCAGTTACGAACATTGGATTTGAAATATTCAAGCAGCGGCAAAGTCCCGGAGTACATTGGCAAATGGAAGCATGTGAGGTATTTGGATTTTACAGGGAATAAGAAAATGAAGTCTCTGCCAAACTCCATTACCAGTCTAATTAATTTACAAACTCTCAAACTCTCCGATTGCGAAATGCTTAAAGAACTACCAAGGGACATGAAGAAGCTTGTTAATCTTAGGCACTTGAAAATTGATGGGTGTGATATAAGACATATGCCGGTTGGGTTTGGCCACCTTACCAATCTTAGAACACTATCAAATTATGTACTTCCTGAGAGCACTTCTTCAATAAAGAGTAGTGGCAAGTTAAGAGAGTTGATTCCATTGAACAATCTAAGAGGAGAATTAACTATTTCAAACTCGAGACTTGACGACGCCGAAGTAGAGTTTGGAATTTTAAAGGAGAAACGATATCTTCAATCCTTGCATTTGGAACATATTCGTTACGGAGGGTCATTAGAAGGCTTGCAGCCTCATCCAAATCTTCAAGAGCTGTATTTTTACTATTATGAAGGTGTCAAGTTTCCGAATTGGCTTCCATCGCTTACTAGTTTGGTCAGTCTCGATATCTCATATAGCGAAGAATGCAAACTCTTATGCCCAATGAATGACTTCCACAGTCTTAAGAAGTTGAAGTTATTTGCTTTTCCATCGTTGGAGTACATAATGGATTGGAGCACAGATCACGACTCGCCCTGTTCTTCACCGACGCTGTTGCCATCCTTACAAGAACTCGAGTTAGGTGATTTACGGAATCTAAAGGGATGGTGGCGAGATCACGACGTAGTCCATCGATACAAACCGCTGCCTTCGTTTCCTAGTCTTACATCTTTATGGATAAATAATTGTCCGTACCTCACGTGCATGCCTCTTTACCCGCGTTTAGAAACACTAACTCTGATGGAAACCAGTTTGAAGCCACTGCAACAGACAATACTAGAGAGCTCATCTTCACTCTCCAAATTAAAAACTCTAAAAATGAGTAGAATCAAGGGCCTCGAATGTCTTCCAGAGTGGTTCAATGGCCTCTCTTCCCTCCAACAATTTGAAATTGATGATTGTTCCCCGATTGTGAGTCTAGGCCCGGGAATTCTACATCTTACTTCACTTAAGGATCTAACGATATCGAGGATGGATTTTGATTTGAGCAACGTTGATGATACGATATGGAAAGCACTGAATGGAAGACTTGATACCTTGAAGCTCATCGACTTTGCAAAGCTAGAGACTCTTCCCGAAGGCCTTAGGCATTTAACCAACCTGCAAGATCTAAAAATTTTGTTTTGGAGTGAATTACGGACTATTCCGGAGTGGATTGGCGACCTCCGTTCACTTAAAATTCTCGCTCTTTGCGATTGTCCTAAGTTGACATCACTGCCGGAAGGGATTTGAAGCCTCACCTCTTTGGAGACATTGGTAATATTTTGGTCTCCTGAGTTGTCGGAGAGATGCCAAAGACAAAAAGGCATTGATTGGCCTAAGATCTTCATATCCCTAATCTATATGGTATTGCTGACTGAGGACGATCAGGTAAAATCCTCATCACATCTTTCGTGTTGATTATCAATTAACTCTGTTTTTCAAACAAAATTTCAGACATGTTTGAATATGATATTGCAGAGAGCAGCGAAGAAGCTCCGCAAAAGAAATGGCAGCTCCGTAGGCAGTGAGCGCGAAGCAATTCAAATGTATGTCGCGATTAATAGTTTTAGACTTGGCAAAAAGAAACAAGGGTTTATAAGTCAATTCAAATTAAATAAAAAATAAAAAGAATCTTTCAGAACGACTTCAACTACCGGCCTTTTTCGTCTTTGGTATACCTTTTTCACAGTATATTTATCTGTTATCCTGGTTATAATTAAGTTAGAATGCTGTACAATTTAAATTAATTGTAATTAGTATTCATTAAAGCTATTAAACTAAATATAACTAGTAATTGTAATCAGATCACAATTTATTCACTCTCTTTGAAAAAATTATAATTACAAAGATTACACGGCTTATGACTCGTTTATGAATCAAAGTAAAACTATACTGAAACATATCATAGAATAAAAAATTCGAAGAACAAGTCTCTGCTCACAATTTTTGACTCATTAAACTAAATTTTACAGTGAAAAAACAGTGTAGGCTGTTTGATGATTTAATATGGATATATCTGGCTGTCTTATCCTGTTTGTGACAGGAATTGTTTGGCCTAAGATTTCTCATATCCCGACCCTATGGTATTCCCGATCATAACGAAGACCGAGGCTCAGGTCGAATTCTCATCATAGTACTTCATATTGATTGTAGTTTTACTCTCTTTTTCATGCATGCATGTTTCAATACGATACTGCTGTAGCGATTGAAGCTCCGCAAAAGAAATGGAAGGTACTCCACGGCTGTGTTTCCGTGATGAATCTATAGGTATGCAAATTTGTCCCTGTCTACATATGATGAAAATTTTATATTTCGTTTCATGGAAATGCTTGAAGAGATTTTATCGTCAAATAGTTAAGTTCCAGACTGAGAAGACAATGCACCAATATACGAAAGTCAGGGAGCAATCAATGCCAATTACACTTCCGTGTTTTGCTGTAACATGCTGTTTTCTTTTGTTCTATATATGAGTTGTTTGAACTTGTGTTTTGGTAACCTAATACGCTAATTGTTCCGTGTTAGATAACGGACTTGCTTGTCAATATCATGAAGCACATCTTAAAGCCGGAGCACCGCGTTCCGAGTGATTGCAGCGAGAAACAAAAATTCCTAAAAAGATACAGCATAGAAGAAAAGCAGGTCAGACTTTCAAAATAAATCATATTCTTTTTAACCTTTGAAAGTAGGGCTGTAACGAAAACCCATCCGTATCCGAATCCGGATTTAAAACCGGATACGGATATGAGTTTTGTTATTTAAAAATTCGGATACCCGTATCCGGTTTAAAACCCGTTTTTTTTTTTTAAATTCAATTTTTAGGGTTACTCAAGTCTCAATAATCAATACTCAGTACTCACACTCCCTTCGAGTCGACATTTCATTTCATTTTTATTTTCATATGTAATAGATTTTTACGGTTTTTGGTGGTTGTTAGTTGAGACAATGTCAACATACGTACGGTTTATATGATGGTTGAGAAATGAGACATATGTTTTAACATTTTTTTCTTTTTCTAAATCGGATCCGGGTAGAACCCGGATATCCGGTTAATATCCGAATTCGGATTTCAAAACCGGATACGGGTAATTAAACAGGGTTTTGAAAGGATTTCCGGGTACCCGGATACGGGTAGTGATTTTTGGATACCCGAAAAAACCGGATCCGGATACAGGTAGGTCCAAAAAACTGGATACCCGCTCCGGTTATAGCCCCAGTTGAAAGCCGTAACAAATGGCTTTCTTTCTATTTATGATTATTTTCTGTTTAATGGCGGCTGATTATATGCCGAGCCAATTATAAGGACAAATTATATGTGAAGATGAAAGTGTAATATGATTGCAGAAAATTAATAAAATTGATAATAATACCCTCAAACAAGTCATGTGTTGCGATGTTGCGATTTCTGTCATTACTGCTGATTCCGGATCTATTTTTTAAATGACTGTTCTGTTTTAGTTCATCATTAATTCCAGACTTAATATCCATGGTTGGTTCCTTGCAGTTGGCTCGGATCTCGAAGAACGATGCAATAGTGCGATACTACGGGCTGGAGAAGGAAAAGGTAGTGAAGATCACATACGTTGGCGGAATCGCTGACTCCTATGTCTCGTATCGCTGCGTGTGGTGATCTTTTTCTGTTCGCGATACTAAGGGCTGGAAAAGTGATATGTAGTGAAGATCATCTATGTTGGCGGAATCACCGACTCCTATGTCTCGTATCGCTGCGTGTGGCGGTCTTTTTCTGTGCAGCTCAGGTTCTGTAGAAATTGTTCATACTCCATTAATGGATGGATCTGTGAATTTTGGTATCTTTTGACCTGCTAGAGTTTCTTTGCTCTTCTTTTCGGTTTTGGTATCCATTGTTTAGATTTCATTTTAGATCCTAACACAAATTAAAGGAACTAAAACTTTGTTAAATTAATACTTGATAAATTAAAAACCTTGATAAAATAACTCTAATTAAATTTTACCTAGACAAAATAATAAAGTTTATGGTCTGCATATTAATAATTTATAGACGATTTACTGGAATTGGAAAAAATCCGTAAATCGGGTGCCTTTACGAAGTATGCCTTTTACATAAAAGAAGTCCATCTTAATAGTCCTATAAGAGCAAGACTAAATCTCAACAAATTAGTACTTGTAGATAAAATATCACTTAAAAGTTAAAACTCCATATCCTGTAAAGTAGCACATTTATATTATTTTTTAACTAAAATACCTTAAAAGTAAAATTTCAAGATAGTCGAAATTTTGGCTTATCTTTATCCTGATAGTCGAATTTTTTTGTCATCTTTGACTAAGGTAGCTGAAATTTTTGCCTATCTTTGTATAAGATAGTCCACCTAAAATTTCAACTACCTTGGAAAAAGATAGCTGAAAATTTTGGCTATGTTCGAGCCGGAATATTACATTAAGGGTATCTTTGTCCAAAAAGTATGATAGTATTGTTTGTTAAATATAATTTTTTGAGTATTATTTTATCAATTAGTAACAGTATGAGTGTTATTTTATCAAGTTTCCTGTATATATCCCGGGAGTTACACTACTTTTGCGGGTATTTAATATCCCAAGTGATGTAGGGGAGAAATAGAAACAGAGAGAAAACGCTTTGTTTTCAAGCGAAGCTTGATTTTTTCATTAATATTCAAAAACTGAAACTTTACGTACTGCTTGTGGAATATATACATCGAAAATAACTCAACCATGAAACCTAACTAATTGTCCCTATATTAACTCCAACTGACTAACAAATATAAAACCTAAATAATACTTACGTAGGGAGAAAATAAATCAAATAAATATAGAAGCATGAAATAAGGAGCTGAAGTTATCATTAGGATTTGTATCTTAATCGGCATCATTCTCTCGGGGGTCGAGAAAATTCGTCCTCGAATTTGCCGGTAAGTCATGCTCGAGTTGACGACGAAGCTCTTCATGCTTAGACGGGCTCATGCGGTAGTGTGCACGATTGGGTAAAGATGCCTCGGGTACGAAATCAATCCGGTGTTGGATATCTGGTAAAGGAGGAAGCTCGGCCGTGAGTTCATGGGGAAACACATCACAAAATTCGTCGATTATGGGCTGTATGATGGCGGGAATCGGAGGAGCTTGAGAAATAGGCTTGCCAAGGAGCGTGTAGATGATGCCGGACTCGGCTAGTTCCGTTTCAAACGCAGAACAGTTGAGCTGCGACATTTTTGGGCGACGGACAATGGTGGTTGCAGGTTGGAAGGAAGAAGAACAATCTTTTTACCACCGAAATAAAAACTGTACGTATTGGACAGCCCGTCATGGACTGACGATCGAATTGCCACGGACGACCCAAAAGTAAATGACACGTATCCATCGCGACGACGTCGCACATGAGTTCATCACAATATGTTGTTCCGATCGAGAATTTCACCAAAGCCCGCTTCAAAACGGTGACATCGGTGCTGTTTTGAAGCCACGCTAATTTATATGGTTTTGGGTGTTGTTCCGCGACGAGACCCAATTTCTTAATAACTTGTTCGGCAATGACATTCTCGCAACTACCCGAATCGATAACAAAGCGACATACCTTATCACCGATCGTGCAAGATGATTGGAAAATGTTGTTGCGTAACCATTCATCGCCTCGACTATGTGGGGTTAAAAAATTCCGGCGAATAACTAAAGAAGGCCCACATCACCCGCGACTTCGACAACTTCTTCCGTGGTTGCATCGTTGTCATCGTAAATAGGGTCGCCAAAAATTTCATGGGTTTCTTTGGCGAGTAGACCACGGCGTGGATTTTGGGGACAATTATTACGACGATGACCCGGTTCACCGCATCCATAGCAACGAAGACCACCTCCAACGACCGGTGCTTGGACTGGATTTGCACTTATTAGGGGCTGTACAGTTACGTGTTGTGCGGGAACAGTTCGTGCCCGCGATTGAGCAGCGACGGCGGCTGGTTCGGGCTGTGGCGTGTTGGACGGGTTTGCGGTGTAAGAACGACGCGATACGGTTCCACAATCCGGATCCGAGTTTAAGACCCGATTTTACAATTAAAAAAATTACAGCAAATACATATTTTAATTAGTTAGATCTGTCACTTCAAATCCGTAAACAAATAGAACCGTATAAACAAATCCGTAAACAAAATAGTGTCGTAACCTCAAATCCTTATATAACTTCAGAACATAAACCACAAAAAAAAAAAAAACATAATATGGAAGTATATTTTTATCATATAATATATATGAACCGGTTAAAGAAACGGTTCTTTAAAATTTGATACCGGAACCGGTTTTCAAATCGGTTCCGGGTATTTCAATCCGGGTACTTTTCGGTTGCCGGTATTCTTCACAGTCTAGTATTAGTGTTTATTATTCTTCCTTGCTAATCTTAAGATAATTAGCAGTAACATTTGAAATATACTTCACCAAAATATCCAAAACACTTTAAAATCTCACATGACATGCTAACGTAGCATGACACGTCATTGCATTGCTGACATGTCACACGTTACATGGCTACAATGTTTTCTTGATTATTTGTGGCCAAAATTCTAGACTTACGTTATTTTACACTTCAATTAATATGTTCGAAACTTTGATGTCAAATAGACGGAGAAAAAAAAATGTAGAGTGTATTTGTTGTAAAAGTTTGAACGTAGATATTAAAATGTAAATATAACTAAATATCATAGAAGTCACCAGGTACTTCCTGCAATTAACTCAAAATTAAAAAAAAAAAAAAAATCGCTCGTGCCGTGGCACGACTAGTCATTGTAGAGGGCGTTTCGTACCGCCTTGCAGTCACAAAAATACACGATGCAAACACACGAATAATACGAATGAAAGGGTATCTTTGATTGATTATGATTACAAAGGGGATCGGTTTCTTCCGTTTATAGCTTGGAACCTCGAAGGAGAACACGACTAAGCTAAGACTCAAAGTATCAAATACGTTACAAAAAGGCTCTCTAAACACTATGCGATGACACTGTTTTCTCCCTTGCCTCTCGATCTCGACCAACCCCTTCAAATGGGAGCTCCCTCTCTATTTATAGCGACGCTCGGACCTCCTCGGCTCGAATCCCTTGAATGATCCTTTGGTGGTCCCCCCTTCAAATATTCTGTGGTCCTCCTCTCTGACATTCTCGACGGCTGCCAAAAGAGCTCATTTCCACTAACGTTGTCCCCCTGTCACATTCTGAGCGCACTACCCAGCAGTGGTCCCCCAGGGCCGTACTCACTTGTCGCATCCGGGGAAGAAACCCTAGACCTTAGTGGGCTTGAGAGTCCTCCTTGGTCATCGCCTCTTGCGATGGGCCGGGGGCCCATCGCCACCTGACCAGCCTTGAAGAACTTGGGCTGTCTCCTCGATTCCATTCTTCCTTGGTGGGCCGAGGGCCCATCGCCATCTTGCAAACCCCTACCTTCGTCGTTTCTAGGGAGAACGACAAGTGTAAAGTTGAGGATGGATTTGACCAAATCTTACCTTAACAGTCATCAAGCCACATAATGTTTAAAATGGTTTGCTATGTTACCGTAAATAATATATAAACTTAGATATTAATTAAGTGCATTCTTATTTTTTGTCAAAATTAAGTATATCTGCTCTATTATCTCTGAAATATAATATCAAGATGTACGTGAGTGCAATCTTAAAGCTACACGTGGACGATCCACATTGGTCTAAGCCAATTACATGAATAAACCAAGCTACTGTTGAGAGAAATCCATATACTCATGCAAATCTTGAAAATCGAAAATGAAATCCAATGAGATTGAAGATAGAGATAATAGCTCAATATGAGATAAGAGCCATTATATATATTTATATGTAAACTTGATATAATTCCTATAAATACACACCAAAGTCTGACCATTTCACTCAACACTCTCATCACTCATCTATAAACATCTTCATTTAGCTCTAATCTCCTAGCCCCTCATGGCCGTCGCCTCCATGGCTCTCTCCTCCCCGGCCTTCGCTGGCAAAGCCGTCGAACTCGCCCCAGCTGCCGGCAAAGTCAGCAACGGAGGGCGTGTCGCAATGAGGAAGACTGCCACGAAGGTAGCGTCCTCCAGCAGCCCGTGGTACGGCCCCGACCGCGTGAAGTACTTGGGCCCATTCTCGGGTGAATCCCCCAGCTACTTGACTGGAGAGTTCCCCGGCGACTACGGGTGGGACACTGCTGGCCTCTCGGCGGACCCCGAGACATTTGCCCGCAACCGTGAGCTGGAGGTGATCCACTCACGGTGGGCCATGCTCGGCGCTCTCGGCTGCGTCTTCCCCGAGCTCCTCTCGCGCAACGGCGTCTCCTTCGGTGAGGCCGTGTGGTTCAAGGCCGGCTCGCAGATCTTCAGCGACGGAGGGCTTGACTACTTGGGCAACCCGAGCCTGGTCCACGCGCAGAGCATCCTCGCCATCTGGGCGTGCCAGGTCATCCTCATGGGCGCCGTGGAGGGCTACCGCGTTGCCGGTGGTCCCCTCGGGGATGTTGTCGACCCGATCTACCCAGGCGGGAGCTTTGACCCCTTAGGCCTTGCCGAGGACCCAGAGGCCTTCGCAGAACTGAAGGTGAAGGAGCTGAAGAACGGGAGGCTCGCTATGTTCTCGATGTTCGGGTTCTTCGTTCAGGCCATTGTCACAGGAAAGGGCCCGTTGGAGAACTTGGCCGACCACCTGGCAGACCCGGTCAACAACAACGCGTGGGCCTTCGCGACTAACTTCGTCCCCGGCAAGTAAACGGCATCGCAATGAGCTCTAGTGTGTGAGGAGAGTAGAGAGAAATATGTGAATTACATGTATAATGGTTTGAGTTAATGAATATTGGTCGGTATTTTTAAAATTAGTATCGGTAAACGGCACCAAAATTAGTCAGCGACAACATCTTATAAAAACGACACATTTCTGGAAACGACAGAAATTAGTTATTACCTACATTAAAAATTGCCGCTTTTACCATAAGATGTCGTTTTTACCCGGAGCAGAACTCGGTTTGTAGTCCTTTTTGGTCAAAACTAGTCCCTAACTAGTGGAAGCGTTTTTTTTTCTTTTCAAAACCGAGAACTGGAGTGAACTGGAATCGAATCCTCCATGTCATATTTTTCTTGTCTCTTAGAACTTTCTTGTCGTTTTCAAATCTCCCTTGTCATTTTGAACTCTCTTACCGTTGATTCAATTCCCTTCGTGAAAGTCCCTTTTCCTAAATACTTTACTAGTTAGTTGTTCGTATAGATGGTGATATTCTCAAAAGGTGTATATTCTCAAGTTTTCAATTCCGTGTAATGCATCAATATGATTTGTCCCAATTGCTATGTTTACATTAAATCCTGAAGAAGTGTGTACCCCATTGATATTTCTCGCAAAACATGCTAAAACATTAACGAGAAAATTGAGACAGAATAAATCAAAAACAAAACTACGCAACCTTTAGTTATAAATCCCGTGCAATCAGCCGTAAAAATTTGATAAAAGGCCCGATATTTCGTTCAAAAAGAGGTCTTCATTTCAAGCGCAAATGTTTACCACTTGAACCGAAACTCTGTTGTAAAATATCAGACACAATTAGTAGCAATCAAGAAGACAAAGACCATAACATCACACTATTTTTTACATCAATTCCTGCGAGCAAAGGCAGCAGCGATGCCACCGGCTAGAAGCCCAACTGCAGTAGCTGTGATGCCGATTCCGATAACCCCGTCTGCGTTTCCGAAACAGTAAAAGCTTCATTCAGTTTAACTCTACAATGTAATGACAGAATAGTAAACGCAAGGCTAAGGCGGTAATAGAAACTTGCAATCGTTACCTTTAGCAATTCTTTCATCGACCGTCTTCTTTAGGTTCAAAGCCTGCCTAAAGTCTGGAGCAATCTGCAGAATTCGAGTAAATGGAATTTATATAGAACGGCATTGATTAGAATTATATAGTTCAACTAATTGAGTGTTTTGTAAATAGTAATTCTATGTGGCTAATTACTGTAATTAAAGCGAATTATAGGCTTAGAGTTAATTATAACACATATTAGCTGCTGACTAATAGGGGTGAAAAATTATAACTGGTTCTCCATTTTTTATCAGTTCCCGGTACCAGTTTAAAAATTGGTAAGTTTTGGGAAATGCAGGGTACCAATTTTACCGGTCCAAATTTTAATCTGGTAATCTACTGAATTTTCACCTGCCCCAGTTACCAATCCCTGAAAAAACCTGTTATTACAGAACTGGTACGGGAAGAGGAGAAATTTGTCAATTCACGGAAACCATGACCCGGATGAAAATGGTAAATTTCTGGTCCCCATTTCACCCCTTCTGATTAGCGCAAGATGTACTCGTTAATAAAGTTGGGAAATTATATAATAACTACAGATGCACAAGAAAACTCTTGAAAAAATAGCACAGATACATAAAAAATATTTCCCCAGTTCTTACGACTACCGAGAATAATGCAATTTAGTAAATACAAACCTCTAAGCATTGGTCTAGGAGATGACGACTCTTTGAATATTGACTGCAGCGATAGTAGCCAACAGCCAGAAGGTAAATCTTCTCTCTCTGCTCCAAAGGCGAACCGCTGTTTGTCAAGGAAGCTGGAATAAAAGAGAGTATAATAGTAACTTATTAACTTGCACCAATGTAAAAACAATTCAACGCAAAATCAGACTTGCGCAAAAGAACTGAGAAGATTTATAAGCTTTTAATAATTAATTTCAAAAAACCTTCGAGCATGGCTATTCCACGCCTTACGTCTTCGGGCTGCCGTGAGTGAACAAGTGCCCATGACAGCCTCATGATGCTTTCGTTCCTCTGTTCATCTGACCCGTCATTAGTCAACTGTGCAACTTCTCTCTCAAGGCCCTGCAAGTTAAATAACCAAAGATGCACGTTAGGAAGATTCTCAGGTGGAATTTGACATGCTGGGCCGAAAGAACTTGAGAGAGGGTTCAAAAGAAATGGTTCAACAAACTTTGGGTCTTTCTAAATTGAAAAGACGGTTGAATAGAATCTACGATGGAAAGTTACTCTATGGTTGTATGTAATTAGTTTACACCTTCAACTTTCCCGTGCATTTTCATACCAATCGAGAACGGTTTTAGTTGGCGGTTTATAAACCCATGAGACCCCCCCACCTTATAAATAATCCATATACCCCTCTTCCTAGCTTTCTATCTCCCTCCTACAAACATGTCATTATACTATATTACATCTTCCAAGCTACTTCTATACAGTATAACCCTAAATTCTTTCAATACGGAGCCAATCCACAGCCTTTGAGTATTAAGGTTCATATAAAGTAACCCCGGTTTTAAAATCATTTAACGCGTACGCCTCGAGGCTCGGGGGTGTCCTGGTGCCTCGAAGCATTCGTGTCAAGCCCCAATTTTGGGGCCTACGAGCGCGCCTCTTTTGGCCCTGTTGTGGCCTTTTCTGATATACATTTCCATTAAAACACAGCATCCATTAAAACATTCCCAAATTTGCAGCAACAGAACACCACAATCTACAATGATCCCCGAATTCGAACGACTTCTTATTCTATTAATTTCGGATTTTAACAAATCGATTAGGAGCAATAAACAACAGGATAATTTTTCTAATTGTTCAGGTCTTCACAATCAAGCAAAGAACGAGATGCAATTGGAGTTAACGGTACGCGATTACAAAATCACCAATCTCCACAATCCATTAACCAAGAAACGAAAAGAGTAAGTGTTTCCACGGATGTAGCAGGTTTATTGAGAGAGAGGAGAGGAGAGAGAAGGGCGTACGAGGATGACGTCACTGTCGCACCAGGGAATCTGGTCGCCGGAGCCGAAGAAGGAGACGACGGACTCGAAGAACTTTCCGATCTTGGCTTCCATTTGCTCAATCAATCTCTCCGATTCTCTCTTCCTTCTTTCTTTCTTTCTTCTGGTTTCTGGTTTCTCTCCTTTATATAGGTTGTGTTTCTGAACTTCCTTGCTTTCCACACAAAAACTCCTTTAAGTCCAAAAAATAATAAAAACGAGAATTTAATTTTTTTAAAACTTAATTGTTAAGTCTTCAAACGCGTATTACAACTTACAAGAATGTATATAAGAGTTTATATTTGCAGTGTAAGTACTTAAAAACTAATATTTTTCTTCCACTTTAAGTGATCCCCCGTTTATGTTAAGATACTCTCTTCTTGCTCTTTTTGTAAAATAAAAAAAAAAAAAAACGGATTATCTAGACCTCTTCAAGTGAGACGGAAAAAACGGATTATCTAGACCTCTTCAAGTGAGACGGACACGCATCATGGGTTGCTCAATCCGCAACCCAAGATAGGCTACTCACAACCCGCATTTACATACTTGTATAGACGGGTCATGAGCACGGACAACTATATCATTTGAAACCGTGATAGAAAAAGGATAAATGAGAAAAATGCTCATTTATGACGCAAAATTTTTTTAAAAAATACTCATTTGTAATAATAGTAATCATAACCACCAACAAATTAAAATATGGACTAATATGCCTTTCCAAATAAGCCACGTTTAATTTTAATTGGTTTTTCTAATTAAAATAAAAAATATTTATCTTAAATGTAGCAAACTAAATAAATTAAAATTTATCATTCCTATTTGAACGATTAAACAAATATTTTGAAGGGTTAATTGCGGCAAAAATACCCAACCTTTGTAAATATTCTCCGATAGGTACCCAACTTCAATAAACGTAGGCAAAAGTACCCAACGTCACACTTTTTTCGCTGACCAACTAACGCCGTTAGACACTGCCTACGTGGCCGTTAGGCTGCCTCATGTGGAATGCCACGTGGCCAAAGGTTGGGTACTTTTGCCGCCACGTGGCATTAAAAAAATAATTTTTTTAATTTTTTTATTTCCCGTTATCCAATATATTTTTATTTTTTACGTATATCAAACATGATCAAATAATTTTATAAAATATGTACTTATAAAAAAATATGTTATTTTTTAAATAATCAAATAATTACTTAAATTTATTAGTTTTAATTTATTTAAAAATAAAATCTTTCTCGTGGAACATTTTTTTTTTACATATCTTAAATATAATAAATAATATTATAAAAAAATATTTTTTTTAAGGAATAATTTATTTGTATTAAAATTTTGAAACTAAAACACTATTGTATACAATATCACGGGCATTCCAATATTAAAATTATGGCATGATATGATTTTTGAAGACATATAGCATATATGAAACTAAGGCATGATTAAAAAATAATTGTATCAAATACGGTTCAAACTGAATTTAAACCGAAAGTTTGGTGATTTGTAAAAATTATGTTTAACCTTATTTTTTTTTGTTATAAAGTGAAAAAAAAAACATATATTTTTTTTTTGCCGCAATTAACCCAATATTTAATACATAGTGATAAAAACATGTGGTTGGTTATATGCGGTTGGTACAGATTAACCTTAACGCATATTTTATTTATTCTTTTTTTTTTCACTTTAAAACAAAAATTAATAAGGTTAAACATAATTTTTACCAATCACCGAACTTTCGGATTACATTCAGTTTGAACCGTATTTGATACAATTGTTTGTTTTAATCATGCCTTAGTTTCATATATGTATGTTATATGTCTTCAAAAATCATATCATGCCTTAATTTTAATATTAAAATACCCGTGATATTATATACAATAATTTTTTAGTTTAAAAAATTTAATATAATCTATTCAAAAATGAAAAATTATTCCTGTAAGAAAAAAAAAATTTATAAAAAATTTGATTATATTTAATCATGTTTGATATACGTAAAAAAATAAAAACATATTGGCTAACAAGAAAGAAATTTTTTTTAAAAAAAATGTTATTTTAATGCCACGTGGCGGCAAAAGTACCCAACCTTTGGCCACGTAGCGGCAAAAGTACCCAACCTTTGGCCACGTGATATTCCACATGAGACAGCGTAACGGCCACGTAGGCAGTGTCTAACGGCGTTAGTTGGTCAGCGACAAAAGTGTGACGTTGGGTACTTTTGCCTACGTTTATTGAGGTTGGGTACCTATCGGAGAATATTTACAAAGCTTGGGTATTTTTGCCGCAATTAACCCATATTTTGAAATATTAATTGGTTTTGAAATATTGTTGTCCATATTAACAAGGATTATAACGATTTGCAATTTGAAGATCAAAATTCCCAAAATCAACTAAAAATCAATTGTAGAATTTTATCCTAATTTTTGTGTAATAAACTGTAAATATAGTTACTAAATTACAATAAAGTTGTAGTTATTAAACTGTAAATATAGCTACGAAATTTCAATAAAGTTGTAGCTATAAAACTGTAAATATAGTTACAAAATTTCAATAAAGTTGTAGTTATAAAACTGTAAATATATTTACGACAATTCATTAACCTGAACCTCGGGACATCGTGCTTGTTTACTAGTGTCCGTAGGATTTTCAACCACAGTAGTACGTGCAGTAAACTGTAAATAGAGTTACGAAATTTCAATAAAGTTGTAGTTATAAAACAGTAAATATATTTATACCTATTGAACCTCGGGACATTGTGCTTGTTTACGAGCGTCCGTAGGATTTTAAACCGCAGTAGTACGTGCAGTAAACTGTAAATATAATTACATAATTTTCAATAAAGTTATAGTTATAAACTATAAATATATTAACGAAATTTAAAAAACTGTAAATATATTTACAAACAAACGACGACGATAGATAAACGGTGAATAAACGATGCCCAACCTCCGCGAGCGAACGAGCAACAAATGACGGGCGAGCGAGAAACAACAAACCGCCGCGAGCAAATGAGCGAGAGAATCGAAGAGGAAAAGCAATCGGCGTGAGAGGACTCGAGGAGTGAGGGATTAAATGAAGTTCTTACCTGGGTGACTACGTTCGCCGGAGCAAGCTTCAAATTGTCCTGAGTGAGAAAGAGAGAGTGAGAGAAAGAGAGAGATCGTGGAAGGGAGAGTGAGAGGAGGGAGGAGAGAGAGAGAGAAGAAAGAAAAAAAATATCGAATGAAACTGTAATTATAAGATGAAATTGTCAATCGTGATTATAGTTTGAATATAATTTTGAAATTAAAATATATAATAAATAATTATACAAAAATAAAAAATATAATTAAAATTAAGGTTAAAATGACCCAATTTTTTTTTTATTAATGAGTATAAATAATTATTTGAAATTTTGGGCAATTCCCTTGGTGTAGAGTGTAGACTGTAGACTGTAGAGAGTAGAGAGGATGTTTTATTTAAGGCAATTTTGTTGCAGGTATGGATTGAAGTTGAACCCACAACCTCCACTTTGAAAGTAGTGTGTAATTACCACTAGGCTATCCGCAACCACAGAATAGAGAGGATGTACTTAAGACTATTTTTGTTCACTTATTTGGACATATCATCATCTCAAAACTACTAATTACTCCACACAGTCCCCGACTTTTCCCATCCTCAGAAAAACCGGAAACCTCACAACTTTCTTACATTCACACCCCCAAGCTTCCTTAAAATCCTCCACCACACGATCTCCCAGCAGCTCCACACCTCTCTTCTTAGCCGTCTGATAAGCTGACCAAGACTTCAGGTACACCAAAACCCCTCCCAAGTCCATCTCCTTCTCGCTCACGAACTCGAATGGCCCCGTTTCACCTTCGTTGAGGCCGTCAACGGCCTCGAACGGAAAGTCAATGCCCCTATATTCATCGTCAACTAACCTCCGCAGCGGGTCCCAGTACGGTGCGGAATCGACCTTGAAGAACCGGTCCATGACAAGGTCGAACATCGCATCTACGCGTGGCACAGTGTAGCACCACGCAGCCATGACACCGTTTGGCTTCTTGAGCACCCACTTCACTTGTGCGTAGAAGTTTGGAAGGTCAAACCAATGAAGGGCTTGAGCTACCGTCACTAGGTCAACGCTTGATTTTGGCGCCACACACGAGCTGGTTTCGGCCAAAGACATGACGGGTTGGGTGTGGACGTAACGGACGTTAGGGAGTTTCGGCGCGAGCTCAAGTTGCTTCGGACTCGTGTCAGTTGCAACGACGCTCTTGTACATCTCTGCTAACTGAAATTCATAGTTTTCAAGCTAATATTAATAGACATTTCATGTGCATATATGCAAATAAAGGAAAATAAAGATACAAATGAAAAATTATATGAAAAAAATGCAATCAAGAAGACCCTAAACAAACTTTATCTGTGTGTGGATATTTACGGCATAAATTCTCAATCTTATTCTTTGAGTGTCGGTATATTTCTAATCTATTTTTTAGCGGCTATAGTATCTAAAAGCAACAAAAGAAAAAAAAAATTCCTTCCTCGATATAATTCTTCACGCCTCTAATGAGTAAAAAGAAAAGTTTAAAAAATAGTATCAATGCATAATTTATCGAAAAAAAGAGAGTAATCTGAAACACTTTAATTAGAAAAGGGAAAAACTACGCTTAAATGTAATTTGAGGAGCAAACTGCAAATTTTACAAATTGTCATATTATGATAGTTACACTTAATCAAGAAACAATATAGAATTTCAATATATTTCATCTGGCTCACAGATTTTGCAGCTTGCCCACTTCCGGTGCCGACATCCCACGCAAGGTTGTGCACGGGCGTCTTGGAGGCGATGAAGTTGAACATCTCGGACGGATAATCCGGCCGAGTCTCGGCGTAGTGCTTCGCCTGATCAATGAACAACTCTGCCATTCTGTTTTCTCTTTTTTCTTTCTTTCTTTGTGTTGCGTGTATACAACGAAGAGTTCGGACGACAATAAATAATAAGACTATTGTGTGGTTCATGTGCAAGATTCCCAAATAAAATGTTGCAAAAAGCAAATTTGCTAAGTTTTGACCAAAAATAGTGCGATTCAAGGCATTAGAAAGAGGAAGCAAGTTTGGATTTTGATGGGATAGTAGCTTAATATTATGTCAGTATCAGAAATGTTCAGAAAAGTTTATTTAAACTTAACAGAATAGTCAATTTTTTGTTAAATAAATTCTAAAAATAAATAATTTTAGAAAAAATAAAATAGTTGATGATATCATGATCTTTGACCTTATTTATTTTATTTTCATTTTATGCAATGTTTGATACTTATATTGCTATTGTTATTTTTGATCAAAATGAAAGTCGGACCACGTTATGGGCTATCCTGGCCCAACACAATCTCAACCTCTAGATCAATATAATTGTTCGAATTTTCTTCTCAATACACTCTCACATTATTAGATATATTCAGTGTAAGAACATGTAATATTATTGGTCAAGTTTACATATATGTAAATGATGCTGAATTTGCGTCCCATAAAATTTGAACTCATGACTTCTTTGAGAAGTATATAATAGAGTTACCATTAAACTACTAGTTCTATTTTATATTAACTTGTGGTGTAGATAACAAAGATGATTTACTCAAAATATTTTGTTTCATTTATTGGGACACCTCATCATCTAAAAAATATTAATTACTCCAAACAGTCCCCAACTTTTCCAATCCTCAGAAAAACAGGAAATCTCACAACTTTCTTACAATCGCACCCCCAAACTTCCTTAAAATCCTCCACCACACGATCTCCCAACAGCTCAACACCTCTTTTCTTAGCCGTCTGATACGCTGACCAGGACTTAAGGAACCCCAAAAATCCTCCTATGTCCATCACTTTCTCGCTCACGAACTTGAACGGCCCCGTTCTGCCGTTGACGCTGTCTACGGCTTCAAACGGAAAGTCAACGCTCCTATACTCGTCGTCAATCAGCCTTCGCAGCGGGTCCCAGTACAGGCCGGAATCTACATAGTAGAACCGATCCATGACAAGGTCCAACGTGGCGTCCACATGTGGCAAGGTGTAGCACAACGCTGCCATGACGCCGTTTGGCTTCTTGAGCACCCACTTCACTAGTGCGTAGAAGTTTGGCAAGTCAAACCAGTGAAGGGCTTGAGCTACCGTCACTAAGTCAACGCTCGATTTTGGCGCCACGCACGTGCCGGTTTCGGCCAAAGACATGACGGGTTGGGTGTGAACGTAACGGACGTTGGGGAGTTCCGGCGCACGCTCTAGTTGCTTCGGACTCGTGTCCGTTGCAACGACGTTCTTGTTCATCTCTGCTAACTGAAATTCATAGTGCTAATGTTAATTAACATTTCATGTACATACATGAAAATAAAAGGAAAATAAGGATACAAAGTAAAATTATATGGAAAAGAAAAATACAATCAAGAAGAATCTTTACAAACTTTTATGTTTTGGGATATT
Organism: Parietaria judaica; assembly: GCA_954871525.1. Lineage (NCBI taxonomy): Eukaryota > Viridiplantae > Streptophyta > Magnoliopsida > Rosales > Urticaceae > Parietaria > Parietaria judaica. The sequence continues at coordinate 22,115,866 of OX940865.1, read as the reverse complement.
TTTGCGTCATATATTCTCAATTCATATTGTGTTGGTATATTTTCAATCTCCTTTTAGTTACATAGATATTCAAAGTCAACAAAGTTAAAAAAAATAAAATATTTTTCTCGACATAATTTTTCACACCTCTTATATGAAATTACGAATGAGTAAAAAAAAAAGATAAAAATATATTACTCAATACTCAATAATATAATGGGGAAAACTACTCTGAAATGAAAGTTAAGGAGGAAACTGCAATTTTTGTGCAAGTCGAGGAGGTAAATAGCCAAATTATTAAAGTTTCGCCCAATCAAGAAGCAATGATCACTATTCTTGATGAAGAATTGCAATATGTTTCATAGGGTAGGACTCACAGATTTTGCAGCTTGCCCACTTCCGGTGCCGACGTCCCAAGCAAGGCCGCGCTCGGGCGTCTTGGAGGCGATAAAGTCAAACATCTCGGGCGGATAGTCGGGCCGAGTCTGGGCGTAGTGCTTTGCCTGATCAGTGAACAACTCTGCCATTCTGTCCTCTTTTTCTTTCTTTGTGTTGTATTGAAGAGTTGGGATGACATATATAATTGCGTGGTTAATGTGCCATATCTTAATAGTATTGTATGTTGAAAAAACAAATTTGCTATGCTTTGACCAAAAACCGTGCGATTCAAGGCATTAGAAGAGGAAACTTCGTGTTTGTTTTCGACTTAACATACGTGCCATTATAAACAGTCAACAAGGTTTCGGATATGATTTATTATTTTTTCTTGGGTTATTAGTGGTAAAAATACAACTTGTTGGAAAATGGGCGGCAAGAAAATAATATATAAAAATCATAGTAAACGTATTTAAGTTTTTTTTTTTTTTTTGCAAATAAGTAGATTTTATATATAAAAAAATCGTTAGTTTTTTTTACTATTTCCGCCATAAATGAAGTCAACAACAAATAAAACAAGTAAACTCAAACAATTAAAACTCACGAACGTCAAAATAAACATGAATGTAAAACACAACTCCTAAGAACATCATCAACGCAAATTTATATTTTCATTCTCATTTTTGCTCTCGAATTATCAGCTTATCTTATTAAAAATCATCACATTATGCGTTATTGACGTCACCATCGGCGGAATTAATGAAAAAAATAACAAAATAATTGATGTGGTCTACCGATCCGTCAAAAACCACAACTTTTTTTAGTTGTCTCTATGCCGCCTCATTTAAAAAGAAAATAGATACTTTGCCACTAATGTCTTTTTTATCGCGGTATCATGGGCTATTAGTTTAATTTTGTGTATATTTATAATTTTGTTAAATCGATTGAAAACAAATAAAAAATTAATGAACTTTTAGAGAAAGATGATATAATTGATATCGTGAACTTTTATCTTACAAAATTGCCAATTATGTCACTAAAATATCAAAATATTTGATACTTATACCCGTATTAATCTATTTAATTACCTATCAAAATCAGTCGGGCCACGTAATGGCTAACCTGGCCCAAAGCAGTAGCCAATCTCCACGTCGACTATCTACTTCTATTTATTTAATCCCCAAGTTTTGTTATTTTTATACTTGATAAGTTTGTAATGAGAAAAAAAAGTTATCCATATCAAGAATTTGTTATTAATCATAACTTATATTCCCAGTCAATAAACTATTTTTTATTTATTAATTAAAATATATTCTTAGTTTGTAATTTGACAAAACATAAAGAGAATAAAAAATTGTAATGATAGAACTCTTTACGATAAAAAAGAGAGAGTATATTTTACAATAACATTCTATCAATAAATATTATTGGGATTGAAAAATTATATTATATTATTGAACTTATTAATTTACGGAGATAAAATTTAATCATGTTAATTAGAGTGAGTTCAAAAATATTATCGTATATTAATTTAATGAGTTTCTAGTAGGGGTGAAAATTTTGTAACCATTTCTCGGTTTTGTCCCGGTTCCGGTACCGGTCCCGGATCGACTTTTAAAAATTTGAAAAATTTAGCTTAAAACTGGGAACCGGTAGTTCCCGGTGCTCCATTTTTGGAACCGGGAAGCGGTACGCAAATCAAAACCGGGAACCTAAAAAATATTTCCCGATTACTGGTACCGGTTCCGGTTTTAAACTACATGTCATTTTTAAGTTTTTAGTATGTCGTTTTTAGTGTAATATATATTTTTAATATCGTTTTTTATACTACGTGTAATTTTTAAAAATTACATTTAATTTTTAAGTCAAACACTTTTAGAAGTGGAAATTTTAGAATTGGAATCGGGAAATTTTAGAAATGGAACCGCAACCGGAATCGGAACAAGGAAATTTGAATCGGAACCGTTACCGGAACCGGGAAATTTTTGAAATGGGAACCGTTACCAGAACCGGAACCGTTACCAGAAATAAATTTCTCAATTTTTCTGAACAAGGAAGAAAAAAGCTAATTTCCCGGTTCTCGGCTCCGGTTTCACCACTAGTTTATACTTTACAGCAAGGTATTAAATTTCTCGAATATCCATCGGCATGCCCATCGAAAATCTTTTTTCAAGGATATGCGAAACGATATATCCATCGATTTACTTATGAGATATCAGTCGACAAGCGATATATCCGTAAAATAAAAAGTGCGAAATGACAAGCGGTATTTAAAACCTTGTTTTACAGTGTACTTGTATTAAAATAAATATTAAAAAAAAAAGAGAATATATAAAATTTCAATGCATATAAATACAGACGACTGAAGTCTGTCTACCTCGCAGCAAAAACCTTGGAGCCGCCATTCTCGCCTAAACCCAGAAAACGACGCCGTATCGCTCTGCACCAGACTCATCCATGGAGGCCATTCCGATTTCGTCGGAGAGCTATCGACTAGGGTTCATCGGAGCTGGCAAAATGGCGGAGAGCATCGCCAGAGGCGTCGTCCTCTCCAACCTCTTGCCTCCTTCTCGCATCGCCACATCGCACTCCAACCCTGCGCGCGTCCAAGCCTTCGAGTCCTTCGGCGTCACCGTTCTCCCCCGCAACGAAGACGTACGGTCACCTCTTTCTCTTTCTCTTTCGTGTTTGGTTCCCGAGAAAATCTCTTAGTCCGTTCTTTTCATCTTGTTTCGAGTCAAGCAGAGTGAGAATTACGCGAGAATCGGATTGGAAACGATGATATTTTTATGAACTGATCGTGGATTTTGATTTCAATGGCGTTTCAGTTTGATGATTGTTATCTATACAGGTTTTGGATTGTCTCGATCAGGCTATAAATATTGGATTGGTTGTTGATTGCTGCAGGTTTTGGAAGCGAGTGATGTGGTGATCTTCTCCGTCAAGCCTCAAGTTGGTATAATCCTATTCGAAGTTCGATTTTGAATTGCAAATTCTTTACTTGATTCGATATTGTTATCTTGTTGATTGGTAAATTGTGTTTATTGTGCTTTTAAGCGATCGTGTTTTCTGCTTCTGTTGTCGCAGTTAAGAACGCAATCTGCCAGTTGAAGCCGCTCATTAGCAAGAAGAAGCTTCTCGTCTCGGTTGCTGCTGGGATCAAATTGAAAGATTTGCAGGTTTGTTAACTTTACGCCCTTTCCCGAGTCTGGTTTCGATCTTTGTACGTAGCAGAACTTTATTTATAATCGAGAAGAACTTTTGTTAGTATAGAGTTGTTTGTTCTGTTTGGGATTGTTAGCGCCGGTATCTCTGATGATAAAGAAAAAATGGTTGTACAATCTTGTTATTGCCTGAATATAAATATAATGTTTTATAAATGTTTAAATTAGTATGAACACTAATGAGATGATAAATAATTTTAATGTAGGAATGGGCTGGTCATAGCAGATTTATTCGAGTAATGCCAAACACTCCCGCTGCCGTAGGCGAGGCAGCATCAGGTATATATCACATGGATGCTGTTCTAATGTAAATATATCTTTTGTTTTTGCATCATATCACATTTGGCGTGTTATTTTTTCCAATTCTTGCAAATCTGCATCGGTCAAGCGTAATAAGAAAAATATTAATAATTGCTTATCAGTACATTTCATTCCGATATTAAATAATTAGTTGCATCGGAACAAATTTTCTCTTGATTTTTTTTCTTCGTTCAATGTTCAAATGAAAAGGTTAACATTTTACAATTTTTTTTATAACTAGTTATGAGTCTGGGAGAAGCGGCTACGGAACAAGATGGGGAAATAATCTCCAAATTATTTGGATCAGTTGGTAAAGTATGGAAAGCAGACGAAAAGATCTTTGACGCTGTAACTGGATTGAGGTATGAGTTCCCAAAAGATTTTGAAAATAATCTATTGGTTAGTACTCAAATGCCCTAAATCGTAATTTTGCCTCCAAATTGTACAGCGGAAGTGGACCTGCCTACATGTTTTTGGCTATTGAGGCTTTGGCAGACGGAGGAGTTGCTGCCGGGTTGCCACGAGAACTTGCCATGAATCTTGCATCCCAAACCGTAAGTTAGTTCAGAATAATAGTATTGGGGTCATCTACCAACATTACCCTTCGTTTACGTCCGCTTAATTTGAACTGAATCATCATCATATGCAACAGAGGGTACTTGTGAGAAAAAAAAAAAATTATTTAGTTTTCTATTTTACTTAACAATTATATACTTTATTTTTTCAGGTGCTTGGGGCGGCATCTATGGCCTCAAAGAGCGGGAAGCATCCAGCTCAGCTGAAAGACGACGTTGCTTCAGCCGGTGGGACCACCATTGCCGGAATTCACGAATTAGAGAAGGGAGGGTTCCGTGGGCTACTGATGAACGCCGTTGTTGCAGCGGCGAAGCGCAGCCGGGAACTCTCTTAGAGTATTCGTTTTTTCAGTTATTGAATCAAATTGCAGAGCTGCCATTGATCATTTTTAGCTGAAATTTTGGGCTGTTAGTGAACCCCTCTCAGTATATGTGGCTGTGGCTATTGAGGTCTAGGCACATTTTACTTACAAGTGTCTGGTACTCATTGGTCTATTCTAGGGTTGTAAAACAAAACAGATATTTTTTTCTGGTAATAAGAAGCAATTTGATTCTTGGAATGAGCTTTTGAAGCCATTATTTACATAGAATATTCAATATTGTATATTGATTTGAGACTGAAAGTCAAAAAACCTAATTTTTAGTTCATGTTAAAAAGAAATTTAAACTTTTGTTGTTTTGATTGTCAAAATTTAGATAGTTTTGCTGCAATTATCCTTAATAATATTTAGGTGCAAAAACAGAAATAGAAATTTGCGCAAACTTAACAAACTTTTAGGTAACAAAGGTATAGATCTGACATCTAGAAAGTATAAGGGCAAGTACGAAATTTTCACCACCTATAAATATAAAATGGTTATCAATATCACATCATAACCTAGCAAACTTGGTCTTCATCGCCGCAAATGCTAATGTTTCTCTCTCCTTCCTTCTCTGATTCCCCTGTAAATTCCTCTCTTCATCTTTCGATTCATGTTTCTTCTATGTTCAGATCTATATGGTTGAGTGGTTGGATCCTCTTACTACTTAGTTTAATTACTCAAATACCCAATCATATTTTTTTTTCTGCAATCTCTTTGTAACTTCAGATTGGAAATAAAAGGAAATCACTGATTGTGTTTGTCTTTGTTTCATTTCAGAGCGAGAAGCATATTCCTAATCTCGATTTTTCGGTTTCGGAATGTCGAGGATTCAGCGCAGTGGTGCTCTAGAGCTCTCTAACGGCTTTGGAGGTTGGCTTTCTCCTCTTTACTTGAGAAAGACCGCCATAGCTATCGGTCGTTCGCAATCATTTCAATATGAAAGTCATGACGCCCCGCTTCGATTGCGTTTTGTTGTGTGTTTCAGTCAGTTAATGGGTCGAAGGATTAAGGTTGAGTATTCTTCGGCTGTCACTTTCTTGTATAGAAAGATCGGAAATATCGGAATAATCTTACATTCTTGATATTCTGATCTAGTCAATTGCTTTTGTCATTTGAACCGCGTCATGGATCCATTGGGTAGCAATGATGAAATTTTCGAAAGGATTTTTTCATGAGAAGAAAGGTAACAGAATCGCAAGAGTTTTATCATAAAATTCACGAGCCTGTTAACCGTCGCGGTTCATGCGCTTTGCAAGAATGGTATGCGTGAAGAAGCGCTTATTGAAGAAGCACGAGGCGTGATAGAAAGCATGGTGCAAAAAAGCATTTAAAGTAATTAAGCTCATGTGTATTTGCTCCGTAGAGAAGTTACTATTACTATTTTCATCTACGTGATACTCATTGGTGAGGCATATGTAAAACAAAAAAAAATTGTTTCGAATTATCATCCAACGGTTTAATACAGCTGTTTGGTACGTGGATGATAATTCATGCATTTTTCATTCAACGCCTTATTTGGATGAAGAATTTGAAGTAAGCGGAAGGTCAATCAATTATTGTTATGGTATCTACAATATAATGATTAGATGATTGCATCAATTGATGAAATATTTCATCAGGAACTCTCCAACATAGGCACCAGCTAGTTGCTAAGTGGTTTGTTAAGTTTATAGCTTTTTGTAAGTTAGATTCTTTCTTGCTTATGACTTGTAATGTGGAACTGATTTTAGTTCCCATGAAAATAATAATTACAAGAGTTATGCTCTTTTGCTTTTCAAACAATTTTTTCTTCCTTTTCTTAGACTAAGCCTGGTATAAAAGAAAAGGCTGTATTGTATTCACACAAAATCTTCACTTATACCAATTTTGTCAATGTATATGTATCTTTCAAGTTTATTCATACTTTTTATGTGTATATTAGAAAAGTGTAGTTGACTAGTAAATATTGACATCAACGTATTCTAAATTAAAGGTAAATGATCTGTCATTTCTGCTTCTTATGTTCTATCATTTGCTTATGGAAGTCTATTGCTTATTGAGAAAAGTAAAAAAGCCCAAGAAAGTATCCTATTTATGGAAATTCGAGGTTACATATAATTTTTTATTTATTTATTTTATTTTTGTCAAGAATATGGATAAGAAGTTACCATCACTATGTATGTATACGTGATACTCATTGAAAAGGAATGCGTACAATGAAAGAAAATTTGTTTTGGACTATAATACAAATGTCTAATACCATTGTTTGGTATTAGATCTTGGATGATAATTAGTGCACTTTTTTTTTTTTTTCATAAGGCTTTATTCGTAAAAAGAATTCAAGGAAAGCGGGAAGGCCACTGGGTTATCATATCGACAAGATGATGCATAGAATTCGATGAGACAACAAGAGGAAAATAAGTTCTATTAGTTTTTATTTAGATTTTTGTATGTTATATTCTTCCTTCACGTCATGACTTTTTTTTTTTTCTTTTTTCCTTCTGTTGAACTGGTTTTACCATGAAAGAAATTCCTTTAAGTTCCTTTATTTCAAACTAGTTTTTTTTCTTTCTTTCTTAGACTACTTTGGTATGAAAGTAGGGGTTAGATTGGATTCATTATGTTCACTTGTACCATCTTGGCAATCTACATGCTCAAGTATCATTTAATTTTTTGTTCCTTTTGATATAACTAATCATAGTTTTTGTGCTTATATAAGTAATCATTCTAATGCAAATGTTTAGATCCCTTTATTAAAAAGAATTGAACTGAGTTAATAACTCTTGGAGAAATCATAATTCGTGAAAGATTTGATGCGGAAATAGGTTTTAATGAAGTAATTGGAGAGCTAAAAGTACAAAATTAACAAACTCGAAAATTAGCTTGAAATCCAAAAACAGAGATCGATTCTTGAGATGTCGAGTATGTAGATTGCTCAATTAAACAGAGATTCAATAACTAAAGAAAGATTAATTCATTGGGGTCCTTTTCCGCAAACAGAACGAACGCCATATTGTACTTAATGGATATTAGCCAGTGAGCGCCAAGATATCGGCCATCATGGCCTCGAGCATAGGCGGAACGGAAGCACACATACTAGGGGTTGAAATCCCACAAACTCATTTTAGCATAAATTCTAATAATTCTTCCATCCAATCCCCTTTGATTTTTACTAAAGCTTCATCCCGACCTTATAGTATCTACCAAAATTCCAAACAATCCTCGCGAACATGTTCCGCTATTGGTGTCAAGAAAGCTCGTGTGCAGCCACAGCGACCATAGTTAAGTCCATCAAAGTCACTTCCGACCACTTCTTTAAGCTTTAACGAGTTTCCATGGTTAATTCACCATTTCTTCTATAAGTTTAAGCAATTAAAAAACTATGGAGTACTGAAAGGCATTACTGTTGTAATAGTCTAGTCTTAGAGAGGCCGCGAAGTACAACAAAAGTTAGTTGTGCAAAGAATGGTTTAACTCGGGGATATTTGCGGTAAAAGTATCACAAAGTACATTTTTGTATGTTGTCATATCTTAAATTTTATTTTATCGTGGCAAAAGAAAAGTTATTTCGTAAAAAATGGAACCTATGGCCGACCATTAATTTTTAAATTTATAGTTAATTTGTAAATTAGACAAATTTTTATAATTTTTTAAAATTTCAGCCACAATAAAATATCACGAACAAAATAGTTATTTCGTGATACTTTTACCGCAAATATACACTAACACCATGATGGCCTAGTAAAAGCCTAAAAACTAGTTGGGACCCAACTAGTTTGAGCCATGAGCCTGGGATCCTTTGGCCTGTGGGTCCTTTCAAAAGTTGCATATCTTGCCTTCTCACAACTTCTTTGGCATCTTATAGATTTTTTTCTTGTTTACCAAGAATGCTATTTATATTATCATATAGCAACTTGAAAGAACTAGATTCTCATGTGTAATAATCTCAACCTAATTGAATCAGGTAAATATAATCAGGTAAATCAGTATAATAATCTCAACCTAATTGAATTTGGTAAAATATAATAATAATAAACATTCTTATAAGTACTTTCTTATCTTCTTTTGTAGTTTTCGACACAATCAGTAGTATTTTAACTAAAAGGGCACGAGAGAGATTGAGAAAAGTGTATAATCCAAGTATTAATACCATGGCTTGACAAACATAATATGTCCACACGAAAACATTAGTTTTTTATTATTATTTTCTGTTGATATTATGTTATATCCTAATTCCTTAAGGCTAAAATTACTAATATATCAATCCTTTTAATACTTTGAATGTCGGCATATATTTTCTTATACTAATCCCCTCTATTAGAAACTAAGTCATAGCCGGGCTTACTCTTATTGGAAAAATTCAACGTGACACATTTTTTTTTCCTTGCGAAGAGCCAGACATCACGTTACGAATTTGTTACTCGAATATCCAAAATTTATTAACATAATCTTTGTTTATGACGGAAATATGCCGTAATAAACGAGTGAAAAATATTTATTTCCCGTCTTTCAAACCTACATGTAAACTAACTAAATAATACTTAACAACTAAAAATAAAATAAATTAAAATTGAAGCAATGGAAGCCTGTTTAATATAAGCGGCATGGTTCAACTTACCGATGTTACCGGTAAACCGATTACCGGTTTCGACGGATTAATCGATAGCTTACCGATTAACCGACGGAAAACCTATAACACTGTAGCTTACTGATTACCGATACTTTTCGATGATTATCGACGGATTATCGATACTTTTCGATACATTTCGACAGAAAACTTATAAAATATTTTGATAATATCATACCACAAAACATATGTTAAATTATAAGTGTATGTATAATATTAATATTAGTTGAAGTGTATAATATTAAATGAATATACATATTAAGTGTATATGTATGTTAAGTGTATAATATTATTTGAAGTGTGTAATATTAAGTTAAATTATTAAGTGAAGTGTATGTGTATGTTAAGTGTGAATGTGTGATATTAGTTGAATAACATAACAAAAAGTCCCACATTGATAGATGACAAGAGTTTGGTGATGTTTATATACCAAATATTAAGGACAAGAGGTTGGGCCCTTTGGGTCATAGGATTTTGTGGATGGGGGAGGACTCACACAAATGTTACACCACCACACGCGCGCGCTGCCGCCGTCCGGACGTGACGAGGTGGGGTGTAACTTGTGTAAGTATAATTATTTTTGCCGAAAGTTTAATTCAAATTTTTTTATTTAACCGAAAAGTCCTTATTTTTTACACACATTTTGTCGAAAATCGATTGGAAACGATAAGTATTACAACTGGCAACTTACCGGTAACTATCGAAAAGACCGATTTTCGACGATTATCGTCGAAAATGCGATCCTTGATAAGCGGTACCCATTTTACACATTTCACTAATTATTAATAGCAATTCAATCTCAAGTAGTTCTGCTCTGATCAGAGATATGCTGACTTGACAGACAAGATCCCAACAAAGACAATGGTTCTTTTCCACATATATAATATTACTATATTATATAGAATACTTGCAAGATGTCTATAATAAGGTCACTAAGTAATATCATCAATCATCATTTAAAAATGTTGAAAGCTGTAATTTCTGATACCAATCCCTCCATCAGAAACAAACTCAGGATTTATTCTAAAGAGAAAGAAAGAAAAATCTCAATATTTTAGGACAACTACATATGTATATATATACTCATACAACTTATAATTAGCCAATACATTTCACTCACACTTCTGTTCTGAATAGGGCTTCACTATAGTTGAAAGAACGAAAAAAGATAAAAAATCGTGTGCCAAATAGTTGCGGAAATTTTCCAATCACTATAATATTAGTCGCTAATTTTTGTTTTCCTTGTAGTCTACTGAAGAATGAGTTCTACGAGTCACGAGCATGCGATTTCCATGGACAGGGTAAGCGCAGACCGACGCCGACTCGACATTGCGGCTCTTGAGGAAAACACGAAGGTCTCGCCGGCATACATCAAGCTGAAACACTCAATTGCGGAGGTGAAGAAGATCGAGAGATCAGAGGGTGCGAGAAACATTGAAGATCGCGCGAAGATGGTCCCGAAAATCCAGAAGATTCCGGCAATCTTGCGGGAGCAGAAGCCAGGGAAGTACTTCGAGCCACGGTGGATCTCCATCGGCCCAATCCACCACGAGAAGCCGAAGCTTAAGCTCGCTGAGACGCAGTTCAAAATTGAATTGACAGGGAAGTTCATCAGTGACAGCGGTTCGGAGGTTGACGAGGTTTATGCAGAGATCAGACGGAGAATCGGAGAATTCAGGAGATATTTTGACGAGGACGTAATTCGCGCCTACGATGACGATGTTTTGAGCTGGATGCTCTTCCTTGACGGGTGTACGGTGCTTCAGTTCATCAACAGCTATGTAAAGGGCGAACTGAGGGCCTTCTCGATCAAGAACGAGCACATTGCGTACGCGCAACAGGATTTGTTCTTGCTGGAGAATCAGATTCCGTTGAAGGTTTTGAAGGTGTTGATGGGAGCGAGCAAGAAGAGCGAGGAACTGAAGATTTCAGTGACGGAGTTCGTTTGGTGCAACGTGATGACGCCGGAGAAGTACAAGAAACATCTGGAGATCGAGATCGACGTCGATCCTGAGCCGGCGCATCTACTTGAGCTTCTCCGACTGGCGATCATTCAGCCGCCGAAGGCTTCTCGCACCGGGTTTGGTTTCAAAGGTATATTTTTTGGCATAATTTGTGGTTTATAAATCACAATTCAAGTGACAAATATATGAATTAAATGTTGTAAGTTGCGGTACTCTTTCATTCAGATGATACTTTATGATTTTAAAATCCAAAACATTTCAAATGGGCACCAATCTCAAATGAGTGAGCCAAAACGATCTATATATATATATATATATATATATATATATAAATAAAGATCTAACTTCTTTTAAATTGATGATTAAACAACGTGTTACTATATATTAGAATTTAGAACCTCATTAGGACCATAGAATATTATTATGTTATCGATATTATTAATTTATCAACTCATAATTTAATAATATTAGTTACTCGGGAACATACAAAAGTAATTTTAAATTGAGCTTCTTAATTTTTAGTGTATTAATTTAATAAGACTATTGAATTTGAATTGTTGAGATAGAGAATATATAAAGTGATCACTTTTAACTGATATAAAATTGAAGAGAGTATAAGATTATTTACGATAATTATCATTTAGAAAATATTTACTCTATAAAAGTACTCCAAAACAATGCTATAGTAAAAAATTAAAATACTCGACAAACAAAGCTAGTCTTACGACGAGATGTTTGTGAGCTTGAGCTTGAATTAAATCGTCACATAGAGGAAGTCATCCCTGTTTGGAGACGCGAGCAAGTCTGCTAGCTTGAGGAGCAAGCAAATCAAGTCAAAGATTTGACGAGATTATTTAGGGTAGTTTCCAGATTTAGTGCGATTCTGTTAGCTAGGTTTTTGCCTAGGCCTATATAAACCTAGCATTGTACACTGTAAAAAAAGTCGAGTAGATTTGAGTCCATTATTTTCGAGTTATCTCTTTGTAATTGCCTTCGATATTAATCAGAGAATTTCTTCTCCCAAATTCGTGTTCCTAAGTTCGTTTGATTTGTGGTGATTGTTCGTGTTATTCGCAGAATCGTGATTTGGGATCCAACAATGTTGTGGCTATATATATATATGTATATATATATATGTATATTTTTTTATTTTTAAAATAATCAGATTTCGGTTGCCTATAGAAACGATAATGTCGACGCTAGAGGTACCTATAGTGACGACTTCTAGACCTGTAACTTTTGTCGTCGCTATAGGTCTTGTTTCTTGTACATAGTAGTTAAACTCCTCGATTTCGGTGTGCGTGTTTGTCAGGCTGCTTAAAGGTCAAGAGAAAGGCGACGGAGCAAGGACAACAATCGTTTCGCAGCGTCCTAGACCTCGTAACGGCCGGGATCGAGCTGAAGCCGAGCGAGACCTGTTCGCTCAGAGACATAACCTTCACCTCCCTGTGTTTCGCAGGGTGGCTAAAGCTGCCTCCGATCACCATCGATGACTCGACGGGCCAACGGTTCCTGAACCTTGTCGCTTACGAGATGTGTCCCGACAACTTCCGGACCAACTACGAGGTCACCTCATACGTCAGCCTCCTGGACTCGCTCATTGACTACGCTACAGACGTCAAGGAACTGCGCTCGGGCCGTGTGCTGCACAACCTCCTCGGCTGCGACAAGGAGGTGGCTCAGCTCTTCAATGAGATCGCCACCGACTTGGTGCCGAGCCCGGTGTACAACGAAGTCCTCGCAAGGATCGAGAGCCACTACACGAGCAAGTGGAGGACGTGGATGGCTCAAGTCTACCACGAGCACTTCCGTACCCCGTGGACCATCGTCGCGTTTCTCGCTGCACTCGGTGCGCTTGGAATGTCCGGTGTGCAGACCTACTACACCGTCCACCCCAAGTAATAGCGCTTGGAACCACCATAAACCCATGAAATTTGACAATTCCAATTTTTTTTTTTGTGATTTGTTTTTTAAGTTACTTGATTATCTCCTCTATAAAAATTCCGTCAATATATACTTTATACACACGGTGAAATAAAGACTTTTTTTATTTTATATATTCTTCTCATATACGATGTTCTTTTTAATTATATTAATTTTTTGGACGTGATTAAATACTGTATTTTTCTTGATACATATTTCATTTTGTACCTTATTGAGCTAATGTTTGAGAAAGTTGTGATTATTGAGCAATCATGTTTTTCTAGTCCGTTTTTTTATTAAAAGATGGAGGTTCGAACTCTGACAAAGTAGGGGGTAGGAGTGAAATCCAAAGATCCCCATATATATATATATATATAAAAAGAACTCTGACAAAGTAAACTTCAATCCTAACTAAAGATTTACACCTAAAAAAATTAGAGTACTCTACACTTAAAAAAAAAAAAAAGCTAGTCAACCTAAGGCTCTCTCACAAAGCACAAATTACCATTATTCACAAAAGTAAAATTGTAATATGTAATCTTAACAATGATCCGAATTTTAAACAATTAAAAAGTGCATTAGGCAAGCAACTAAATTATGTTGCCCTCCTTATAAATATGAGATACGTTGATATGAATGATAACCTCTACAAAGTAAATGCTTTTAGATTGTGGAGCCCGTACGAGGGGCGTAGCTTTAGATTTTTAACATTTTTAATACTAAATTTTCAATTTTCTACCCTTTAAATTTGGCCCCTGAAAATTTTCTGCCCTCCAAAAATTATATTTGGATCTGCGGTTGGCCAGTAACCAGAACCAAAGTTGATTCCTTATCTGTTCTTTTTTTCAATAAATCTTTAAAGTGGCATGATTTGAAGGCTGAAGCATATAGTTTGTGGTTTGCGCTATTTTTTTTTTCTTTCTAGAATTGTTTTTCGCATTATGCTGTGCAATTAAGCTATATGTATTTTTGGAGAAGACAAGTATTACGTGCACCTTTTTATTTTGGGAAGGAACAGTTTCATTAGTTAAGAGCGCAGGGCATAAATCCCTCCTACATGCGCTCACAAGCCAACAAGGGCACTCAGCACGTCCAAAATTTCGACGTCAAAACTTTAAGCCGGGTCTTGGCTGTATAATTAGCCACCCCGCGGTTACAAGATCTAGGTATCCAACTACACCTCTCGAATCCGACAATCGATTTGGCTTGTGCTCCTATGATCGCAAGAATCGGTCCTTGGATGCTATTGAGATGTCCTCCATTAAAGAGGTGAATTGCCCCGATGCACTCGGTCTCCACCTCCGAGATAGGCCAACTCTTTGCAATCGGCGTAAATCAGTATTCTTCGATAATTGTTTAAATTTTAAGTAAAAAATTATATAATTAGTTTTAGGGTAAACTTTGACTAATGTACTTATTTTCAGAAATTTTTAACTTATATATTCAAGTTTTTTTTTTTTTTTTTTTTTTTTTTTTTTTATGGCTACTGTAGAGGGCGATTCGCACCGCCTTACAGTCACAAAAATACACGAACAATCACACTGATAGTACGAAGGGGGTATCTTTGATTGATTATTATTACGAGAGGGATCGGTTTCTTCCGTTTATAGCTTAGATCTAGGTATCCAACTACACCTCTCGAATCCGACAATCGATTTGGCTTGTGCTCCTATGATCGCAAGAATCGGTCCTTGGATGCTATTGAGATGTCCTCCATTAAAGAGGTGAATTGCCCCGATGCACTCGGTCTCCACCTCCGAGATAGGCCAACTCTTTGCAATCGGCGTAAATCAGTATTCTTCGATAATTGTTTAAATTTTAAGTAAAAAATTATATAATTAGTTTTAGGGTAAACTTTGACTAATGTACTTATTTTCAGAAATTTTTAACTTATATATTCAAGTTTTTTTTTTTTTTTTTTATGGCTACTGTAGAGGGCGATTCGCACCGCCTTACAGTCACAAAAATACACGAACAATCACACTGATAGTACGAAGGGGGTATCTTTGATTGATTATTATTACGAGAGGGATCGGTTTCTTCCGTTTAAAGCTTAGAACTTCGAAGGGAGAAACGAATACACACACACAGAATGACTCGGAGATGTTATCGATGAACAAATCCGAACGTCTCAAAGTCTAAGGCTCTCTCGTTACAACGCGATGAGACTACAATGACCTTCGCTCCTGATTTCTGCCAACCCAATCCAATGGGTTCCTTTCCTCTATTTATAGTGAAATTCCCATGCCTCCGGCTCGAATCCCCTGGATGATCTTCAAGTGGTCCCCCCTCCAAATACTCCGTGATCCCCTCCTCTGACATTCTCTGTTGAAACCAAGGAGGCTCGTCTCCACTAACGTTGTCGCCTGCCATCTTCTGAGTGTACCAACCAGCATTTAATGCTCATGCCGTACGCTCTTGTCGCATCCTCGAGGGATGCCCTAGGTCTCAATGGGCCTCCATTCGATCTTGGGCCTCGCCACCCAGACAGGCACCAACGAAATTAGGCTGCCACTATCCATCATTCTCCTTATGGGCCAGAGGCCCATCACGGGCTTGCCCACCCCATTCTCGTCGTTCCATTAGAAAAACGACAAGTGTAAAGTTGAGGATGGATTTGACCAAATCCGACCTTAACAGCTACGTACCTAAGTTTTTATTTTGTTACACGACTTGGTTCGCTCCGTCAATTTTCAAAATTGCCCGTTAATAGATTATGAACTAAACGTAAAATATTCTTTACTATTTAAAGCTCAAGCGTGCTTCTTTGAAAATTTGCATAGCTATCGGATTCCCAATTTCACGCGAAACTAGTAGTCAAGTACCTTTTTTAGGAAGAAAAGAAAAGTTTTCTTGTAATTCATTAAAGAAATAGATAAATACATAATGCATCGTGATGTAGGCTGGAATAGGAAAGAGAGAACGCTCAATGATCAAAGAATGAGCGACTTTTATTTTCTTCAAAAACTGCACATATCGCAATGTTTACTGGAATATAAGGAAAATACTTGCGTATGAAAAAAAACCCTAATTGCTTCCTAATATCTCTCTAATAATAGAGAATATTAATTGGAAAATAATAAGAAATAAAAACAAATAACAAATCCTTACAGAGGCAGTTAATTATGGGTGGTTTGGAGCTGTGTGGTGGTCACGTGTTTTTTATCGCCATCATTCTCTTGGGAGTCGAGAAAATTCGCCCTCGAATTTGTCGGTAATTCATTGTCAGAGTTTTCGTAGGTGTAGAGGCGAAGGTGTTTAACCTTGAACACGTCGGCGGTGCGAATATCAGGAGGGAGCTTGAGGTAGTATGCATTGGAATTAATCTTCTCAATGATCTCGACGGGTCCGATCGATCGTCTTTGCTTTCAACTTATTATATTCGTACGCCGGGAAACGGTTCTTAGTAAGGATAGCCCACACAAAGTCCCCGACGTTAAAGTCGACAAAACGCTGCTTTTTATCGGCTGCCTCTTTATAGTGAGCGTTGGCTGCGTCTAGGCGGGACAAAGTAGTGCGATGAACCTCTTGGAGCTGCTCAACAAAGTCAGTGGCATCGCCGTGTAGGCGAGTGTAATCCGGAACTTGAATGAGATCGAGCGGGCCACGAGGAATGATGCCATAAACAATTTTAAATGGACTGAAACCTGTGCTTCTATTCTTGGCATGATGGTTGTGCACAAATTCCACTTGGCTAATCTTCAAATTTCCACGTCTTCAAATCCGGAATTTTATGCCAAAGCATTTCTGAAAAAGGCTATATATTGCTATGATTATATATTATAATATTACGTTAAACATTTGACTACATGTTATTTTTTTACTAAAGAAATAGACGCTTCAAGTTAAATGTATTCATTATACGTTATTTTACAAGAGACGACCAGTTTTCGCTATTGGCAGATTCTGCATTCCATGCCAAATTAGTCTGCAACAATATAGAGAGAGTGCAACACATTTATTTTTTTAAGTACTTCGGAATAAAGCAATTCCTAATGATTCATTATTGCCGTTTATCTTGTTTTATTAAAGCAAAAAAGATTCCACAAATGAAAAAACCACATAATTTAATGAAACTTAAGTGTGAATTACCAAATCAAGATGCTTCCAGCTTGATGTAAGCATGAGCTACAATATAATATTTTACTATAATAATCGACTTCAAACACAAACTCCGTTCCGTTCTACGTCGATGCATGGTGGTCGTTGCTAGATCCGATCCCAATTCTCGCAAGGATATTGAATTTCCTCAACTTTGAACTTGAGTACGTATACGGATTATTAGGTTTAATAGCCCATGATATGCTCCGCCTCTTATCTCTAAGAAATCTAAAAAAAAAAACGTAATTTCAAATTCCAGAACACATTTGGAATTTTTTTAGGGTAAATTGCGGCTAATGAATCAATGTTTGATTTTCTGCGGATTATGTACCCAATGTTTATTTTTAGCGGCTAATGTTGTAACGACCCAAATTTTCATATTACTAGGTCCTTAAAGAATGTTCGTTATTATCTTTGACTTACAAGATACATTTTCATGTAAATTGAATGTTATATGATGTGGATGTTTATATTATATTACATTACATTGACCTTGCAATCAAAGTTATATGGTCCGAAAACATTTCCGTGAACATTCATCGATGTGGGGCTACAATAAAGCTCCTAAAGATGAAAGAATAATGTCTCGTGTCAATAAGTTTCTATAAGAAACGGTATCGAGAAATATAGAAGGAAAATATATTATATGAAAGAAATTCCATCAAGAGAGAAAATAATAAGTCAAATTAGAGAAACAATAATCCATGAAAATTCCATGAACAAGTTAGGTCGGAAAATGCGATCAAAAGAAAGTGTAAAGTTGACTAAAAAGTCAACTATGGCCGGAATGAATATTTTCGAGTCCCGAATGAAACCAAAAGTATCATTTTTGAAATCTACACAAAATTTTATGGAGGATAGGTGTGTTAAAATTAAATTTCTCATCAGGTCCCTAATCTTCTAGAAAAATTGCACTTTGGCCCATAATTGCCAAAAAGTTTGCAATTATGCCCCTATTCCGATTTTTTTACTTTTCAAACTGATCCCTTCTTATTATATTCATGTCCTACACTCTATATGATCTGATATATTAATTTAATATCAGATTAGTTCACTTAGAAGTCAATATAAGTTTCAATGTGTTTTGTCTTGCATGCTTGGCTATATGCCTTCAAAATGGACCAATGGTGACATTGGAGTGTATGAAATCAATGAAAAACCCTTAAGGAAGCCTTAGCACGAAATGTATCAGCCAAATAGAGCTAATGGGTGGGTTGAGAGGCTTCCAAGTTAGCCTAGAACCAATAAGAAATCCTAGTGGTCATAATTACACCCAAGGGTGAAAGTGCATGCATTTTTCTCCCTCTCCTCTCAAAAATCCGATCCAAACTCTCTCTAAAGATCAGAAACTAAAATCTCTCATCACCCATCTCTCTCTAATAAATCTCAAGCCATTCCTCAAGGAGATTCATACAAGAGCACCACAAAGATCCACAATATTTCAAGGAATGATGAAGAGGTAAAATCCCCTCTTGCATGCAAACTTTCCCAAGGTATATACTTATGAAAATCTGGTCATTTATATCTCCTTTTTTTTTTGTATATTGAAGCCAAAGACTTATGGAGAAAGAATCGTGAAGATCCGGTGTCAAACACATCTTTTACTCATCAAACCAAATCATTGTTCAAAGTTCTTAAGAATAGGTAAGAACACCTCTTCCATGTGGATTTCTTTCATGATCTTGATCAATGGACTTATGTTCATGATATATTCTCTCATTTTAGCTCGAATCCAAGCTCAATTTGACCAAATTGTTGTGAGGAGTACCCAAGTCCCTTACCTAAGAAAAGTTCGTAACCTTGTTGAAGAACACTTTACAAGGTATAATCTTTGGATTGAAAACCCCATCTCTCTTGATGAATGTTTACTATTCTAGTTTTTAATGCTTGTTTATGTTTTAAACAATGCATGCATGAATGTTTTTGTGTGTTTTCATGAATGAGGCTCAAGAGCCTTATGTTTGACGATGAATGTGTTACATGCATGTTGTTGGAATTAGGGTTATGGTGAAGTCCGATTTGGTCAGGGTCTTAACCCAGCCAAATGAACTCCAAATTAAGAAAATTACATATTTATGGATAGATCTAGATGTCTAATATAACATACTAAAAATTTAGAAACATCCATCGTATGGTATTTAAGATATAAGCCACGCACCATTCATGCTCCAGTCTGTTTTTCACTTCCAGGCAGATCTGGAAATTGAAAATTTGAACACGTTTTCATCACCCTAAAGTTATTTTAAATTCATAATAAAATTTTATGATTAAGGTATAGATCTTATAGAAGTAATCTAATTAGTTTCACTGAAAAATAATCGATGGTTAATCAGAAAACAATTATGGAGTGACGACATGCAAAGTCGTTTCAAGTTTTTATGAAGATTGTGATTGGTGTTGGAAAAATATTTTAAATGATGATCAAAGATTTAAATAAATATGGGGATAAAAATATATGTTATATATATGTTAATTAAGGAGCTACATCAATTGGTTTTGTTCTAAAATAATCTCTGACTGATTTTATAAAAAATCACGCATTGAAGGTCACGAACCGTTTCATAAAAAAAGGCAGATTTGAATGATGCTTAAGAAAAAGTATGTACTACTAAATAAATGAAAGTATTTTCTAAAACTAAAAGTACAAATTATATATAAGATCAGTATAGAGCTAACGATATTTGTTTCATGTTAAAACGAGTTTCCATTTATCGGATTAAAATTTATAGAGCGAACGTATACGAGTACTTATGATTGGGGCAGATTTGTGATTCGAAATTAAAATGGTTTTATATTTTATGAAAATAAAACATTGAGTTTTAAGTTTAAGAACTTATGAAGGCTAAATAAATTGATGACCATGAAGAATGCTCATATTCGAGGTTGTTTCGGATTTTCAAAGTAAATATTATGTTTTCAAAATATGAATATACACAACTAAAAATTTAATTAAAAGAGAATTATTAATAACAAAGTTTCATATAATTATTAATAAATTTTTATGATGATTTATATTATTTAATAAGCAATATGATCAAAAACTATTTTATCAAATAGTTAACCCACTTTGAGTAAGTGATTTAAGTTTGAAAGAATTTAGGTTTTAGAATAGATGACTTGGGCGATCTATACTATGGGTCGAACCCCTAAACGACCTAACAAACTAGTCAACCAATCGCCAGTTAACTTATCATAACCCGATTAAAAATAATCACTCCCTAATCAGCTCGTTGAGCCGATTGGCACCTCTAGAGATTAGTCGATTGTGTAATCTAAGTGTGTCTGATCGACACCATCAATATTGCCTTATTGATTTCTAAATAACTGAAATGAATAAAGGAATAGATGTATACCTAGATCAGTAACATTATACCATAAGTACCTTAGAAGTCCAACAACATAGAGTATGCATGTCAACCTGGATCCAAGAGACTGACGAGTTGTCTAGTCGGATCAAACATGGAAGCAGAGTGTCCATATTTACGGTAGACTGTATCTTGAAGTGCAGCGAGGACACCAGGTGAGTACAGATTTCACTATAGCATGAACAGTTTTCAAAAGGAAAATGGAATATGTCATGATATGAATATATGTGATGTTTCGGAGAATTGACTCCAATACATGAATGATTGATATAAGTGGTTCTTTATGGTCATTTATATGATTACGTGGATTGATGTAAATGTCATGATGTTAATGTGTCATGCTAGATCAAACAATAATATTAAATTAATGCATGATGAAATATAATGAAACTAATGATTGATTGGGCTTTGATTTATGTCATATTGCATGTAGTCATGAATAGGGTCACCGTAATTAAAGAGATGACCAAGGTTTTCAAAGCTCGTGTCGTGCCACCCGATCGGGGTATAAACATGTTATAAATGGGGTTTTAAGCCCAAAGTTGTGATGGATGGGGACCTTGCAACCCTCGGACCATCTGTGGCTGCGCACAATTGGCACGTACACATATGGGTGATCACCAAGCAAGACAGGGCCAATCCCTTGAGCCATTTAAAGGAAATTAATGTAATGTTCTAAAAAAGAAATAATAATCAAGCATAACTGGACATTCATATATGCATGATTGACATATGTTTTTGTGAGGAAATTGTTTGTACTCGCTGAGCGTAAGCTCACATTTATATGTTCATGTTGTAGGTAAGAAACCCATAGCATGATTCTTCATGATGGGCTCACGAAGGAAAGGTGATGTACGTTTTGGTTTATGGGTCAGGATGGGCAACAACAAATGTTCTGCATGTTTTGAAAAACAAACAATTTTGAAGTATGTTTTATTAACTATGAATTATGTTTGGGAGTAGACTGTTTATATTAAATCCCTATGTTAAGAATTTACGTAAGAAATTACTGTCTCGGGTTCATAATCCGAGTTAACAAGTACAAAGTATCATAATGAACTTTTCTAAAATAATTTTGGTAAACCATTTAACAAGCCTTCAGATTTTATGAAGGTATCATGTTTCGACGATTGTTCGATAATGTTCCCTTTTAAATATTTTAAGATGAAGTGTTAATCTTAAATTTTTTATAGGAAGTTTAAGACGTGCGCATAAAAGTACAAGCAAGACGATGTTTAAAAAAAAATTATTCCTAAATTTCTTAACAAACCTTTTTTTTTCAAAGTTAATAAAGAAAGAAAGTTTTATGTCGTACCGGTCGGCGCTAGGCCGGGTGTTACAAATGTGCCCAATGTTTAATCTGTTAGATATTTTTGGGTTTTCCGTCAGTTGACCGTTAAAGAGTTATCCTCCTCTATATGTACACTTTTTGTATTTTTTGACATACCTCCCTCATTTTTTGTCCAAATTTTATGCAGAATCTATGGTTGGAAAGATAAGAGATAGATCTAAAACTTTTGTGTTTTAAGTTTTGTAAAATCAGTTTAAAAAAAATACGAAATTTCAAGTACAACGTAAAACTGGACATCAGTTTAATGCAAAATATTTTTTTCGAGCAAATTTTAATATACTTAATGATATTTTATGATGAAACGTGAATGAAAAAGTTTTATATAAATATTTTATCTTTCCGACGGGTGTTTATTTATAAATTTTGGATAAAAAAAATAGTGAGTTATGCCAAAAATATGAAATATTATTTCACATCACATCTTTCATAGTTTTGGTGTAACTCACTCATGGTTTGTCAAAAATTTATAAATAAACACCTGTTGGAAAGATAAAATATTTATCTACAAATTTTTAGTTTTACGTTTCATCATAAAAAGTCATTAAGTATATTAAAATTTGCTCGAAATAAATATTTTGCATTAAACTAATGTCCAGTTTTATGTTGTATTTGAAATTTCGTAGTTTTTAAAATGATTTTACAAAACTTAAAACTTCAAAGTTGTAGATCTATCTCTTATCTTTCCAACCATAAGTCGTGCATACAATTTGGACAAAAAATGAGTAAGTTATGTCAAAAATACAAAAAAGTGTACATATATAGGAGGATAACTACTCTCTAACGGTCAACTGACGGAAACCCAAATAAATCTAACGGATCAAACATTGGGTATATTAGCCGTCGAAAATAAACATTTGGTACATTAGTCGCAGAAAATTAAACATTGAATACATTAGCCGCAATTTACCCATATTTTAAATCTGGTTAATCTTAAAAATAAATCACTTATCGGCGTAGAGAATATATTACTCATAAACATGGCTGTGCTTAAGATTTTACAGGCCCGAGGAAAGGAGTGATTTTTAGACTCCTACCGAAATTGCGAATTTAAATTTTGATGCAAATAATAAAACTTAGATTGGTTTTTTTTTGCTCTTAAATTTGAATTTTTTTTTTTCTGCTGGCCTACTCTAGCCTGTAAAGAAAATCGTAATTAAGAAATTATAATAGAGCGATAGATTTGAAAGATAAAGTCTCTCCAGCAAAAGGAAGCTTGCTCCAACATATATTAATTAGTTCTTAGCCTGAAACAACATTTTTTTTCCAACTCTTAACATTAAAGAACGTAAAATAAACTCTCCACTTTACCTTTTATCAACAATCGATATATGCCAAAGTTGCCAAGATGTTAAAGTCACGTGTATATATTAATATATACATATAATATGTGCGATTCTCTAAATGTTATGCGTTGGTCCAATTAAAAATATTATCCCAATCTATCACTGCACATAAAATATTAGTGATCCAATGTGACATCAAAATTTGTGATCATCTCTATCCATATAGAACCATTCCCTCTTGCATACCACACACATTATCACAACTCTGAAACATGGTGTTTCTAAACTTTAAGTTGGTTGACAAATTAATTGAACAGTCAACTACGGAAAGAGAAACAATCAAGATAATAAAGCCGAAGATACAAAGAGTTCCGGCCGTTCTCCGAATCCGAAAGGAAAAGTTTTCGGATTTGGAGAAATTCTACGAGCCATGGTGGATCTCAGTCGGTCCAATCCACCACGGCAAGCCAAAGTACCAGCTCGCGGAGAAATACAAGCACGAATTGGTGGCAAAGTTCGTCGGAGTGGGAGGCAGTAAATCATGGGGAGATTTCTACGACCAGATTAACAAAGAGAAACTGAAGAATATACTCGAGGAGTGCCTTGACGACGAGATCGCTGAAGAGTACGAAAAAAAATTCCCAGAAAATCACTGGAAGAAACTTAGCGACATCGTTGTCTTTGACGGTTGCGCGATACTGCAGTTCATAGATGGCTGTGACGATAGAAAGTCGAAAGGGATGAAGATTAAGGATGACCTTGTGGCGTTCACGCAACATGATTTGTTCCTGCTGGAGAACCAAATCCCGTACCGAATTTTAGCGCTGTTGATCGAATCCAGATCCGACGAGGACCAAGAGAAGTTGAAGGTTTCGATCAAAAAATTCATTGAGAGGAGCATCATGGCGCCAGTCGAGTATCAGGAGGATTTAAAAGGCTACGAAGCCGATCCAGAACCTGCTCATCTTCTAGATCTTCTCTTATCAACGCTCATTCGAAAACCGATAGCTACGCATACTCCTCGTAAGACTCTTGGATTAGCAATTTTTTAAATGATCTTGTTTATTTTCTTGATTTTATATGATTTTCAGACACGCTCTATATATCAAATACACGGAGTGGAAATGTTTCAGACATAGAAAATATGTCGGCAGAATTCAATCATCGCGGTAAGAAGACTCTTGGATTAACTATATATAGGATTATAGGGTCTCCTTTTCTTGTCCATGCTTCTAGTTGCGATGAATAAATATCCAGTCACGAAAAATTGTGGGATCAATTCGTTTCGCCCAATGAACTACACTAGTGCTAAATCATTTACACGTATACGCTGCCATATATATATATATATATATTTTTGCTTTGTTGCCACGTTAATGGAGACACATGAGGCGGAACACTTTGATAACGTTATTTCACAATTTTATTTATATTTATTCACGCAATTGGAAGCTTGGTAATTTCAATAACTTTAGGTACTTTTACCGCAATATTCCCTAACTTTAAATGACTTTCAGACAATTTGGAGGAAACAGAAAACACAGAGAACGGAGATACTTCAGATCGTTCGTGGGCAGAAAGTAATACTACTCAACTATGATCTGTAGGCCATTTGGTTTGAATAATTTATGTTACTGTGATTTGCCAAGTATGCTTCACTTTTTTACAGCCAGGAGAAGTCTTGAGCAAGAATCCGAATTTCATGTGGGGCTAGAAATATCATTTGCAGGAATGATTCGAATAAGTGAGTTGTATATATTCTTTCATCTAAGTTTAAAATATATATATATATATATATATATATAATATAGAGAAATTGCACCAAATAGCTAAATTGAAACATAGGTTTAACAAAATAGCTAAATTTTGGTTAATTTTGTAAACTAGCTAATTAACAATTAAAGTGAATTTCTAATTTGGCTAGTTTACAAAATTAACTAAAATTTTGTAAATGGTTAATTGGCTATTTTACAAAATTAACTAAAATTTGGCTACTTTGCTAAACATGTGTTCTAATTTGGCTATTACCATTAAGAGCCCTATAATATATAGCATGAATTCACTCAAGAGTTGTACTGTATTGCATGATCATGATTATATGGTAGGTGATACGAAGCCATCTT
Source organism: Parietaria judaica (assembly GCA_954871525.1). Lineage (NCBI taxonomy): Eukaryota > Viridiplantae > Streptophyta > Magnoliopsida > Rosales > Urticaceae > Parietaria > Parietaria judaica. Next base: position 22,090,335 of record OX940865.1, on the reverse strand, counting down.
TCCGCAGCGTGATAGACCTTAAATCCGCCGGCATAAAATTCAAGCCGAGCAAGACATCCTCACCGAAAGACCTACATTTCTCTTCTTTCTGCTTCGGAGGAACGTTGAAGCTACCTCCACTGCTCTTGGACGACTCGACTTGCTCGAAATTCATGAACCTTATCGCCTATGAGATGTGTCCCGACAACACTGAGACCGAGTACGAGATAACCTCGTACGTTGGTCTACTCGATTTGCTCATCGATTACCCGGCCGACGTCAAGGAGTTGAGGTCGGCTCGGATTCTTCACCACTTTCTCGGTTGCGACGATGACGTGGCTCAGCTCTTCAACAAGATATCCATTGATCATCTTGTTCACATCAAATTCGCCAAGGAGGTTGAGGAAAAGATCGATAGACACTATACGAATAGGTGGATGACTTGGATGTCTCAAGTGTGCAGCGACCATTTCAGAAGCCCTTGGTCGATTGTCGCCTTAATTATGGCGGTCTTCGTGATCGGAATGTCTGCGATTCAGACTTGGTATGCTGTCTTTCCTCGAGAAAACCCTTGCGACGGGTTATGCAAGCGTCTAAATAAGAAATCCATGTAGCACCCGAATCTAACAGAAGAGAGTAGTGAAAGATGCAACAAATAGGCTCAGGGAAGCTTACATTTCAAGTTTCTTTGTAGTTTAACGACTCGGTATTCGCTTTGGAATTCATGGATATATTTATGAAATATATTGGTTTATTACCAAAATATGTGCATATTTATATGTGATGTCTCTTTTGACTAGCCATATCATATAACAAGATCGGGGGCATTAAAAAAAAAAACTATATAATTTGTAAAATCAAATCCGGTTTTTTTCAATACCCAAAACCCAAACTCTGGTTTCTGGGTTTTGATATTTTAAATCCAAACCTGGTATTTGAGAGGCAACACCCGGAAATCCACGTCCAGTTTTTTTTTTCTATATTTGAAAACCGGAACCCAAATTTGAATTGGGTCCGTGTTTTTAACTCGGATCCCGATTTTAACCCGGATTTTAAAATTTAAAAAAATTACAAAACCTAAATTCAGATTTTAATACAGTACCAGTTAAAATCCAACAAACATGATCACAATAAAAATAAATTTTTTTTAGTAAAAGATGGAGGCTCGAGTCTCAAATATAGTCCGGAATCCCAACTAGGTTGGTACCCAAGAACACAATCAAGAAACGAGACTCGATATAATATAATATAAAAGAAAAATATCTCAGATTACAAACAAAACCAAAAGAGACTAGAACTAACAAAACCTAACTTCTCTCTCAAGCAAACAACATCCAAAAATGAAAGGAGTTAGCAAAATCTAAAATTATCTTTCATACAAATATCATGATTAACCAAAGAAGAGGTGAAATCCGGATGTGACGACCACCAATGTTGACCTGGAGTCTGCGCAGCAAATCTAGCGAGGGCATCAACAACTTGGTTACCTTCTGTGTAGATATGCACGACTCTAAAATTGATACGCTCGAGGAAACGAAGACATTTGAAACATTGAACCCTCAATTTCCAAGGTACACGATAAGACTTTTGATGAAAAAGTTGAACCACGTAAGTTGAACCAAAGAGTTTCCCAGTTGAATTCTTCTGCTTTTTCGATAGCAATCATAGCCGCCAACAATTCAGCTTCGAAGGCATAGGTTGAAACAATGTGGAACGCAAACGAACCATGAGGGAACCCACGATAACTTCTAAAAATACCTCCCGCACCTGCCACGCCCGGAAGGCCAGTAGAGGAACCATCAGTGTTGCATTTGAGCCAACCAATAGGATGGAAACGCCAGACAACTGGAACGATGTTAGGCGCTTTCCCATAATGAATATCAAGACCAAAGAACTTCAAAATTTGAAGATCTTCTGAAGCATTAGACGTTCCTAACTTGAAGAAATCCGCTTCTTTAACGCATCGCCAAACCTGTCTCAAAAAACTATTACTGTTAGGAAACACAGTCTCGAATACACAAGAATTTCTAGTCCGCCAAATGAGCCAAATTGTTGAGATAATAGCAGTGTTCCAAAGAGCGAACACATGAGAACTAAGATTGACGGAGGCGGTATCTGATAGAAACAACGAGAGCGATCCTCCTCTATTCATTGGCTTCCGAAAGACATTAGAAATAGCATTCCAAACCAACCCCGTAAAGCTGCAACGAACAGAGATGTGATCGGAATCCTCTACTTCATTGTTGCAAAAGCGACACATTGAAGCTAAAGCAAATCCTTTTTTCTGCAAAGTAAGCTCAGTGGGAAGGAAATCTAAATAAGCCCGCCGACATGTAATAGATCTCGAAGGTGGAAGAAACTCCTTCCATAAAAAAATTATACCATTTAGGAGACAAATTATTGTTAGCACATAAAATATTGTAAATAGATTTGAAGGAAAACTCCCCATCACTGGAAGAATGTCACACACACACATCTTCGACTTCGTCAATAAACTCAAGACTTTTGATATCCTCGGACATGGAAGTCGAAAGAGTAGAAGGCAAGTTCCATTCATTATTAACTCGATACTCTGAGATTGTAGATGTGAGACTGCATCTATTTTGCAGAGGAATATTTTCTCTATCCGCCACACAAGGATACAACCAATTATCGAGCCAAAAGTTTCTCTTAGAGTTCTTAGTGACCAACCAACGAACATTTTCTTTAATCAAGGAGAAACAAGTGTTCAAAGAACACCAAATCGAGGATGAGATCATACTAGTTTTCAAAGATCCACTGAAATTGGAGAGCCGGGTATTGATCAAGCTCAAAGAGAAAGAATTAGTACTAATAAATATCACAATAAAAATAATTACAATTACAGAACCTTTAAAACCATAATCCAACAAATAAAATCACAATAAAAACAACCCAACAAAAAAAATAGCAACGTATCACAAGAAATGCTGTGTGTATTACAACAGATTTCACCAAACGGAGGAGTAAGGCAAAACACGAGCTCCTCTGAGTCGAGGAGAGAGAGGTGAGAGGCGCTGAGCTGACTCCAAGAGGAAGGAGAGAGGCGAGACGGCTAGAGATGGGTCGAAACGAAAAGGGAGAGAAAGAAGACAAAACCCAAATTTTAGAGTCATAGATGTCGTTCCATACCACTTCATAAACATTATAAGAATAAATTAAATATTTATTTATAAATCCGAGTTTTACTAACCTACTAACCGGGCTTTGGGTTTTATAACTCAAAACCCGAAACCAATTTAATCCGTTGCGGGTTTTTCAAAATTCATTTTTGGTTTAATCCGCTTTAAATTCGGTTTGGTTTTTTAAAAGCCGAATTCGGTCCTGTTTCGATTAAAACCCCACATTCGCAGATGATTTTAGTTACAGCGCTACTTTCTCGGGATGTGAAATATTCTGCTTTTTAGCCTTCTATTTTAAAGCTCTATTTCGTTGCTTGCTTTGGGTTCTCAAATCCTTAACGCTTTCTCGAGCTTAAGGGCCTCTTGCTCATTTAAAGTTTAGTTGTATGCCTCTCAAAAGATTGTAACAAAAACTTTCAATTGCGTATTCCTCAGTTGTTAGTCATTAAGATTCTGATGAATTAATTCTCTGTTTCACGGTACTCAATTGCACATTAATTAAGGGAATCTAGTGCTAACATTTGGTGAGCTGTATAGCGACTTGATTGCTTTCTTCTTCATTAATTAAGGAAATCGATATTAAGATAATGCAACGGAACTTTATGCCAAAGCACTTCAGAAAAAGACTATTAAATTAGAGAAAGCAGGGTTTTTTTTTTTTTTTTTTTTTTATATAATTGCTATGATTATATTAAGTGACACAATGCATGTGACTAAAATGTTGTTGTTTAGAATAAAAAATGGACAACTCATTCAAGTATGTTTAATATATTCATTAGGAAAGAATAATAATTATTCCGTGTAATTTTATAAGAGACGATGACTTTTCACAGTTGGCAGATTCTAAATTATATGCAAAAGTAGTCCAGTACACTCTGTTTTAAGATATGTTTGTTAATTTGTTCATCAAGGACTGTAACTTTTATTCAAATCACTTCTGAAAAAAGCAATTATAATGATTTTATTATTGTCATTTATCTTGATTTATGTGACGAATATTTGAGCAGCGAGATTCTAAGGATTTTTTTTTTCTTCTAAATGTAACACAACTCGTTGCTTCTTAGAAACTATTAAGGATTTTTTTTGTAAAGAGAGTATAATTGCAGGGAGACGAGAGAAACACTCATTAAGTGTTTTGTTATCGCATTTCGCGACATTTAGTTTTATAGAGGCACTCATCTAGAACAATCAACAATAAAACGTTCTAATTTTTCACAGTACTGGTCATCGATGGTGGTTGTAAGATCCCCTTGAAGATCAACCGTAGCCTAGGTTCCTCATGCATGGTTCCTCGTGAAAGACGTCGACCACACCCTTCTACTAAGTTTTAAAATTTCCTGTTACTTTGACCGACCTAGACCCTAAACTTAAAGCGGGAATAAGAACTAGTTAAAAATACGACTGCATTGGTTGAGTTGAATAGAATGTTGTATGAGTTTAAGCCTGACTTGGCTCAACCTCTACCAGGAATCTCTCCACCAGAGATTTCCAACACTAGAGCTTCCCTTTGCAGAATAGGGCCCGAGTAGAGATGCCCGTAACAGGAGTGCCCCCGGGCAGAATTGGCTCTTACCAGGAATGCCCTAGGCAAATGGACCCTAGCAGCTCTGCTAGGGACATACGACCAGAAGTCAGCGGTTGTCATTCCAGAAGGTTCCAAACTTGAGGAGCAAGTTTGGGAATTTGGTTTGATTTGGTATCCTAATTCTGTTAGGAGTGGAATCTAAATGTAGAAGATTTGATTGAGTTTATTTTAGGAAGTTTAGCTAGGGTTTCGTTTTCTAGTCTCCTATAAATACTAGTGTTTTTGTTTATTTTTTGTAACTCCATTATTGTTATTTTGCCTTGGACATTAATCAGAGAAACTTTTTCTCCCAAAAAATTTCTTACTTTCTTCTCTTTTCTTTTGTTCTTCGTAATTTTGTTTTTACATATCCATTCTCATTGAGAACCAACATGTTGCACATTTATCTCTAAGAAAGTCTCATAAAAACTTTTAGTAAAAATGGCAGCAATACAGTAACAGATTTTGAAAATAATGTATTTTTTCGTAAATCTGATTCATTTTGAAAATGAAGGGTAATATGCTACTCATAACAACTTGATCAAGTTTCTTAAGGAAAACCTTAGAGTATCTAACAAAATCGACATATCAAAAAAAAGATCAAGAGGAAGGTTGCATGCACATGCACTAACATAAATCGTTTTCAGCCTAAAAAACCTTTTTTTTTTTTTGTAACACTAACAATTAAGAATAATAAACTCCACTAATATCACATGTATACACATATGTACAATAATAATTAGTGCATTTCTCTCTTTTGGACCATTAAAAATATTATCCCAATCCATCATTGCACATAAAATAATAACGCAATCCAGTATTAAAAATTTATAATGATTGTAACATCAAAATATAAGTGATCTCTATCCATGTAGAATCCTTCCAAATTTCTCTTTTCTTGTT